>BSBK01001022.1:1777500-2402500 GCA_027943335.1 Chamaecyparis obtusa | reverse complement strand
ATCTACGGTGGTCGTAAGATCTCATGGGATCTTCTGACCCCATGAGATCATACGACAACTGTTGATGCAGTATCAGTGAGATCAGTAGTGGGCCCAGGGTTTAAGGTGCGGCAAAGATCTACGGTGGTCGCATGATCGCAAGGAATATTCCTTGCCTTTGTGATCATGCACCTGCTGTTAGATGGGAATCTTAGTTTGAATCATAGAGGCTTGTCGAGGTGTTGATGAAAAAGTGACTGGAATGAATAGCAGAATGCCAAATGGTGTAAATGGGCCCAGAGCTCGAGCAACTTGGTGACTAAGGGTTTGCCTCCATGCGCCCTGGTTTCTTTTTGTTACCACCTTCAGTTCACGGTCTCAAGAAAGAATGCTGGTCGCATGATCGCATGCGGCTTCCTAACCACATGTGACCATGTGACAAGCCTCTAGCGATCATGTTGTTGTAGACTTGGTGGGTAGTAGTGTAGCATGGGCCCCGTACATGTAAGATCTACGGTGGTCGCATGTTCACATGGGATCTTCCAATCCCATGCAATCATGCGACCACCGTTGGATTCAGAGGGCATTTCCTGCGGTGTTGTCATGGGTTTGATCGATGTGTGGTTGGGTTTCAGTTGGTCCATGTGGTATAGGTGGTAGGTTTGGTGGGGCCAGGTGTCTTTCATGGTGAAAGAGGCAAATTTTCAAAGGCCAGTCGCATGATCGCATGCGGCCTTTTGGGCTCATGTAATCATGCGACTAATGACATTTCAAAGTGGTGACTATTTTGGCGAGCTTTCTTTGTAGAGATGGTTGCGAGCGGTGGGGTAGCTCAGAGATTTAATTTTTAAGGACAAAGGTGGTTGCGGGAGACTCTGAGGTGATCTTTGTTGGTGTTGTAGAGTCCTGTGCTGTGTGTTCATGCCGCGGGTTAATGAATAAGTGCTTGGAGCCATTATTTTCTACAGTCCTTTCCCAAGGTGGTGTGATTGATTTTGAGAGAATTCATGGCTGATTGGAGTTGCAGGTGAGATTGTTGGTGAAGATGGTGTGTCTACAAGTGGTCCTGGTATAGAAAGATATGCAATCATGAGATTTTGGACTTTTTTGTTGACTTTTCTCAGAGTTTTGAGGGTTTGTACCTCTAGGGTTCAGTAAAGAATTGAATAACTATGTAACCCTAGTTAGGTTAGATTTTGACTCCTGCTTGCGTGTAGTGAGGGATGTATATATTGTTTTTTTGAGAGCCTTAGTGCTCAGAATTCACATTTTGTAAAAAAGAAAGTCTCTTTCTTGGGAAGCTATCCATGGCATTTCTTCCTGCCCTCTGGTTTCCCACATTCTGTAATTCCCATTGATGAATTCAAACATTGCAGAAGTATTTTTGTGACAATTCTTCATGTCCCTATGCTTCCTTGTCTGAGTTTGTCTCTTATTGGATTAAGGTTTATGCATGTTTTCAATGGAAATTGGGGTTCCTAGTCCCTCTCACTTTCTGTAATTTTGTGTGTTACTGTGTCTGATCTAATTTAGATGTTTTGTGGGTATACTACAGCCCCTAGCAGTCTTGTCTCATTCCTACACCCAGTTGCAGAAAAGGATGTTTGTTTGCAGGTCATAGGTTGAGTCTTTTGTTCAGGCCCACCTGTGAAATACTTATGCAAGCCTATCTAGTGAGCTGTGACTTATTAGACTTGATTCCTCCATTGATTTCATCCCTTTATACTAAGATCCAAACCCTAATTTCAGTGCATCACCTAGTAGGATAGTTTTCTTTTAGCATTTCCCTTTCATGCACTCCTATCCCTTTCCCTCCAAAGTTTTACTTTCCTATCTAAGAGCAAGCTAAGGTGATAATCCAAGAGGAACCAGCCTAGAACCTAGAGGTTTCATCTCAGTTAGCAAAGGTCCCACAACCTTGAAATGATTCCCATGTTATACTGAGTTATCAAGACCAAGAGAGCTTGAAACAAAGGTGCAAACTCATTGTATAAAAAGCTCCTCAGTAACTTGGAGTTTTTATTGAAAGTAGGAAAAACTAAGCTAGAATGACTCTACTGTGCTTGGACAACACTTAGGGAAAACAAAGAACCATCTAACCTACCCTAAACTAACCAACAGTAAAAATCAGTCAAACAAAACCATTAACAGATTGTGAGAAATAGCTCCCCTTTCTCCTTAACCCAAAATGACAAACATGCTTATTGATAGCCATAAAGAGATGAAATAATGACATAATCTTGACTATTTGTTGAAATAATTTTTTCTTGATAAAGACCATACTTACTTGGTCAAGTTGATTGAAAACATCATCATTTTGGGATGAATCAGCAATAGGCCACTCTCCTATGACAACGACATTCGTTGAGAATTTAATATTAGATAGAAAGAACAAAACTGGAACCTTGCTTGTCAATCGGTTGCTCTTGTTTGATTATTTCAGGTTGATAACCTGTTACTGCAACATCTTGTTGTTGATTAAGATCAACTACTTTAGGTACACCATGCTGAAATAAATTATTCTTTGTTGTTTCATCTGGCTTCTCATACACCATTATGCTTGTTGAGGATGACTTTGTGTTTAGTTCTGAGCAAAAATTTTCTAAATCATCCCAAAATTGGTCTTCCCCCAACTCTTCTTCATCTTTTTGCATAGTAGAGGTATTCAGAATAGCATGAGAAATTATGGGTACCTCCTTAAGAAAAGGAAACAAACTGGAATGTAGTTCATTCTGAACAATCCCTTAATCTTTCAAATCTGGAAAACACAAAATTTGTGCCATCTCACCTCCTTCATTTGGTTGTGAAAATCTGGGTATGATATCTTCTTCAACAAAACAAGGCAGCTCATTGAATAAATCAACTTCTATCTCAGTTGTAGCCTTTTTCTTACATTTTCCTTATTTTTCTTCACGAAGGGCCTCTTCAAGTAGACTAATTTCCAACTAATGAGCCTTCTTGTTCTTCATGAATTCATTAACTAGGAGTTCCATTTTCTCACTATGCTCCTCTAGCTCTTTATCATGAAATTCTTCATGAGCTCTTAATGCTTGTTGAAAAGTCTTTTCAGACTGTAACTTTTGTGCTTCTAACTCTTTTGCATGAAACTCTTCATTAGCTGTCAGCATTTTTTGAAAATCCTCCTCTAATTTCAGCTTTTGTTTCTCTAACATTGTTCGAAAATATTGCTTATGCACTGATAACACTTTCTCAAAATGTTGCTTTTGTCCTTCCAGCTCTTTTGCAAGGCTTGCCTCATGCTGCCTATATTGCTCCACCAGATACTTCTTATGACACAGCTCTTACTCATGAATATGAGTCTAATGTGCAAGCTCCTATTGCTGCATGCCAAATTATTATTGCTCTTCGATGCATAAAACCTCTTCTATAGGCTCAAGGTATGCATTTTCATGCTGCCAGTATGCTTCAATAGGGGTGGGTGGGTGGAAAGCACGAAGGACTTGCTGGGTATTTTCTGTAAAATGACCATTTTGCATGAAATTAGCAGTAGAACTTCTTGGGTAAGGTTGACAAAAAGATGTATAAGAAACCTCTTCATCAAAATGAGGATGATAGGCCATTGTAAACACTTGATCCACTCAAAACCAGTAGATTTTTCTCAAAGTCACCAGATATGCAAAATGACCTCTCAAAGGTCTAAAACTTGTTGATAACATATCAAAACCAACAAGAAAGCACAATAATTTTGACTTTGTCCCACCGGGCATGCCAAAACTGTTAGGTACCAAAATTTGCACCCGGTACTAAACTGAATGAGTTCAGCAATTCTAGTATAACATGGGAATCACTTCTACATGGGACATGCAATTGAAGTGAGACCTCTGGTTTCTAGGCTGGTTCCTATCAAATGCTTCACCTAAATCTTGAATACTCATGAGGGAAAGGGATAGAAAGATAAAGGAAAACAAAAATTGAACCTATGGTGATGCACCTAAAGATTGAAACAGTGATATTCAGAGAACTTTTACACTTGAAAACCATGAAATAATTTTCAACCTCACACAACTTGCCTAACACATGCATGCACATAAATAATTTGCATAAAGGTTGGAATGGATACTTTCTTAGTAAAGGAAAATTGATTTTTCACAATAGAGGAACAAGTTGCATCAACTCTACACAACCTGCAAACTGCCATACATTTATTATAGAAAAGGTACAATAGTGAGACAAAACTGAAAGGAAAATAAAGCTTTCACTAATAGTTTGATCAAATCACACAAACACAACTCTGCAAAATGACAAGAAGATGATAAAAATTATGCCAAAATAGTCTCCAAGGTAGCTTCTGAATATCATAAAAGGAGTTACAGAATCTTGCAAAAATATGCCCAAAGGATAGAGAAAAATCACTAAGAGCCAAAAATGCATAAGAGAGAATTCCTAAGAATGAGTTGCAAAAATCATTAAGTACAATGCTAATTCAACCAATTGGGTCGAATTCAGGAAAAAAGGCCCAAAAATAGCACCTCCACTCTCTCCAAAAAGGACTCCAACTCTCCTAGATTCCCTCATTGAAACTCCTCCATCTTTATGAACATCCTCAAACTTGGCAATAATATCTTTGCTCATCTTTTATATTTACATTTAAATTTATTATTTAATTAATTAAGTTATAATGACATCAATTAATAAATAAGAATTACAATTTATATGAAAATGCAAATATAAGAAATACTCAACAATATGATAATATATTAATATATTTTTAAATAACATATTATCATATTGCTTAGTATATAGTATATTAAATAAAATCTTTTATTACTATTAATATAATTACACACTACTTTCAATATTTTAAGTAATATATAACTATATTAATAATCATAAAAAGGAATATGATAAAGGCATGGACACATTCCTATATTCAATTAGACTTTTATAAGGTTCTGGATTCCAAATAAAAATACAAAATAATTGAGGAAAACATAAAAGAGCCCTAAGAACATCTTTCTTCCTCATTCGAAACATATGAAGCTTGCTTTTGAATTTTTCCACTGTGAAAATAGACTCTTCTGCTACTTCCGTGACCAATGCTATCAACTTGGAGATGTTAAGCTGGAATTTTGGCACAAAATTGGGTCACCTTAGCCATGAATTTGGGCTCATTCGCTGCTTTGTAGTTGCCTGTCGACTTGGTCTTTAAATGAACATCTGGAGAAAACGTGGCTTTCATCAATACTAACTATGATTGTTGGTGATAAAATCTTGCCATGCCTTGCTGAAGGTAAGATTTATTTATGATGCCAAAGTTCAAACCAATGATTCATTTGCGCCCAGATTTTGTGGTTATAAATTTAAGACAACTATCATTATTTTGCATCAAATATTCATTACTTTTAAATCTGCTTCTACACTCTCGTTGTCTAGCATTCCCTTGTATATTTTCTTGTCGGTTACTCTCTATTTGCAGGGCCTCCATCTTTGACATTTGCTCTTGATATTACATATGTGCTTGTTGACGTATCTAATTTCTGGGCATTAATGACGCCACTTGTCTTTTGATAAAATACCAAACCCATGAGCTGCTGATGGATATTTGTTGGGTATTAAGAAATTTAAAGATTTCTTTGCTGCAATAATCCTTCTTTGGCATTTCCTCCTCCATTTTTGAGCATCTTTTTCTTTTTTCTTGATACAAAATTTTACACGTGTGAAAATTTTTAGTAACAATAACCAAGTGGATGAATCCACTTAGTTCTAGGCTCAACAACTTCCATACAAGTAATGTTTGTTTCAACCATGAAGCAAATACTGTCCTTATATTTCTCAACTATGCTCTCAAGTATCCTATACCTCATCTACATCTTTATCCTGAATGTTTTTATCTCTAACTCCATAAAATCTTTTATAGTACTCTCAGTTGATACCTTAAGTGATATTTGTGGCATAGTAGGCATATTTTTATCAAGGTATAAATATGATACTTTTTGAACTATATGAAAGTACATATAGATAATCAGTGATCCAAACCTGAATACTTTTCTTTTGTCATGTTTGATTGCCCTTATGTTGTCAATCAATTGTGCACACAAGATCTCACACAAGTTGAATTCTCCATTCTCCTTTACAATTCTGATGGTTGCAAGAATAGTAGTTGCGGACACACTATTGACCCTATTTGCATGTTGAAATCTATAACCAAGAATCATAGCCAATAACTTAATGTCTTTTTCCTCAATTGGCTCTATGGTCATACCGCGCTTGTCACTGTGTGACTTACAATCTTACTCAACCAATTTTCTGACATCCTTACCAACTGGAAGAATGGCGCATGTCTTTGATAGTCTTGTCATCTCATAAATGAGATCAACTATAATTCTAACTGGAACTTCACCTATCCAAAATAGGTCACCATGAATTCTACTCAATAGGATCTTAATCCATTTGGATTCATAGAATTCATAGGCTGTAGCATACTCAATGATTGGGTGATTCTCAAGGTGCGCAAATTCATCCATGAATGTTTTATCAGAATTCATCATTGACTCAAGGTGCAACCTAATTCTATCCAAACCAACCAGTTCCTTTTTGCAATACACATATGCGCGTATGTCTTCTACGTCCATAACACCCATTGGGATTCTAGAAAAGGCTCCTTCTAGGTCATCTAGGGTGGACTTGAGATGCTTCTTAAACACATATCTTTTCCATTCATCAACATCAAAAACAACTGGTGTAGCCATGACTTACTTGATTTATCACTTTACAGAGGTTTCCAAGGGTTTTTGGATCATCGTGTCTAAACTAGGGCTTCCAACAATCAATCTACCTTCTTCGTTGATCTACAACACTTCACAACTCCACTGCTAGTGCTCCTATGATCTCCAAACACTTAATCTTGATTTCAAATGAGTGATCAGTAAATCTTCGGTGACTATAAAGTAATTTTTTGCCATTAGTTCTTGTCGCGTAAACACAAAATGCAACTGATAATTTCTTTCTTTATTTCTGCTAACAATCAAGTAGTGTGCTCTTGCATACTACTTCACCTAGTCTCCAAATAGTTATATCCAAAGGCACATACTCTGAGGGTGAGTATACTAGCCGGGCAGGGGTCTAGAGCTAGTCTAGCTCCCCCTATGACCATGAAGGTTATTTGACCATAAATAGGAGGTGCGTCCATTGCAGATGCATCCTTAACTATTTTATCAACATTATCTAACTTTTCTTCCTTCCAAGTCAAGCTTGCATCTTCTGTAGCTTTCACAAACTTGACTTCTCCTACTTCGTCCAATATTGATCCTTCTGACTTTTTAGGGCTTTCCTGTCTCTACACTTTTGATTCTTCAAAATTTTGAGATGTGTCCAGCCTTGTTGCATGAGTGACGAATGACTGGAGGTCTTAGATTCTTAGGCGCATTGATTTGAGTTACTAATTTGCACTATCTAGCTGAATGACCATTATAGTTACATATCTGACATGTAATGTTCTGAGGACTTCTAACATTTTGCTGAGGATGATTTCTCTGAATTTTCTAATTCTGATTTCTTTGATTTGATCTATAATTCATAGCTCTATGACCAAACTTATTACATGAATAATAGTAACCATTGAAAGGTCTTACCTCTTTACAATCTCTTTGTATGTGTCCATGCTTGTTACATGCATAACAAGTTTTGTTTACTAGCTTGCGCACATCCTTAGGTGGTTCAGCTTTAGCTTCTGTATGATTTCTTGTCTTTTTAGCTTCTGTAGATTCTTCTGATTCTTTCTTTCTTGCTCGCATGTCATTGATCTGATTTTGTGCTTCATTGAATCCAATACCACTGGTGTCTCCTTTAACCTTTTGTGCATACAATTGTGACTCTATTAGATCCTTGCTTGTGTGTAATTTGTCAATATGATTCTTTGCTTCAGTCAATTCAGATTCCACTTGTTTCTTGATGTTTTCTAATTCCAAGATTTTCATGTTTTCTTGCCTTAGTTCTTCATCCGACTACTTGTTTTATTTGACCTTCTCTTCATAGGCTTCCTGATTGTTAAGTAACTTTTCATCCTATTCTTCAATTTGATCTTATAGAGATGTGTTTTCCTCATTTATCTTTTTAACCATTTTTCCCGAATCACTTGTGGAATAGTCTTTCAAATCTTTTCTTAGTTTTTTTATGACTACATGAGAATCACTAACCTTTTCTTTCAGTTCTTCAATTTCTTTTTCGAATCTGTCAAGGTCTTCAAGAGCTGCTTCAAGATTCTTTTTCAGATGTTTCATTTCTCCCTTATCCATGATCTCCTCTAGTGGTTAAACTTATCTTTAGAGGACCAGAGCTCTGATATCAATTGTTAGGAATGGGAACACTGAGAGGGGGGGGGGGTGAATCAATGTTCTATATATTATTACTTTTTCTGATATCTTGAAACTTAACTTAATTGATTAGTTACTGAATTGAATATCAATGCAAGTAAGATAAACACTCATAACACATAACACAAAATATAATTACATGGAAACCAAAATAGGTAAAAACTCCAGTGGGAATTGACACCCACTAAGAATTACACTAGTGTTTTATAATCCCTGTTAGAAGATCTTGCAACCTTGTTAGGAGTTGTTCTTTACAATGCTTTTAGTATAGTGACCTGGTCAAGGGTCAGACCCTATTAGGAGTCTTTTACAATTAACCCTATTAGGGGTGAGGAAACACCATCTGGGAGCACACTTGTCAAAGGGGTGAAGACTACAACCTTCTGGAAATCAGATACACTCTATATTTGCAAGGTGAACTGTTGTTGTGACACTGCTTGTCTGATCAATTCCTTTTGTGCGTTGATGCTTTAGCCTCTTGTAAAGCACTACAACATCTTAATTGCTCTTCGTATACTTTTCTATGCTTCTACCAATCTCTCTATCTTATCACATACTAAATTACAAGGGTGCATGTCTTCTTTATATGTGCATACAAAACTATTTATCAAGTCGGCCTATAACTAATTACATACAATGATTCCAAATGAATTGGCTCAAGAATGTTTACATATAATCATAGTAACATGTCTATGAACTAAATACAATAGGCGCATAGCCTTTACAAAACAATATTATGATCACTAACCGAAATACAAACAGTCAGTGCCATACTCTATTCTATTTTGCTGCTCACTATCTCTGACTCTTCAACTAGTTGTATCTTCATCATACTGACTCATATGATCATGCACTCTTAGACTTAACATGACTACATACCAATAAGACTATCTTCAAGGGCGCATGCCATAAATTGGTCATACACATGTGCGTTGATGCTCTATTCACTTGGTGCTCTGCTAACTATCCAATCTTCCATACTTAACCAAATTATGATGTTCTAACTGCTTGCACTGACTCCATAACACCATATGTCTTTTTTTCCATAATGATAACACTAAATCATAGTCATATACATCAATATAGTCAACTTTCCAACACAAACTCCATCAACCACTGACCTTCAAACATGACTCCTCCATATCCCTGCATTAAAACAATCATGTACAAGGATATAATACAACATTATACCTCTCCCACCAATCACAGTCTCCACATGGGTGGGAGAGATAGTTCATTTTAAAGGGACTTCAAATCCAAACACTATCACAACTAGAAACCTAGGAACAGTCAAGGATACCAATCAATTCCCTATCCTTTTTAACAATTAAAATAAATAAATAAATGCATGAACATGTAAATAAAACCAAGGCAGATGATCTCACATCAGAATCTAATGATATACACATCACCAAAAATGTTTGAAGGCACTGCTAGGGCTAACTATACCCACGAGACAGTTTAACAGTATGTAGAGAAATTATTATTTATTGATTGAAAACATTACAATGCTCTTTCTTCACACGCCTCACTCCACATCTGATGCAGGAGCATCTCGGGTCCTTGGCAATCCTATGTCACCAAAAATATATTTGAGTTTGTGTATGTTTCTCAGTTCCTATTTTGACCGAGTTTCTCAATTTCCTTTAACCGAGTTGGTCAGTTATCTCTTTGGCACTTGATAATTTCCTTGGCACTCAACGTTGGTTGTCTGTTTCTCGGTCATCCTTGTGTGCCGAGTTATTTCTTTTGAGTTTCTGTTGAGGCCGACTTGTGCATTTAATTTGGGTCACAAATTTAATGCTGGTATCCTTTATTGGGAAGCATGTGGACCTAGATCTGGTCATCCCTTCTGTGGATTATGGATCTCATAGCCGACTTGATTCGATAGCCTCTTGTATATGTAGTTTTTTGGTTAGAGTTTAGGAGTCAGTTTTAGTTGGAAGATAGAAGATAGATTTTGGGAGATTGTTTGTAGATCCTTGCATGTTTGAGGACTTATGTAATTCATTGTAATAACTAGCCATAACTGGGAAGGCCTTACAGCTCGGCATGTATGATTCAATCAATGACAATATATAAAAGATCTTGCATTCTCTCTCACTATGTTTGTTGTTGCTTCCGCATGTTGTTGAGTAGGGTGGATCTAGTAGGGTGTGTCATTTTTTGGCCCCTCCTCTCCTTCCTTGTGTCAGGTGGTATTAGAGTGATGTTAGATCTAGATCTAGATTTGCAAACCTAGGTTTGTAGGTTCCTTCTTGTGAAGCCCTAGTTGAATTGTTGTAAGGTGGAAGATTGTGATCTAACCTACAATTGCAGAGGGTTTTCAAGATGGTTCGTGGGAGGTGAGATGTAGATCCAGGATTGGCAGACATGTTGAGACAACTTGCTGCTAGATTAGAAGTTGTTGAAACAACCCAGAGAAGAGGAAGACATATTGAAGATGTTAGTGATGATGAAATTGAGGTGGAACAAGGCAATGAAGAACCTACACCTGTGATGGATCAGGGTGAGGAAAGATTCCTGAAGGCTTTGACAAGTCTAAAGTCAACACCACAGTTTAATCCTCCTAAGTATGATGGAAAATTGGATTCTAATGAATTGGTAGACTGGATCACTGAGATGGAAAATTATTTTGAGAATGAAAACATCCCTGAGGAAAAGAAAGTGAAAATTGTAAGCACAAAGTTGAAAAGTCATGCATCCTTATGGTGGGAACATCTGCAGTTGGATAGAAAGAGGAAAGACAAAAAAAAAATCAAGGTATAGAATAAAATGGTGAACAAGTTGAAAGGGAAGTTCTTACCTTTTGATTATCAGATTAACCTAGTTAGGCGAATGCAAAGTTTAAGGCAAAAAGATAGCTCGGTAAAAGAATATACTGAGGAATTCTATAGATTAGATATCAGATTTGGACATGATGAAGATTATGTGGAAAGAATTGCTAGATACCTGAATGGTTTGAGGGTTTCCATCCAAGAAGAAATCAGTTTGGTCAAATTGGAGAACATTGAAGAGGCTTATCAATTTGCATTGAAAGATGAGCAGAAATTGAACAAAAGACATGAGGAAAGACAAAGAGGTAGAGGTGGTAAATTCCCTAGAGGAAGGGGTAGATCCAATGGTGAAAATAGTAGATCTGAATCTGAAAAGATAAATCTGGATAAAGGCAAGACCGAGTGGAAAGGTGAAAGTTCATCTAGAGGTAGAGGCAACAACTACTGAGGTGGTTATAGAAAAGGTGGTTTCCAAGGAACTTGTTACAATTGTGGAGAAGAAGGACATATATCATTTGAGTCTACACATGCAAGTAAGAAGGTTGGTAGCAGTAGAAATGCTTTGGTGCAAGAAGAGTCACCAAATGAACCTGAGAAGGAAAATAACTTGATGGTAAGGAGAGAACTTTGGAATGAAGGTAAAAAGGAAGATCTAGTAAGGAAAAGTTTGTTCAAGACCAAATGTAGAGTTTCTGACAAATTTTGGAAGGTAATCATTGACAGTGGTAGCTTGGAGAATCTGGCATTTGAGGAAATGGTCAAAAATTTGCAGTTGAAAAGGTTGGAACATCTAAAGCCCTATCAGATTTCATGGATCAAATATGAGCATACACTCTTGGTAAGTGAACAATGTTATGTGAATTTGAAATTTGGAAAGTACTATGATAAGGTGTTGTGTGATATCATGCTTATGGATTGTTGTCATATTTTGTTGGGTGGACCTTGGCAATATGATAGACATGCTATATATGATGGGAGATTTCATAAATATACTATTTGGGCTGATGGGAGAAGACAAATCTAGTTACCTTTGATGGAAGAACATGTTAGTAATGTTTGCACATTTGTGAAAGTTTGTTTGATGGAAGGAAGAAAGTTTGTTAAAGATTTGAAGAAGAATGATGTATGTTTTGTTGTGATTCCTAACAAACCAAGTAAGAAAACATAGGATAGTGTTCCTGAGGAGATTGATAAGTTACTCATTGAGCACAATGAAATCATTTTTGATAATGTACTTGATGGTTTGCCACCGAAGAGAAACATTGATCATTACATGGATTTAATCCCAGGATCTAGTTTACCGAATAAGGTACCTCATTGGTTAACACCTACAGATAATCAAGAATTGAACCGAAAAATTCAAGAGTTGCTGGAGAAAGGTTTGATCAGAGAAATTTTGAGTCCTTTTTCAATACCTACTGTATTGGCACCGAAGAAGAATGTAGAATAGAGAATGTGTAATGATTCTAGAACAATCAACAAGATAACAGTGAAGTATAGGTTTCCTATATCAAGAATGGATGACATAATGGATAGTTTGACTGGAGCAAAGTATTTTACCAAAATTGATTTGAAAGGTGGGTATCATCAGATCAGGATCAAAGAAGGTGATGAATGGAAGACTGCTTTCAAGACAAAAGAAGGTTTGTGTGAGTGGTTGGTTATGCCTTTTGGTTTAACTAATGCACCGAGTACTTTTATGAGGTTGATGAATGAAGTTTTGAAGAAATTCTTGGATAAGTTTGTGATTGTATATCTTGATGACATTCTGATATTCAGTAAGACCAAAGAAGAACATTTGTTGCATGTTAAACAAGTTTTGCAGAGATTGAAAGAAGAAAAGTTGCTGATAAATCTGAAAAAGTGTTCATTCATGAAAGAAGAGATTGTGTATTTAGGATTTGAAATTTCAATTTATGGTTTGAACATGGATCTTGAAAAGGTTGAAGCTATTTTGAATTGGCCTACACCTAGGAGTGCTAGTGAGGTAAGATCATTTCATGGTTTGGCAAGCTTACCAAAAGTTCATAAGGAATTTCAGTTCAATTTGTATTGCTATGACTAAGACTATGAGAGGAGACAAAAGAGAATTCAAGTGGACACATGGAGCTCATAAAAGTTTTGAGACTCTGAAGCAGAAGGTTGTTGAATTGCCTGTTTTGGCATTGCCTGATTTCAATAATGTATTTCAAGTGGAATGTGATGCAAGTGGTAGTGCAATAGGAGCTATGTTGAGTCAAGAAGGTAAACCTTTTTCTTTCTTTAGTGAAAATTTGAATGATGCTAGAAGGAAATATTATGTGTATGATCTTTAATTTTATGCTATTATTCAAGAACTGAAGAAATGGTGACATTATTTGATACCGGGTGAATTTTTGTTGTATATTGATCATAAGGCTTTACAGTATTTGGGTAGTCAGAATAAGTTGAATCAGAGACATATGAAATGGGTTGACTATTTGTAGAGTTATACATTTTTGATAAAGCATAAGAGTGGAGTCACTAACCGAGTTGCTAATGCATTGAGTAGAAGAAGATCTTTGATGACCGAGATGAAAATTGAAGTTCTTGGTTTTGATGAGATGAGAGATTTGTATGAAGTTGATCCTGATTTTTCTGAGCCATGGAGAAAGTGTAGAGCACCTATGCAAGATCAATTGACTACAAAATGGGATGAATATTTATTTCAAGAAGGTATGTTGTTTAAAGGTAATCAATTGTGTATACCGAGAGGACCTATGAGAACTAATTTGATAAAGGAGAAGCATAGTAGTGGTTTGCCTGGACATTTTGGTGTTGATAAGATATTGAATTTTCTTAAGGAGAAATACTTTTGGCCATAGTTGTATAAAGATGTTCAAAAATTTGTGAAAAGTTGTGGAATTTGTCAAGTTGCAAAATGAGTAAGTCAAAATACTGGATTGTATACACCGATTTTTGTACCTAAGAAACCTTGGATTGACACCAGTATGGATTTTGTTCTTGGCTTACTGAAGACAGTAAGAGGTAATGATTCTATATTTGTTGTTGTGGATAGATTTTCTAAAATGGCACATTTCATACCCTATAGAAAGACATCAAATGCGGTACATGTAGCCTATCTTTTCTTTAAGAAAATTTTTAGATTGTATGGATTACCGAGGAGTATCATCTTTGACTGAGACAATAAATTTGTTGGATACTTTTGGAAGACTCTTTGGAGAAAGTTTGGTACTGAGTTGAAATATAGTTCTACATTTCACCCACAAACCGATGGACAGACAGAAGTTGTGAATAGAAGTTTGGGAAATCTTTTGAGATGTTTAGTTGGAGACACACCAAGAAATTGGGATTTTGTGTTGGCACAAGTAGAGTTTTCATATAATAATTCAGTGGATAGGAGTACTAGAAAAACACCCTTTGAGATTGTGAATGGCATACAACCGAGAGGTATATCTGATTTAAGGGATATTGATGATGAAAGAAATAGAAGTGTTGAAGGAGTAAAATTTGTTGAGTACATGAAGACATTGCATGAAGATGTGAAGCTAAAGCTGGAAGAGAGTAATAAAAAATATAAAGACAGAGCTGATAAATTGAGAAGACATAAGAATTTCTATGTTGGTGATGAAGTGATGGTTCATTTGAAGAAAGGTCGATTTCCCATTGGAACATATGGGAAACCAAAGATGAAGAAGTTTGGACCTTGCAAGATTTTGAGGAAATTTGAGAGTGGGAATGCATATGAGATTGAGTTACCTGATGACATGGATATATCACCTATTTTCAACATTGTTGATTTGTATGAGTATCATAAACCTAATGAAGACATGACAGTACCAATGGATTATCCTAAGAAGTAGAATGAAGAAGTTGAGCATATTTTGGAGAAAAGAATTGCAAAAAGTAAAAGAGGAAAATAGTATATGGAATATCTGGTAAAGTGGAAAAATAGACCGATTGAAGACAGTTCATGGATTTCATAGTCTGAGTTGGATACAACTCAGACCATACCTATTTCATGATTCAAAGAATCATTTCAAATAACCCTAGGTGTCTGATGCAGGAGCATCTCAGGTCCTTGGCAATCCCATGTCACCAAAAACATATTTGAGTTTGTGTATGTTGCTCGGTTCCTATTTTGACCGAGTTGCTCAATTTCCTTTGTTGACCGAGTTGGTCAGTTATCTCTTTGGCACTCGGTAGTTTCCCTAGCCCTTGATGTTTCTTGTCTATTGCTTGGTCATCCTTGCATGCTGAGCTATTTCTTTTGAGGCCAACTTATGCATTTAATTTGGGTCATGGATTTAATGCTGGTATCCATTATTGGAAAGTGTGTGGACCTAGATCTGGTCATCCCTTCCATAGATTGTGGATCTAAAGGCCGACTTGATTTGGTAGCCTCTTGCATATGTAGTTGTTTGGTTAGAGTTTAGGAGTTAATTTTAGTTGGAAGATAGAAGATAGATTTTGGGAGATTGTTCGTAGATCCTCACATGTTTGAGGAATTCTATTGTGATATCTAGTTGTAACTGGGAAGGCCTTACAACCCTGCATGTATGATTCAATTGATGATAATATATAAAAGATCCTTCATTCTCTCTCTCACTATGTTTGTTGTTGCTTCCGCGTGTTGTTGACCAGGGTGGATCTGGTAGGGTGTTCCATTTGTTGGCCCCTCCTCTCCTTCCTTGCATCAACATCTCATCCCCAAACTCATGGATCCACATTAATAAAGACTCTAACTCCCAAAAAATGACTGCAACATCTAACAACTAACTCCAAACTTTTTTTTAACAGTCCCCAAACCGACTGTTTCTATTAGACATGACTAACTTTTACTTGCACTTATTGATTTCTTTGTATTTCAAATGCAACCCAATAATGAGTATAAATATCAACAATGAGACATGTCTCATGTAGAGACATGGCTCTACGTATGTAGAGACATGTCTCTAAATGAGACATGGCTCTACGTATGTAGAGACATGTCTCTAAATGAGACATGTTCTTTTAATATCATAAAAAAGTATAGAACCGATTCATAACTATTGGTAAGTAAATTTATATTGCAGATTAAACATTGCACATAATATAAATGTTGTTTACGTATTGCATATTTCTCATTGCACACATTATATTACATGCTATGTACATAATAGTATTATGTGCGCAACACATAATATACTATGTAACACATAATATATTGTGCGCAACACTTATAATATATTGTGTACAACACATAATTGGCTGATACAAATGGTATTAATAAAGGTGAACAATTTTTTTAATATTAACCGATACAAATTGATAATGTTAATGTGAATAATATTATTTAAGTTGATTCAATTTGATGTTAATTCAATCAGATCATTATTATTATAAGAAAGGTATAATATTCAGAATATGTATATAGATAAATGTATATATAATAATAATAATAATTATATATATATATATATATATATATTGATATATATATATATACATAGATATAATTGATCTATTCTTATAACATTAATGTGCAATATATTTTATATGATCAAAGCTATAAACATCAACAAGTAACATCACTATCCCTTATGCCATTCAATGGCTTACATTGCATCTTTTGTTTATCAATTGATCCAAAATCAAAACATGATAAAATAACATGAAATGACCAATCATGGTCCACTATAATGCAAAGTGACCTTAGATGGTCTTGTTCCATCACCCAAGGATCCTTAGTGACCCTGGTGTACCTCCCTTTCTCTGGAGTTGACCTTAGTGCTCCTACACCACTTTGTGTTTTTGGGCATTATTGATACATGCTCTTCTTCTTGGAATTGCATTCATAGAAAACTCTCCACTCAACAATATGATTTGAGTGCCTATAGAAGGTTGGGAATGATGAATCTATGGCCCTTTTCTCAACTCTTAGTGATGAATTTAATTTTTTCTTAGGATGATTGGCAAGCAACAAAGGACATTTGTGTGGTCATTGCCAAAGATGTCGCAGTGCCACACTGTCTAAAGCTAATTTCACCCTCTCAAGTAGTATCAGTGTTCATAAAAAAATTATAGAATCAGTTTGAGAACAAGCATTAATAGAGAATTTAATTACAAATTATATTAGAAATGAGTTCTAAGAGGGTTTTCAGTTACCAGCTACAATTCATAGATATGACTTGTTTAAAGGGGATAACTTAATTCGTTAATATGACTTGTTCAGAGGGGATGCCCTAAATTAATTCATTAATAATAAACAAAAGGTTCATTTCCCAACATAATCAAATTATACAAGCATAAGATTTTAGAAAATATTTATTCTACTTCTATTCACAATCAGAACTGAATAGGATACAATAGATGTTACAGATAATGCCACAAGGAATGAAGATTCCTATGGGTAGAATAGGTGAGGCTGAGAGTGAGCACATCAAACTTATTTGTGACAACTATTCAATTATCAGTCCTCATGTGAAGAGATGAAAGATTATGTATATTACGTAGCAGTTACAAAAGAAGAAGATGGTGTACAATTTATGTCCTGAACCATTTATCTAACAACTAACTGCACGTCTTGACATTAGACATTTCATTCCATGGTCAAAGAAGTCCATGCATACAGATTTTCTAATGTTGTAAGGTGCACATGAGGGATTTGTACAAAATCATGCATGGTGACACATGATGAAACAAAGACTAGCATGGGATCATGTGTGGTGATGCATAATGACACCAGGTGTTGCACATGCTAGGAGAAGAGCACATGAATTCTCAAGACTTGTAAGGTGTGCTCAATGTTCCCAGAGGCTTGCATGGTTGCACTCCAATCTATAATAGAAATTTGAAAACTAGAAGAACAAACACAAGGCAAGGAAATATAACACAATTATGGCACTTGTACACTTGCTCCATTGTATCTTGAATAATGGACCCAAAGGTAACCTCCATCACACCTAACTTTTTCACCATAAATGCCTTCTACTTCTACCTCTTACAAAACTACATATACTTAATCAAAAAGAAGATTAACCATTTCTAAAATTTCTCCACCTCCTTTAGCCATTTGTTTACTACTATTCTACATCCACAATTGAAAGGAAGGCACCTTGTGAAGGCAATTTCACTTAGTTTTGACTTAAACAACATCAAAATAATGTAAGCCTTATTAGCTTGGCATAGAATCTACCCATGTAAAAGAAGACAATTACCGAGAGAGTTTACAACTAAGATTAAAACAATAAACCATAAAGTGAGCAATAAGTTATTGGGCTCAAAAAGAATAGTCAACAACAATTTAATTGTCTCATTTGTATAGCATAGCTATACAATGCTCATAGATCTAAGAGTATAGTGTTGGAAGGGAAGGCCACATGTGATTAAATATTATAATGTCCCCTACTAATGATTGCATGTTTAACATGTATACTTGTAAATTATTGTGCAATTTGTATCTAAGTTACATTAAGGGTAGTTTATTTATTCTTAATACAAGGGTAAATGCTATATTGAACCAAGTCCTTACTTCTTTACTAATCTCTAATAAAGAATAGGGAAATTTTATTGTCATAGGACTCTTGACACCACCTCCATAATTAGTGTGTTTCGATTACCTAATGTAACTAACTCATTAAAAATTATTATAGACCATTCTTATACAAATATACAAATATATATATTAATTTCTATCATAACGAAGCTAAGCTTACATTATAATTCATTAATATATTCACCAATTACATATTTAAATTTGGCCCTATTAATCTATACTAATTGACACAATAAAATTGATGATAATTTGAATTCAGAGTGGCTAGATCATACTTACAACTATAATGAGATGTTGAATTCCTTACTCGACCCTCCTGTCTATGTTGAAGTAAGGGTTTCCACCATAATTTTTATTTAGGATAAGAATTATTTCTCTGTGTCCTTTTTTCTTGTTCTGTCATTCCCTGTCTGTTTCCAATGATTATATAAATATGATTGTATGCTGGTCGATGCCCAATGGAGTGGAAAAGTTCTTATTCTTATATCGCCAAAACTAAAATTTTGGCATCCTTTGGCATTTGGGAGACACTTCACTTCATTATCCCATTTGTACTTACATTCTAGCCAAACATATTCATTATGCCATTGATTTATGACAATTTTTTATTATTGTGCAAAATAAGAAGTCGATTAGTATTTGTTACATAACAATATCAACTACTACGCTTGTTTGGTTACTGATAACTATCCTTCTCATAATATTATCAATTATCAGGATGTTGTGTTTTTGATGGAGATATAATTGTATTCAACCTTATCTGATCAACTCTTATATGCACAAGTGATGAACATTTAGATTTTCCTAAGCAGTACTATGAGATTTTCTACAACACATGTACTATTGTGAAAATCATCACAAGTCCATTTATTGTAGGGTCTAGCTACCAGTAAAGATTGGTCAAATCTACATGTTTTTCACCTGTGCATATACCTTCTCTTCTTAACTCATATATGCACAGGTGAAGTCTGATCAACTCAAATCTCCTATTTGTATCTATATGTTATCAAAGCAATTCCATTGAGAATCTTATCTATATCTAAATGGAATACTTTGTGCCTGAAATACTTAAATGGAATACACCAAGAAGTACCAAATGATGAATGCTCAATTGTTGTACCAATCTGAATTTCCATGTTGATGATGATTATGAAGAAGATTTGAAAATGTTGCACCAATCTAAATTGGATCAATCATCATTTTCAAGTCTTCTACATCAATCACCATCAGCTATTTGGTGATGATCCTACATAGTTCCACATAGACACAAAATGTTCCTTAGAAGATTTTTAATCTCACAACAACTGAGAAACATAAATGAAGGCATCGTGGTCACAATTCTTTGGAGATACAACATTATTGAGTGGTATACCTAGATGATGCAACACAAATAGTACTCCTTTGGTTCTAAGTTGACACTGTAGGATCCAAAAACCATAGATAACGATAGCTTTTGGACCCTATCTAAGGAGGCCTATTATGTAATCATGTAAGGTGAATTCATTGGATCAATTCAATATAATCATTGCATTCATATCATCTCTCTTGTTCTTTTCTTTAACCTCTAGATCCTTGGTTCAATCTTTTCTATTTGTAAATTCTTACACCACCACCTATATCCTATAAACTCCCTTATTATATCTCTCAACCTAGTGTGGTTTATTTTGTTCATCCTCCTAAAGAAAAAAAGGACCTGATGTTGATTGATCATAAACCAAATGAAATTTCAAACAAAACCAAATGTAACTATTGTGCTCATGATTGCCACCATAAACATCATGCTAAGGCCTGTGATTTTTCTTCCCAAAATATTTCCTCACCTAAGACACCTCCTAATCCCCTGATTCCCTTTGACCAACCTATGCATAGCCCTAGGAAAGAAGTTAATCTAAAAAATATGAAATTAAATAAACATGATGATTCTATCTATATCACAGATTCTATTTTGATTAATTAGGGTGAAAAAGATACTTTTGATGATGATGATCAATTTTTCTAAAGAAAATTATGCCAATGCCAATGATAATGATTCTAATGATATGTATGATCTCATTGATGTTAATCATGACTTACCTGCTAGATTTGAAAAATAGTTATCCATATCTCCTAGTGATAAACAAAGTGAGTCATCATTAGAGCATGGTCCTTGTTTGGAACTTATGATGACTCCATCTACCATGCTCGACATTGTGCCTCTTACATTTTTGCAACCTTCCCTAAATAGTAAAAACTAAGATGTGGGGGTAGATGATATGCTTGACTAGCTCCTCTTGTACAGTGATTCTTTTGTGTGTTTCTTGTCCAGTTTCTCTTTTCTTGTGATATGTTATTTTCTTTATGTTTTGGTTAGATTTCTTTGAATGAACCTTTTTCTCCATTGGCGCAAGATGATAAAGGAATCAACCTATTGTGAATTCCTCTATTTGTATCTTATTTATTCTATATTTTGTATACATGCTATGTTGTGCATGTACTATTGTCCATAATGGTGCCTTTGTGTTGTTTAATTGGGGATAATGAAAAGCGATAGCAATCATTCTTTTTGGTCTCTAAAATGTTGGTCCAAAAAGACTCTTTTTTTGTATCTCTTATGTGATCTTCCATTTTGATCCTAGTTCTACTACATTTAGGGGATGATGTCAATCCATTTTCTACAATTATTTATATACACAAGTTATCATATAATCATACTGACCCTAGAGTATGTAGATCCCTTTTGTGCTCTCTTTGTCATGTATTTTATTCCCCTTGATTTGGCCTTGATTAGAGGCATCTCATAGTGGAAATGTCATGTGGGTGCATGTATGCTCCATTAGGGTCTTGCTCACGCTTAGGTATTTGCAAATTCTTTAATGTGGTGGCATACACTCTGCTCCTTGATTTACATTTTATAAACACATACACAGATATTCAATGCAATCTATTATGTAGATGGATAAGGAGACAATGATTTTCATCCTTTCATTATATTATCATGCCCTATGCATTATTTAGTGGATCCCTTGGGGAGACAATGCTTTCCTTAAATATTGATCCTCCTTTAAAGAATTTCCTATGTGGACTATGCTTCGCATGATTATCCTTTTTTTTGGGTTGAAAAGAATAACACAACTTACTATACCTTTAATTCTATCTTTTGCAAAAATATCTTCTCTTCACATGGCCTATGGAAATTCAAAACCTTACTAGGCTAGTTGGTCATCTCTCTCTCTCTCTCTCTCTCTCTCTCTCTCCAATTCTCTCCCCTTCTCTCTCTCCTACTCTCTCCCCTCCCCTTCCCCTCTCTCTCTCTCTCTCTCTCTCTCTCTCTCTCTCTCTCTCTCTCTCTCTCTCTCTCTCTCTCTCTCTCTCTCTCCACCCCCCTAAGTGTTTCTTTTGTCTATCTTGGTTTTGGATTTGATGAGTATCTAAGTCACTTGGGGGCTTGGTGTCTCCTTGTCTCCTTGACCTTGATAGATTTTTTTACAATGTGTTGATCTACTTCATTGTGAGCATGAGGTAATCTCATATTCCCACTAAAGTGGGGGATAAATGTATGGTCTTAAATTATAAGCATTTATAATTATATGCTCAATTAGGCCCCATTTCATTATTCTAAAGGTTTCATATCCATCATGCTTGATCAAGCCCCACACTACATACAATTCTAGATTTATTTTTTGTGTTCCCAATTCCCAAAAAAAATTTACCTCTTTTTGCTCGGAAGAGATTGCCTAGGTTGACCTCTTCCCTAGTTTTTTCCCCAAAATTTTAATTGGAGGCCCATCTCATTGGTTTAGAGGAATTTCTAGGTTCTTGTTTGCATCCTTTGAGTTTTGAGCTCTAAAATGTTGGGAGAGGTATAAAATCAACCTACCTCTCCTCATTTGGATATCAAGCAATCAAGAATTCAAGTGCTCTCCTATAATTTTGTATCCACGCATTATCAAGAAAGTTTTTATGCATCCAAAGAATATTTGAAGGAAACTATTCTCTGTTGTAGAAAGTTTCTCTCCCATGATGGCCAAGTAGAGGAGACCTTAACCAAGAAAGAAGATCCTTTTTCCATCTGCATTCATTCATCCATCCATTCTCCATGGAAAGAATCAATCAAGCATAACATTGAAGATCTTTGAGGAGTATTCACAAATCTATGCATTTATGAAGGGAATCCTTGATTCTCCTCTACATTCAAAGATTCAAAAACTACACAAAACTAAATTCAAGTAACATACAAGAATCTTCATAGACATCAGGATCTCAATATTCATTTATGAAGGTATATGAATTTACTTGGTAGATCTAATATCTACTTTAGATTTAAAAGATTTCATTTAATGCAATTTCATTTTTATTTCAAGCTTGATTCCTTAACCAAGGTTTGACTAAGGAAAACCCCTTTCTACACAACATTTTCCTTATTTTTTGTGTGCATGAATAGGTGGCACTTACACCGGTTCAAATCTGAAAAGTCTAGGACCTAATCATGAATAGTCCACAACTGAGTTCAGTCAAGAATGTAGGGAACAGATTGGCCTAGGAGACCTCTTCTCTCCAAAATAACATCAAATTGAAATCACTGGTTAGTGGCATGTTGTGGTTTTTTTTTTTCTAGCATCCATACAAATTTGTCTGCTTCCTGTCGATTTGTGTGCATAGAAAGTCAATCATTTCCTTCATTTCATCTTAGTTCTCATAACTTCTTATCAATTGTCCATATTAGCAAAGGAATTTTGATGCTCATTCAACACTTGGATACTTCTAATCCTATTGGGTTATCTCTCCTTCCTAATGTACAATAGGAAATAGGATTGACCCCCCTTAATTACCCCCCTTCCTTTTTCTTATTGTACAAAAATTTAGTTCCTGTAATCATATAAATAATGGTCTTCATTATTAAACCAAGTGACTAAGTTACCATGTATATGAGTAAGCTATTCATGAGAGGATATTGATTTAATTTCTTGGTAATGATCATGATAAGAATTCTAAAACACTCACCTTCATTCTTCCAATCTGCCTTATATCTACCATTATAGAAACCCCTTCTTAGAGAAGAAATATAAGTGACTCAAATGAGAATTGTCTATGTGTATGATCAAAGGAAGTCTTGAACTACCACTAATTATTTTCCCACTAAGAAAATAGTCATGTGAATTAAAATTGAAATTGGCTTGTAACTCATGGGTAAAACAGAAAATTGGACCTTGTTGAATTAACTCAATGCAACTCCCTTCTTTTTGTACACATATCTAGTTAGTGACACCTTGAGTGGGACCCAACCATAATAGAGTTGAATAAATTCATTTATCACCTTGGATATAAAAACCTAAGATAAAGATGACCTGAGAGTGAACCCAAGAGTGCACCTCCAATATTAACTGAGTATTGTCAAGCTATCATTGGACCATTCCAATGCTCAATTCTTGGACTATTGCTAGGGGTTGGCTAAGCTTCCTGTGGTTCATGAAGGTGAATATTTTTTAAGAGCTATCCTAGATAGGATATGTGAATGACCACATGGGTTGTTATATTACCATGTGGGTAGTGGTAACCAAAGATAATCATTGTATTGGAGGGTGCACTAAGAGCTAGTTACCTATAGTATGGGGATGACTGATGCCATGTGCTACTTGGGTTGGGAAGAAGATAGCTAACTATATCACTTAGTTCATAGGGTGGTATATACAATGAAATTTAATTCTTCCTAGGTGGAAAAAGTCTTTGTTGCTGGCCTATAGATGATATTAGTTGGAATCCACTAGGTTAGTAGGTTCACTACCTAGAAATTCTCTCTTAAGCCCATATGCCATTGGGGTTAAAGAACAAAAACCTGGTGTAGCACAAGATACACCAAATCCTCTACCCAATTGAGAAAGCATATTAAACCACACTTTTTGCCATCTTTTTTGGTGTAAAATACCATGAAACGGGTGAGACCCATAGTGTAGTGCACCATGCATCGACATTCCTTTTCTATTGGGATGCACTAGAATAGGCTGGGAGTGAGTCATCCTTTTCCTACATACATATTGTATCATCCTAAAAATTTAGCACACATAATTGGATGCTTTAGGAACTATTAGGCCCCAATTTTGTGACTTTAATGCTCGAATATCTATTAGGCTTGATCCATGTGATCTATTCTTTCTTTTCTTGCATCTATTCACTATCCCTAACATCTCCACAAAATTTGAGCCTATTTTACCTAGGAAATGCCACCAAAGATTACTTGTCCCTGGGACATGCCACCAAAACTAACATATCCCTCAGGTTTTAGGCCCAAATTTTGCTAGGATCCCAATATCAGGGTCTTCTTTTGAGATTTTTAATTGTGGTTAGCCTATATCAAATTTTAATCTTGAATGGAGGGAGTTAAATATAAAAGGATCTCCTCTCCTCTTAGTTGGTAAGATGTCATAATCAAGTGCAATCTATCAACCAAGTGATCAAGCAATCAAGTTGAGAAATTAAGGATTTGGATTCAAGATTTGAAGGCAAGCATCCAATTCAAGATCTCCAAGTCTCCACTTCTTCAAAATCTATCAAGTCAAAGTAAATCTTCTCCAATTGATGCAATTTTCTCTCCCATGATTGCTAAGTAGAGGAATTCTCAATCAAGCAATAAAATTCATCCATTTATTCTTCTTCTTCTTCACATGTGGTTATCAAGCATATCTACATTCTTGATCTAGGATGGAAATCATAGATCTATGCATTTGTGAGGGCGTCCTTGATTCTACTTCTCATCCCAAGGTCAAATATTTGGATTCCAAGGACATTCAAGCATCTTCATAGATTTGAGTGATTACTACATTTGTTCATGAGGGTTTTATGCAAGGTAAATCAGAAATTTGCATTTTTACATTATTTCCTTTATGAAATTTCTATCATATTTCAAGGTTTATTCCTAAACAAGAGTTTGACCAAGGAAAAACCCTTTTCCCAACCTTTTCCTCATTTTTCTGTGTGCGGGAACATGTCTTAGAGTTGTCAAATCTTTTCTAGGTAGTACATGGGAAGTTACAGGTTCTATGAAAGTTTCATCTAATAGTGATGAGAACATGTCAGAAAAGTCAACTTATCCCCAAGTACAGGTAAATTTCAACCCTTCCTTTCTATTTTTGGCTAATTTTTTTTGAGTAGGTGCATTTTGTCTTCTAATTTATGTTTCCATCAATTTTAGCCTAATATTTGTTTGTGTCAATATTTTTTTATCATCTTTTTAGTGACTTATATATTAGATCTATTTACTCATTTAATCATCCCCATTTCATTCATTTCATTACATATTTAGTTAAGGACATAAATTATTCCTAGTTAATGCTTGAATCACCTCTTGAGCCTATTCATTTAGTATGTTTTATGTTGCATTTCTCTCCCTATTTTTCCCATTGTACATGTTGGTGAATCTAACTCATTACATTTTCATTATAATTTTGAAGTTAGGTTCCTTTTATGTGCTTATAGGTTCACTTATTATACATTTTGGTGAACCTGACTCAATACATTTTCATTCTAATTTTGGTGTTAGATTTCCTTTATGTGCTTATAGGTTCACCTATTGTACATTTTGGTGAACTCAACTTATTACATCTCTATTTTTATTTTGGTGTTAGATTCATTTTATATGCATTGTATGTATTACATATTTCTTAATTTTATAATTAGATCTAGATCTACTTTGCATGTTTCATATTAAATCCTTAAATTTGTTACTTAGATGTTCTTTTCATAAAAAAATTATTATTTCATATCTATTTCAAATCTTACAATTTCATTAGATAAATATATTTTCTCTTATTTCCTTATGCATGAATGTTATCACTTTGAATCCTACTTATAGAATTATGGTTAGGAGAAGTCATGGAATTATGGGTTCCTTTGATTCCAAGCCTTCTCTCTTTCCTAGGAATCTTGATGAGACCAACATGCATATTATCAATCCTATCACAGAGAACAAATCTTCCCATTCTTCTCATTATAAATATGAGGCTTAAAGAGTACCTCCTAAGAAACTCCAAAAGCTTTCCAATGACTTTGAGAAACTTGAACAATGGTTAGGACAAGAAAAATCTAATCTTGAGATCATTTCTGTTGTAGGAGGCTTAAGGAAGCTAATTCATAATGATGAACAAGGTGTTAACACATTGCATATTATATCTCATCTCATTGATAAAAATGTTAAGCCTATTAGAGATTGTACTCAATAGATAGGTTTCATTCCACCTACTGCTAGTGTTGAGATCTCTATGCCTATTTCTACTTTAATTCCTAGTGTGTCCACTTATGTTTCACATATCATAAAAAATTATATTCAAAATCTCAATCCTACACATGTGATCATTCCTAATCCTATTTCCCCTTATTCCTTAAAGTGTGCCATGTATTTCATTACCTTCATTAATGTCCACTTACTATAGTCTACTATTTTCATATTCAACAGTTCCTTCCATTTCTCATAATTCTCCAGATATTTCAAGAGTATTTCCTCCTACCATTCTTTCTATTGATTCTACCATTAATAGTTTGGCTCAAACTATGTCTTCTTTACAACAAAAAATTGCTTCAATGACTCAATCCATGTTCAAAATACATGCTTGTGATATTGCTAGTCTTTTATCTTTGGATATCATTCGTGTTGTTATCCCGCAATACACGAAGATTCCTCATCTTGAGACTTATAATGGTAAAGGTGACCCTTTGACTCGTGTTAAAATATTTCAAACCTTGTGTAGTAATTTCTCTCATGACCATAGTGTTAGAGTAAATTATTAATTTTATTAATATTTTACTCCCTTCTTAAGATATCAACCCTTTGCTTTAGTTGACTCATGCACTAGTTATGCATCAGTTGTTTTTTGCATGCATTAGTCTTGTAATAGTTTAACTGATTATTGCATGCACTTCTGCTTTTTAGGTTTTCCTTTTCAAGGCCTTTGATCTCCTTTATATGGATGATCCATTGTACACTATTATTCATTCAGTTATTTGAGGATATTTTCTTCTTCATCTTCTGAGTCAAACCCTTGCCCTCTTCTTGTCTTGACTTCTTATGATAGGTTTTTGTATGTAGGTGATCTTTGGGTTTCTATGGATTTGTGTTGCTCAAATCCTACATGGTATCAGAGCCTAATCTGCTATAGCTTGTTCACGTTTGAAGGATTCAGAGATGAAATTCATCTGTTTCAAATGAGGGCTTTTTTGGGGTTTTTTATTGAATCTGGGGGGACCTATTTTTCTGGTCATATTGGCTTCAAACAGACCTCACGATTGCATTAAGAGCATCCAAGAACCCCAAGATCCATATAAAATTTGTCCAATTTGGACACAGTTGGAATCTGTGAGAAAAAAAAATTTGCAATCGGCCCCAGCACGGATCCCGAGGCAATCACTATTTTTTGGCACACTTCTGGCCCAAACGGACCTCTCAATTGCATCCGGAAGGCCCGAGATAGTCAAGATCCATATAAAATTTATCAAATTCTGACAAGTTGACCTCTGAGGCAAATTTTTTTGCGTACCAGGGCCATACGGCCCTGGCACGCACTTTGAGGTGGGTACATTGTACGGTGATTCCAAATTTATAAAAAAATTTTTAAAAAAAAAATAATTTTTTGGGGTGGCCACCAGGGTGCCACCCACCACCGGCCGCATGATTTTTATTTGCATGATTTTTTTTTTAAAAAGGCTCTGTTTTAGGGGTAATTGGGCATTTTTTTGCGATATCTCGAGCATATGGGATCGTAATTGGGCGTGCGATATATCGTCGGAAAGCTGATTCTAAGCCCAATCCAAATTTTTGTATGGTTTTGTGATTTTTCTATTTTGATGCTCTTTTTTTTATCAAATTCAGATGTTCTCTGTGATCATGGCGTTTCAGACCTCCTGCATTCCGGGATCCGTTTCTCTTGTACCCGGGCTCTGTTTTCGGAAAATGAGATATTTCTAGAAAGATTTTTCTGAGATATTTTCAGATCTGATGGTTTCATGTGATTTTTTGTCCTTTTTCTGACGTCACCCATCCTCAGATCCTTGCAGACACCTTCTTTGGGCCCTCCAACGCAGTTGTTGGTTTTTAGCTCATATCTTGAGCATACGGTGTCAAAATTTGGAAAATGAGATATCGTCGAAAAGATGATTCCAAGATCTTTTCATATCTAGAGGTTATATTTTATGTTTTTATTTTTCTGATGGTTTTTTTCTTTTTCAAAGCCAGATCTTCAGGTTTGCACTCCGGGAGCTCTATCTTGCACATCCGGACTCCATTTTTGGAAAGCGATATATCGTTAGAAAGCTTGTTTAGAGAGATTTTCAGTGTTATGAGTCATTTTTCTAGATTCTTCTCTAGGTTTATTTTATTTAGATTCTTTCTTTTTTGTAGTCTGGTGGATATCTTGGTTGTTTCAGGGCCTGGGATCTCTTCCCTTTGAGGGATGGCTCATCTTAGGTTGTTCTTTTGGTTCAGACTCCTTTAATCTTCTTCTAAGCATTGTATGCTTCTCTTCTATAGCATTTCTTATTTTGTAAATGCACTAAGATAAAGTGCTTGCTTTTTCATATCTGGGATCTTGTACACCTTGTGTTTGTTTGTACTCGCACTCCGTTATAAAGTGCCATGGGGGGTTCTGATATTTTACCTTTTGTGCTCATCCACCTTTGTCAAGTGAATTTTTCTTCCATGACATTAGCCCATGTTGTGTGTCTGTGATACCGCCCTTTATCCTGTGCTTGTACTTCTATTGCACTGTTGGTGTTCTTGATTATTCTTCTTGCAAATGTTTTTGGCATTGCATTTCAGTGTTCTTGTCACCCCTCTCCCTGTTTAGCATTATGGGGGGAGTTCACCTATTGGCTCTATTGCTTCCTTGGTTTGGTTAAGTGATCTACGTATTCAATTTTTGTTCCTATGTACTAGGCAGATGTAGTGGCTAGGCACCTATGCATTTCGGTGAGATGGTTCATCTACTATATAGACACTTGTTCATTCCTACTTTTGGAGGTCACCTCTTCGATTGATTAGCTCTTCAGACTTTGTCTTCTCTGCCTGGTCATGCACTATTTCAGTGGGGGTTCCAGCAGTTACTTTTGACAGTGTTTGCAGCTTCATGCTCTTTCTTTGTTCCTATTTTTTGGAACATTCTTTGTCTCCTTTTGGAGTAGAGTTTGTCCCATGTGGTTTTCTCTATTTCTCCACTTTTTAGAGACTCTTTTGTACTTGGGTACCTGATTAGGCCTTTGTTGCCAGGACCCATTTCTGCTTTCAGCATTGTAGTTTCCTTTGCTTTCTTCTTGCATTGTTTGTAGCTGCATTGTTGCTCATCTTAAGGGGGGGTGTTAGAGTAAATTATTAATTTTATTAATATTTTACTCCCTTCTTAATATATCAACCCTTTGCTTTAGTTGACTCATGCACTAGTTATGCATTGGTTGTTTTTTGCATGCATTAGTCTTGTAATAGTTTAACTGATTATTACATGCACTTCTACTTTTTAGGTTTGCCTTTTCAAGGCCTTTGATCTCCTTTATATGGATGATCCATTGTACACTATTATTCATTCAATTATTTGAGGATATTTTCTTCTTCATCTTCTGAGTCAAACCCTTGCCCTCTTCTTCTCTTGACTTCTTGTGATAGGTTTTTGTATGCAAGTGATCTTTGGGTTTCTGTGGATTTGTGTTGCTCAAATCCTACACATAGGTTCATGGCTAAAATATTCACTAGAATCTTTCAACAAAAATCCTTGCAATGGTATTTCTCTTTGCCTCCTTATTCTATTGATTGCTTCCAAAAACTTTCTAATGCTTTCATTCAACAATTTCAAAACAACATTGGTCCTAAAATCTCTTTGACTGATTTAATGCATTGTAAATAAGGTGTTAAAGAAAAGTGTCTGATTTCATTGGTAGATTTAAGTATTTACATGCTCATATTTCTTATCATGTTCCTAATATTGATGTATAATGAATTTTCATCACTAATTTACAAAAGGCATTAAAGATAAGATTCTACTTTTTGAATTCTCTTCTTTTACTCAATTATGTGCAGTGCTTCATAATTATCAACCTCAAGTGATTCAGTTTGAGAGCACTACTTCAATGGATATGATTGATAGTGATTCCACATCCAACAATTTTAACAAGTTTTAGAAACTAAAGAAATTCGTTAAGATCAATAATTCATTCAATAATGTTAATGATCAAGTGGAAACCACATCCAAAGTTATGGTTCCTTTGTCATCTATTTTTAGACTTGCTTGTAATTTTACTCCAATTTCTTAATCTTTGCATAATGTGATGTTGAAGTTGATTAATTCAAAAGTGTTATCTCTTCCTCTTGTTAATCCTATTGACACATCCAAACCATTACCCCAATGCTTTGATCACTAAAATTTCTATCAATACCATCATCAACCTAGCATGATACTAAAAGGTGTTTTCATTTGAAATAAGTTATTCAAGACCTTATTAATTTTAATTCTATATCTTTTGAAGGTTTCAATGATCAAGGAAACAAATCCATAACACCTCCCAACCAAAACTTTTAAATCTATACCAATCCTTTTCCATATCACTCGATCAATACCATTGAGTCTACCCATCCTTTTTCTTCTTTGGCTACTCATGTTGTTGACTATGATGGTAAATGTAATGAATCTAATAATGTTTTCAACCTCTTTGATAAAACTGAACCTAAAACTAAACCCAAACCTAAGATTTGCATTACCTTTGACCCTACTGAGATAATTAAAGCACCTAGTGTTCCTCTTTATATTGTTACAAAGGTTAATGGACTTCATTCTTGTGGTGTCCTTATTGATCCTACTTGCATGATGAATGTGATAACTGAAGAACATGTTTTCAATAGACAATTGCAACATGACTTTTATGATAAATGTGATGTTATGATCCAAACTTGCAATGGATTTCTTTATCCTTCACATGGTTCTATTTTATTTCTTGTTGAAGTTGGTGGCAAAGCTTTAGATGTTACCTTCACTATGATTCCAACTTCTGATCAATTTCAATTCAAACTTGGCCTTCCATGGCTTATCTCTATGAAATTCATGGCCTCTCCTATTCATAAGTGTTTGAGATTTCCTCATAATGGAAAAATCATGACTGTTAACCATAGCCTTTATCAGCCTTCAGTACCTCAAGAGTTTTTTGACCTTGATTTATTTTTTCCTTCTATACCTCGATCAACCCAACCCCTTAATAATAACCTCTTTCGATCATATCAAGCCTATAAGATCCAAAATATTTGTGAACTTAGTAAACCTAAGGATATTCCATCTCCTTTCCCTAGACATGGACTTCTTCCTACACCTCCTATATCTTATAAATGTTTTAATGATTTTATCTCTCAACCTACTATTGTTCCTTCTATTCTTCCTCCTAAAGAAGAAAATGACCCAAAGTTGATCCTAAACCAAACCCAATTTCTAGTAAAACTAAATGCAACTGGCATGCTCGTGGTTGTCATCGTAAATGTCATGCTAGAGCTCATCAATGTGCTTCCCAAAATATTGCTTCACCTAAAAAACCCATTTATGCTTTGATTCCCTTTGATTAACCCATTCTTAAGTCAAAGAGGGTAGTTAACTTTAAAAAGATGAAATTGAACAAACATGATAATTCTATTCATATCTTGGATTCTATTACAATTAATTTGGATAAAGAGAATACTCTTGGTGATGATGGTTTTGATGCATCTAATTATGATATTCATGCTAGTGATTCTAATTATATGTATGAGCTTATTAATGTTAATAATGATTTACTAGCTATGTTTTCAAAATAATTATCTAGCAATCCTAGTGACAAATAAAGTGACCATCTTCACAACAGGTCTTTTTTGGAACTACCCATTGTTCCATCTACCATTCTTGATGTTGCTTCTCTTCCATGTTTCCCACCTACCCTAAAAACTATATACTGAGATGGGGGTACATGAGATATGCTTGAATAGGTCCTCTTGTAAGGTGGCTTTTGTGGGTTTTCTTGTTGTAATGTGATACCCCTATAAAGTTCTGCATGTTATATGTTTTTTTTAGATTTATTTAAACAACCCTTGTTTCTTTGTTGGAATAAGGTGATAAAGGAATTGAAATGTCACAAACATTCCTCTACTTGTATCTCACTTCTTCTATATATCATTACATGTTATTTTGTGCATGTGCCACTATTCATAAATGTGCCTTTGTGTTGTCTGATTGGGGATGATACAAAATGATGGCTACCTATTATTTTTGGTCTTTGTGATGCCAGCCCAAAAAGACTCTTCTTCATAACTCTTACATGACATTCTTTATTGTGTTTTGTAGTCCTACTACCTTTGGCGGATGATGGAAGTTCATTTCGATGTAATATCTCATTTATTATCATATAAGCATACTAATCCCATGGGTAGTAGTTCCCTTACATGCTCTCTTTTTTCATGTACTTATTTCCCTTGATTTGTCATTTCTTGGGGTCTTGTGGGTGAATGTTTTCTCCATTAAATCCATTTCTCCCATTAAGGCATCTACAATCCCTTTAACATGGGGGAATACACTTCACTCCATGTTTCATATTTTTCACAAATATACGTAATGGATCAATGAAACCTCTCTTGAATATGGACAAGGAGACAATGTTTTCCTTGTGTTTATCCTTTTCATTGGATCCCTTAATGGAGACAAGGATTTCCCTAAGGAATGATCCTTATTCTTTTGATCCCTAAGGATACAACTCTTTCCTTATTCTTGATCATTTTTATTTTTTGATCCCTCATGAGACAATGCTTTCCTTAGGCCTCATAACTTTTCTTTATCCATATGGAGACAATTATTTCCATAGGCCTGATCATTCCTTTGTCAAATCCCTTGACAAAGACAATTCTTTTCTTAATGAATGATCCTTTTCAATGGGTTGACTAGCATAACACATCTTTCTAGAGCTTTCAAAACCATATTTTTTATCTCTTTCTTTGTGTGGTCCATAATAAGAAAATCTATTACTAGGAAAGTGATCACACTCCTTTCTTCTTTTCTTTCTTCTCTCCTCCAAGCGATGCCTATCTTGTCTTGGTTTTGAATTTGATGAAGACATAAGTCACTTGGGGGCTTGATGTTTCTTTGTCTCTTTGACCTTGATAATATTGTTCTTATGCATCGATCTACTTTACCATGATCATGATTTTTTCTCATACCTCGGCTAAAGTGGGGGCTAATTGTATCATCCTAAAAATTTATGACCCATAATTGGATGCTTTAGGACCTATTAGGCTCTATTTTGGTGATTTTGAGTTTTGAATGTCCATTAGGATTTATCCTTGTGACTTTTCCTTTCTTTTCTCACATCTATTTACTATCCCCAACATCTCCACAAAATTTGAGCTTTTTTTACCAAGGACATGCCACCAAAATGAACCTGTCCCTGAGGTGTTTGGCCCAAATTTTGTCTGGAGCCCAATATTGGGGTCTTCTTTCATTATTTTTAATTGTGTTTGGCCTAGATCAAATTTGAATCTTGAATGGAGGGAGTTAAGTATAAAAGGACCGCCTCTCCCCTCATTTGGTAAGATATCATAATCAAGTGCAAGATATGAACCAAGAAATCAAGTTGACCAATTGAAGATTTGGATTCAAGATTTAAAGGAAAGCATCTAATTCAAGGTCTACAAGTCTCCATTTCTTAAAGATCTATCAAGTCATTTAATGAAATATTCTCCAATTGATGCAATTTTTTCTCCCATAATAGACAAGTAGATTAATTCTCAATCAAGCAAGAAGATTCATCCATTCATTCTCCTTCTTCACATGTGGTTATCAAACATATCTACATTGTTGATCTAGGAGTGGAAATCATAGATCTATGCATTTGTGAGGGCATCCTTGATTCTACATATAATTCCAAGGTCAAATATTTGGATTCTAAGAACATTCAAGCATCTTCATGGATTTGAGTGATTACTACATTTGTTCATGAGGGTTTTAGACAAGGTAAATCAACAATTTACCTTTTTACATTATTTCCTTTATGAAATTTCTATCATATTTCAAGTTTGATTCCTAAACAGAGGTTTGACCAAGGAAAACCCATTTTCCAATCTTTTCCCCATTTTTCTATGTGTAGGAACAAGTCTCAGCTCTATTGGATCTTTTCTAGGAAGTATAGGGGCAATTACAAGTTATGTGAAAGTTTCATCTAAAAGTATTGGGAAAACATCACCAAAGTCAACATGTGCTTAGTATTCAGCAATCCTATGAAATATGGAAAGATATTTAGGCTTGTGGGTATGCCTATTGGTGAAGATCAATCTTCAAAAAAGGTCGGTTCCTTATCATACTCACCTATAAACTAACATTTGAACAAAGGAAAGGGTGAAGAAAAAAACTTGAATTTAAACCTATACTAACATGTGATGCACCGAATATAATAACTGAGATCTGCAACCTATAAAACTCACAAAACCTTCAATTCAATAACCCTGATTCTCTCTCAACTCAACTAAATAGGTAATACATAAGTATTTCCTATAAACGATTGAATCTAACACTTGCATGGAGGGACACCCAACTCATTTTCTCAGCTACAAGCTATCAAAAATAACTAACATAATTTTAGAAACTTGCATTAACCATGTATAATCTCATATTGAATTCTGACTGAATGAGACACATTACAGGATATAAACTATAAAATTTATCAAATCATTAATTCATTCATAACACCATATCACAAGTATGGAGAAGTAAATTTGTTTCTATCTTATTGAAAATCAAGAAGCCATCTTTTACAAAAACAAATCATAATATGCATCTCAAAAACCCTTCTTGTTGTGCGCAAGAAGCTAAGAGATTTTGAACCCCCTATTCAATGTGAAAAGAATGTATATATAGGTCAAAACCCACAAGGGTCAAGCATGTGATAAAAACAAGGAGAAAGAGGGATCAAACTGCTTGAAAAATGCAGTTGACCACCTAAAAAGCCTCCAAAACTAATTGTCTATCCATGTGGCACTTCAAATTGATGTAGAAGTTCTCCAAAGTGACTCAAAATTCTAGTCTATAAATCATAAATAAACAAAATTCCATCTCTTTGACCTCTTTTGATTGAAAAATATCCCCTAAATGCATAAATCCCCCAATTTCTACAATAAAAATAACAATCATTAAGTTTCATATTTATGGACACTTAGTAACGCTTTACAATAAGATTCATACAAAAATGATCTCTCCCAATTGATGCTAAGCTCCTGCAACTCAAAAACTTAAAAAAACTGCCAACTCCACTTCTCACAATGCCAAACTCTATACGACATGCAAGCCATTTATGTAATTTTTTTGCATTTTTAATTTAACATTTATGTCTTTAATGCAAAAATAAAATAAAACAATAATCATACCCTTTTATATTAATATTTATGAAGTAAATAAAAAAATACATAGCTCAATAAATATTTAAATTTAAATTTCATATTTATCAAGTAATATATATTTAAATACTTCATAAATATTATTATAAAAAGGTATTTATTATTTAATTTTATAAGGCATGAAAGAGACATAAGCCGTGGGGTATTTATTTTTTAAGATTTATGAAGAACCTCAAGGAAAAAATGTCTTTCCTTTTCTCTGTGGCTTTTAGGGTATTTTCTAACCCTAAATTTAATTTATCCCTTCATTTTTTTATTTCTATTTTCACTTTTCACTGTTTAATTGGCACTGTCATGGAGGTTTGGAGATAAGGTTTGGTAAAAATGTGGAGTTTAAAGTTTCTTGGAGATTCTCTACAGCTTCATTACATAGATCTGGGCTCTATGAAGAATTTCAAAGACCTATATATAGGCCATGATTTTCCTGGTAAGATTTGTTGGATCTCACTGTGCATGTCATGATTTGATACCCTACAGTTTGATACCTCCCTAAGGTTTTTTTGAAGCATTCTTGGAAACCCAAGCTCATTTCTAAAGACATTTGTTTAAAAACCCATCTATCCACAAATATTTGAGGAGTTCTTTAACATAAAATGCATTTATTTCTTTATGGTGACCACAACTTTTATGCACTGAGTATATTTCAAGCTCCTTCATTCATACCTCTACTATGTTCATTCCATGAAACCTTTGGATTCTATAGCTACATTTTTCTAAATGCTGGAGAGGCTCATCCATTTGGGTTTCTCATTTCTTTGCATTTAACCTGAATACGGTTCCTCAAATTGTAAATCTTGACTAGATATTTTTTGTGCATATTAATGCTCTTTGTGTTGGATAACTGAGAGGGGGGGTGAATCAGTTAATTCCAGTTATCCTATAGTCCCAAATCTCCCAAATGTATATATTCAAACTTTTCAATCAAATTATCAACTTGGTAAGCTATCAACAATAACTTTCCATTCATCTACCAATTGACAACAAATTCAATGCTGTATTTACCGATCTGACTAGTTATGAAATGTGTAAAACAAAATAACAATTCAACACATCAGATACACATAACACATAGATTTTTAACATGGAAACCTTGTTAAGGGAAAAACCACTTGGGATCGATAACCCAAAATCATTCACTCTTCTGAAGTGAGCTCGGTTAGGAGCCAACCCTATCAAAGGTTACAAAACACACTGCAAGGTGTGACCTGGTTAGAGGATTTATCACTAACACTTATCCCCTAACCAATGTTCACTATGGGGTCAATAAGAAAATAATCAACATTCATTGAATGTCATATTGAAATACAAAAAGACCGTTAAGTCCACTCGGTTAAGAGATTTTGCTGTAACAATGCCTGAACTGATACAGTAATGATCTGATTCAAATACAACTAAGATTTTTAGATTTTCAGATCTATGCTAAGCTCAAAATACCTCCTCTAATCAATAATCAATTCAATCCTTCATATCCTCCAACTTATTCCACTCGGTGAATAATTCTATGATGCTCAATAATGTCTCTAGTTCAACTCAGTTATGTCTTCAACCAGTTTGATCAACAGTGCATGAAAATAGTCCTTTCACATGAATTCTCTTGTAGTATCAATAATCCTAGACTCAATAATGAATATCATATCTCTTTAAATAGACAACATAAACCATTTTATTTTCATCTATTAGATTTTTCCTATTAATCTTCATCGTTCATTTTGCCACTTTTATCTTCCTGGATAGTTGTGTCTATAACACATTTCATTCTTCTTCATCCAATCAATCTTGAATTTTGTCAGTCGTTAGATCATCATAACAAACTTTATCTTCTACTTTGGAATCATAAGAAATTGTCCAGCTCATCAATTCAGTTAGCTGATATAAACTTTATTTGTTTCTTTCACTCGATCAATACCAGAATGTGTTGGTAAATACCTTCTCAGTTATTACTATACTCAGTGTACACTACACTATCTCGGTGTATACAAAAATCTTAAATTATCGACCACATAAAATTGTTCAGTTCTAATCTTCAATGCATAACAAAATCATGTAATGTAATCAAGTCAACAACATGATGTCATAGACTCATCAATAAGTTACCCAATGTATACCATAGCCATATCTTTCATATCCATCTCATCTTCATGTAGATATCTCATTCCTTTACAATTTTTCTTCTTCAAATGTTTGTAACCATCATGATAAGTGCAGTCAAAACTAGTTGACATCAATGACAATACATTAACTAATTTAATTACCTTACATATCACTTTAGTATCTTGGTGACCTTCAATCACTGTCTTTTACTTGTCCATTCATTCCATCAAGACATTCAATCAGTTGTAGGTTATCAATCTCTCCCTTTGGCCTTGATGGCAACACAATATAAAATATGCCATAGAATACCAAACATCTATTCTACAACTCTATAAGTAAATGTTGTAGCTTGATAATCTCTCCCTAGCTTGTTCATTTAGTATGTTTAATCACTTTACAACATTCCATGCAGACTCTCCCTATAGATTTGATCTTCTTCTTCTTCCTGTGATTCTTCTCTCCCTTATAATATTTCATTGGTTTCTCTCTCCCTTTGGATAAATATTTCATTGATTCCTTCTCTCCCTTTGACAACAATGCCAAAAAATAATAAACAACTCTACAGTAGCCACGATATTATCTCTGGTGTTTGGTTCAAATCAGGCACCTTCATTTACCAATATACAATGTTCTTTGTTCTAGATTTCACAACCTTAGGAAACCTAAAGTATGAACAATATTCATCAGCATCATTTGATATTATGATAAAGTATAGGTTGATGCAACCTCTTGATCACCTTAGTGACTAATAGATAGGAGATGGACCCCTAGTCTAGTCCTCAAGTACTCAAATGTATCCTTAGGTAAGGGTTTGTTAAATATATCTACAAGTTGTTCTTTTGATTTCACAAATTCCAGTTTCACTTGCTTTTCTTGTACTTGTTCCCTCAAGTAGTGATACTTTATGGATATGTGCTTTTTCTTTGCATGCATAACTAGATTCTTAGAAATGTTTATAGAATTTGTGTTGTCACAATATATTATCACTGGATCAGTGATCTCTTCATTCATCCCTTTCAAAAGTTATTTTACCCATGCAACATTTAAACAATTAGCAGTAGCAGCAACATATTCTACTTCGGCAGTGGACTGAGAAATGCATCCTTATTTCTTTCTTATCCAAGTAACTAATCTTTCTCCCAAAAAGAATGCTCCATCAGTAGTGCTCTTTTGGTCATCAATGTTTCCATCCCAATCTGCATTGGTGTAAACTTGTAGTTCAAAATCACCCTGTTTCTTGTACCATAAACCATAGATCTCTATGTTTTTCAAGTATCTCAAAATCCTCTTAACAACAGTCATATGTGATTCTTTAGGATTAGTAAAAAATATTTCTACAATCCCAACTGCATGTGCAATATCTGGTCTACTATGTACAACATACATCAGTTTTCCAATCATTGATCTGTATAGTGTCTGATTTACCTTGACTGATTGATCATCCTTTGTTAATTTTCATCCTATGACCATTAGTGTACCAACCGGTTTTGAATCTTCCATTCTAAAGGTCTTCAACACTTCTTTGATGTACTTTGATTGTTTAATATAAATAAACCTTCACTTTGTTGTAGAACTCGCAAACTAAGAAAGAATTTAATCTCTCCAAACATTGACATTTCAAATTATTTTCTCATTTCATCAGCAAATGATTTGCATAGATTATCATGTCCTCCAAATATGATATCATCAACAAAAAATTCAGCAATAAGAATATTTTCATCAGTTTCACCTTTCAAATATAAATTGTTGTTGTCACTTGTTCTAACAAATCCAATACTTATAAGATATGAATGCAATCTTTCATACCATGCTCTTGGTGCTTGTTTCAGTCCATACAGTTCTTTGTGCAACTTACATACCATGTTTTTCTAATTTGGATCAACAAAACCTTCAGGTTGTTCAATGTATACCTCTTCCTCAAGTATTCCATTCAAAAATGAAGATTTGAAATCCATTTGATATACTTTGAATCCTTTGTAGGAATCATATGCAAGCAATATTATAACTCCTTCAAGTCTTGCAACCGGTGCAAAAGTTTCACCATAATCAATACCTTCTTCTTGTGCATAACCTTTGGATACAAGTCTTGCCTTGTTCCTAGTGACTTCACCATTTTCACTCAACTTGTTTTTGGATATCCATTTGGTTCCAATAACATTCTTATCATTCGGTCTCGGTACCAATGTCCATGTTTTGTTTTTTAGTATTTTCTCAATTTCCTCATTCATTGCTTTAATCCATTTATCATTATCAAGTGTATCCCTAACATTTTTAGGTTCAATTTCACAAACTAAACATGTGGTGTTTCTCAACTTACTTTTTGTCATCATGCTAGCTTGCTTGTCACTAATAATCTGATTCTGTGGATGGTGTCTCCTTGAAAATTTTTATAACACTTACTCTCTTCTTTGTTCATCATTCAGTGTAGGATCAAGATCTTCCTCGGGAACTATTTCCTAATTCTCGATCTCTATAGACTAATGCTCAACATCATTATCCTATTTCTTGGTAATTTTAGTGTGTTGCTTGGGTAGAATACCAGGTTTCTCAATGTATGTGAATCTACCATAGTCTTCTGGTTCCTTTTTTCTTTCTTCATCATTTTTCTTAGAAAACTTATCAACAATCACAATTGCACTTTCAATCATTTTTTTAGAAACCTCATTCAAATATTTGTAAGCTTTTCTTTTAGTAGAATATCCTAAGAATATTCCTTCATCACCTTTTGAATCAAATTTTCCATTTCTATCATCTTTTAGACTGTAACATCTACTTCCAAATATTCTGAAATAACTTACATTTGGTGTGTACCCATACCATAACTCACAGGGTGTCTTGTTTGAATCTTTCTTTAGTCATACTTGGGTCAATGTGTATACAACAGTACAAATAGCTTCTCTCCAGTACATTTGTGCAACATATTTTTCAATCATCAGTGTTCTAGCACAATCAACTATGGATCTATTCCTCCTTTCAACAATTTCATTCCCCTGTGGTGTTCTCGGTATAGAAACTTGTCTTTTAGTTCCATGCTCATTACAAAAGTTAGTGAACTTATCAGAAATAAACTCACCACCTCTATCTGATCTCAAGCATTTTAACTCTTTTCCACTTTGTTTTTCCACTTTAGCTTTATACCATTTAAACATCTTGAAAGCTTCAAATTTTTCTTTAAAAAACATAACTGTCATCATCCTAGAGTAGCCATTAACAAATAAGATAAAATATTTTTCACCATAATAACTCTGAGTTCTCACAGGAAGACACAAGTCGGTATTAGCGAACTCCAAAATAGCTTTAGATGAATAGTTCTTTCTCTTGAAACTATATTTTGACATTTTTCCCATTTGACATTGTTTACACATGACATGGTTAGGTTTAGATAAGCTCGGTAAGCCTCTAACTTTTCTTTTCTTATTGATTTTAACCATGTTGTCAAAGTTCACATGACATAACCTTTTGTGCCATAACCACACATCTTGAGTTCTAGCCAATAAACAAGAAGTTTCAACATTGTCAAGATAGAATAGATTACCTTTTGATTGTTCACCAGTACCGACCAACTTTCCAGTCTCATCATAGATTTTCACCTTTCTATTTTCAAATGCAACTCGGTGACTTGATTAATTCAGTTGTGCTACACTCAATAGATTATAGTTAAGTCCCTTCACCCAATATGCATTCTCACATCTAATCTTATTGTTCAACAAGATAGATCCTTTTCCTTTTACTAGACAAGGTGTATCATTTTCCATTTTAATAGATCCACCATTATAATGTTCAAGGTATTCAAATTTGTCTTCATCACCAGTTATATGATGTGTACAACCACTATCAATAATCCATGTATCATTCTTTCTAACTTTAGAAATAAGTGATGTTTCAACATACCTTTCTTCTTCTTCTGAATCTTCTTTCAAAGCTACAAATACCACCTCAATGTCTTCATCATTGTTGATGTCAGTGTCATCATCAACGTCTTCAACTAGGTAACATGATTTCTTGCCTTTATCTTTGTAGTCTCAGTTGCTTCTTCTGTCATACTGGTAGTTGCCTCTATGATCTCGGTTATCTCTTCTATCAAACTTTCTTTCACCAAATCATTCATTGTCTTTGTCATCATATTTTAGGTTAGGACATCTAGCTACAATGTGACCAATCTCTTTACAATTAAAGCATACCAAAGGTAATTTCCCTTTGTATCTTCCTTTACCTTTCTACAGTCTTCTAGCAATTAATGCTTCAAGTTCATCAAGTTCATCCTCATCACTGTCACTGTCACTCTCATTTTGTATCATGTGTTTACTGCTTGATTTACCAATCTTCAAGGATGACATAAATGCAAACTCAACATTTGGAATAATATTGTTATCATAGTTATTCAACTCAAAAGTAGTCAGTTTACCGATTAGGCTATCAAGTGTAAGAGTGTTACCTAGGGCTGATCTCATTTCATGGATTGTAGAGATTCTAATAGCATAGATAGGCAACAAGTTTCTAAGAATTTTACTCACAATAGTGTCTTCATCAATAACACCTCCTACTCCTTGGATAACATTGACAATATCCTTAATTTGGTTGATGTACTATGAAATGTTTTCTCTTTCTTTCATCTTCATGTCATCAAAATTTCCTCTAAGACTCTCAGCTCTTTCCCTCAACACATTCTCATCTCCTTCATGAACTAGTGCAAGTTTGTCCCACATTTTTTTAGCAGTAGTACATGTCTTGATATCTTCAAATTCAGCATCTGATAAGGAAGCAACAATCTCTATCATTGTGATATTATGTTCATGTCTATCTCTCAATTGATCAACAGTCAAAGGTCCAGCCAGTTGGATGGAATCATTGCTCAAGTAGTATATTGTAGATTCTCCAATTCTAGATATATGAAGCTTCATTCTGCTTTTCCATGTCAAGAAGTTGTCTTTGTTCATCTTTGGCACCTCTCTCTTATACATCTTGTGATCTTTAGCTTAAGTCTTTCAAACTTTCCTTCCAAGAAACCAATGCTCTGATACCAATTGTTAGATAACTAAGAGGGGGGGGGGGGTGAATCAGTTAATTTCAATTATCCTATAGTCCCAAATCTCCCAGATGTATATATTCAAACTTTTCAATCATATTATCAACTCAGTAAGCTATCAACAATAAATTTCTCTTCATCTACCGATTGACAACAAATTCAATATTTTATTTACTGATCTGACTAGTTATGAAATGTGTAAAATAAAATAACAATTGAACACATCAGATACATATAACACATAGATTTTTAATGTAGAAACCCTATTAAGGGAAAAAACACCCGAGACTGGTAACCCAAAATAATTCACTCTTATGAAGTGAGCTCGGTTAGGAGCCAACACTATCAAAGGTTACAAAACACATTGTAAGGTGTGACCTGGTTAGAGGATTTATCACTAACAGTTCTCCCTTGAACAACATTCACTATGGGGTCAACAAGAAAATAATCAACATTCATTGAATGTCATATTGAAATACAAAAAGACTATTAAGTCCACTCGGTTAAGATTTTTTGTTGTAACAATGGTTAAACTGATACAATAATGATCTGATTCAAATACAACTAAGATTTTCAGATTTTCAGATCTATGCTAAGATCAAAATACCTCCTCTGATCAATAATCAATTCAATCATTCATATCATCCAACTTATTCCACTCGTTGAATAATTCTATGACACTTGGTAATATCTGCAGTTCAACTCGATTCTGTCTTCAACCAGTTTGATCAGTGGTGCATGAAAATAGTCCTTTCACATGAATTCTCCTGCAGTATCAATAATCCCTAACTCAATAATGAATCTCATGTCTCTTTAAATAGAGAACATAAACTATTTTATTTTCATCCATTATATTTTGCCTCTTAATCTTCATCATTCATTTTGCCTCGTTTACCTTCCTCGACAATTGTGTCTATAACATGATTCATTCTTCTTCATCTAATCAATTTTGAATTTTGTCAGTCGTTAGATTATCATAACAAACTTTATCTTCTACCTCAGAATCATAAGCAATTGTCCAGCTCATCAATTTAGTCAGTTTTTATAAACTTTATTTGTTTCTTTCACTCAATCAATACTAGAATGTGTTGGTGAATACCTACTCGCTTAATACTATACTCAGTGTACACTACACTAGCTCGGTGTATACAAAAATATTAAATTACCAACTACATAAACTTGTTCAATTTTGATCTTCAATACATAAAAAAATCATGTAATGCAATCAAGTCAACAACATGATGCCATAGACTCATCAATAAGTTACCCAATGTATACCATAGCCATATCTTTCATATCCATCTCATCTTCATTTAGATATCTCATTCCTTTACCATTTTTCTTCTTTACCATCATGATAAGTGCAGTCAAAACTAGTCGACATCAATGAAAATACATTGACTAATTTAATTGCATTACATATCACTTTAGTAGCTCGGTGACCTTCAATCACTGTCTTTTACTTGTCCATTCATTCCTTCAAGATATTCAATCAGTTGTAGGTTATCACTATGAGGGTTCCATTCTAGAAATATTTTGGGTATTTGAATCATGCATATAAATGGAATCAAAAGAATAAAACAAAACCTTCCCTATGCTTTTGTGTATATACGGTCCTCTACTACTCATTTAGACTTTCATGTTTCATTCTATTCCTATAGAAATGATGACTATGATAGCATAAATTTGATGTATTGTGGATTATTTTGCAAGGACAGCCATCATCTTTTCAAACGTGATCTCTTCTTTTGCTTAATTGCCACGTATTTTTGCATCCTACAGATATTATTTATCATTGTCCTTTATTTTCAGATATAGCATTTTGTAGAAAAAGAAATTGATAATATCTCTGTAAATATCAAGGGGTTTTGAAAAAAATGTGTATTGGGCCTTTCTCGTGAAGAAAACGTAGAGGGCTTCTATGGTTTTTCTACATGAAAGAAAATGAAATACTTTACCCCTTTTGTACTATGTATCATATACCCATATCATGACAGTGTTGTTTTTTTGGCTGTCTTAAACTGTAACTGCATTCTTTCATTGGGTTTTGAACCATTTGAAATTAAACACATCACTATGTTGAAACATTGTATCTCTGCGATTTCTCATTATATTATGACAAAATAATCTTTTCAATATTTACCAATCATAATCCATCTATAAATAATTCTATTAATGGCACCCTATTTTTATTTTCATTAGCGTGTAGTGGATGGTCAAATACCATCCACCACCGCTCCCAAAAATGCTTAGCTATCTGCAGGTGTTGACACCATCTAATAGAAATATGTAGCTTCTTGCCAAGTATCTCCTCAACTATTTTAGGGTTCAAAAAATAACATTTCATGTCATTTTTTGTAACTTTTAAATCATTGACCTCTTTATAAGAGAGTTTGTCAGCATAATAGGCACACATGGACTCCCTCCATGACCAAAAACTATCGATCTCAGAGTCTAATGTCTGTACAAAATCTAGAATGTCTTGCATACTATTTGCAAGACATTGTAGTTGGGGAGGTGGATGAGGATCATGTCTAATGGTATAGATGTCTCACATAATGACATGTAAATTTCTCCTAATATTCTCTCTCAAGTCCTCAGGATTAGGTGGAGGTGGTGATGCTTTTTTCCTTAAGAGATCATCAATGTTAAAATCATCCATGGATATAATCTACATATATATACAAACATGAAAATTTACAATTTTAATATATAATTTATATTTTACCTTACAAATAAAGACATAATTAATTTAAAAATACAATAGAGAGAGAAAGGAGGGGGAGGTGTGTGTGTGTGTGTGTGTGAGAGAGAGAGAGAGAGAGAGAGAGTTTCTTATTTCAGTTGGGTCTAGGTTTACATTTTTGTTTTCTACCTAGGGTTTCTTATTTTAGTTGTGTCTAGGTTTACATTTTCTACCTACAATTTCTTGTTTTAGTTGTGTCTACATTTACATTTTTGTTTTCTACCTAGGGTTTCTTGTTTCAGCTGTGTCTAGGTTTACATTTTTGGTTTCTACCTTGGGTTTCTTGTTTCAATTGTGTCTAGGTTTACCTTTTCTACCTAGGATTTCTTATTTTAGTTGTGTCTATGTTTACTTTTTTATTTTCTACCTATGGTTTCTTGTTTCATTTGTGTCTAGGTTTACATTTTTGTTTTCTACCTAGGGTTAAATTAAGTTTTAACAATTTTTTTAGTTTTCTAGTTTTGTACGATAATTTACAAACTAAATTAAAACTAAAAATAACTATTTATTAAACATAAAATATAATTATTTATACGCTAAATTAGAAAAAAAACTTGAAACTAAACAATTACTCATCTAACTATTTAAAAATAATAATAAACTACAATTTTTAATGAAAAAAATAATAGAAAGTAAAGAAAATAATAAAAAACAATGATACGTACCTAGAATCAAGAGAAAAGTAGCTACGGGGTTGACAGTAGCAATAGAAATAGGCACCTGTATGTCCAAAATCGTGATCCCATTTTGAAGTTATGAAAATGACTTACAAAATAGTTAAAAACAAAAAATGAATACATTTACAAAATAGGCACTCATTTTTAAAAAAATGGGTGTTCATTTCTTAAAATTTGGGTGCTCGTTTAGCTTCGGGGCCCGAAACTAAATGGGAACCTATTTTTTAAACGAGTGCCTATTTTATATTTATGGGTGGGGCACCCAATTTTTTAAAAATGGGTGCCTATTTATTGCACCAATTTTTTTTGGCTATGGACTTCTGCGGAATAGGCACCCAACTTCCAACATTTACCCAGAGACTAATATTGTGGTTCTAAATTGAGATGTAAACATAGTTGTTGACTAGATTAATGATTAGTATAGTTAATCATAAGTAATAAATTTGATGAGATATTATATTACTAACAATATTTAATTAGAAAGTTTTGAATATTATGTAGTCTCATACACACTACACAAAGGAAATCAAATAGCAGACAAAATGGGAAATGTGGGAGTAAGGATGTTAGATAATACATAGATGGTGGATGATTTCTCTCAACTACCTTTGCAATCCCACAATCTTTTGGGACGATTTAGTAATGATGAAGAGGTACCCTTGAACCTCATTATATGGTAATTGACAACAAAGGGACACGTAGGATTCTTGGCTAAGAAAGTATGAAGGACAAATGAAGTAACTGCACTCATGACTTTGGGTGACGAGCATGGAACTCTCAGATGTACGTAGTATTTTTTATTAATCAAATTAGGTCGTTAGGAAAATTTAGTGTGCACATAAAATTAGAGTGTGAGTCATGGAGGCAAATTTCTTTCTAGACACTCCAAAAGAGAAGAAGACACCCAGCTTTAGATTGTTTGGAAAGGAGTTCCTCAAAGGATATTTACACCCACGAACAAATATGGACATCTCTTCCCTATTCTGTGCATGGGAATTTTTTCTTTCCTGAGACAAAGAAGAGGCTTTGCGCATGGTTGGGCTATGTATTGAGCCAGTGTGGCGAATGGTTGTAGCACGTTGGTTGAGATTGGTGGAGATTGGAGTAGGTTTTCACACAACTGATGGATGTTGGCGCTATGTCGAAAGAGCGAGGGAAGGTTTTCAACCTTTTCTCTTGTTTGGCACTGCAACACCGATTATGTAGTGCATGGGTGAAGCTTGAACTGCATGGATGGAATTGTTGGCATACATGAACCAATGGGAAGCTGACCAATGGAGGATGAAAAAGAAAAGGAAATGAAAGTGTAAACAAATGCCAAGTAAGGTTTGTGAGTGTGATGCAGGGAAGATTTCCTTGGTGGTGCCAAAACCTGTTCTGGGAAAGACAGAATCCAAGGTGGAGACCACTGGAGGGATTATGGTGAATGAAACCCATGAAGAGATGATGGCTAAGTGGGGCATTTTGGATCAATGATGTGGTAAAAAATTTGTTTGGCATACATGCCCATTTTTCCTAGTATGGCTATGTTTTCTCCTATTTGTGTGTAGTGTTGGGTTGATGATGTGTCAAGGGGTAGATGTTTAGGTAGCAGATTTGTTTATGGGGTGTACAATGCTTTATCCAGGCTCAAGGCCTTGTTTTCGTTAATGTAAAACTTATATTTGGAATCAATAAAATTATCACTTATAAAAAAAACAATGTTGTGATCCAGGAATATTGATGCATTCAGTGTTGGTAAGGTATAATGTTGATGATGTTATTGATGATTTGTGTATATTGATGTTGTTAGGGTTATTAAGTAGGATTTTATTAAGACTATAATTTATGATGTTGACATGTTACTTATTATCATGTAGATTATGATGATTATGTCAAATGATAACAATGTATTGCTATGGACTAACCTATGATTTTGGTAATGTTATTGAGGATGATTTACAATATTGGCATGCTTTATGTTACATGCTTATGTTGATATTTCTATAATGTGTTTGTATGAAGATGGAGGATGTCATATTACTCATTCATGAGACCCATATGATATTTTGATTTCCCTTCATTGATTGTTTTATTTGGTCCATGTGTGTGTGTGTGTGTGTTTGTTATTGTCTTGTATAAGTGATTATATAGGTACTAGACGTTGACTCACTTGGCTTCACAAGTTTGAGTGTGCCTTTATATTCTTCAATGGTGGTTGAGGGAAGATAACCTTAAGGCCCAAATTAAACTTGGCCTAAGCCATTGTCCTACTAATTAGGGATGAGTTCCTAGTCTTGACTTACCCTATTAGAATTATCATGGAGACATTATTCGCTCACCCTAGTTTTGTGTGTGTGGGATTTGGTCTTGATATTTCTTTTGTTTTTTTGACAGTGGATTTATTATATATCAATATAAAGTAATGTGCTTGAACTATTAATACTAATTATAGCTAAAAAGTGTTATAATTTATATGAAAGATTATTTATAATTATAATATATTGATAATTTTTTATTTTTTTTAATTATTGGATATTAACTATATAGTAGTTTATTGTTATTATTAATTAGGGATATTTATATTCCTATGTGGGTATAATTATAGTATTATGAAGAGATTGATTATGCCTTTTTCATTTAATTTATTGGATGGATTTTAATCTACATGGATTGACAATTAATTGCTAAAATCCATATATTTGGGATAGGGAAATATTTATTCTTTGAGGATATTACTTTGGAAATTCTAATTTAATATTTTGTTTCATTACATTTTGGAGTCCTTTTGGGATTTTTGAGGAAATTTTTATTCTTCTTCTCGTGCAAGTTTTTAGTAGGAGTTTTGGGAGTTTTAGCAACCATTTTTCTAAGAGTTGATAAATGGGGGGTTTTGCATTTTATTTTTAGACGATTCTTTTGATGGAGGAAGTTGGAATTGGAGGTTTGGGAATTTGATCTTCTGTGAGGATTGATGAGTTAGTATTAATTATTGGCAAAAATTATCGGATTAGTTTTAACTTGTTCTTGGCTTGATTGCTGAAAATTTCTCTAGAGGTTTTTCTTGTGCATTGAGGTTTACATTGGTTCTTTCTCATCCTCCATTCATCTTTGATCTTCATGGTTTTGATGAAGAGATTGAATCCCACTTATATTTATGTTTATATTACTATTTGTGCATGATTTAGAAGGGTTTGATGTTAGAATATTATAATAAATTTGTATTTTGCATTACAAGGTGATTTTAATTGGAAGTCTTGCTTCAATTTTATACATTTTACCCTATCTGATTTCTAGTTTTTTTCAAGGATGTTTTGGAAAAATGTCATTTGATGTCTATTTTTTAGTCACAAGGTCCAACTAATGAATTTTATGGAAGTGAAATACGAAGATCTCAAATGGGTTTCTGCCTAATTTTGCTTCCAAAGCCCAATAAATGTCATGTATGACGTTCAACTTGAATATGTATGATAATCCTATTTGTTATTGTAAATGTGCAATTTCAGATTGGAAATGCACAACAAAAAATGACATATGTGTGACAAAATGTCATGTACACGCAACAAAAAGTGACATATGCACAACTCTGTGTTTTTGCCTTGTTTGGTTGGGGTTTGGGTTATTTTTTATGTCTAGATGCATACTAGAGGCTTAGAGACTTGATTACTCTATGTTTAAACATTCTTGGTGTTTATATGGTCAATTTAATGATGGTTTTATGATTCATATGCTTTGTATGCTTGTTGTGAAGATTGATTTTGTTATGCATTCAGATATGCTTCTTGATTTGGGGTTTGGGGACTTGCCTTTGAGAGAGGCTTTGTATAGAAGATGTTCCTAAACCAAATTCTTATGATTCTACTTGTTGTTATGGATGCATAATGTTATGATTTATGTTTACATGATCTTGTGTTATTATTTTGAGCATTGAGGGATAGGTAATCTAGGTGCATAATGGGGAAGAGACTCTCAATGGGGGTCTGGACTATAAAGTGCTCATCCAAAGTAAAACCCATTGGTGAGTTCTAATCATGTGAAAACCTAATAAATGAACTAGGGAAAAAACATGTTAATTAAGATAATTATGGATGTCTCACCCATGCTTTGAGTGTTTGTATAGACTATGTATGAGAATGAGATGATATTTGTCCATCCCTTAGACATATGGAGCTGGCATGATCAAACTTCCTTGTCTTCACGAAAGGATTGTTTGGTTCTATATGAGATCTCACTTGGGGGCTAGGATCCAAAGAGACCATATAGGGTAACCGAAGAGTCTTGGGGGCCGAGTTCCAAAGGGACTATCCAGGGTAACCCAAGATGTAGGCTATGTGAGGACACTCTTCCTACATGTGTCCTAGGGTCCCCTCAATAAGAGTTACGGTTGCCTCTTGTAGTTTAACTAGCCTTTGCATTTCCTTTTTGTGAATTTTTACTTGGCCTTTGCATCTTTGGAGTTTGGTTTCATCTATGTTCTTGTTTTTTCTTGCTTGTGTGTCTGGGGCTTTGTGTCTATCTCCTCAACACAATGAGGTGTTCCTTAGGGCTCCACATGGTCGAGTGGTAGTGATTCTTCCTTCGTTGAAGTTTAGTGGACTTGTTCATGTGTGTGGGTAGATTCTATTTATTGTACTTTTTTTGTAGCATGGAGGACTTCATTGCATATGTACTATTTTATGTATCATATATTATTTGTACTTGATGATATAATTGGATACTCCATAAAGAGAGTGATGTATATATGTTCATAATGATATAAATGTATTTATGTACATTGTAGTTGTAATTAGGATTGATGGCATTTTTATATGCTTGATTTAAGATATGAACATGTTATAAATGGATAGAATTAGATGAGATTGTATGTCATCATAACCTTGAGATTTTATGCTATTAATGTTATGTTGGACAAAGGAATTAGGAACATTTGGTATTGGTATTTAAAATAAACTTAGAGGTAATGATGGTGATAATATTCATAAATAAGGAGATGCAATTTCTTACGATTCTAGTTAGATGGATGTGTTACTCAAGTAGTGACATTAGAGACCCTTAGAGGACATAGGCAAGAGATAAAAGTTATTTTCTTTTATTGATCTTAATGAGTAAATTGTGAAATGTAATTAATTCATCATTCACAGTTTGTAAATGAAATCATAAATATTAGATTAAGATATAGTTGCACTTTAGGAAAAAAAAAATACTATGTTATTTTGATAGTTTAGTTGTTGTTCTCAGGGTTCCTTAGTAGGACATTATAACTAACCTATATCATCATGTTGACAAATGGCTTAAAAAGATGGTTTGACCAAATATTTTAAGCATTTATTTTTAAAATGTTTGTATTTCCTACTCTCTCCATATCATGATAGTACAACATAACACTTTTATTGATAAGTAGAAGATATTTTCCACAGCAAGTCAAATTATGATATTGCTATCAGGATTTAACTGTGTAGTTTTTTGAGTCAAACTCATTGACCCATGATTCATGAGTAGTGGTTCACCAAACCCATCTCTCATGAGAATGAAATGGAACACTTAGCACTCATTGGATCTAGGTGATGCTCACAGAGGTGAAGCACCAGGACTTCCCGTGAGGTCACCCATCCCAGTACTACTCCAGCTCGAGCACACTTAACTATGGAGTTTCCTCCATGGTTAAACCCACTCTACTTGCATCCTCATTTGCAAAACCTTCACCAAGTGTTGTGCCTTATGAACCATTCATTAGAAATCCCCTTAAGCTCATCAATTGATAAGTAGAAGATATTTTCCACAGCAAGTCAAATTGTGATATTGCTATCAGGATTTAACTATGTAGTTTTTTGAGTCAAACCCATTGACCCATGATTCATGAGTAGTGGTTCACCGAACCCATCTCTCATGAGAATGAAATGGAACACTTAGCACTCATGAGTCAATGAAGATGCAAATGAGGCACAACACTTGGTGAAGGTTTTGCAAATGAGGATGCAAGTAGAGTGGTTTTAACCATGGAGGAAACTCCGTAGTTAAGCGCGCTCGAGCTGGAGTAGTACTGGGATGGGTGACCTCCCGGGAAGTCCCAGTGCTTCACCTCTGTGAGCATCACCTAGATCCAATGAGTGCTAAGTGTTCCATTTCATTCTCATGAGAGATGGGTTCGGTGAACCACTACTCATGAATCATGGGTCAATGAGTTTGACTCAAAAAACTACACAGTTAAATCCTGATAGCAATATTACAATTTGCCTTTTATGTGGGATGTATATTAGATATAACATGCTAAACCAAATTTTATTTCTTTTTTTAGTTTCAAAATGCCAAGTATCCTCATCCAAAGTTGAGCATTCTTTGAGTAGAAAGAATTCCAAGAAAGTGCAAGTTTCAAGGGTAGATAGTAGAGCGCTTCGACAATATTCTTGTTTATGATGCTCAAGTGGAGATTATATACATTGAGACTACCTCAAAGGATTGTCTTCAGTTTGTATTCTATGTACTTGTATTCAACTTTAAATTATTTCCTTATAGTATGCATTATCATTGGGCATGTGCACTTCAAATTTATTTCATTATATATTATCATGTCATTAATCTTATTTCATGAACAGGTTTATTTGAATGATTGTATTTTGTAATTTTTGGGTTAATTCAATAATAGAAAATTCATTACATTATAACTATGGAAAATTCTCACACCTAACTCTTTCGATTTCTCTACTTACCTACTTGCAAAAATTGAAAATAAAGAAGGTATGCTTACTAACTAAAAGCTGATTATTGATGGTTTTATTCTCATTGATGTAGGAAAAAACAAATGATATGACCACAACCCCCATACCCTCCCTCCTATTAGCAATAACAATCCACCAACACAATTGAGGGGGGGGGAGGGTGAATCAGTTGTGTGTCAAATCCTAAACTTAAATTCCTTTATAAATTGGTTACTTTAAACAAACTGAAATAGTAATGTAACCATAAGAGCATCACCAAATCAAAACACCATAACATAAGGATTTGTTATTGAGGGAAACCCTGTTAAGGGAAAATGGAACCCACTAATGATGGACTAAAATATTGTGTCCCTTTTAGGAGACCTAGCCCTGTTAGGAGTTGATTATTACATTCAGTACAAGTCCCTGTTAAAGGACAGACCCTCTCAGGAGTCTTTCCAACCCTGTTAGGAGTTGGTTACAAGGATAGGCTCACTACTTGAGCACACTACTCAAAGTGAAGGTTAAATCCACCTTCTGAAAGTTAAACCCACCTTCTGGATCCACTATCCAAATAAATGTATAAGAGTATACAATAACAGTAATGAACTGAATTACAACAACTAGCTTTTCCAAAATAGTTCCAATGAAGTGCTCAATGAATTACCTCTGCTCTACATCCAACAAACCTTCCAACAACAAATTCACAAACCCCATGATCATCTACAACTTTAAGGAATGACTTTCCTTTATACAAGTTACAACAAGTAATTAGGTCATCCTATTATGACTTCCCCAATGCAAAAATAAATACATGGACCCTTGATAATACACATGTTATATTAAACAACTATACAAAAAAATAAACATCATCAAATGCACACTAAGATCCATAATCTATGCTAGAAACCTTCTTAACACGCTATCTCCTCTGGTCGGCCCCAAATAGGTCTTCGCAAGACCACACACTTCATCTGACGTCACCAAGTGTGTGTGTGAAAATTGTACCTGATCTGTAGACACAACACTTTAGTAAAACATTAGAGGTTAGCTATAATCAAAATTGTGCAAAATTGAAATCTAATCTAACCAAACGATTTACTGCCTTCTAATAGGTGCGAGATTGATGTTCTCAAATTGTTATCGAGATCAGTGACCTAGACGACACCTAAACAAAGGATTTGGATGCAAAAATGATATGAAATATGAATGCAATTAATCTATATTTTTGATATTTTCTATGCAATGATATGAAAAACTGATATGAAACTAATCTATATGAAAAACTTGATATGAAACTATCTAAGAATGGTATGCAAAAAATAAAGATTGATCTCACAAAGATGTTGATTCGCAAGAGCTTTGATTCTCCCAATTCCAATTCTCCAGCGTGATTGTGCAACTCTTGAATTGATCTTGGCAGCGTAATTGTGCAAATTTGTGGATTTTTGGATGCAAATTTGAGAGATGATTGAGAGATGAATTATGAAGAGCTGAGCCTTGTTTTTATAGAAATCCAAGGCTTTGGAGGTTGCATGAAAAAAAGCCATAAATCACTCAAATAACTCAGGTTGATTTTTGAGTTATTTTTAAATAACAGATAATTAAGTCGCAAAAATCATGCAAAAGCACAGTTCAACTCAAATTAGAAGTTTAGATCCACTTTAAAACTCAAAAAGATGTTGAGTTTCAAAGAGCTAACAACTTGCATTGATTTTCCAATTTTGAGTTTAACTGGTCCTTGAATGTGCACATGGATAATTATGATTTAATAAATAAATAAAGTGATTTATTCTCAACTTAACTGGTTTTTGAAATAAAATAATTAATTTATGGGTTAATTAACTATTTTACCAAACTTTTATTAAAAATTATATTATTAAATAATGACAACATGCTTTAATTAATTAAATAAGAATTTAATCAATTATTCATAGGAATTTTGATTTATTGTCAAAATTAAATAATACAATTAATAATAGATAGAATTAAATTTAATTAAACAATTAAGTGGCAACTATTAAATCTAATTAATTAAATATGAAAATATTCAATTAATCAAACTTAGGATAAATGTGATTTATCGCCAAATAATCATTAAATTAAAGATAATTAAGATAATTAGGAATATTGCTAGGAATATTCTCCGATGCAGAATTTAAGATAATCAATTAGGATTCGATGATGTTTAGATGTGCCTTAGATTAGGACTTCTATGTCAATTTCGTTCGATTTGATGATGTAGGAGATTAATGAACTTATAGCCCATTTTTGGGGTATTACACCAAGGTCCCGTCGACCCAAGAATCTCACATAATGTTCTTCCATGTGTATTATGTCAAGCCTCAAACTCGCATACCAAAATTCATGCTTGCATCCAAGTTATCTTGAAAACTCAAAGACCATCTTTGTCATTATCCTCTATTACTACATAATCCTCTATCACTACACTATGACTAGTCTTCACCAAAATAGTAATAACTCATGTAAAAGAACAACTTTAGACATAAGGTCTACACACATCCTTCATCACAAATCTAAGCTCGCTTATCCTGGAATGTCGTACAATATTCATACAACTCTGTCAAACCTGCATGTTCCTATCATAACCAGTTTGTCTAATGAAATCAATTAAAACATATGTTGACATCATTGACAAAATATGAATGTCAACACCTCAAACAACAACACTTCCAATATTTCCATCTCATCGGGCTATAGCTATCATCGCTTGAATGACTTTATTCTTACTTATTTAGATTTTATTTTGCAATAACTTTAAACTTTGAAAATGTGCCTTTTATCACCTTTTTTTTTATTAGTGTATTATTTTCCTTCTTAATATGAAAGATAATTCAACTGTTATTCATAAGGGAGAGTATTTGATTGGGTCTTCTAAGGAAGAGATAACTAAGAGACCAATTCTTACCATGAGGGAAAAGAAAACTTTTGAAGCCTGCAGACCAGAAATATTGAGAAACATCAATTTCCTCCAAAGGTCGTTGAGTTTAAAAGTAGCAACTAGTCTTAAATTGTGGAAAGATTACATGTTGGAGGAAGGTTACGTCCCTTTTGGTGAAGAAGATGAAGAGGAAGACAATCTAGGGAAATCTTCGTTGAAGGTGGATAAGAAATAGGACAAAGGTAAGAATGTTGATTTGCAAGGGTCACATCAGTGTGCATAATGCTTCTTTGGAGACAACAGTTTCGGACGAGCAGACAAAGCATAAGTGTCATTGGTGGTCTCAAGGCATTCTCATGACAATGCAAGGAATGTAGGGGTTTTGAAGAAGGTAGGAATTGGAATGGCTTCGGTGTCTAGACATGGGAGGTCCTTACGCTCCAAAAAGATGAAGCAACACACTACTACCGACGAAGTGGAATTTCGATGCCTAAGGCCAGATAAGATGTCTTTTGGTTAATTTTGGTTCCCCTCTGTTGCAGTTGATAAGAGAAGATTTTAGGAGTAATTTAGAAGGAAAGTTTTAGAAATGATTAATGTAGATGGCTCAGAGAGGATGGAAAGTTTTAGAAATGCTTAATGTAGATGGCTCAAAGAGGATTTAAGTTTTTGAATAGATATGTTTAGAATGACTTTACCCCTATGAGGAGCGCAGACATGGTGGATTTTCTATTAGACTGTTATCCCTCCCATTTTCTATTAAAAACTTCTGTTATGGTAGGTTTCTTGAGATGAACACTATCTTTGCTTAGACTTTATGTATTTTTCTTTTACAATTATTAGTAATACACAATTATTAGTAATACAATCTTTACTTCAGCCCTTTACTCAAAAAAATAAATAAATAAAATTCAACCATTATTACTCAAATATTATTTTAACATTGAAACATGAAAGAACTCATTGCCAGAATTCTACGTATAATAATTCAATCCATGCAATGTCATGATCACAAGAGAATACATAAAATTCTAAATGACAATATTTTACACGAGGAAAGTTAACAAGATGAACTAGATGAACCACTTATTTATGAAACAATTTTCAAGCCGGTCGGTCATACTGAGACCAAAACATGAAGAGATCTACACATTTTCTCTCTGTTGCAAATGAATAGGCAAGCTCTCTCCACATAGAGGCTTTCGTCGCAAGACGTTTAGCCAACGTATTCCCCAAGTCTCTGTCACACTGCAAAGTAAAAATAAGTAATCAATATTCCTGTGTTTGTTGTGAAGCCTTGTAGTCGCCCTGTAGCTCGTGATTGTAATCCATGTGATGCACATAATCTAGAAGCTATTAACTACAGTCCAATATATTTATGGTGGGATTCAATCTATAGACACACCATCTTCCGCCTCCTTTATATGGAGTAGTTAACAAAGAGATTATACTAAAATAAAGGCTCAATCAACTATTTATACCTGAGACCAATAAGATATCCAGACACTCCTGATCTCATCGGTCACCCTCACATCAGACAAGGCATCAGCAAAACGTTGGATAAATCTTTCTTGTCTGCGAAAACGAAGAAAATCACTTAGAGTTAGATGTAGATATCACTGCCAATAGGTGATTTTAACTCATGTCATTTACCCATACCCATAAAACAGTATCCCAAATTTGCAGGTTGTATATTCCCTTCAATACAATGTATTTGGCTATAGAAAGGTTGACGAATAGATATATCATATTTAGGGCAACATATAGCATCAAATTATTATGGGTGTAGTATCCTTGATTTTATTTGGAAGCTGCGATTCGTGTAAACTAAAAGGAAGTTTTCTAGTCTCTGCAGAAAAATATTATGAAACTTGTACTGCAGAAAGATATTTTTGCAATGAATGGAGACACAGAAAATGTCTTACGTACCTGTCACGAGGCCATGATCGATATCGTCCACCAGGTTGCTTGAAGTTATTCTCTTTTGGGATGACTCTCTGGCAACAAGTTTAGGCTTTTGTAAGTTCAAGAAGTGATCTAACACCATGGTGGGAGAAATTGTTCACAGGGTAGAATTTTGTCCTTTTTAACACAAATTAGTACTAAAATTATATCATGGGACCTTTTCTTTTCCACTTTCATCATCCATAGTCATCAAGCTGTGACAATAAAAATGATAGAATTACATATCTAACATACCTTTTCCCTTGCACCACTGACAGGATTTCGTGGAAGGGGTACCCTCTCTGAGTGTTGGACTCCATCAAAACGTGAAGGAAAATAATTCACCTACTCTCAATGGATTAGTGGAACATAGGTCAGCATGTTAGTGAAGAATGTTGATTTTATTTATTAAATTGAAATTTGAAATTAAGATTATTATTAATGATCAGAAAATATAATGGAATTGAAGATAAAGTTCGATATATTAAAAGAAAATGCCTAAAACATATAACAACTCCTGTCCCAAAATTAAACAACACCATAAATCAGAAAAATAATATTTCCATCTATGACCAAAAGAAATTGGATGTTGGTCGTTGATCTAAAGGCCAAACCAGGTCTCTAATAAGGTACCCAATTTAGTTGTTACTTATTCCTGACGGACAAATGAATTTTGTTAGAAACTTGCTATAGTGTAAAGAGTACTAGTATCAATCAGTGAGAAGTAGTACGGAATTCCTAACTCTCTACACTTAGGGAAATTTCAACATTTAGATAAGGGTTCTGCAATTTGTGGGAATTTATTTCATATAGGTGGGAAAACCAACCCATCTTTTGGAAACGCTCAGCAGTAGACAAAACGGGTTCCTAGTATATAGAATATCATATCTGAGTTTTTAGTGTTAAAAATGTCCTGGAAGTTTATAGGGAAATTCAAATTGACTGCGTTAGTTTTCCCATAATTCTCGACTAAATTTCCCGTGGCAAATACAAAAGAGCAAGATTAGTAGCAACAGTTCAAGATCAGATAGACATTACAACTGAGAATACATACCTCCTCATCTCTATGCATGAAATTCATGAAACCGTCATGATGATTGTTGTGATGTGAGCACTTGGGTGCATTAACAGGGAGTAGCAAATAATTGGGCCCAAGCCTGTGTCTCTGTGTGTCAGAGTATGAGAAAACACGAGTCTGAAACATTTTGTCATCTGTATAATAGATACCAGGTACAATTACTCCAGGGCAGAATGCTAACTGCTCATTCTCGTTAAAAAAGTTATCAATATTTTTGTTCAAGACCATCCTTCCCACCGGCTGCAAAAAGCATAAATCAGTATGAATACTGGTAATTCAACAAAAAATCTAAATTAGAAATACAGCATGGAACATTTGGACTATCTCAGGGATTAATATAAGTGGTACTGATGTAAAATAATGTGCTTTGTATAACTGAAATTTCGGAAATCAAAATATTGGCTCCAATACCCACCTGCAAAGGAAATAGATCCTCTGGCCAGGTTTTTGTGTCATCAAGAGGATCAAAATCAAACTTATGTTCATCAGATGGATCCATGGTCTGAATATATAGCTTCCACTCAGGGTAGTTTCCAGAAGCTATAGCATCGTATAAATCTTTGGTAGCATGACTATGATTAGTACCTCCCACGATTACAGCCTCCTCGTCAAGTAAAAATTTGAGTCCACAAGTAGGCTTCCAATGAAACTTGCAATATGTTTCTTTCCCATCTCTATTAATCAACTGAAAAGATGAACACGAATTCAGTTCTTTGAACTATTAGTAGAACCTCTTCAATCACTATATTTACAACGTTGAGAGAAAAATATTAACTCTATAAAGGAAGCTGTTTTACCAATTAGAAGATGCAAGCACATTACAAAAGTAAAATAATCAATTGATCAAATAATTCCATGAGCAATTGATATATAGGCTCAATGAATACAAATTGATATTAGAAGTGACCAATGGAGTAACACAATTATTTACTATATTATGTATCATTCAGAACAAAAACTTGGCTTGCAGAAAGGACAACCACAAAATTGGAAGATAACAACTGAAGGATAGGAAGTTGTCTTGTTTGAAAGATGGCTTTCATAATGATATAAAGAAGAATTAGCCACTGTGATACAAAGAAGAATTAGCCACCGTGATATAAAGAAGAATTAGCCACTGTATTATAATCAAGGTTGCCTTTTATCCTCCTGGAGGCAATTTCATGGCGATTCTTGTATATCAAATACACAACCTCAAAATTGGCACCAAGTGAAGGATAGGAAGTTAGGTTGTCCTGTTTGAAAGATGGCTTTCAATCGGCCATAAAAAAGTATTAGCCACTTATCATAATCAAGGTTGCCTTCTAACCTACTGGAGGTTATCTCATATGGGGTTCATGTATATCAAATACACATTGATTTTATATTGTTATCAATGTTTGGAGCTCCTCTCATCACTGTAACACTTTTGCATTTTGGGGATCAGCTGCAAATGAAGAGTATTAATGTGGAAGAAAATTGAATTCGAAGGTTAATTTGGCATTGATACATGCAGGCTTGGCAGAATCGATATTTCTGTTCAGGATACTATCAGAACTTAAAGCGAATCACACTGTGGAAGCAGGTCAATTAGCATGTTTAATTGAGTAATAATGAAATAGCTTTTTCTATGCACAACCTTAAATTGACAATGAAAAAAATAAATATATAGAAGTGCTTCTGCATGAAATTGTATTGAGATTTAGACATCAATTATTTGAATCACAGTCTATGATCTATCATCCTCTTCTATATAATAGATTAGATAATATGATTCAAAATATTGATGGTAAAAAACACCACACAAATACATCCAAAAACACATAAATACTATCAGTAGATATCACACCTCTTAACAATGAATATGCTAGCATATTTTTCATATGAACTGCAAACTCAATGAATGTCAGATTGATCACTATGCAAACTAATTTAAAAGTTAGTGAGAATTTGCATTCACTGAATTTCTTCTTGGAAGGCCTAAAATCTCCAAGGAAGCCCCTAAAACTTTAAATTGGTATATTATTTTCTCATGAAGTGGCTAGTTACATGTTGTAGTCCTCTTTCCCCTTTGAGGAGTTGGAAAATGACCTTAACTTACTCTTCTAGTGCCACTAAAAGTGGACTTCAGAATATTTATGCAGGTAGGAGGCGACAATGTACAACAAAGTCTTCAACAAGAGATGCGGTACCTTGTTGATAGGAAGCAACAATGCAGAACAAAATCTTCAACAAGAGATATAGCATTATGTTGTTTTGTAAATGTATTAGCTTTCAAGGGAAGCAAAAAACAAAGTTAGCAAAGAGTGTCTTACCTTGAAAGTGTGAACTCCAAAACCTTCAATGTGCCTGAAATCCGATGGAATTCCCCAGTCATCAAACAAAAATGTGAACATATGACAACTTTCGGGAATATGGGAAAAGAAATCCATGATGCGCCATGGCTCCTGAATATGAGTCTTTGGGTTCGGCTTGAGAGCATGAATGACATCAGGAAACTGCATATTCAACCAGTCAAATTACAAACATAAACCAAAAGAATTATAGAAACTTTACCAACATCTATTCAAAACTAAACAAATACATAATACATAATTTGAGCCAATATGTTTGCACGACTTAGTTGATCCAAATTTCAAATTTCTCTAATATCAAACTCTTAAGTTCTACAATACCTTAGAAAATTAAAAGAAATAACAGAGCTACAGAAAAATCTGATCTCTTATAACAAGAACTGAAAGTAAATACCTTCATTCCATCACGAATAAAGAACACGGGGATGTTGTTCCCAACAAGATCAAAGTTTCCTTCTCTTGTATAAAACTTGACAGCAAAACCCCTTGGATCTCTCAATGTCTCTGGACTCCCACGTTCATGTATGACAGTAGATAAGCGCACAATAAGAGGTGTCTGAACCCCAGGTGCCCTCAAAAAATCAGCACAAGTCAGGTGTGAAACATCATGTGTCACTTCAAAAAATCCCTTCGCAGATACTCCTCTTGCATGAACAACTCTCTCAGGAATCCTTTCTCTGTCAAATTGAGCAAGTTTCTCTACCAAGTGATAGTCCTCCAACAACACCGGTCCTACAGTGAACTCAATAATCAGTGGAAGTCAGCAACAGGGGGTTGTGATGCACTGATAATGGAATAACCTTTAAGAATTCATATTACAAATAAAAGTGACCCAGGTTTAAAACTGACGGGCTATGATGTAATAATATTTGAAACACATTAGGTTGGTTTGGTGCCATGGTCTAGCAGGTAATTAATGAGATTTTATCTTGGACTGCCTCCCCAAAAAGGAGGAGATCAGCCAAACAAAAATAAGTGATGGGTATATGAGTCTCATCATAACTCCATGCTTAACAGTCCCATCATGATCCCAGAAATCCAACAAAGGTGTGGCCTACGAATATATAGGTTAAATTCTCACAGATTCAGAGATGGACATGATCATTTGGTTGCCATTAAATTAGTCTTTAAGTATGACCCACATTGAAAGGGTGACTAGGGTTTAAACATTGATGATATGGACGAAAACTAAAATAAGGTATACAGTTTGTCTATTCCTTAAAAAGCCTGTTATAAGGCTGTGATGCTAAAGAGAATGGTGTGCATGATTCAATCAAACGTTCAGAGAATACAAATAAGGTATACAGTTTTTCTATTCCTTAAAAAGCCTGTTCTAAGGCTGTGATGCTAAAGAGAATGGGGTGCATGATTCAATCAAACGTTCAGAGAATACAAAGATCAAATCCCCAAAAGGAAAGAAAAATAATTGCTCACCAAAAAAGTTACTCAAGGAGTTGAGACATACAAATGCTATTTGCTCAGCCAGAAATTATAATTTTAATATTTAGGAATGTAACCCAAGCTTACCCCATTAAATTCTAGTTTATAACTTTTATCTGAACTAAAATCATCTTGTGAAGTACCAGCCCGAGATAAAACAAAATCACTGATTTCAACATTACATTTAGAAAGTTTGTACTCCCACCATTATTTACCGTTTTAAGTATATTTCTGTTATCAACTCTGTTATATCCATTTTCTTTTATCATGTTAACATCGAAACTGTTGAATGTTGTAAATGCCTGGTTATATTAAGATCTGCATAGCTGTTTAATCTCTTTTAAACTATTGTGGACTGTAGAAATCTCAAAACATTAAAATGTTATTTGATCGTGACATTTATTTAAGATTCTCAAAGAGATTTTCGTTCTCCGTATCTCTGACCAGGAACATACTATTAACCTCACCAATTAATACTATCACAATCACCAATTTAACTTAATTATTGATTAAATTATAATTTTGAATCAAATTTTAAATATTACTTATTTGCTCCTTAGCTAGTCCTGCAAGGGGCTTCTGCAAAGTTTATTTGCAGGCGCTGCTTAGAAAGTCTTGATATTTCATAGTGAAGTGATGAGCAGAAGATTTCCCCCCAATCATTTTTCGAATACATGAAGGGATAACCACTAGAAATATCTGTGAAATAAAATATATTAGAGGTTAAAATTATATTCAGCTTCCATTTGGACAAGGTAATCTTATCATAATTCTAGAAATTGCAGCAATTTTTCAGCCCTCCTTTGCTAGGATCCTTTCAAAAGCTGCCTTCCAGGCAGGGGCTGTTCTACAAGTTCAGGCAAAGATTCTAATATATTAGAAATTTTCATTTGAACAGACTGCTTAGAACCTTGTTGAACAAAAAAATCACAGCCATTCCAAAATAAAATCTATTACATCAACATAAATATTATAACTGTTAAAATGTCAGGATACCTCGATCTCCTACTGTAAGGGAAGAGTTATTATTCCAAACGGGTGCACCCTGATTGGTTGTCCAGAAAGAAGAATTGTGAGCACTAGATGGCCTGTGTCTGTATGGATCCATTTCAGCCCTCCAATCACAACATAGAAATTAGAATAATAAAAATTATAAACACCCCTGTTCAGATTTATGCATAACAAAATTTTGAGATTTACAGAAGCTGATCAGTGTGCTTCAAAACTCTTTTTTCCTTTTTAACCTGATAGAATGGATCGCCCTGAAAGAATGCTCTAAAATATAAGCCAAGAAAAAGCCCATATGGATCGACTTAAAGGTATGCTCAGAAAAGCATGACAGGTGGTGATAATCGAGAATATTGAGAAATGGATAAGGTCTTACTTCTTGAAAGCGGTGCAGACTGTCATTTTGTAAAGATGAGGATGAACGTGTTGCGCTTGCAGAGAAGTATACATTTGAGCTGTTTGGCGGGTTTTTAAACATAAAAAGCCGTTGGAGTTGCTCTTAATCCAATAACTCCATCAATGACCTGGACTTGAGATTAAGAAGTATGCGTGTGAAAGTTGAAAGAGTAAGATGATTGTGATATTGCTATCAGGATTCAACTGTAGGTCACCCATCCCAGTACTACTCCAGCTCAAGTGCGCTTAACTACGGAGTTTTCTCCATGGTTAAACCCACTCTGCTTGCATCCTCATTTGCAAAACCTTCACCAAGTGTTGTGCCTTGTGAACCATTCATTAGAAAGCCCCTTAAGCTCATCAATTGATAAGTAGGAGATATTTTCCACAGCAAGTCAAATTGTGATATTGCTATCAGGATTCAACTGTGTAGTTTTTTGAGTCAAACTCATTGACCCATGATTCATGAGTAGTGGTTCAACACGAACCCATCTCTCATGAGAATGAATGGAACACTTAGCACTCATTGGATCTAGGTGATGCTCACAGAGGTGAAGCACCGGGACTTCCCGGGAGGTCACCCATCCCAGTACTACTCCAGCTCAAGCACGCTTAACTACGGAGTTTCCTCCAAGGTTAAACCCACTCTCCTTGCATCCTCATTTGCAAAACCTTCACCAAGTGTTGTGCCTTATGAACCATACATTAGAAAGCCCCTTAAGCTCATTAATTAATAAGTAGGAGATGATATCAAACTCTCTAAATATATTGAACGCAAAATGTTGTTATGTTATATGTGGGAGATGATGAAAGTTTATCTGTTAAAGAAAGCAAAAAATTCCAGAAATTAAATGATGAACTGTATGGTTTCCTTGAGTGATTTCTTAATTCATTCCATATTGTAAAATATCTAATACAAGCTCCAAAAAAAATTTAAGTATGTTTATGTATAATATTCATATTTACAATTAAATTATTAAGTATAATATAATTATATAATATTATTAATTATAAAAGTAAATTGTATATTATATCATGAAATAAGAAAATAGTTATAAATAAGACATTGTTATAAAGAAGTATGTAGGTGTCATTATAGTATTGCTTCTTATAATTGTATAGAGTATTAGAATTACAATTTAATGACATGTAAATCTGAATCACTAAGAGATATGATAATAGTCTTTGCTTCCTAATTTTGTTTTCTCCATATGTAAAGAGTGTGCATTAACAACTGCCCATTATTTCATTACTTAGTTGTGAATCAACCCAATTGTCATTTAGTATATGATATTGATTGAAATTCAATTATTTATTAAGGAAAGAAACATTAAATATATTAAATAAATACCTAGTTGACTACTTGCTCAAATAAGTCTCATCCTCTATCATGTTAATGTCTACTTATTCTTTTGCATCATGTTTGATCTTTTATCTCAATACATGTTAGATGAGTAAGCATGCCTTATTTTATAGTGTACTTGTTCTTTTCATGTCCTCTCCACCAAATTTGGTCATTCAATTTCATTTCAAATAAGTTTGTTGTTTTGGCTTTCCATCAAATCCCATTATGGCCTAGCTACTCTTGTTAATTGGACTTTGATGATTTGTTGCAAGTGCTCTCTATCAACAATCAAGGGTTATGTGTTGTTTGTTTGAGGTAGATACCTCTATTTTCTCTTTGTTTTGTTGTGTTAGGGTTTTATCTTTGGCATCTCAATATTTTTCTTTGTCTTATCCTTTTGCTTTTTTACCTATGTCCTTCCATGTGTGTCACTAGTAGGTTGATTAGGTCTTTTGTTTTTACCTCAACCTACCACTAACCTCTGCATATGCCTCCAAATCCTCTTCAAGGGACGCACTTAGGGTTTTCTAGGAAAACCCCTCTAAAATTATAAAGAATTTGGCCTAAGTATTAGAGATCTAAATTGAATGCATAATATGAAAGAATAACCCCACACTTTAGAATAGTAATCTACCTCTAGGTTTCTATAATAATCCTTTCAATAATATAATAGCAACCCCCCAAAAAATATACACACTTTCCCACCTTTAAAATAGTAGGGCCCATAACAGTCCTCCTTGTAGGAAAAAACTATTGAACCGTCCTTGCAACACTATAATAGGAGCCCTCTGTGTCCAATAGATATAACCCTCCCTATAGAAAATATAATAGAATCCAAACCTTAGGTTTTGACTCTTCAAAAACTCATACAAGGTCCAATGTGATTGGGGATCCCCATCCCTATTAATCACTAAGATCTTGAAGATTGGGCTTCCATAGCAAACAAACCATCACAACTTAAATTAAAAAAATATTGATGAGTCTATGAACCCTAAAACCCACTAATAAGAAAATTAAATAAGTATTGTAAATAAGGATTGGGGGTAACCACTTCATGATTCATTAAAAGTCAAGAAAGTAACACGTGACCCCCGATCCCAGCCTAGTTATTGGTTATCGGACTTAGAGCTTTGAGGGTGTTGCTTCACCTTTTCAATTTGGGAAACTTTACCTAGTAACCTCAATCTTTGACCCTACCTTAACACCATCTCGATCATATCCTCAGATATATCAGTAGTTGAGGGTGTCATTTCATAGATTCCTAAGTATATAATAAGATTCATAGCCATGCATGATTCTCGACCCTAGCTACATAGCTAATATGGTTTCAAATATCAGATTTCGAGGGTATATTATTATTGTTCCTTGTGCCTTCTAATGAACACTTCGGGATTTTTCCTTGATCTCGACTTGAACTGGGTTCTTTTTCTTATGAAGCATGGATTCTTGGATTTTACTTAGTTTAGAGAATTTTATGGTATAGTGTCGATGATATAAAGTAAACCTTGATTTTTCTCTTATGTTTTTCTAACTTAATATGTTTGTTTGTAGAAGTAATGTCAGAAGAGAAGGTGGAATCTAAAGAGACTGTAATGAAGAATAAGTTTTAAGGCTACTTCCCTCCCTCTAAGATTATGTATGTTGAAAAATAGATCACCAATACATATTTAGGCCACATTGACCTAGAAGAAATCCTAAAAAGGATGAAAATTAGAATAATTGGACTTCTTGGGAAACATATTTAATTAAATATGAAATAGTATAGGTAGTTTCTTTCCTGGTGGCTCTATGATCCCTAGATCTAATTTTGGCATGTGCCAAAAACTACAATGGAGATGAAAGAAAGGTTTTATGGACTCTCAAGGGAGAGGTGATGTTGTATATTAAACCCGGCTCAGCTAAAAGGGTGTTTGGCATTCTTCTCCATGCTGACTATAAAAAGAGAACTATAGCTTTTAGAGAAAGTTAATATGGGAATTGTATGGAACCAATGGAGTACATCAAAAAATATTTGAGCTAGATAGATCAAAAAATATTAGGTTAAGGTGTTGTACACCTTGCATAATGTTTATAATATTTATTCTATTATTGTGTGTGTGGTGCATCTAGGGGAATCTAAATAGGTGAGGATCACTAGGAGTTAACATTCTTGGGACCACTTTATGTGTTGTATTGTAATCTTAGGAATACATTTAATGTAGGTCTCACATTGGGATGATTATTTAATATTGCGGAAAGATATATTTAACGAAGTGAAAACTTAGTAGCCAATATTAACTGAGGGGTCAATGTCATTGTATTCATGCATAGTTTTATGCTACATGGTTTTATTTTACCACTTGTTTATTTTTGTGTGAGTATGATTCTATATAAGAAATAACATTTTAGTGGTTTAGGTTGGCTAGTTGACTGGGCTATCATTGTTGAGTCTTTTTGAGGAGTAAGTAAGTGGAGCATGAAATAGGATGTGTGGATTCATGCTTGGACACATGAAGGATGCATGATAGAGGATTGATGTTTTGAGCGTATTCATTGTAACTCTATAAGTTATTTGGATTGATTTATGGTTGAATAATATGATGGAGTATGGATTATTTTGAAGGTTGAGTTTTTCCCTCATGAAGGTTTTCCTAGGTTATATCTTGTGTTATCATATGGAAAGTGACTACTCAATCTATGCATAATGGCTATTCTGTAAGCTCAACTATGCATGCTTTTCTCTGATAGAAAATGTGGGAAATGATTAAATGGAACTAGTTTTGAAGCACAGTTCCCTAACAAATGGTATAAAAGCTATTATAGTTGGATTTTTAATTTATATCCCTATCTTGAATGGACAAGGTGAAAAGCTAAATTTATGACTATGCATGAAAGATTTAGGACATTACAAGGTATGTAACACACTTTAAAGTAAATTTATTATAGATCTAAGGGTTTTGGGTTTACTATTATGATGAGTTATTTGTAGGTTTGGGGTTTGGAGAAAATAGGTCGAAAGGGTTTCTCAAGATGGGCTTTCATATGAGGTTTTTGTAGGGGAAACTTTACAAATGACCTCTTGAGATGAAATGAATCTCGCCATCTAGGTTGGTCGAGAGATGAGTTTTCATATATAATTTGTCCTATTTGGGCTAAGTTTAAAAAATGCAAAAAATCCTCTTGACCCCTAGTCATAGAATCATAGATGCACCAAGTATCATAAAATAGAAAAAAATAATGTTTAATCACCCTTTTAAAATTCTAATATATATATATGTGTGTGTGTGTGTGTGTGTGTGTGTATGTATCTATGTATCTATGTATGCATGTATGCATGTATGTATGTATGTATGTATGTATGTATGGATTTATGTATGTATGTATGTATGTATGTATGTATATGTTGGCATAATGGTCAATGCCCCCCTCAGGATTGACAACATGGCTTAACCACCTCTTGCATCTTCTATAAGTCTAGTATTGGTTGTATCGATCATTAATAGGTCTATATTGCTTGCGAGACTATACATTTTGGGTGCTTGTAGGGATATAGGCCTCAATTTTTCTTGCAAAACTACAAGGGTTATTCATGAACAGAGACCCTTACTAAATACCTAAGGACTTAGAGGCTAACCATTTCAGTCGTGTGTCTTTCTTTGTGCAAGGATTGATCCAAGTGGACTTACCTGGATCACCCCAAGATTACTCACCATGTGTGCTCCCTTGGATGATAAAGCTTGAATGTGGTAATATGGAAAGACATGTGTTGTGAGCATTGTTCTCTTCCAATTGATCCATAACTTGCATAGTCCTAGGAAAGGCCATTCAACCACCTAATTGTGGGTCCAAGAGCATCAAGTTGTGGGAAAAGGTTGGAACGCTTCCCTTTTTTAACCTTCGGTAGAGTGTGTTTGATGTGCTTTAATGTGCTAAAGACTCATGAAGACTATTGCAAACATACACTTGATATATTTGACACATTTCTATACCTTGTTAGACCTCACAAATGCTTGTATCCACAAGGTTGCTTTGTCCCTTATTGGATTGTTTGGAAATTATTTCTTGTTCACATTATTTTCGTTCAACCTAAAAAATCAAACTTGGTCTAGGAAGTGCTCTAAACATGCTAGTCAATCATTGCAATCCTTTGAAGTCAAACTTTTTGACTAAGCTCAAGCATTGTCAACATTGCTTCTCCATTGTGATCCTTAGCTCTTCCTGATATTTGGTACATTCCATCAAGTTAGGAATTGCCTTTAGATGAAAAAGATTACTTTGATCTCTTGACTACACTCATGGTTATTAGATTGTTCACTTGTCCATCCTCCTCTTGATCACCTCTTTTGTATGCTTTATCTTATCTTTGCTTGTTCACAAGTTTCGTACATAGGGAATCTTCCAACAATTTGGGCATCCTATGGCAAGTTGTATTTTCTCTCTTTTTATGATTTTCACTATGGACAAGTGGACACTTTTCTTACCTATTTTAAAAATCAAGTCATTTTAGGACATCCTATTCAGCTCTTGACAATCTTCTTTCATGTCAGTCACAACTAGATCTCAGATCCACGAAGGAAAACAACATGAAGTAAACTTCTATTCTAGCCCAAATCTATCAACCTGATATTCATCAGTTAATATCTCATGCATACCAAAACTCCTGAATTTACAAAGATCAGATTAGATATATTAGGATGGCTTCATGTATACTCTACCATCGCAAGATCTAACTCTTTGACATCTGTCCATACAAAATTGATCTGTCTAACTGTGTTTTGTTCTACTTTCAATACTTAAAAAATTCATACATCAAATCCTCTAGTAAACTATCTCAATTGAAATATGACTAATATTGATGAATGTAATTTCCATCAATGACAACATATCATACATTATAGATTGAATCTTTCCAAAAATCTCCCCCTTTGGCATTGATGGCAACACTTATTGACAAATGACTAAGTGTCCATCCCCAAATGCCAAGCCACAAAGCTTTCCAAAAATATGAAGTTCCCCCTAAGATAAGTATCTCTCTAGAACATCATTTTTTACTTATCTCTCCCCCTTTGACATAAATGGAAAATGTGGGGCCAAAAACCAAAATACTCTACCAAAATCCTATACTCTCCACTTGAATATATACAAGTTATAAGTGCATACTTACAAGAATTTGAACACATCTAAGAAGTTGTCCTTCAAAGCTATCCAATCTACAATCCATGACTTCCTCAAACTTTCTAGAGTCAAAATCTACCCACATATCAGATAATCTAGTTCCTTGACATGTATAATGTTTGATGGGGAAGGTTCCTTTCCTCTTCTTTCTACATCTTCCAAACTTCTCAGCAAAATGTCCAACTTGGGAACTATTAGTTTCCTCAAGTTAGAGAATCGCCTAAGCATTATTTTCATTTCCACCTCCAAAACCCTGATCTTATGATTTATTTTGACAACTTCCTTCATATAATCAGAATAAAAATCCTTTGATGAACCAAAGGTTTTTGCCTTATCCGCCAATGATTTCTCATTATCCTTCAAAAATTATCAATATCAAAAACATGAATGAAAGGATTGGTAGATAACTGCAAAATATTACTACCATCCTTAATAGAATCTTTAATCTAGTTAATTCCATCATCCAATGATTTTTCATCCTAACTAATCAAAGAACATAAGTGATAAAATCTTTTTGACACAAACTCCTGAAATTTATCTTCAGCTTCCTTCTCCAAAGACTCAAAGTGCACATCAAAGTTATTCAGAAGTTCCTTAAATTGATTAGGTGCAAAACTACTTAGGTTGATCTAAATATTTGGTAATACCTTTGTGCACACATCAATTTTCTTGGTTAGTAATCTGCCTTCCTTCTCTTTCTTTCTCAAAAATTTGGTAATAGCTTTGGCTTGAGCTAATATTCCAATTTTCCTTAACTCATCTTCTTCCATATTCTCCAGATCAATTGGACCATGTAAATCAAATGATTCGATAGATTCAAGTGGATCTCTTGCTAATATTTCTTCAAATTTACTAGAAGATTGACCAGTCCCTATTTGAGATTTCTTTATTTCCTCAAGTTTCTCTTCTCCAATATAAATTTTAGCTTTCTTCACAAGCTCTTCAGACTCTTCTTATTCCAATACTTTCTCTTATATAATAGGTTTGTCATCTTCCCTTTCCTCTTCTCCTCTAGTAACCTTTGTATCCATGACATGAACATTATATGTATGTTCATCTGTCTCCTTTACCGGTTTGACTTCAATCTCAACTGATTTATTTGTTGAGTCTCCTTTGTTTGACATTATCTCTCTTAATTCTTCCTTTGTTATTATGTTTTTTGGATCAGTGAAGAGTTCCTTTTCCTTCTCATTTTCTTCTTCATCAAGCACATCAAGTGTAACTAGTACTCCACCAGTAAAAACATCCGGTTCTTTTACAAAAGAAAAAAAAATGTTTTTCTTCTCTTCTCTTGGTCTTAGGACCCTTATTCTTTGGAAAATCAGCTCTCACTTCCAAAAACATTTTTTTGATAATGTCATCAGTTTCTTCAATAACTTGATCTACTTTACCATCCATCAACATGTTGACTCTTGATTTTTTCTTTAGTCTCTTCTAATTTTAGTCAAGTAATTCTTTCATTTCTTCTATTGCAACTACAGGGAGTATCTTATATATGGATGCTTCCATTATTCTCTTATCTTCCTCCAAAGTTTCTAATATCATCTCTTCTAACTTACCATATAAATGATCAGGTATATGATCCTTTATTTCAACCAATGTTCTATTGAATTTGTTTAAATGAGTAATTACACCTTATTCTAGTATACTTCTCTCAAATTCATTGAATAAAGATAGTACTTCTTTAATTTAACTAAAATACCATGCTTGATGACTTTACTCAAGATCTTGTCAACATTATTCTCACTTTTCCTATGCTCATAGGCATCTCCTTCACAATTCTTGTTGTAGTGGCTCCTTTAGTCCTCATACTTTTCTTAGATTGATCATATTATATAGAAGAATCATCATCATCTATCTTGCTCCTCTTTTTTCTTCAAACTGGTACTCTTTTTCTTTGTCCTTCTTCTCATAGGCTTATATTGTGCCTTCTCAACTTTCATTATGGATGCCTTCAGTGAAGAAGTAGACTTCTTCACGGGAGGTGTAGATGATATCCTAGTTGAACTTCTTGTAGTTCTTTTCACGGAGATAGGTGGTGGAGGAGTTATCTCCTTATCCACAAAAATAGGTGTAGATTTTGCCTCACCTTTCTCTTGCACTTCTTGTTCCTTCCTTAAGTCTAACATTTTCTCCTTTGTGATTTTGGCCTTCTCTGCAATGTTATCCACCAATTTTCTTATCTTTCTAACACTTTCTTTCTCTGTTAGTACACTATGAACCTTTCAATACTTCTCGAAGCAAGTTCCAAACCTTTTGCCTTTAGATCAGTAGGACTCTTTAACATCTCTTCAACATATCGATCAACAATTTTCGAAACGATCTCATATCCCATCTGTTGAATCCACATATTCCTCAATTCTATTGCTTCCATACAACATTGGTCTATTTCTACCACGAAGCATACCGAATCAACATACATTTAAACTATACTCTTTGGTATTTCTTTCCCTCTTCCATTTTCTTATGAAATATCTTAAAATGGCATGAAATCAATGCATCTATCTCATCCTTTTTCTATCTCTGGTAGAAGTTTGAGTTCTAAAATGCTACAGGGATGTCCTTCTGCCATGGAATGTTCATAACTCCCAAAAAGAAATTCATTAGATAAAATAACATATGAACTATTAGGGAACCATATTCTAATATCTAAGACTTATCTTTCTTAATCTTCTCCAAGTTTTCCAACAATTGCTTCCTCAAGATCTCACAAATGTCAAACTATATGTCTTCCTTCAGTATCTAGTATGCAATATGAATAATTATGTCTGAAATGGAGTTCAATCTACTACTTTGGTATACTTTTTATCCAAGCATCACTGATGCAAATTTAACATCCAGTTGAACAATATCATTCACGATCATTTCCCTTCTATCCCATCTGGATTTAGTCAATTGGTCAACAAATTTTTTCTTTGAAGACTTAAGTGTCGATTCCTCATTTACAACACTAGATCCAGTGATCTCATGTATTAATTTCTTAGTAATCTTTACCATTTTGTCTCTAAACCAAAATAATTGATCGTGTATTCTCCATATCACTATCTTCATCCATTGTGGTTCATCAAACATGACAAAGTATTTTTACCATGCTAGGTTATTTGATTCACCTTCTAAAATTCATCCTTTAATACACCATTCTTACACATAGACCTACATTGATCAATGATGTCATAATCTCATAATTCTTCTAGCTTGCAGTGGATATATGCAGGCAAATCCTTAACATGTAAAACTTCATAGGGAACATGAAAAAATGTGCCTTCTGGATCATCTTCCATAGACTTATAAGGATGCATATTAAATTCATAACAAGGCTTCTCAAGAACATTCACAATCTATGGGGTATCCATATCTATACTAATGAATTTAATAAGATTTTAGATATAAATATGTTTTACTCCATTCTAGGGTTTACTCGTGAGTCCAGTTGGTTAGCTCAATTTACTTTTAGATCTCTTTCTACTCAGGTTTAGACTTGATCTCTAGATAGAAATGTGTTAAATGAAGTCTCCAAACACCTTTTTATCTTAAAATTTGATCTGATTTCATAATAAATTCAATTCGTACCCTAACTCTCCAAAATTTTACTATAGCCAGTGAACTATAAATCTTCTTGTGATCATTTATATGATCATGAAAATCCTTGCGATTAGAAACACACATTTCTAATGTCATTATGAAACTAAATCTTCCACCGCAGTCCTTACTTCTCTAATTCATGGGGTGTCAAAGGATTTTCTCATGATATCTCCCCCTTATGTCTTATAACCTAATTATTTTCTAATGATGAAGGATCCACACCAGAAATCGGTGTGATCTGTCCAACGGCATCAATCTATTCTTTCTTAGTCCATGTCTTCTTCATTTCCTTTCAGGTTTCATCAACTAACATGCTCTACTTACCTTTGTTATCAGACCCATTATTATTTGTTCATGTATTATTAGATCTACAATACCAAGAAATATTTCCTTATTTCTTATAATTAAAACATGTTTTTTTCTATCCCTTTGCTTTTATTCCTCATGTTATTTCTTCCAACCAATCCATTCAGTCTCATCCCAGAATTGTTAATTCTATAATTTCTATCTATATGACCAAAATTATTTCATTTGTGACATATAACATTTGAATTCACATACCTCTGATTTACTAAAATTATCCTCAATATATATTGCTTTGTTGTGTGCCCAAGGTTATTGCATTTGAAACAGGTAGTGTTCTACCGATTCATAGGATTTGTTCAATTTGGTTCTATAATCATTTGATCTATGTCCATACTTGTGACATGTGAAATAATAGCCTAAAAATATGTAGAAGATGTATTCCTCTGGAATTCCTTTTCCATGTGACCAAATTTGTTGCATGTGAAACATCTTACATTGAATGTCTTCCTTTTACATTAATCCTTAGGTTTCTCAATTTGATTTTCTTCTATAGTTTTATAAAAATCTCCCTTTTCATATCCAAAACCTTTATTTTCACCATGAGGTTTTTTATTTGTAATATGTTGATCAAGTTTTGCAGTGCTAGAAATAAACTTTTCTTGAATTTCTCTTGCCTCAGCTAGATTTCTTCTTAGTATCTCATTAACTCTTTTTTATTCTTGCTCAATATGTTTAGATTCTTCAAGGTAGATCTACAACTTTCCAACTTCACCATTCAGCTTGTAACATTCTTCAGTTTTAGCCTTCAAGGATTTCTCAAGTATCTTCTTCGCTTTCATTTCTTCAATCATCTTTATTGCCATGGATTCCATTTTATTCAATAGGTTGTCTCTTTATTTCAAAATCAAATCATATTCTTTAGGTTTTTTCTCTCCATCATATATAGAGTCATTTTTTTTCTTTGATAACTAATCTACAAGTTCTTTCCTTTTGTCTTTGAATTTATTTAACTACTCATTCAGATTGTCAATGAATTTGTCAAAACTTCTCAATTTTTCTTCTAGACCAAGGATACAAGTATTAGACTTTTCTAGATCTCCAAGTGTATTCAAAAGATACTTTTGAGTGTTTCTACATGCTTACATTGAATTTTGGTCATCGAGTTAATATTGGTATCGATCATTGGGAAGCGTATGGACCTAGATCTAGTCATTTCTTTCTCCAATGATGGATCTAAAGGCTGACTTGTCTGGTAGCCTCTTGTATAAATAGTGTAGTTGGTTGTAGTTTTAGGGATCAATTTTGGAGAAAATAGAAGATAGTTTCTAAAAGATGAATCCTCACATGTTGGAGTATTGTTGTAATTAAATCTAAATGTGTTTGGCTGTCATCAGGAAGGCCTTACAGCCTGGCATGTATGAGGTTATTGATGAATAATAAATGATCTTTTCTACATTCTCTCCCTCCCTATTATGTTATTGCTTCCGAGAGTTGATTCTGTAAGGAGGTTGGTGATTAGGGAGTGCCTTTGGCCTATCTTCCTACCCTCTCTTGCATCAATCAGTAACCCTAAAAAATGTTATTCCCAATCCACAAGATAATATCCTTCATTAATCGACTATCATTCATAGTTGCCATTCATTCATGCACATAACTAAAATTTAAATTCATCTAAACTATCAAATAAGCATTTGTAATGCCCCGCCAGGGAACCCAAGAGAGATTAACCTAAAACATGCTACTAAGTTTGGTGAATAATTGTTTTTTCTAAAGTTAACATACAAGATAAACAACAGTGCAGAAGCAATTACCATTTACTCACATTGATACGACAACCATCACAGGTTACAAATCTCGAGGGTCCCATGACATAGAATTACTTAAGAATAAAACACAACTAAACAACATCAACAAATTAGGATTCCATAAAATAAATATTATAATTACATGATATAACAATAAATACAATCCTCATGGACATCCATGATATCTAAATAAACTGACATCCACTGCACATGTCATAGGGTATGTAGTAATCACTCTAACTATAATTGTACAATGTCCATATTAGGTATCACATGTGATACTCTAATACAGGATTAAAAATAATGAAGGTATGAAAGAAACGTCAATGAAGCATCAAAGGAATCCAACTGCAAAATCACCATCAAGTACCAGCACCAGGATGTTGATTCTCAAATGGTAAAGAATCACTACCACCCATCCATGTAGAACCACAAAGGCCTACCCCACCATGCTGAGGAGATAGAAACAAACCCTAATCGGATAACCAATACAAAAGCAAGGATAAAACTCTAAGAAGAAGGATCCTGAAAGCTCTCTACTTAAGGTAACCAAAAGACAATGATAAGTAAGACTCACTAATCCAGAGGCATCTGATACATGAATAATAACTATGGAGGAGACTTAGGCTACATATTATGGGAGTGTCATCACATGGACAACTACTTGAGTTACCCTGGAACTGGTCTCTAGACCTCAGACCCTCAAGCGTCTGTCAGGTTGAGTTACCCTGGACTGGTCACTCTAGACCCCAGACCCTCAACATGATCCATGTGGAACCAGAATACCCTCTCATGAAGATGAGGAAATTCTGATCATACCTAATCTCTAGGTATCATCTCTTTCCCATCCTTAGCCTATGTAATCACTCAAGGTATGGGTGAGGCCTTAATGATCAATCTTGTATTTAATGTTATCCCCAAGTTTTATTATTAGGTTATCACTTATTAAATCAACTTACGATAGGTTACCCTAGTACTGGCCCCTTTTGAGCCCCGGACCCCTATTGTAAGCCACTCCCCTAAGATGCACCTATTTAACCTCTCCTAGGCTCACAAATCTTACATAGATCAAATAGGTAAATAACCAAGTAATCCAAGATCCAGTTTCACACACAAGAAACCGATATGATTACAAAGATACCATAAATAGAATACAAAGCAACATGAGCCCATATGGTCAAATCAGGTGATGGTCGGAAAATACACACATCAAAACATAATGTTGAAATCATGTACAACTAACACATACCCGGCCTCTATTTTCTCCCTAGGTCATCTAGTGCTCGATGACACATTAAGCAAAAGAAGACACACCTTGGACGAAGAATACATAATTGCATCATGGAAAACTGATATCTGATCCATAAGCATTTACATTTCATATAGAGTATAATTGAATCCAAGCATAGGAGCATATAAATCTACTAAAAGAATCTTAACATAACCGTTACAACTAAGCCCTTAATGAAGGAATATTCCCTATAAACATTCTATGAATCCAACAGAGTAAAAAGCCCAATTTCAATAGAAACATTACTTATGTTAAACCATGTTGCCAATAGAACTATAATTCAACCTATTGCTTAAGATTTGATTATATTCCCAAGCTCAATATATCCTACAAAAGGCATTTTAAACAAATAATAACTTATGTTTAGAATTAAATTCCATAAAAGAATTATAAAATTTGTGTACAAATTTATTCCTTAATGTATATATTTATTAAAGTAATTATATAAATATTACATTCTAGGAAATCAAGAAATTAGAATTTATTCTAATCTATTTTCTAGTCCCAATAATAGTTTCAAAATCTAAAACACCTTTAAAACACTTATATATTTATATTTATATAGTAAATATAAATCCAAATTAATTAAAATAAATTAACTAATAAATTAAATATATAAGCAGAACATTCTAAATTAAATTACAATTTACATTAATTTACAAATTAAATTAAATTGCAAATTAAATATATTACAAATTAAATAAAATACATACTAAATAAATTACAAACTAAATTACTTATAAACTAAATTAAATACAAACTAAATCTAAAATAAAATATCATTTTAAAAAAAACATATAAAAAAAAACAAATTTAAAAATTAATTTGGGGGGTGTCTGGGCCCCACACCCCTTCCCTTAACTCTGCACGCAGTACTGGCGCTGCGCAGCCCCCATTGGGGTACAGTCGGCAGGCTGCCGTGCGGCCCCCTTGGGGACACCGTCGGCAGGCCCTGCTGGTGGGGGTACGGGCTCGAGTCTCATGCCCCCCAAAAAAATTTATTTAATTTTTTTTTTTTAAACTTTCTTTTTTATAAATTTTTATTATATATATATTTTTTTAAATTGATTTTCTAACATTCATTGACACAAGCATATATATATATATATATATAAAAAATCTGAAAAACAAAACAAGTAGGATATTACTTCTTTTTATAAACACATTATAAATTTAGTCAAACAATGAATTGACTTTCCTGTTTTATCTTTGTAGCCTTTCCTTTTTACTGTATTTTTTTTTACAAAGGGCATATATACAATTTTTTTTTTAAAAACAAACAAGGCACATTTCTACCAAAATCATGCAATTGATTTTGACTTTTTCTAGGCTAATTTTAATTGGGTTTTTTAAAAGACTGTATTTAATTCCAGCAAGCACATTTTTCCACCAAAATTGAATTTTCACTCACAAATTGAAATAAACAAGGGGTGAAAATTTATTCAAACTAAAAGAGAAACAAGAACAAACAGAGAAAAGGCATCAAACAACCCTATCAAGATCAACCAAGTGATCAAATTGATGGGACAAGCCCATCGGAAGTTGAGTCTTATCAACAATGTTCCAATGACACATATGGTCAGAAGTCCACTTTGCCAGACAATTGGCAACACTATTCCATTCCCTGGGAATATGAGTGAAAGTAACAGACTCCAAAGAAGTACACAAATTATGAATCTGGTCCACAATCAAAGCTAACTTCTAACTAACAACTTTAGAATGTTGTTGATTCAAAAGACATATCACCACTTGAGAGTTAGATTCACAGATAAGCCTTCTCCAACCAAGGTCACAAGCATTCTCCATAGCATACAAAATAGCTATGACCTCCATCAGGTTGTTAGTTTGATGACCTTTATAAATTGAAAATAGAAACTGAACATCCCCCTTACTATCTCTGCCAACACCACCAATACCAACAGGGCCTAGATTGCCCTTGGAAGACCTGTCTGTGTTGATTTTAAGAACACACTGTGGAGGGGCACTCCACTTCCCCACCCTATTTATCTTTCGCAAGGGATGTCTACACATCTTTCTTAGTAGTTTTCCATGTGAGGGGGGAATATTCAGGCGAATATCCTCCCCTGGTTCCATGGCCTTAGAAGTGTCACATTTTGCAGAAATAGTTTCCCCCAAAGAATGGAGAATTTTTCACCATAAGTGAGGAACCTCCAAAAACTCATCCTTAAAGATACAACGGTTCCTCTCCAACCAGATATGCCAAATAATAAAGGAGGGTCCAAGAGTCCAGGCAACTTGAAGAAATGAAGTCTTCACATGAGCCTTACCCCGTCGAGCAAAGAATTCTGCCAGTGAGGAAACATGCCAACAGGATTGGTTCCACACATTACACCAAGAGTGCCAAATATGTCTAGTGAAAGAACATTGGAAAAAGAGATGAGAGACATTTTCTTCACTAGTCTGGCATAGAACACGCATTGAGGGTCCTTGGAAGCCATGCTTGCATAAATTATCCCATGTAAGGCACCGGCTATGGACCACCAACTACATAAAAAAATTGCATTTGGGCCAGGAAAACTTATACCAGACTTGCTTCCACCAAGGCACCTGAATGTCCCCCAATGTCTACCAGAGAAGCTCAACATATCCTGTAGACACTAAAAATTTCCTAGACAAATCCTCGCTGTCCCAAGCAAGAACATCATTACCAACCAAAGTAGTACATGCACGAGACTGCAAAATCTGAAATAGCTCCTTCCTATCCTCCTCAGATCCTCCTGGAGGTCATTCAGAAGGGTGTTTCCAATGGAAGGAAGGAGCCAAACCTCTAACACACCCTATCTTATAAAAATCAACTGTGTCCCAACTAGCAGCACTAAAATTTTGATAGAGGGCATGGAGCTGCGGATGAGTGGAAAGGATAGGAGAGTGCCCATCCCAAGAGTCAAGCCAAGATAAAGCTTGTGATCTCGAATGACAAATCCAAAAGAGACCATCTTTAACCAACTGAGCTCCAAACTTTAGCGTATTCCAAATCATGGATCCTCTTCCTTCCAGAGGAAAGCGGTGAACTTCAACCACATCAATATCTGGAAAATACTTATGGGTGAGAATATGAGCCCAAAGTTGATGCTGGTTAGTACACCAATGCCAATAAAGCTTTGCAGCGAGAACTTGTCCATTTAAAATAGTTGATCGTAAGCCAAGGCCACCCTCCTTCTGAGGTCTACACATTGTTTCCCATTTAACCAGACTCCATTTAGAAGTTGAAAGGTTCCCACTCCAAAGGAATTGATGGGACAAATTGATTTCTCTTTCAAGGGATATATTTAATTTCAAACCCTATAGTTATACTATAGACCAGATCTAATAATTCATTTTCTAGGAGTTCTATAAAGAATTTTCCAACAAAATTTTGCCAAAGTAACGATACAATGCTAAATTTTAATAAACACATAAAATTAATTTAACTAGGGTTTCCTAAATACCCAAAATCACAGAAAGCGCATATCTAACTAACAAAACACGTTTCAAATTTGCACAAACAAGAAATCCAGACAATTACAAAATTAAACTTACAGGCAGGATTTCAAAGCCTACCTCAGATCCAATGCCAGAAATTAAAATAGAAAACCTGTGAAGACCTGAAGACTAGGATTGCTCTGAAGATTGATTCCACCTATAGATCTGAATCCACGACACACGCAAACCCAAATACTAGATGCACAATAAAGTCAAATCAACAAGCAACCACAACAACCAAAAATCCTTCAAAATCCAAAGCAAAAGCTCTCCCCCAAAATTCTTCTCCAAAACCTGTCTAATCTCCCCAAATGAATGCAATTCCCCCTATTAGGGATTCAATTCCCCCTTTCATGCAAACCCTAGAGATGACTCAATAGTTAACTCCCAATCAAACTCCAATTGCAATTTTGAAAGTAAATCCTAATTAATAAATTAAAATAACTTTATTTTGCACAACTCAACTTAGACTCCTAAAGACAAGTTGTTTCCTTTTGAAAATAATTCAATTTTCAATTAATATTAATGAACATGTTATAATTAAAATATATATTAAATAAATTAAATATTTAAAGCATCCCAAAACCATGCAATTAAATATTTAATTATTTAATAATGCACACAAACATAATTAAATCTAATTACTAATTAAATAATCAATTAAATCCCAAATAATCAATTATTTGACTTTTAATTAAATTATCTCAAATAAACCTAGGAACATGATTAATATTAATTTTCAACTATAATATTAAATTAATAATCACATAAAATCACCAACATAAAGAATAAATCAACTGAAATCAAATGACATAAAACTAAACAAACACAGGAGAAGGGATCCATGAATTCCTGTCAACTAGACAAATTTGGGTAAGGTATTCATACTGATACTTGTCCAATCCTAGGACAAATTAGGCTTAGGTTAGGTTTTTGGGTTTGTGTATTATCTCCCCTCTTTACCATTAAGATGAATATGTATGGGCACGCTCACTCCTGCCAATTCAGGGAAGACGATGCCCTGTACCTGCAAACCTGTCACCACAAGGTGAATCATGTACATAAAATAATATATATAAGATAGACAATGATAGGGTACGGTCCATCGTGTGGATCTCAACTATGCAAGTAACTACGCCTCCGTCCTCTACCACACAAACACGCCAAACAGATACACGCACATGATAACCATACACATGCAAGTATGGGGTCAGTAACATCATAAATCAATATAAAGCATAAACATAATCATCATAATGATATCATCATCTAATCTACGCAATCGCATGATACACATATAATGAACATAATCCAGAATCATCATTTATTAAAATAATAACTGATCACAGGAAAATTGACCTAAAAGAATTCGGCCAAACAATTGAAACATAAAGGAAACTAAAAGCAAACTACGGGTGGGTACTATAGCATTCATGAAACTTCATACATTTGACACAAAGATTTTGGTATCGCAGAAACCTTGTTAGAAGGTAAAAACTACGGTGGGGATGAAACCCACAAAGCTTCACTACTGCAATAATAAAGTTGTCTGTTAGGGCATACAAATTTGATCACTTTTGATGATCTTACCCTGTTAGGAGTAACATATAAGACCTTTTAAGATCTACCTTGTTAGAGGATTTTAGCAACACTCTTTAAGTGTGCACTTGGTTAAGAGATTTACAATGAGACAATTAAGTCTACTATGTTAAGAGATTCCTACTACAATTCTTAGAAAGTGACAACATAAATGATCTAGATGTTGCAAATTACTTTGCAGAATATCAAATCTTCTTATCCCTTATTTGAAATCACCTTCTATGATAGATATCTCCTTCAAATATTGTTTGGTAGCCTCTAGTCTGCTTCTGATATAATCCTTAATACTCATTCAATAATTAGCATCATAACCCTTTCTAATCTTCAGATGTCTACTCTTGGAGGCTACTTCGCATTCATGTTGTTCTAATGTTGTCTTGACAATGCTTAAATCATAATGATTTATACCTAATTAGGGTTATGTAATCATCTAGAAAACATTTGTTCAATGATCCATATGAATAACCTAATTCAAATTTTCATAGGGATCATCACAAATCCATTTTAAATCTCCAACAAATATTTACCTCAATTTATGTAAACCATTTTCTAGATCGGTATAAATTGTTTGCCTTGTTTTTAGTGTCATTCCAAACTTCTATGTGAATCCTGTATTACTCAATAAATATTGTATCTCTGCCTCGGTAAAATAAAAAAATGATGTTCGGTAATCAGGTATACTCGGTTATCATTGTACTCGGTGTACTCGGTAACATGTGGCTCGATGTTGATGCTCAGTTTAGTTTGTGCTTAGTTAATATATCTTTATCCTTATGCTCTACTCGGTTACTATGCTTAGTGCTTTGACTGACTTGTATGTTTTCTTTTCTTTACCGATTATATATGTGACACTAATGAAAACACTTAATGCAACTAGGTGTAACATTCTCCCCCTTTTGCATTAGTGACAAAAATATATATGTAAGCCATTTGTCAAAATCTTTTTCCAAAACATTTGTAAACTCCCCCTATGTCAATACTCGGTAAAGTAGATACACTATACATATTATTCCCCCTTTTTTATAGTAATGCCAAAAAGTATGTACTTACAACTTGTCAAAAATATTCTGATAGGTTTGCCATTAGGTTTTCCCATTCCTCCTTTAGACTTTCTAGTGAAATTTTTTCTATGCCGAACTGTGCATGCATATAAAAAATGTGATCAACTATAGAAAGCTCGGGGGTGGTAATCAATTATTTTTCCTTCTTTACATATTTCTCTATCACCTCAATGTGTGGCAATAACTCAACCTATAGCTCTGTTATTTGATCTCTTAGTTGGTCTTCTTCTTTTCTCAAATTATGGTGAAACCCCTTAATATGTTTCACTTTTGAATAATGAAATTTAAATGCATGGGGTTCAATGATAAGACTATCTACACTCTTCTTCAAATCTTCATTCAATTTCTTCAATTTATCATTAAGCTTTGTAGTAAAACAATCTAAAGTGCACAATTTCTATAAAATAGTAAGGATTTTCTGAATTATACCTTCAATTTCAGTTACCGTTTCAGAAAGTTTGACTTTATAGATTACCACTACTTGGATGATCTACTCAGTGACTTTATATTCTATCTTCTTTTCAGCTCTTTCTTCTATTTTATTTTATGCATCAATGGTAGGTGCATTGATCCTTTTAGTTAAGATAGAAATTTGGTCAATAATAGGTGTACTCTCATCAACATTGACATTTGGTACAACTTGCATCAAAATTTATTTTACGTCTTCTAGCACCTATTTATTCTTACTTTCTTGCCTCAACTTTTGTTGAGCTTCTTTCCTGGTGCATGGCTCTCCATTTTTTCTAAGAGCTCTAGGGTCCAATGTCCTTGGGTCACAAGTAGACATTTCAATGATTGCATCAAGTGTGACTAGACCTTTACTTCCATATTTCTTTCTTTTCTTCTTCTCCTTCTTTCTTTATGATGGTGATTGATTAAGTGGAACTAGAGCCTGTTGCTCCTGATCAATCTTTGGTGGCTCAATCGAATTTCCATAAATCTAAGGTCCTAGGTCTTTTGGCCTTGTGCCTGTAGTAGAGACATCTACTTTATTTGCATCTGGATCTCTTGGATTATTTACCTTTGTATTAGTGGTCTTGGTGTTCTCTTCATCTTCTGTAGATTCACCACAATGCTCGGTGTCTTTTCCTACTTCATTACCTATGTCTTCAACTGTATCCTTTTCTTTCTTGGGTGGTTTACTTTCTTGTGTCTTGATTTCTTCAAGTTGATTATCAATAATAGAGTTAAATAAATTTAAAGAATTTCTATCTTGTACCATTTATGTTTATTTTTTGATATCTATATCAATTGCTTGTACAAGAGTAGGTAAATCACCTGATATTTGTGCTCTAGCTACCTTGGTAGGTTGTACTTATTCTTGATTCTCGGTAATAGTAGTAACATCTTCATCATCCTTTTCTTCCTCATCAGGGTCTCCTTTTGTAATGTCTTCTATGAGTAATTATTCTTTCCTTATTTTCTTCAACATCTCAAGAATATCTGCCATTACAGTTTGTGCAGCAGATAAGAAATCTTCCACATATGTTTGGTCTTCTGGCTACTTGGTGTCAGAGATTTGAATAGGCTATTTTGTTGTGTCAAAAACAACATCGATCTGTACATCTTTTCCTTTCACTGGTATAGATTGCTCGATGTTAACTGTGGATGCAATTTTCTCGGTTTCATCTTTTGAACTAAGAATTATAGTCCAAATCTTCGTACTTTCTTCATCAAATTCTTGTAATTTTCCTTGTAGTATATTAAGTGGCCTTGATTTCATCAAAAAAAAAATTGCGTATGTTTTCATTGTAGATTCAATCTCTAAAATTGGTAGACTATGCACTGCTAGTATTAAGGACCTTTCTCTCATCTTTTTCTTGGTTTTTAATGCATAGGTCCATCTAGCTGAAACTTTATCATAAAAATCTTTAGGAATAATATTCAAAAAATCAACTAGTACTCTTTTGAATTTAATCATCATATCAATGATATGCTCTTCGAGTTTATCATGGTCTTCTTTACTCATGCTAGAGTATCTCTGAATCTTAGGATAACTTAATCCTCCTCTTTATCTTATTCCATTTGCAATTTCATCAATTTTTTATGGTAGTTTATTCATTACAACTCAAAATTGACTACTTTCTTCTTCCTCTGAATCAATATCATCCTTACTCTTGATCATTCTTCTCCTCTTCTTACCTTTTGGTAACTCAGTGGTAGCTTGTGTACCTCTTTTCTTTTGATAGGTTTTGGTCGATGTAGGCCTAGTGATCTTAGCAAATCCTCTTCTCTAAGGTGGGGTATTACCTGTAGTGGACCTTGTCCTTGCACATGTTTTTGTATCAACTTGTTTTCTTTTACCTCTCACTACCTTTAGTGGCTCTGCCTGCTCTTCTTTTTTTGACTCGATTTCCTCTTGTTCTTCACCGACTAAATTTTTCTCCTCGATTGCTTCTTCAACTGACTTCTCTACTTCTTCTTCTTCAACATCACCAAATTGTTTTTCTAAAGTTCCAATCATTTTATTTTATTTTCTTCCAATAATTTCTCCAACTAAGTCCATTTTTATTCTTTTCTTGGCCTCTTCATATGTTACAAACCTTGTAGCCCCTTTGTCTTTGGTTCTGCTAATAATGCCTCTATTGATCTAGTGGCTTGGTCAATATCCAATTCATACTCCATCGGTGGAAGCCATGCAGTTCTTGGTTCAACTACCTTGATTAATGTAGTGTCGGTATCCACTAAGAAACATACATCATTTTTTATATTTTTCAACTAGTTGGGCTGGGATTATGTATCTCTTATGCATTCTATTCTTAAATTTATTGAAAATCATTCATCACAAGTTCAAAATTCTTGTCTAAACTATATATGAATTCACCAATTTGAAGAATGATGGGCTTGTCTACATCCCATTCTATATTACCAATCAAGGGAAATGAGTTCTACAAGTAGAAAAATATGCATACCAATAGTGATCCAAACTTTCATGTGTTAGACTTTGTAACTCAAATTGTCCTCATATTATCCTCTAGTTGCCTCAACATATGTTCATTTAGGTCAAGTTATAGACCGTTCTTCATGATCTTGTATGCAATACCAACAACGTCATATGGAACTTTGTTCGGTCTGCTAGATTGAAATATCTTGTAAGAATTACATACGCTCCAAATCTAGTCTCATAGTCATAAAGTGTATTTATCTTCATTCCTATGTCGTCCCACTCTGCTCCAGTCAGTTTCTTGATCTCATTCTTCAGTGGATGTCTTAGGTATTTCTCTTTGTCTCATACTGGATACCCTATAACCATATGAATCACATCCTTAGTGATTTTCACCAGTTCATCTAACCCCATCTTTCCATCATGAACTCGGTTGAGAATGATCCTTATCTATTTGGTCTTGAATTCCTTCAAGAAATGTAGTGCATTTGTTAAACCTTTTACCTCCAAATTCTTGTGTTCATCCTTCAACTTTCTATCCTTGCATAGTTCGTGATAGGTAGATTAGAGCTCAAAATGACCTATCTCACTCATCTTGCAATGAATATATGACCTAATATCCTTAACTAGCAAAACCCTAGGTGGTATTAATGAAAATGCACCTTTGTCATCAATATGTGTTGTGATCTATGTATGTAACTTGTACTTGGGTTCTTCATATGATGTGCTCTTGATCAATGTAATTTTCCTTTCCTTTTTAGCCTTAGATTGAATGGATTTCAATGTAGATACCATTGTTGTTGATAAGTTAAGGCTTGAGAAATCTATATTCAAGTCACTCGGTTATGCTTTAAACTTTCCTAAATAACCTTCAATCACTCCTTGAAACTCACAAATCAATGTATTTTCTTGGAATATGGTTGCTCACTCTTCACTATGTTTCGCTCTGGTTCTCTCTTTGAATGCAATGTGAATAATGAACTAGTTCAACATGTATCTATACCCAAAAACACTTTTCAGCATAAGTATGGTGCATTAAATTCTTTACCAACCACTACCTAGTCAATGAATAATCACTCAGCTTTCTCCATTCTATCCACATTAGATACGTTAGCTCTGTTGATACTATCTTTGACTACATAACTCGGTTACCTTTACCACTTTCACCGACTGACAAACACTTACTCAGTCTAGCTTTACCAACTATGCTCACTTAAAGTTAATAATATATAATCAACCTAGTGCATCTTAATTCATGTTGATATGGTATTCATGCAATATATATAAGGAACTGTTGTAAGATATAACTGATTAAAATTCAATTCCCATACTTACTTGATTAACTTAATTAGAAGTGGTGAAATCAGCTAATCCATAGGATGAGGTCTATTGGTTTTCAAATTAATATACATTTAAATAACTTCGATAAGAGTTATATCAATTGTAGAATTTATCTTGATAGGATAAGTTTGTGGGATAGTTTTTCTTCTAAGTCTACTAACTGGCTTAAGGACGACAAGTGTTTCTTCCATATAGAGAAGATAAAATATAAAGACAATAAAGAAGTAGAACTAGAAGATGATATTTTTTTTTTCATGAGGAAAAAGTTGCTTCTCCTATCCCTTTAAATGAATTTTATATGTCAAATTAAAGGATTTCTACTTTTTCAAAGATTTCAAGAGATATTTTCCATCATATGATCAGAATTCTTTTAGGTTTCTCTAGGAAATTCTTAGTGTTATTGCCCCTCTTTTTTCTAACTTAGTGCATCAGGGTGGTGCATCTATCTACGGAGATCTTTCTAACTTATTTTTATGTTGGAATAATTTTGATGCTTGATTATCAGAGTTGTACATCAGTAAGTATGTTCTTGGCCTTTTCCCTTGGTGTAAAAGGGGGAGAAAGATAAGGAAAATGTTTATTTATTTATTGTTTTGGTTAACTTTGTAAAAGGGACCTGATTATGATTGATATTTTAGTCAAAATATTTTTAGTGGTTGTTTGCCATCAATGACAAAGAGGGAGATTGTTAGAAATATATGTTTGGTTGTTTATTGTCATTGATATCAAACATTGTGTTTTGGAGGTATTTTGTGGTTGTTCAAATACTGTGGTCTGGAATTCTATTATTCTTGGAGAAGTAAGTTTGTATATTGAACCTACAAAAAAATGGAAGATAAGTATGTATTCAATGTTATAGTATAGTAGAAGACAAATATGAATTGAAGATAGAGGAAGATATTTATGATACTACTAAGAGTTATTTTGTTGTCATTAGTTATGAGGAAGTCATATTGTTTGTCAAAGTCATTTGACAAGTCGGTAAAGCAAAGAGTTCTATTCGGTAAAGGAAATAAGAAGATAGGGAATTTCAGTAAAGAAGAAGCAAGCATAGGCAATGAGCAAGACAAAACCAACCACCAAGAACCAAGTTGTACCAACCACCATACTGAGAAGAGATGATAGTTACCGAGTTAAGGAAGATGTGTTACCAAGCATAAATGGTTGACACCAAAAGAATTTTTAAGTACTTTGAATTTGGACATTGAACAGAAAATGGTTTACTAATCTCAAGGAGATCATATAACATAACATTGGAGATTAAAATGTGATGATTACCAATGATTATGAGGTGAGATCCAACAATGATAATTAAGGATGGAATATGCATTGGAAGAGTAACCAATGCTAGCACTGCTTGAAGAGATGATTCTATAACATCTAGCACCGGTTCAAGAATTGTATATAAGTGGATCAGAGTGTGAAGATCAATATGCATGCATGAATAGTGATATGAATGCAAGTGGAGATTGCATGTATGAAGTAGATTATTGAGAAGGTGATAAGCAGAGAAGCCACCAAGTAACATAGTAGTAAAGAACAGATAAAGATTTTGATCTACCAAGTACTGAATTGTTAGTGTGAAAGATACACAGTATGAGGTAATGATTTAATGAACACATAGAGTCTGTTAAGAATATGTTTGATGCAAGTTTGACAGACATATTTATTGTTACTGATTAAAGATTAATCATAGTTGTAAAGTCTCTTAACTGAGTATATCCTAGAAGATCTTATTTGTAAATCCTTTAACCAGGTGTAGTTCTTAGATTAGAATTTTAAAATCCTTTAACAAGGTAGACTTAGCAGTCTTAAGACTCTTAACTAGGTTAATACTCTTAATAGGTTAAGCTATCATAAATAGCTAAACATTGTAGCTCTAACAAAGAAAACTTTATTCTATAGTAGTGAAGTCATGTGGGTGTTATCCCCACTATAGTTTTTATCCTCTAACAAGGATTTCTATGATACCAAATATGTGTGTTATGTGTTGATTATTATATCTTTTATGTGTTTCATGTGATGCATGCAAATGATAAAGAATCATTAAATGGTTAGAAAGGAAATTTCAAATTATTTAAAAGTGTTTTATAGTATTGATTCACCCCTCCCCTTTCAGTCCTTACCTTTCCACACCTATCCCAACAATTGGTATCAGAGCCCAATCTTTTGTTGAGAAGTTTAATCACTTGAGAGTAAAGATCTAGAAAGATGGAAAGCTACAAGTATGAAAGAGTGATTAAGAATATGGAAATGGAACTAAAAATGGCTGATAGGTGTGTGATGATGAATATCACCTTCATGAAATTAAGATCTAATAGCATCAATTTAAAGAAAATACTATGCAAATCTAGTTTACAATGAAACTATAATCTAGAACATCTCATGGTTCTCTAGAAAGAAGTGGTAAATGAAGCTCTTAGCTTAGATCCTCACTAGTGACACCTCTAAAATAAGAATTATGCTTCTACTATGCTCATTCAATGCTTAATCTAGCTCAAATTGACAAACTACAATGATAATTGTTCTAAATGCTCTTAATTGCTCTTAGAATGCACTCAATTGCCTATAATAACAATGCTTTGTATATGAAGTTCTAAGATGGAAATGCTCTCCAAAATGCCTCATATTTATAGTAAATGTCCAAGGGTAGGGGGTGGAGTGAACTAATCATGGTTAACCCTTGGTTGAGTCAAATACTTTGCTTTGTTCATAAATGGGGGGACAAATGAGGGGACAAGCCTTTAAATGGTTTCAAAGCTTTGGACAATTTAAATGTTTGAGTGATTTATGTCTTTTTGTCCTCAATTCTCATTGGTTCATCAACTTTGTTGAAAGAAATTAGGAATATTAAATTCAATTAATTAATTAAATTTAGCCATGTAAGGGTAATAGGTTCATTTTGATTTTTGATTAAAACAACTATACATGAATTAATTGATTAAAATCAATTATATAGTGTTTTTGGTCCCTTTAAGCTTTGATTTAATTATTTAACATCATTATTTAATTTCTCCTTTGCTTTAATTGATTTTGATCCATTTTGATGATTTAGTGCATTTTATTGATTTTTGAGCCATTTTATGATTTTTGCAATTTAAAAGCACTTGTCCAATTTTGTGTGTCTACAAATGCCCCCCTTTGAATTGATGTGCGAAGAACATTGATTCAAAGATTCTTGTGAGTCCTGATCACTTTTTAGGTCCTGATTGTTGGTTCATTGATATGCCTCTGATACTAATTGATTGTTGCCTCTGATACGATATGATCTAATTGTTGTTTCTAATAATGAAACAAAAAAAATTATGATGCCCCACTGATTCCATGATGTTTAATTGCAACTTCTATTTGATATCCTGATGCCCCCTCAGAAATTAAAACATATTAATTTCTTGATTTGAAAAATTTGATGATGTTTGATTTCGCGAATATGTTTTCATTTCTGAAACATCTTGATGATATGCCATGATTTAAGAATATGCCCCGGTTGTTTTGATTAGTCCATATAGGTCCTCATCCATTTTCACCTCCAAAATTAGGTCAAAATACCTTAAATAGGTTGATAAACCTTGATTTACTATTCATTTTTACTTTTCATCTTTGGTGATTGTGCTCTGATCCTCTAGTGAATTTTGAGATGGTTGTGCCGATTTGAGAGCATAGATTCGAGAGGTGCCAGAGATATGTGAGGCCACCTGAGTATGGACCTTCGGTAAGTCATTCCCAACTGTATCTTTACATTTATGGTGCATTTATTAGCATTTATTGCAATTTCCTTGTTTCATTGTTGCGTTGAACATGCAAAATCTCGCCTAGGGGTAATTTAATGTTGCTTAGACCTTTTTACTGTCACCTCTGTGCTTTTCTCTCCCACTTCCATGTATTTTAATACCGCCTAAGAAACTTTCATCCTTGCCTAGGAATAGGATACTCACACCTATAGCTAGGTTAAAATGCCCCTTTTTATTTATGTTGTCGCGTATGAAAACCCTAATGATTTTACTATCACCTAGGCCAATGTTTGTTGTCGGGTAGCATGATTAACTGTCGCCTAACATGAAAACTATTGCCTAACACCTGAATGATGTCGCGTTATATGTTTTTATTATCACCTTAGGTTAAATGTCGCCTGACATGAGTAAAATTATGCCTGTTGATTCTTTTGAAAAAAAAAATTTCTTATACTCAATTGTGTCTGATGAAAAATCTGATAACATTTGATGATAGGATCGAGTGATTATTTTTGGTCTGTTACCTTCAACAAAATAATTGGTTTAGGATATCAAGATAGTGGTATCACAGAATATGATTTGCCAATCTACTTGGGATAGGTACTGATAAGATAAATCAATCAGTGTGAAAACTGATATGATTTTGATACTGCTTACTTTGTTCTCAGGATATACAGACATAAACAAATGATACTAGGTGTGATTACTTGATTTTTTTGATAAGATTGACTTGAGATAATTCATTGATATGATATATTGATATGATTCCTTTGCTTTGCCAACAGGCTCACTTTCCTACCCTATATATCCAGTCAGTTGCATCATGGGTTATTGATTTAGGTTAGGCACTGACAGTAGCCGAGTATCGTGTGGTTGAGCGATGTGGTTTGAGTTTCCTGCTTGATCTCCCATGGTTTTAGTTGAACCATGGGTTACTTACAGCAGTGGCGGAGTGATGGAACTCTAACCACAACACATTTCACTCACCTTATAGAGAGATGGCGATCACGCCCGAGGACATGTATCGATTACTATGGATTCCCTTCAGAGGAGAGTTGGTGTATTATGACTCCATTTATGATTCTACTATCTGCTGACGAGTGTTTGGGGACAACACTATAGGTGATGGTGATACTATCACATGGCCTTAGTTTGCTTCCTTTATAAGATTTCCAGCCATACTTGGTGCCTTGATTGGTGGTTTGCTCCTTCCTGACCAATGAGGTCATGGTTTTTCTATCAAATGGGGTAGGATTTTAGAGGATTTTCTTGCTCATCCTCAATGCTTTGATTGGGGTTCTTGCATCCTTGCTCAACTTTATCATGATTTACATGAGGTAGTGTACAAATAGAGCTTTGCATTGTCAGCTAGTGCTATTGTTCTGTAGTTATGGATATGGGAGCATCTTCCCATTACTAGGCCCATTTCTGATAGGAGACAGCCCTAGGGTTATCCTTATGCTTTTCTATATACTGGGATGGTTACTCAGCATCATTTAGGTCATCTAGACTACTGGCACCGACAAATAGATGATATTGATCAAGTTCAGTAGCGTCCCTACCTTGGTTGTGATTGATGGAGAGAGGATGAGGATGAGTTATCTTATATGTTCTCTCCTCACTGGATGATTGGGTGCACTACTACTACTATTGAGTGCTTCTGCTTCGGTAGAGTTTTGAGACAGTATGGTCGAATGCAGGGTATGCCTTAGGGAAATGCTTTATATGTGTGAGTACAGGCAGAGACGTCTATGTGGGGGCCTTGCATTGATTATGAGTTTTCCTTAGATCAAATTATGGGTATGACTATGTGTAGATGGGAGATGCTTGCGGGTATGGTAGATGTTGGTATGTCTCATGAGTATGAGGACTAGTGGGCTCGCAACAGGTTCATTCATTTCACTAATCCCTCAGAGCCTATTCCTAGTCGATGTGATGGTGGTGGTGATAGATATAGGAGAGGATGAGGACATAGAGATCCTTGAGTTGTAGCCGATAGAGGACAGGTGGGCTCGCAACAGGTTCATTCATTTCACTGATCCCTCAGAGCCTATTCTTGGTCGATGTGATCATGGTGGTGATAGATATAGGAGAGGATGAGGACATAGAGATCCTTGAGTTGTAGCCGGTAGAGGACAGGTGAGGGATAGACATGATCAGGGTGATGCGAGAGATGTACAAGTTGATGCAGTCCCTCATAGAGCAGCAGTTAGACATGATAGATCTCATAGACAGTAGAGAGCTCAGAGACAAGCTCATGTTGATGTTGCTAGATAGATTCCTAGAGGTTTAGATCCCTTGGGGCAGTTATAGTGAGTAGCTTTGGCATAGCAGGATGATGATGCTCATCAAGATCAGGCATAGCAGCCACAGGATGCTCCCACTATTGGTTTATTAGCCTAAGATATGCAGGTGCTGAGGACAGATATGTCCACTGCTATGGGTCATTTGGATCAGATTGCCTCCTTACTGTAGCAATTTGTGTCAGCCATGGTTGTTCTGAGACAGGACGGAGCGAGCACTTCTCAGACTCCTCCTCCACCAAATGGTAGAGATCCAGGTGCCACAGGATCATGATTGACTGCTAATAGATTCATCCATCATTGATGTCCTCTATTTCATATTTCATGCTATTTGATTGATCAAGACCTTTGATGTACTCTTCTTGATGATATTTTATCTTGATATACTTGATGTACTGGATCCTTTGATGAACACTTTTTTGATGATATATGATGATATACTCCTTGGATCATCTTGATGAGTTGATTATGAGATTATCTTTTATGCAACTATATGATGTGTCATGCATTTGTGATTTATGCTATGGATGCAGTTATCTTATTTTATGATATAGATAAATGAGTGCAATGATGTGTGGATTTTGATGAGATGCTTTTCTATTTTGACTATGTATGGATGCAAAATGTTTTATGGAAATGCATATGTTTGTTCCTATGTTTTTGATTTTTTTCAAGTATTTAAGATGTATGCAATGCTAACTTTTATTTACATGAATGTATGATGTATGGAAAATGATTTCTTTTCTTTTTCTTTTTCAGATATATGACTAATGAATAATGATTAATGCTATGCATGAATGCAAAAGATAATCGCACTTTCGTTGTTTAAAATCAAGGATTATGATGAATGTTTGAATTTAATTCCCTCCCCATTTCTTTGATGTTTGAAACAACTCAAGTTTTATTGATGTGCCCCCCTGGTCCTTGGAAATTAACCATAAATAAAGGCAATTTACTTAACATGATAATGCAATTAATCTAACATGATAATGCAACCTAAGTGTCACCATTTTTTAGCAAAGAAATGCCATGAGGATAAATTTTCATCATTGAGCATTTTAGGACCGAAAAGCTAGTACAATCATCACTTACCACATCATGATGATATGAATACCACTTTTTATCACTTTTTGGTAACCTTATTTTTGAAACTAGTACAACCCTCACTAGTTGGATGACCAAACTATGGGAGTCTAAATACTGGTGTCAACGGATTCAATGTTGCAAGTGGATTTGTGGTATTAAGATATGGAAGATCTAAATAGCCAAGGGATCCATTTGCATAAATAAGCAAAGGGTAATCCTTCCTCTTATGAGATATTCCTCGATGGTTCTTTGATGACCATGTCGTTAGATGAATTCTCATAAGTTGATGAATCTTCCTCAAAACAATCACTCAAAGGCAGGAAAATATCATGCCTCTATCATGGCCAATCTAGTCTAAACATCATTGATTAGCTATAGAGCTGTGATAAAAACCATCAATTTCCTAAAAAAAAAATTATCAAAAGAAAACTTTAAGTGTTTTGCCATGTTTTCCTGATTTTCAAAAAGTATTTCAAAGCATTCTGATCTTTAAGATGTTTTGTCAATTTTTAATCCTGAATAATAAAGTCAATGAAGGCTCATGGATCAAGTTGGGATCAAATACTTGGGTTGTGAACAATGATAGCCATCAAAGGTTCATGAAAATTTCTCTCTCTAACGTGACTAATTATAGCACATATTGAATCCATATGGTACCAAAATTCCAATCCTTTCCTGCCCCCAAGTGATAAATGCAATCATGTGACAAACTTAGGGTTGTAGGCAATGCAACAATGTGACTGAAAACTTTATTATGACTATATACAAATGACAGATGCAATGAAGGTTTTACAAATGGGATGTTGGAAATGCAATATGCACACATGTGACTAGGAAAGACAAACTTAAGGGAACAAAAGGCACTTGTTTACCAAGTTTTCACCCTCTGGACGGATCAAGCTTTTTTTCTATTTTTAAAGCTTTTCCCTTTTTTTGCTACCAGGTGCCTATTTGCTAGGTTTCAACCAAGATAACATCTTTTTTTGAATGTTTTTCATCTTTTGTGCTTTTCCAATGTTTTTGGTATTTTCAAGATCTCTTTTGAACTATGTACAATAAATATGATGCTCTCTCATCTAATACTCTTTATACTCTTTCGTCTAACTCGTGTGTAGAACCTTTTGAGATGAATACTGTTAATGGGTTCTTGGAGTTCCTCTCCTTCACAATCTAATAACTTATAGGTTCCTGTGCCAAATGAAGATACTATGATGAATGGGCCAAGCCAATTAGCCTCCCATTTGCCTTTCTTCTCTCTTTCAACCTGATTCTTTGGGTTCTCTTGCAACACTAAGTCTCCTACCTGAAAGACTCTCAGTTTGATATGTTTATTATAGTTCCTTGAGATTCTATTTTGGTACACTTTCAAGTGCTCATAAGCTTGTGCTTGATGCTCTTCAAGTAACTCCAATTTTTGAAGTCTAGCAACTCTATAGTCTTCATCTGTGATCAATCCTTGCAATGACACTCGTAGAGATGGTATTTCAACCTCTAATGGTAGAATTACTTCGGCCCCATAGACTAATGAGAATGTCATGGCTCCCGTAGGTGTTCTTATGCTAGTTCTATAGGCCCACAATGCTGGATTAATTTTCACATGCCAATCTCTTCTTGATTTATTAACCGACCTCTTCAAGATTTTCAAGATATTCTTATTCGTGGCTTCAGCTTGCCCATTTCCCTGAGGGTAATAGATTGATGAGGAGTGGTGAGTAATATGAAATGTTTCACAAAGTTCATCAACATCCTTGTTTTTGAATTGTTTTCCATTATCTGTTATTATGGCATGAGGAATACCATATTAGCAAATGATGTGATTCAAGATAAACATGGAAATTTGTTTGCCCGTTGCCGTTATCAAAAGAACCACCTCTACCCACGTAGTGAAATATTCCATTGCGGTTATGATGTATTTGTGCCCATTTGAAGAAGGTGGGTAGATCACCCCAATCAAGTCAAATCCCCATTGGTAAAAAGGCCATGGTGTAACAAATGTGTGTAATTCCTGTGCTGGTGCATGTATCATGTTGCCATGATATTGACATTTGCTGCATATCTTCACAAAATGGCAAGCATCATTTTCTAATGTCTTCCAGAAATACCCTAAGCGAAGGATTTTCTTAGCTAGATTTAACTCGCTTGAGTGTGACCCGCAAACACCTTCATGGACCTCTTGTAAACCTAATTTAGAATCTTCTTCTTCTAGACATCTAAGTAATGTCCCATCGAGACCCTTACAATACAATGTTTGTGAAAGGATTATGTAACGGGCTGATTGGCATATGAAATTGTATTTTTGGGCTTGAGATTGGTCTAAAGGTAGCACTTGGTCTTTGAGATATGTGTATATAGGGTCGTACCAAGGGGATTCATGTCCATGTAATAGGGCAACAATTTGGGTTTCAGGAAAGTTGAATGCCAGTTTCACCAACTCTTCCACCAAGAACTCATACTTCTCATTTTGATCTAGTTTTTGTAACAAAGAAGCCAAGGTGGCCATGGCATCAGCTGCTCTATTTTTCTCTCTAGGAATCTACTCAAAAGTGATCAAGAAAAAATACTTTTTCCATCCATCAATCATAGTCTTATATGGCATCAAATTTTCATCTTTTGTGTTATATTCATTGTTAACTTGATTAATGATGAGTTGAGAATGTCCATAAATTTGTAGCTCTTTGATATTCCATTCTAAGGCCATTTTGATGCCTATGACTAGTGCCTCATATTCTGCTATAGTATTTGTGCATGGAAACAAGAGCTTGTAGGATTTGGGAATGGTGCAACCTTAAGGAGTGACCAAGAGTATGCCAGCCCTAGAACCTCCTTGAGTATAGGAGCCATCAAAGTATAACTTCCACGTTTTTGCTTCTATGTTTACAATGGTGGAATTTGAAAATTCCACTTGAATAGTTTGTGTAGAAGTCATGGGATTCTCAGCTAGGTGATTTGCTATCACTTGCCCTTTTATTGCCTTTCTATCAACATATTCAATGTCAAATTCACTCAATATCATAACCCACTTGGTTATCCTACCTGTTAGGATAGTTTTGCTTAGCAAATACTTGAGAGGGTCAATTTTGGCAATTAGCTTGACCTTATGCATCAACATATAATGTCTCAATTTTTGAGATGCAAACACCACTGCTAGGTAAGCTCTTTCCATGAATGTGTAATTAAGTTCATATTTAATCAATGTCCTACTCAAATAGTAGATAGCTCTTTCCTTTCCTTGTTCATCCTCTTGAGCCAAAATCACTCCTAGGGATCTTTCGGTAGCAGATATGTATAGAAGCAATGCTTTGCCCTTGATTGGTGGCATGAGAATAGGTGGATTTATCAAATAGGTATTCAATAATGTGAAAGCTTGATCACATTCCTCATCCCACATAAATATAGTATCCTTATGTAGCAATCTAGTGAAGGAATGACATTTTTCAGCCAATTGAGAAATAAACCTTCTTATGGATTATATTTTGCCTTGTAAGGATCTCATTTGGCTGATGTTCCTAGGTATCTTCATGTCCATTATGGCTTGCACTTTCTCCGGGTCCACTTCAATTCCTTTAGCGGAAACTATATAGCCTAATAGCTTGCCGGATTGGACACCAAAGGCACATTTCTTTGGGTTTAATCTGACTTTGAATTGCTCCGACCAAATGAATATATTTTTAGAATTTGGAGGTGTTCTTCTCTTTTGTGGGACTTTGCTAGTATGTCATCCACATAATCCTCTAAAAAGGTGTGCATCATGTCATGGAAGATAGTTGTCATGGCCCTTTGATATGTGGCTCCAACATTTTTAAGGCCGAAGGGCATGCCATTCCAACAAAAAGTACCCCAAGGGAAAGTAAAGGCTATCTTTTCTTGTTCTTCAGGTGCAATTTTTATCTGATTGTAGCCACTAAAACCATCCATTAATGAGTACATGGAGTGACCTGCTATCAAATCCACTATGGCATCTATGCTTGGAAGTGGGAAATCATCCTTAGGGCATGCAAGATTCAAGTCTCTAAAATCCATACACACACAAATAGATTTATCATGCTTTATGACCGGTACAATGTTAGAGATCCATTCCGCATATGCTATTGCTCTTATAAATCCAACCTTTAACAATTTTTCCAATTCTTCCTTTACTAGGAGAGCCACATGTGGGTGCATTTTTCATAACTTTTGCTTCACGGGTTTAACCCCAGGTCTAACATTAAAATGATGCATTATGAAATTGGGATCCAATCTGGGCATGTCGGCATATGACCATGCAAAGTTCACTTGTTTTTCTTGGAAAATTTTGATGAAATCCTCTCTTTCTAGAGGTGTAAGTGATGCTGCCAAGTATATAGATTTTGGATCCAATTCTATCCCAATGTTGACCTTTTATGTCAGTTCTATAAGAGTAGGTGACCTTTCTTCCTCATGTTCGAGCAAGGTATCCAATCTCTCTTCCTTTGGTGCCATAGTTGGGTTTTCACCATAGGAAACATCTTTTATCTTTATTTTTTTTTGGTTCTAATGGTGCCACATAGTGGTTTTCATCACTAGAAATTTTCATTTTTTTCATTTTTTTCTTTTTTTTCTTTTGACTAAGAGATTGAACCCCCACTACTTCTATTATGTTTGGTCCGAGCTCGTTGGTGAAAGAGGGTTCAACCGCATTAAGGTATTGGTTTTCTACTTGGTCATTGGGAAAATAAAGTAAGTCATTTGGCTTAGTTTGGTCCCAATAAATAAGGTGTGGATTTATTAAGGATAAGGTTTCATTGGGTAAAATGTCATCAATAGGGTTTATGGACATGACTACATTTGAGGGTTCATACATTGTATCATTTAGATCTATGATGTGAGCTTCCTTGAGATGGTCCATGGAAGAAGGGTCAAAATCCCCTTCACTTGAGTCCTCTTTGACTTCTACAAGAAACAACGTGGGAAAAACCATGAGTGGATTAAAACTAACGTTTGAATCTCCCTCCTCCGAAGGCATCCAAAATGTATCTATCCATTCTTGATTGGTAGGTGTGTGTCCTATGTTAAGATCTTGGACATTGGGTTCTTCATTGATTTCAATCTCTTGCCTTGGGATCTTTGCATAAGTATGTATTGCAATTACCTCCTTATCTTGACATGATTCATCCGATAAGGTATCCCACTCATAATCTCAGGAGTCATCACTATCTCCATCGGATTCTAAGGCATTTATTTGAGGATAAAAGTCTTGCATTGGGCTAGAGCTTTCGCCTTTGTATTGGTAACCTACTCCAGATTTCTCTTCTTTTGCCCTCCAAGTAGGTTCAATGGGTTCTAGTAATCCTCTATTTCTTTGGCCTAAGGGTCCTCTTCCCTTGTATCCCATCTTCTGCATTATCTCAAACCCTTTCCCATATTGCTCGGTTTGTATCTTAACATGCTGGATTCTTTCCATGGGAGTGTTTGAAATATCTTCCTCATCCTGATAAAGCCATTGAAGGACTTCATTCTCCTATTTGTCGAATGCTACTTTGTCACTTTCTCTTATAAAGTAAGAGTTGTATTTATGATGCAAGTGTTCTTTTGATGGTTTACCATGTGTTCTTGGAGATGTGGGCATGTCAAATAGGGAAACAAAGTATTCCCCTACTCCTTTTGAACTAATTTTGCATTGTTTATCAAATGCCTCCATCATCTTATCCATTTTCTTGTAGTTTTCCTTTTTAGCTTCATCTTTTTCTTCTCTAGTAGGTTTGTAGAGTACTATCTCTGATTTGGGAGTTTGATATGAACCCGCATTAGTAATTGGACCCTCGTAGCTCATCTTTTCCTTTCCCTTAGTTGATGTCGTTGAGCTAGCTTGAGGAGGGTTTTGAGTAGCATTTAATGTTATGACCTGATCATCCCTTTTGGTATCTTCAATGGTGACTCTTTGAATGATTCCTTCCTAGTTATGTGGAATATATAATTCATGAAGGGGTTTGAGTGCATTACAAAATATTGAAACGGGTTTGAATCCCCTCCAACTATGATTTCTTCACCCATGTACAGAAATTTGATGCATTGGTGGTACGTGGATGGGACTGCTTGCATCTCATGAATCCATGGTCTCCCCAACAAAATATTATAAGTTAACTTCATGTCCAATACTTGGCAATTGGTGTCCTTCTTGACAGGTCCCACTTGAATGGGCAATACAATCATGCCTTTAGAGGCCCTTTCAGCTTCATCATAAGCCTTGATAGTGATTTTTTTCGTAGGGTCAATGCAAGACTTGGACAACCCTAAGGATTTAACAAGACTTAATGTACAAATGTTAAGCCCAGCTCCTCCATCAATGAGGGCTCTTTTGACTCTATGCCTTTTGATTAAAACCTCTATATGCAATGGTAGATTTTGAGGATGGGTTATAGACATGTCATCTTCGTCAAAAAATGAGAGACAATGAGGTGCCACAAGATGACCTACCATATCTTGGAACTTCTCCTCTTCTAAGTTAGTGGGAACATTCGTCTCTATTAGAGATTTTTCTAAAATATCCTTATGGTTGGGGGATAATTTCAATAACTCTAAGATAGAGATTTGCACTGGAGTTCTTTGCAATTGATCAACCAAGCTATAAGGTTTTGCTGCTGTAGAAGGTTGCTTGACCATAGTGTTGGACTGCGAAGTGCTAATAACCTTAGGAGTAGCCCCTTGTAGGTTTATTCTAGAAGTCTACCCTCTTGTAATGACATTGGATGCCTCTTTTTGGGGCTGTTCATTGATTATTATAGCATTCACAATGTTATCATAAGGTGGCGCAAAGTTAAGATTATTGGCACTTTGCTTCTTGCCATTAGATGACTCCCCTTTGTCATGTTTGTAAAAAGGTTGTTTGAATGTTGTATGATCTTCATTGCTTTGAGGTCCATCAATGGTGATCGTGCCACCATCGATTAAATCTTGCACTATATTCTTTAGCTGCAAGCATTCATTTGTTGTGTGCCCTCGAATTCTGTGATACTCACAATGGCTATTGGCACTCCACCAACTAGGCTTATTATTTGGCTCATAAGGTTGAATGCTGGGTAAAGTAATGACATTATTAGCCATGAGAGTTTTTAATACCTTTTCAATGGGTCCACCCAAGGGTGTGAAGTTCCTTTGAGGAGTGGGCACCAAATATTTATCAAATTTACTATTTCTTGCATTATTTCCTTGGTTGCCCTTGTTGCCATTGTTGTTATTGGAAGGTGCATTGGATGTCTGATTGGCATTATTCACCTAATTAGGTGTCCTTGTAAGAGAAAATGGGACTACCTTCAAGTTGCTAGACTCCACCACACCATCATTAACAATTCCCTTATTGTTGTTGTTATACCGACTATTACTATTGAACCAATTATTCTTTTGATTGTTGCCATTATTGGAGTTATTATTGTTGGAGTTGTTCTTATTATATTTATACAATTTTAGTTCTCCACTTTTGAGCAACACTTCCTCCATTGTTACTCCATTTTCAATTAAATCCTAGAAGGTCTTGGGACATTGCATCCGTAATCGATAGTTCAACTCATTGCTTAAACTGTTTATGAAGATATCCATCTTCTCTTTTTTAGGCATGCTCCTAGGATATCTTGCAAAAACTGTCCTCCATCTTTGTAGAAATGTGAGGAATGCCTCTCCATCCTTTTTTTGGGTGTTACATAATTTTATCATTGTGACCTCATGCTTGATGTTATATGAGTAATGGGCCATGAATTTCAAAGCTAACTCTTCGAAGGTCTTAATGTCGGAGGGTAACTTAGAAAACCACTCCATAACCATGCCTCCTAAGCTTCGTGGGAATAGTCTCATTAAATATGTTGTATCATGCATGAACTCAACTCAATGCACAAAACTCATGTAAGTGATCCTGGGGATCCGACGTTCCTTCACACTTGTCATACTTGGGGAACACTGCATTGATTGGGAATGGCACCATGACCAAGCTTTTATCAAATGGGAATGGACACAATGCTTCTATGGAGAAAGGCTTGGCAGCTCCACTTTGTTTAATGGTATCCAATTGCATTTGGAACATCTTGAACTACTTATTCATGATGGCTAAGGTACTCTCCTCAACCTCCGGTAGTTTGAGTTGGTTAACATCATAGTCACGGGGAAGCTTGAGGCCTTTTTGTGCTAAGTCTAGAAAGTGCTTTTCTCTATCTCTATCCATTGCCTTTTCCATGAGCTTTCGAAAATAGGGACATTGGATAGCCTCACTAACCTTTTCATCTGTGGCATCTTCTGTCGTTGCTTCAGTGTTAGTTTTATTGTGAGTGTTGTCAATCCCTTGAGCATTTTGATCTTCCCCTCCATTATTGGTATTGCCTTGGTTATTTATGTCAATGCCCCCATTATTGGCATCACCTTGGTTAGTGGGATCAATGCCACTATTGTCTTTACCACCCAAACTACCATAGTACATCATGTTGTCTTCCCCTTCTTGTTCGGGTGATTTTTGGGTACTCTTGGAGTGGTAGACTTGTCTCTTGGATAAGGGAGTTCTTGACTCAAATGCATTCCGTCTACTTGCAAGGTTTTCTTGATGTAGTAAGATCTAGTAAAAGCAGGCATGAACCTTGGAGAGTAAGAGTTGATTTTACTCGTAGTCTAATCCTTTGTATGATTTTCCACAATGATGTAGAAACAAGATTTTTGACTGAACTAAAAGTTGGAGCAGTAAGAACGCGAAAAAGGGTACTCAAATATGTGATCAAAATTTTCTGACCTCCCCTATAAATACTCTCTATTTTCCCTTTTAGATTTTTGGGCATCATTGGCCTGAGTGTAGGCGTGACTAAAACTTTTGTACTCGTGAACTAGTTTTTCTTTAGGCGGCACACTATAGATGTACAGGCGGCACTTTGCTATTACTAAGAAAGTTTCTAGTTTTTACAGGCGTGTTTGAAAATTTTCTAGGTGTGACTTAATTGTGTCTACACATTTTTAAACAAGTCACAGGCATGACTGAACCTCTGATAGGTGAGTTTGTTTTGTGCATAGGCTGCACTTCTCTGACCAGTTTGTAAATAAATTGATTTTTAAATATTTAAGATCAGTCTTTTGAAATTTCTTTTTTTGAAAATAGAAAAAAATCGTAACACACACATCACTTTGTCATCATGTCCCTAAAAACACTCTAATGTGTATATTCTCCAATTTTTTTCACAAGTATATCACAAGAAAAATTTCCAAACAGCCTACCTAAAGTCAATTTTGGCTTGTAAACATGGCTCTACAAGGTGGCTTTGCTATTTTAACCAGGTTTTAATATATATTTTGTTCAAACAAACTTCAATCTCTCATCCTCCAAGGAGGCTTCTCACATGCACTGAAGTACGATTTTGCGCAATCTGTGAGGACTACTAGAGGAAGGTTGAAAAATTAAAATACGTTTGTCATGCACCCCATTAAGGATACATGCATTTCATTTTAGAGTGGGTCAGATTCCCACGGTAAAAGCGAGTGTATCCCACTTTGGGTTGTCCCTCTCACTGGCCTCGTTAAGGCAAACTTGGGAGGCGAGCCCACTATTGCTCTAGCATATATATGAAAAACAAGAAATGAACTTAGGCTGACAAGTTTGGGAGTTTGGTTCACTCAAAGAGTGAAGAGCATATCCCTATTGTCTTTCTTTGTTCCACACACTTAGACACACATTTGTTCTTTCCCAATCTCTTGACAAGGAGATTCTTATAATTGAAGTGTGAAATTCATTTCCTATTTTATCTCAAGCTTATGTCAAAATAATGCCATGATTTAATCAAATGCAAGCTTGACTAGGAGAATACCTTTTTCTTGTAGCTAGCATAAAGCTAGGGGCATTTTTGAGAGAATTTTGTCATTTTTCACTCACCTTAGCAATAGCTCCTTCCAATCTGCTTATACTCCAACAAGTTAGTCAACACTAACAATCAAAGTGAGGGGAAACCAAAATCAAAATTGACAACACAAAGATTTATGAAATGAATTTTGAGCACTTTAATTGCAAATTTTCAACTAAAAATTTGAACTAAGGGCTAAAAATCCAATTAAGGGAGACAAATTTTTGTTTGTAAGCTTCAATTACAACAAGGTATTTTTGATATACCTGATTATCTTCATCTTGTGTTAACTCAAGAATAGCTTTGATGTGTGCTTTGTTTTCCCTTTTGATTTTCTTAGCTAGTGCCTTCCCTTCTTTGTTAAACCTGGTTTCTGGCTTTTGCACCTTTTGATGTCTACTCATTTACTATCAAAACGTACAAGCAGAGAGTTAGATGATAGAATTAATCAATCTACAAATGAATTTTGACAGAAAATCAAAAGCGACATTGTCCAGCAAATAGACGATAACAAAATGTTCGCAGGTGTAATTTTACAAATTTTGAGCGACACTCTGTAGTGCCACAAGCGATACAAAAAATCACAAAAGCGTGTACAGTTTATTGCTAAGCGTGAACAAAACTTTTTAAATGCAGAAAATTGTTATTGCAAAGCGACACTTTAACTAACAGTAGGCGGAAACTGAAATATCCAAAGCCTAATAGTAATTTGAAAATTGTAATGCAAAGCCTAGACTTAAGCGACAACAAATTTTAGCTAAGCGATATTTCAAGAATCCTAAGCGTAACTGTTAATTAAAAATGTGAAGCAAAGCTTTAAGATAGGCGACAATAAAAGAAGGCAACGCGATACTCCCTAAGTCACAGGCATGATTTGAAGAAACAAAGGTTGAATGCTTTACGGTCACAGGCGTGAATTTCCAGCTAATCCGCATTAGTACAGAGATTCTAGGTGGTAGTAAAATGACTGCAGGTGTGAACAAATCTCTTGTAAGTGTGACTTCACCAATTTCCTGCAAGATAAACATGGAGAATAGAGAATACAAGCATGCAAATTATGGTAAGAATGATGAAATGAGGCTTAGAGCCCCACGGTGGGTGCCATTTGTGTGATGATGAATATCACCTTCATGAAATTAAGATCTAATAGCATCAATTTAAAGAAAATACTATGCAAATCTAGTTTAAAATGAAACTATAATCTAGAACATCTCATGGTTCTCTAGAAAGAAGTGGTAAATGAAGCTCTCAACTTAGATCCTCACTAGTGACACCTCTAAAATGAGAATTATGCTTATACTATGCTTCTACTATGCTCATTCAATGCTTAATCTAGCTCAAATTGACAAACTACAATGATAATTGTTCTAAATGCTCTTAATTGCTCTTAGAATGCACTCAATTGCCTATAATAACAATGCTTTGCATATGAAGTTCTAAGATGGAAATGCTCTCCAAAATGCCTCATATTTATAGTAAATGTCCAAGGGTAGGGGGTGGAGTGAACTAATCATGGTTAACCCTTGGTTGAGTCAAATACTTTGCTTTGTTCATAAATGGGGGGACAAATGAGGGAACAAGCCCTTAAATGGTTTCAAAGCTTTGGACAATTTAAATGTTTGAGTGATTTATGTCTTTTTGTCCTCAATTCTCATTGGTTCATCAACTTTGTTGAAAGAAATTAGGAATATTAAATTCAATTAATTAATTAAATTTAGCCATGTAAGGGTAATAGGCTCATTTTGATTTTTGATTAAAACAACTATACAATTAATTGATTAAAATCAATTATATAGTGTTTTTGGTCCCTTTAAGCTTTGATTTAATTATTTAACATCATTATTTAATTTCCCCTTTGCTTTAATTGATTTTGATCCATTTTGATGATTTAGTGCATTTTATTGATTTTTGAGCCATTTTATGATTTTTGCAATTTAAAAGCACTTGTCCAATTTTGCGTGTCTACAATAAGAAAGTTGAAAAATTGAGCAGGAAATTGAAAAATTCAATCAACAAGAGGAAAAAGATTGCACATCAGTTGAAAGATACTCAAGATCACATTGAGGAACTTGAAGAACAATCAGAGGGAAGCATGTCTAATGAATCTAATGCTATCATATCAGAAATGTCTGAAAATAACAAGAACCTAGTTGATCAGGTGAAAACATTGAAAAGAGAACAACACGCACAATTGGTAAGGATGTGTGAAATCATGGAACAAAATGGAAAAGTTGAGGATGAAATTTTTTTTATTAAAATAAGAGAGAAGGAAAATGAATACAAGAGTGGATGAGAAAGATGGGGAAATAATAAGGTTGACACAAACTCACTACAACTTGATAGACCAACTTGTTATTGCAAATCAGGATATTGCAAGGAAAGTTGGAGAAATTGGAGAACTAAGATCTGAAAATGAACATCTAAAAAGTAATCTAAAATCTGAGAGAGATGCTAATGAAGTCTTGAAAAGAAAAGAAGAAGCATTGAAGATTCTAGATGAACAACTGAGAAATTAAAGACAACCAAGAGACACTACTGGATTTAGTTAAAATGCAAACAAATCCATTGAGAAGGGTGAGTCCTCCAATCAAGTAGTCAACTAAGATAAAGCTGCCACCCCACTGAAGTCAAAGAAGCCTACATGTTATCACTATGGGAAACCAGGACATAGAGAAAATATTTGTAGAAGAAAGAGAGGTAATCATCAAATACTCCTAAGTTTAAAGGTTATTGTTATAATTGCAATAAGTATGGTCATAAGAAATTTGAATGTAGAGCAAGAGTTGTTAAAAATTCAAGGAAGCCAATATTTGAAGTCTATTGTAACAACTACAATAGATATGGTCATAAATTTGGAGAATGCGGGTCTCAAAGGAAAAATGAGAAATGGGTCCCTAACCAATGGAATGTTGACAACAACTGACAAGGACCTACTATACCATGGGATTATAATACAAGAATTACTTGTACTGCATGTGGAAGATTTGGTCACATTTTTGCAAACTGCTTTAGGATGCATGGTATGAACAACAATAAATCATGCAAATATACTAGAATGGCTCGTTTCCATTATCACAGATTTAGTCACCTAGCCAAGGAATATAGGTACCAAAATAAGGATTCAACTGAGTGAAAAGACTCAAGTCAACATTGAAGAGATTAGAGAGTGGATGAATAATACTTGGAGAAGGAAGTCACAAGATGATGGAACAGAATTGGGAACATCTAATGGCACCACATCCTCTAGATCAAGTGCACCTATTCTCACTTAATCGGTCAAAAGTATGAATAGGAGCTAATAACTTGAAGTTTATCTTAAATAAATTCCTATATTTAGTGCAAAGATCCATATCAACATACTAAGATGCATTTAGATATAAGTTGTGAAGTTATCATTTCATATGTTGATCAGTAAAGTGTTTGATGAGTTATTTAGTTACATTCGGTGAAGAAAAGTGTAGTTTAGTTTTAATGGTAAAATAAAGATAGGTAATAAGCATTAAATGCATATTATAGCCATTGAAATCCCTAACCTAAATAAAAACTATAAATAGAGGGTTTTCCATTTTATTTTTACTTTACACTTTTGCAAGCACTTTGAAGCATTGACAAAAATGAGATCACAAAGTGACTCTGAGCATTTGAGTTGAGCATTTCAAGCATCTACAAAGATCATTAGAGGTAATTATAGCTTTTATCGAGATCAAAGATGGCACCCAAGATGCAAAAACTAGTTATAGTCGAGAAGATTGACCTTGTAAATCTGAAGTATAAGATTCCTCATGTCTTTGATGCGGACGTTGACAAAGATGGAGCCTTATCCTCAATCCTGCTAAGGGTAATATTGACTAAAGACATTCGCACCTTCATCCACTATAAAATCAAAGACATATGTCAAGGAGAGATTGACTCATCTTACAAAAATTTCTGTGTAAATGGAACTTTGAAGAGCGACCACACACATTTATAGACTAAGGGTTTGGTCCATGCTATGCATGTACCAATAGTATTTAAACATGAATGTATGATAATTGTGTTAATAAGAGTGCATGATCGGTTTATGTGGCTTGATGGGCCAATGAAAATCACAAAATATGTCTTGCACATAGTAACAGGATTTTCGATCAGTGATAGACCGAGGGCTTACAAACAAACTGATAAAAACAAGTTATGTGAGCTGACCAAAGCTAAATGGGATGGGAGAGCACTAAATTTATCTATAGTAGAAGACCCTGAATTGAATTTTACATGTAATATTATATCCTACATAATTTTCCAATCACCTCAGGTAGACAGTGTACCTTATGGAGCAACAGACATAGCCTACAAGATTGTAAAAAAGGACATGAAGATATATTTGTTTGAGATATTGTTGAAACAATTGGATGAAAACATGAACACCATAAGGAAATCAAAGACAAATACATTGAAGTTCAAACCATTGTTGGTGTGTATTTTCTTTTACTTCCAAAATTCCTTTCCTACAGTCGGTGAAGTTACTTGGAAAGTAGATAAACTCATTGTTTATCAGATAAATGAATTTATTTAAGGCATGGGTGATAATTTTAATGTAATCATGGATGACTACTTTAGTAAGTTTAATCTAGAATGCACAAAAGATTCAGAACTCCACCTCAATTAGTGGAAGAGTACAAAGATGAACTATGTTTTGAGGTTGATACCAATATTTGTATCATAAGAGTTGTGGAACCTAGAATCGAGTGGTTACAACCTATGGGTTATGAGATGAATATAGATGCTACAAAAATTCAAATAAAAATATCATTGGAGAAGTCAGTTGATAGAATTTCAACTCAGTATGGAACATATGAAGAAGTTATGGAGAAAATAAGGTAGGTATATTGATACCAGCTAAGGAAATTAGGAAGACAAGTAAAATGATAAATGCATTATCAGAGAGTCTAGGCATTGTTGATGATGAAGTTGAAGAATTTTTTGAACCTTCAGAGATCAAGGGGAAGAATATTAGAGTAAAGAAAGAGACCCCTAGCCTAACCGGTGTCAAACCATCTACAAGGTCTACCTCTACACTGAGAGAAAAGAAGAAAGTAGAAGTAGAACCAGTGAAGACAAAGACCTATGTTAGAGAAATCAAGGCTACAAGAAGACCAAGAAGAAAGTTGAAGTTGCAAAAGGAGAGTGATACTGATTTGGATGACCTATCACAGTTTAAGGTTGCACCAAGTAAAAAGGTGAAAAGTCTTGATGAATTTATTAAGACATTAGAAAGATATGGTGGACATTCAGTCATGAAACAATTGAAATATGACACAAGGACTAATGAGGAGAAGAATGAGATTGAAGAGATGGTCAGTACTACACTGCATAAGTTTAGAACAAGACTTGTTGAATTAATAACAAATCAATAAGAAGTCTTTATTGAATATATAACTGAACAAGATCCAGATGATACAGTCAAAGTTGATGAAGATGTCATGGAAACTGAGGCCATAGAGACATAAATTATGGATGTAGATGATTATTCCAAGGAAATCTTGTTGGCAGAATATCCTATAATTGTGAAAATATTAATTTTTCCTGATCTAGAGGTGACAAGAGATGCACCTACTAAAGCTGAGAAACCTATCGAGCCTACACTAGATACTGAAACAAAGGAAACCTAGAAGATAATAGAGATTGAATCCATACAAGGTCAGAGTGAAGATTCGATGACCCCTACTGAGACCATTGGACAACAGCAAGAACAAGAAAAGGAGAAAGAAAAGGTAGGAGAGAATAAAGAAGAAAATTAGGAGAAGGAAGAAAAGAAACAAGAAGAGAAAAAGAAAGAAAAAGAAGATAAAACTAAGGAAACATCTACTCAATTAGATGCAAAGAAGGCATCCACTTCTAAGGGAAAATCAAAGAAGAGGAAATCTAAAAAAGAGGTTGATATAAATAAAGTCATTATTATACCTAAGGTTGTTTACTTAACCATGAGCCCTAACGAACTTTCTAAGTTCGGAGATTTATTGAAGAGGAAAGTTGCTCAAGGTAAGCTCATAGGAAAGAAACAGAAAACAATGTTTTGGAGCAGGTAAAAATTATTTTGAATGAGATTGTACCTAAGGAAACAATAAATGAAAAAGAAGATATTTACAGTCAATTGAGAGAACTTGTCAGTCAGATTAACCAGCTAGGAACATATACTACCGAATATATGTTACAAGTTCACAAGAAAGAGATGGAGACAAAGGTGATTGAATAAGTCCTTCAATCAATTTCTTTAGATAAGGTAACTCTTTATGAGTTAATAAATGAACTAGAAAATGAGTTACAAACAATTGTTTAACTATTTTAGAAAAAAAAATTATTTTCCAATTTCACAAAGGAGATTAGAGAAAAAGATAATAATGTGGAAAAAGAGCTCACTGAGTAGTTATCTAAAATTTCACCAAGCCTAAGTCAATAACGGAATACTATGAGAGGCTGAAGCACTTGATGGGAGTACAATTTGAGTTGATAAAGGAGGAGAATCAGATCAAGATGGATCTACTAGAACTCCAAACTATTTTGTAGATACCCCACATAGAATCATTGCAGAAACAGATTCAAAAGGAAAAAGATCTAGTTAGCACACCATATATTAGTGCTATGGACAGTATGGTAAGTCTAACAATAGACTTAAGCTAGAAAATTATGGTGCTATAGACACTTAAGGAAACCTGAAAGGTATCACTCAAGGATGCACATGATAAGTACAAAACCATTTTTGACAACATTCTCACACCAGAACAAAAGTAAGTTGATATTTTTGGCATTTTTTGTTTAAAAAGGGGGAATATATATAAGTTTTTTCCAAAAGAGGAAAGAATAAATATGTAGAAAAAGGGAAAATTATGTATATAGTATGGATATGTACCGGAGATATTACTTTAGGGGGAGTAATAAGTTTTACCAAGAAGGAGGAATGGATATATGGATAAAGACAAGGACAAATTTTGAATTTTTTTGACAACTTTGAGGTTTTTAACAAACATACCAAACTAATGCCAAAGGGGGAGATTGATACTCATAAGAGTTATTTTGTTTTCATTAGTTATGAGGAAGTCATATTGTTTGTCAAAGTCATTCGGTAATGAAGGAAAGATAAGTTGGTAAAGCAAATAATGCTATTAGGTAAAGGAAATAAGAAGATGGGGAATTTTGGTAAAGAAGAAGCAAGCATAGGCACCAAGCAAGGCATAATTGAGCACTGAGAACCAAGTTTTATCAATCGCCAAACTAAGAAGAGAAGATAGTTACTGAGTTAAGGAAAAAATATTACTGAGAATAATAGGCTGACACCAGAACAGTTTTTAAGTACATTGAATTTGGACACCGAACAAAAAATGGCTTACTAACCTTGAGGATATCGTATAACAGAACATTGGAGATTAAAACATGATGATTACAAATGATTATGAGGTGAGATCTACTAATGATAATTAAGGATGGAATATGCATTGGAAGAGTATCCAATGTTAGCACTGCTTGAACAGATAATTCTAGAACATCTAGCACCGCTTCAAGAATTGTAAATAAGTAGATCAAAGTATGAAGATCAATATACATGTGAGAATAGTGATATGAATGCAAGTGGAGATTGCATGTATGAAGAAGATTATTGATAAGTTGATAAGAAGAGAATCCACCAAGTAACATAGCAATAAAGAAAAGATAAAGATTGTGATCTACCAAGTACTGAATTGTTAGTGTGGAAGGTACATAGTATGAGGTAATGAGTTAATGAGAACATAGAGTCTGATAAGAATGTGTTTGATACAAGTTTGATAGACATATTTAGTGTTACTGATTAATATTACTTAGAGTTTTAAAGTCTCTTAATTGAGCATATCCTAGCAGATCTTATTTGTAAATCATTTAACCTGTTGTATTTGTTAGATTAGAATTGTAAAATCCTTTAACAAGGTAGACTTAGCAGTCTGAAGACTCTTAACCAGGTTAATACTCTTAATAGGGTAGGCTATCATAAATAGCTAAACATTGTAGCTCTAACTGAGAAAACTTTATTCTACAGTAGTTAATTCTTGTGGGTGTCATCCCCACCATAGTTTTTGTTAGCTTGTGGTGACTAATCAGGAAAGTACTATCCAGGAAAGTACTATACACTTTTCCTCCCGACCTCACCGGGGTTCGGGGCCGGGCTGGGCCCCGAGCGGGGGTTTGGGGGCGGCAGCCCCCAAGAGCAGGGGTTCGGGGGCGCAGCCCCCGAGGAAATTTTTTTTTTGAGGCCGACTACTTTTTTCAGTTATTTGGGCCGACTACTTATAACTCATTCTAACCCTAAAGCGGGAAAATATTGTATAATATGGCTTAGGGTTAGGGATTTTTCATTATGTATGATTTTAGTACTTGTGGCAGAATTGGGCTGTAAGGGATTACGGATTGTAATCAGGTTGTAATCACTGGATAATAATAATATTGGACTCGCTGTTGGTGGATGTAGCCCAGGGATTGGGTGAACCACGTTAAATTTGTGTGTCTTGTGTTCTATTCTGTGTGGTTTATTATTTTCTGATATTAGTTATATTTGCACATAATTGTTATTTCTGCCTTGTTAATCCTAACAAGTGGTATCAGAGCGAGGTTATTTCATTCGTTCTTTCATCTATTCTCTGAAGCAGGTCTCACGAGTTAGTGGGAGAGTCTCTCAGTTAAGTGGGAGAAATGGCAGACGAGGGTAGGCTGAAGGTTGATAAGTTTAATGGGTAGAACTTCCAGTTATGGAAGATGCAAATGGAGGATTATCTCTATCAGAAGGATCTATGGCGGCCATTAGAGGGAGTAGCCAAGAAAGAGCAATCAATGTCTCAGGAAGATTGGGATATTTTGGATAGGAAGGCACTGGGGAGTATTCGTCTATGCCTGGCACAATCGGTGGCATTCAATATTACTGAAGCAAAGACAGCTAAAGATCTGATGGAAACCCTAGCGAAGTTGTATGAAAAGCCTTCAGCTTCAAACAAGGTATTTCTTATAAAGCGTTTATTTAATATGAAAATGGTAGAAGGTGGATCAGTTACTGATCATTTGAATGAGTTTAATACAGTTACAAGTCAATTAACCTCAGTTAAAATTACTTTCGATGAAGAGGTTAGGGCTCTCTTGATTTTGTGTTCTTTGCCAGAAAGCTGGAATGGCTTGGTAATGGCTGTTAGTAATTCTGTTTCTGGTTCTAATACCCTAAAGTATGATGATGTTATTGGTGTTATATTGAGTGAGGAAATTCGTAGGAAAAGCTCAGGGGCATCCACATCGGGTAGTGTATTGAACACAGAAAGCAGAGGCAGAACAAGAGATAGAGGAAACAACTCTGGAAATCATGGGAAATCAAGAGGAAAATCAAAGGGAAAGAGGTCCGAATCTAAAGGGCCAAATGATTGCTGGTACTGTGGAAAACCAGGTCATAAGAAGAAAGATTGTTGGTCTCGGAAGAAAGATCAAGGAGACAAAAATGATGGAAACAAGGAGGCAAATGTGGTAAGTAACAAATCTGAGGAGGATGTTTTGCTCTTGTCCTTAGAAAGTATTGATGATTCATGGGTTTTAGATTCTGGGGCTTCATTTCATGCTACACCCCATAGAAGTTATTTTGTTGATTATGTCCAAGGGGATTTTGGGCTAGTTTATTTGGGAGATAATGAACCCTGTCAGATTGTTGGAAAGGGAAAAATTAAGATTAAGTTACAGAATGGGAATCATTGGCTACTACAAGAGGTAAGACATGTTCCAAGGCTGAGTAGGAATTTAATTTCAGCAGGGCAACTAGGTGATGAGGGTTGCACAGTTACTTTTAATGATAAAAATTGGAAGGTTTCAAAAGGTTCCTTAGTAGTAGCAAAAGGTGTGAAAGTAGGCACCTTATATCTTTGTACAGGTCATACTGTTCCTTCTACTTTAATTGTTTCAGAAGATAATGAATGTTCAGGAACAGTGGCTGTAGTTGAGCAGGAAGAACATCAAACTGTTGTTGTAGATTCTGACACAGCACTGTGGCACAACAGACTCGGGCACATGAGTGAAAAAGGTATGAAATTACTTCATTCAAAGAAAGTTTTACCTGGTCTGAAATGTGTCAATATGGATTTCTGTGAAAGTTGTGTTTATGGAAAACAAAAGAGAGTTAGTTTTGTGAAGAGTGGGAAGGAAAAGAAAAATGAGAGATTAGAGCTTGTGCATACAGATGTATGGGGACCAGCTCAGGTATCTTCCCTTGGTGGCTCTCTGTATTATGTTACATTTATAGATGATGCAACAAGAAAAGTATGGATTTATTTCCTTAGACAAAAATCTGATGTATTTCAAACTTTTAAGAAATGGAAATGCTTGGTTGAGAATGAGACTGGTAAAAAGTTAAAATGTCTCAGATCTGATAATGGTGGTGAGTATTGTAGCATAGAATTTGAAGAATATTATTCCTCTAATGGTATTCGTAGGCAGAAAACTGTACCAAGGACTCCACAAGAAAATGGAGTGGCTGAACGCATGAACAAGACAATAATGGAGCGTGCAAGGAGTATGAGGTTGCATGCTAGGCTGCCCAAAAATATGTGGGCAGAGGCAGTGAACACTGCTATTTATTTAATCAATAGAGGCCCCTCTACTCCTTTGGACTGTGGTATTCTAGAGGAAACATGGAGTGGTAAGAAGGTGAGTTATTCTTTTCTCAAAACCTTTGGTTGTGAAGCTTTTGCACTTATAGACTCTGAAAATAGAACCAAGATGGAAGCTAAGTCAAAGAAATGTGTATTTGTTGGGTATGTCATTGATGAATTTGGTTATAGGCTTTGGGATTTTGAAAATCATAAAATTGTAAGAAGCAGGGATGTCATATTCAATGAGAAAGTATTGTACAAAGATCTGTTGCTGTAGCATGAGAAGAAAGAAAATGACTATGTAGTACTGGATGATACTCCACAAGTTCATGTTCCAGTAGTTCCTTATGCTCCGCAACAACAGCAACAACAAATACCACACACCCTAGTGAGTGTTAGACGGTCAACAAGGCTAAGTAGACCTCCAAAAAGATTTTCTCCATCTTTGTATTCTATTCTGTTAACAGATGCTGGTGAACCTGAATGTTATAATGAAGCTGTGCAGGTGGATACAAAGCTTCAGTGGGAGTCTACAATGACAGATGAAATGGACTCTTTGCTAAAAAATCAGACATGGGATTTATGTAAGTTACCTGCAGGTAAAAGGGCTTTACAGAATAAATGGGTTTACAGGATCAAAGAAGAGGATGGAGGTATGAAAAGATTTAAAGCCAGATTAGTCGTAAAAGGATTTGCACAGAAACATGGTATTGATTTTGATGAGATATTTTTTCCAGTTGTTAAAATGACTTCTATTCGTACTGTTTTAAGTATTGTGGCTACTGAAGATTTGCATTTAGAGCAGCTTGATGTTAAAACAACCTTTCTTCATGGTGATTTGGATGAAGAAATATATATGGTTCAGCCACAAGGATTTGAGGTCAAGGGTAAGGAGAATTTGGTGTGCAGATTGCAGAAAAGTTTATATGGCTTGAAGCAAGCACCTCGGCAATGGTATATTAAATTTGACACTTTTATGAATGGGCATGGATATAGTCGGTGTCATTCTGACCATTGTGTTTATTTTAAGAGGTTGGATGATGACAGCTACATTATTTTATGTTTATATGTTGATGATATGCTTGTAGCTGGGTCTAACATGGATCACATTAAGGGGTTGAAACAACAGTTAGCAAAATCTTTTTCTATGAAGGATTTGGGGGCAGAAAAACAAATCCTTGGTATGAAAATTTGTAGAGATAGGAAAAATAGGAAATTGTCTCTATCTCAGGCTGATTATATTGAGAAGGTGTTGCAACGTTTCTCTATGGAAAATGTCAAAGCTGTCAGCACACCTTTGCCTGGTCATTTGAAATTGACTAAGGATATGTGTCCCAAGACACCAGAAGAAGAGACTAAAATGTCTAAGGTACCTTATGCTTTAGCTATAGGGAGCTTAATGTATGCTATGGTATGTACTAGGCCAGATATTGCACACGCAGTGGGAGTCGTTAGCCGTTATATGAGTAACCCTGGTATTGAGCATTGGAATGCAGTCAAATGGATTCTCAGATATTTGAGAGGCACATCCAGTACGTGTTTACACTTTGGGGGTTCTACTACTACTGTACAAGGCTATGTTGACTCAGATTTGGCAGGAGATATAGATAGCAGGCGGAGTACTACAGGTTATATATTTACTGTTGGTGGGACAGCAGTGAGTTGGATTTCTTGACTACAAAAGGTGGTTGCTTTATCCACTACAGAGGCAGAGTATGTTGTTGCTACAGAGGCAGCCAAGGAGATGATATGGCTTCAATTCTTCATGGAAGAATTGGGACATCCACAAAAGGATAATTTTCTACATACAGATAGCCAAAGTGCCATTCATCTTGCAAAGAATTCTGCTTTGCACTCAAAGACAAAACACATACAGTTGCGGTACCATTTCATTCGATCAGTTTTGGATGATGGACAGTTAAGGCTGGAAAAGATTCATACTGATGATAATCCAGCAGATATGTTTACAAAGGTAGTAACAAGGGAGAATTTGAACTCATGTTTAGCTTCAGTTGGTCTTCTAGACTGAACAAAATAAAGGAACAACTGAGTCCAAGGTGGTTCAATCCAGTGGGAGCCTCATGTGGGTAGCGGTATTGCTACAGGATCAGTCTCTAAGTGGGAGGTTTTTTTTGTATAGTGTGGATACTGATCAGTCACCAAGTGGGAGATTGTTAGCTTGTGGTGACTAATCAAGAAAGTACTATCCAGGAAAGTACTGTACACTTTTCCTCCCGACCTCATCGGGGTTCGGGGCCGGGCCGGGCCCTGAGCGGGGGTTTGGGGGCGGCAGCCCCCAAGAGCAGGGGTTCAAGGGCGCAGCCCCTGAGGAAATTTTTTTTTGAGGCCGACTACTTTTTTTCAGTTATTTGGGCCGACTACTTATAACTCATTCTAACCCTAAAGCGGGAAAATATTGTATAATATGGCTTAGGGTTAGGGATTTTTCATTATGTATGATTTTAGTACTTGCGGCAGAATTGGGCTGTAAGGGATTACGGATTGTAATCAGGTTGTAATCACTGGATAATAATAATATTGGACTCGCTGTTGGTGGATGTAGCCCAGGGATTGGGTGAACCACGTTAAATTTGTGTGTCTTGTGTTCTATTCTGTGTGGTTTATTATTTTCTGATATTAGTTATATTTGCACATAATTGTTATTTCTGCCTTGTTAATCCTAACAGTTTTTATCCTCTAACAAGGATTTCTGCAATACCAAATATTTGTGGTATGTGTTGATTATTATATCTTTTATATGTTTCATGTGATGCATGCAAATGATAAGGAATCAATAAATGGTTAGAAAGGAAAGTTCAAATTGTTTAAAAGTGTTTTACAGTACTAATTTTCTTAGTTTTACCTTCCCACACCTAGTCCAACAATTTATGCATTATGTGATCATGTGAATATGATGTCTAACAGCACTTCAATGTTATACTCTTATATCTATAATTCACTATGGTCCAGATATTTGTGGTTCATTGAACATAGAAATACAATTTTACAGTTTCAATTAATAGTGCTTCATTTGTGCTTTTTGGAAGGTTTATGCTCCAAAAATTAGGGTGGAAGGTGTGTTGATAATTATACGGATAGATTCAGGTTTTGGTCCTAGTTGTGGTATCCTCTAGTGATCCAAAAATTATTCTTGGTGATATAGAAACTATGTCATCCACTGGTTTAGTTCTATTCAGTTGTTTTCCTAGTCTAGAAATGTTGTGACAACTTTTGACATGGACTATTGGCGTGTGATAGTGTTTCTGACATGGCATTTAGATCTCATTGTGGCATGTGGAGGTTTGGATGCAGTTGACAAGTTAGGTGATTCATTAGCTAGTGTGTTTCTACGCATTTGAGATATTAAAGTTGTTATGTAGTTGTAGATCTAGCATTGGACTATGTGTCAGGTATTTGTGGTCTCTCTCTCTCTCTCTCTCTCTCTCTCCTGGAGTGGACTATGCTTCTTGATTTAGGTTTGGGTTATACATTTAATGATTATCTCTCATCCAAATGGGTTTTTACTATAATTGACCTATGCACTTAATGATTATCTCTTATCGAGTTGGTTCCATTCTATGCTTGGTCTCAATGCTTCTAGCACGTGACCTTATTGGGTTTTTTTGTTGTCATGGCTGACTTGTAACTTAAATTATAATATCTCTTTGATATGGACAACATTTTTGTAATCTCCAGTGGTCTATCTTGTATATCACTACATTTTATTCTTTGGAAAAATGTACAGTGTGAAACAAGTGAATAGTGTGCAAACTAGTTAAGATCTACAATCAATAGAGCAGAGTTCAATGGTAGTGGTAGAGAAGAAAAGGAAATAATAGTATGTTGCTAAGGTTGAAATTGTTGTGCATATCAATTTTATTATCAAGATAATCTCTCTTTATTCTTGTAAAGTGTTATGTGTACCTTGTCCCTAAGATAATGATTCTTGAGTGCACAAGTTTATGTTGTATCTTGCTACTTTGGTATTAAACCTTTATTTGCAAGTGTGGATCAATGAGCTCCTATTTTTATTCATTGGTGTATTGGAAGTGAGCCTCTAGTTACAAGTTCAAAGCAATGATCTCCTAGGGTATGTGCAAGATCATGGTCTACCAAACTATGGCCTTAAGTGGCTATGAAAAATTAGAAAATCAGGGTTAGTCAACTTGACGTAAAAATTTGAACATCTTATGAACCTTATGTGAAAAATTAGTAAGAATGGAATCTGTACGTAATTGAATTTAGTTTCTAAACTACTAGCCCTTGTCTAAAATTTTTTTTATCTAATTGTTCAAAATCTAAGATTTCAATGCAGTAGTACAAAAATTTTAGGGAAAAGATAAAAAGTACATGTATGTCTGACCACCTTAATCACAATCAAATGATGATATATTTTCCCAAGATTCTAGATATAATTAGTAGACTCATTCATGAATGTGACACATATTTTTTTGTAATTTTTTGTCAAATAAGTAATTAATTATGAATTTTCTGCTACAATTTTTTCAAAATAAAAAAACTCTCGTGTCTAACCACCTTAACTAATTGTAAACTTTACAAAATTGAAATTTTTTTCCTTATAGTAGCCAAAGCATAGAATGTGACGCACATTTCAGATTTCAAAAAGGTTAAATGGTTTGATAGTTATAGTTATTTTTCAATCAATATGTCAATTACGACTTTAAAGATAACTCAATTGAAAAATAAGTAATAATTACTTACTGAACTTGAAATTTGATAGCAATTATATTAATGGAAAGCTGATAATGTCTTTAAGAAACCCTTTTCATTTCATCAATTTCGGGTGAAAAAATAGTCGTCAACTACATGGTCGAAGTCTCGATATCAGAAACTATCTCCTGAAACATGCCTAAAGGGTTGATCACCCACGTTTGGTATTGCCCAAGCAAATACCAAGCCTAATCGAATATCCAAAAATTTTAGATATTTGATAATATCGGATATCCAAAATTTCCTGCCTAGTTCAAAATTTCATTTGGACTAGTTTTTCCAATTTCAAGTTACATATTAAATTGTATTATATTTAATTGTATCTCTTTTATGTTAATATTAATTTAGTTGAGTATTTTTTTCAATTTTAAGTTATATATTACAAATTATTATTTCTAATATTAATATTAAATAATAATAGCATAGCATTTAGAAATGGGAACTCAAAACTAGAATATTTACCTGTCTTAACGACCTCCTTAAAAGATATTGACTAAAGCTTGACAAATGGAAACTGTCGGACAAATCCTTCTTCACACTTCCGACGGCATCAGCTTTAGGGTTTCATTGCAGAGCATTAGTATTATAATATTAATTTTTATAATAGCATGTATTATATTATTATTATTTGTTTCTCTAGTGTATAATAGTATAATATTAACTTATTAAATATTTATATTATATGTTCAATATTATACCTAAGAGAGAGAGAAGGGGAGCTCTATTGTATAATAGTGTAATATTAACTTATTAAATATTTAAATTATATGTTCAATATTATACTTGAGGGAGGGAGGGAGAGAGAGAGAGAGAGAGAGAGAGAGAGAGAGTAGGGGAAGGGGAGAGTAGGAGAGAGAGAAGGGGAAGGGGAGAGAGTAGGAGAGAGAGAAGGGGAGAGAGAGAGAGAGAGAGAGAGAGAGAGAGAGAGAGAGAGAGAGAGAGAGAGAGAGAGAGAGAGAGAGAGAGAGAGAGAAGGAGAAGGGGGAGAGAGAGAGAGAGAGAGAGAGAGAGAGAGAGAGAGAGAGAGAGAGAGAAGGGGAAGGGAATATCAGATATCTGATATTTTTGGATATCTGATATTATCGAATATCTGATTCTTTTTACTGGTGAAAAGTAAAAACAATATTCTCTGGGTCCCTCCAGAGAGGCACGTGTTTTTGTTGAATTACAGAATTTGAGTTGTAGCAAATCACATTTTGTCTCTAGAGAAGACAAAAATCCACTTTTTGGTTGGATTTTCTCTATTGCCAAAGGTATTTGCATCACCTTTTTGGTCTAACTATGGGGAGTAGTAGTCATTGAAAGCATAAATGGAAGAGGAGACTCACAAATGAAGATGTTGAAGTTTATAGAGAAATGGATAGGGTTACCCATCAGAACAAGATACAAGGTATGTTAAATGGATAGGGTTGCCCATCCTTGAAGCTTACCGATGCTATGAAGGATCAAATTCAACTATTTTGGCAATCTAACTCAAGAGTGTCACCAAATGTGAAGGATGTCTTGAAGTTGAGAATTGGCATTCGAGACCACACCCTGCATCCCAAACATTATTTGGAGGTGAGAAAAACAATGTTGTTCAAAAAAATTTGTGAGACACATCCAACATTGCAAATATCACAAAGAGCTTTTGAAGCCCAGAAGCCTTTTTTTGTGTGCCTCTTAAGATTTGAAATACTTGTTGTTACAAATATCATGTGGAGTTTTCAATGCACCATGAATTGTTACGATCCATTCATTCTAATTTGCATACTAGTGAAATGTTGGAGTGTGGTGCAAGTGCTCTTCCAAAATCATCAAGAGACTTGCTAGATAATTTTTTATGTCCTAGAGATGATGGATGTTTCTTTTATAGAAAATATTTCTTAAATGACAAGTGCTCAGAGTGTGGTGGGCTAGTGAAGTTTGTTGAATGTTTTCATGAGGGCTGCGAGCATGATTTTGGAAAGACAATTGTCGACAAAAAGGTATATGAAACTGTTAAATATACATTAAAAAGTGGAGGTGAAGGCTCTAGATGTGAGTTGGTTAATAAAGAATGCAATGTAGCTGATTTTATTTCAGATTTCAGGAAGAATCTTTTTTACAAGTATGCAAGGCATAGTCACAAGTCTCAGTGGTTGGATCAACAATTCAAGATGTGTAAGGACACTTTCCCAATTGGCACTATTATATTGGTTGTTGACTTTGCAGAGAACTATACATTGTAGCCCCAAAATGAGTTGCAAGCTCAATATTACAATTCTATTCAGGTTTCTATTTTTGTGCACATAACATATAGACATTCCCCTAATAGTACAGAAGATGACCAAAAGATAATCAAAGAGTGCCATTTTTATATGAGCAATGATAGATCGCACTCATCCGAGTTTGTCCAACATTACTTTGAGAATTATTTTGAGTGGATTCGGGAAAATAATATTGCTATGGATAGACATCTCATTTGGTCAGATAACTGCACAGGTCAATTCAAAAATGCTCATACATTTTATTGGTTATGTAGAATGCATGTAGAGACAGGTGTACCTCATATTTGGAGTTTTTTTTAGGACGGTCATGGAAAAGGGGAGCATGATGGAGTAGGTGCATGAGTAAAGAGAGCTCTAGTTAAGGAGCAACAAAGGATTTCGGGTACAAAAATCATTGATTCTCTCCCTATTGTTGATTGGTGTACTTCAACATTGTCATAGGGGGGGACTCTTGATTCAGTGGTGCACAGATTATTTTGGTTGGTTGAGTTGGGCACAATAGGAGATAGGTTGGATTGTCAAACTGTTAAAGATTCTTCAAAATGCATTCATTTTGAAGCTTAGATGCTAGTACATGGACCATTTGGACACAAGATTTGGCTTGTTATTATCCAAGTTGTCTTCAGTGTGATTGGGATCAATGTGAGTCAAGTGAGTGGGTTGATACATGGGTTCCACATTTCTTCCAAACCATTCATCCCAACACCAAATGGATTGTGACATTAGCTCTGATTGGTCAGGTAAATGCTAGGGACAACCCTATTTTGACCACTGAGTCACTAGAACGTTCTGGACCATGCTGGACCAAAGTGTCCCTAAGGTGCACAAAGCACGATTGGGTAGAAAACTTTCAAGGCTCGTATCTCAGACCCCGTGAGAGGTATCGATGATTCATGAGAGGCTACAAGATTACATTTATAAGGCCTACAATAACCTCTCTCCATTCTTGGAGATTCAAAAAAATTTGAATTTGGCACTCCAGTCTTGCTTGATGCCAAAACTTGCAATGAGGGTCAATTGAAACTTGCACCACTATATTTCTTCCAAACCATTCATCCTGGCACCAAATGGACTATGCCATTAGCTTCGGTTGGGCAGGTAAATTCTAGGGACAACCCCATTTTGACCACTGAGTCACTAGAATGTTCCGGACCATGTCGGACCAAAGTGTCCCCAAGGTGCACTAAGCACGATTGGGAAGTGAAATTTTGAGGCTCGTATCTCAGACCCTATGAGAGGTATCGGCAATCTATGAGATGCTACAAGACTACATTTTTAAGGCCTACAATAACCTCTCTCCATTTTGGGAGATTCAAATTTATTTGAATTTGGCACTCCAATCTCGCTTGATGCCAAAACTTGCAGTAAGGGTCAGTTGAAAGTTGCACCACTGGATTTCTTTCAAACCGTTCATCCCAACACCAAATGGACTATGCCATTAGCTCTGGTTGGGTAGTTAAACACTAGGGACAACCCCATTTCAACCACTGAGTCACTAGAACGTTCGGGACCATGCTGGACCAAAGTGTCCCCAAGGTGCACTAAGCACGATTGGACAACAAACTTTTGAGGCTCGTATCTTAGACCCCATGAGAGGTATCGACGATCCATGAGATGCTATAAGACTATGTTTCTAAGGCCTACAATAACCTCTCTTCATTCTGGGATATTCAAATTTGTTTGAATTTGGCACTCCAATCTCGCTTGATGCCAAAACTTGCAGTGAGGGTCAGTTAAAAGTTGCACCACTAGATTTCTTCCAAACCATTTGTCTCAGTACCAAATGGACTATGCCATTAGCTTCGATTGGGTAGGTCAATGCTAGGGACAACCCTATTTCAACTACTAAGTCACTAGAACGTTTCGAAGCATGCCGGGCCAAAGTTTCCCCAAGGTGCACTAAGCACGATTGGGCAGAGAACTTTCAAGGCTCGTATCTCAGACCCTATGAGAGGTATCAATGATCTTTGAAATGATATAGGATTGCATTTATGAGGCCTACAATAACCTCTCTCTATTTTGGGAGATTCAGATTAATTTGAATTTGGCACTCCAGTCTCGCTTGATGCCAAAACTTGCAGTGAGGGTCAGTTGAAAGTTGCACCACTGGATTTCTTCCAAACCGTTCATCCCAGCACTAAATGGACTGTGCCATTAGCTCTAGTTAGACAACCTCATTTCAATTATTTGATTCTTGGAGACAAGCGGGGATAGGAGTTGCTTCTTCAAGCAAAGGATAATTAGGCCTAGATGGAGAGCTAGAGGGTGGAGAAAGTCTTCACCAATCAAATGATGAAGGACTGAGATTGACATGAATTTAGTAACTTTGAAAAGGGTATTAGAAAATGTAAATATCTTATCAGGTTGTTTGGAGAGTTTGAGAGTAATTTTCTAATTTCAGTGTTTGTAGGGTTACTAGATAGGCCTAGAAAGGCTATATAAGAGAAATGGTTGAAGTTGAGGTGATTAGAGTGAAGGGAAGTTGGAACATGGTAAATAGACCATGATAAGATGATCTATGGTGTTGGGATCAAGGTGAGAGGTCTCGTTGGAGTTTTGGTATGGTGGAGGCACTAGGTGCACTAGGTAGCCTAGGATGGTGTTGGTACTTGGAGAGATTGGTGTAAGGAAATGAGATAGTGAACTCATGAGCATGGTTGTGGGATTGATCAATAAGTCAGAGAACTCTACTAGATCCTTGAGTGAGGTTAACTCCTTGAGTGGATTCCAAGTTGTTTGTAGAATCCTTGAGTTGAGTTAGACATTGAAGTCACTTAATGCAAATCAGAGGTTCAAGAAGGTCAAAGGAATCATCAATGGTGGAAATCACATAAATTATGATTTTTATTAGTTTTCTTTTATTTTGGAAGTGTAACTTGTAACCTTGATCCTTTCCATGGACTCAAAGGCCTAGATTCCATGGAAGGATGATACTAACAATGTATCATCCTTATATACCTCAAATGATGAATTACACATGTGAACACATGTAGCACATAAAGCGTACACATAAATTTTCTTAAGTCATGAAGCATACATGTAGCACATAGATTATAAAGCACACCACATGAATTCACTTAAGTCATGCACGTAGCCCATACACATGAATTTAGGTTATGAAGAATGTACTTGAATATACATGAATATACTTAAGGTATAAATCATACACATGAGTACATACACACAAGCATATTTACATACTAACAATGAATAAATGAACACATGTAATTAACAAATTGGATCGAATATCAAATTCCATATATATCAAAATGAACAATAATTTTGTTCATATTTACATGTCAACATATCTAGATGCAATGGGGCATACACCATCTCAAAATGTGTCATATGACATCTCAAAATAAGAAGTTCAACTAAAAATGTTTCTAGGACATCCTATTCTACTAGTGGATCATCAAAATGCAGCCTCTTTGAAGTACTCTTTGGCTCTGATGGATCCTGCATTCAAACACAAAAGTGAAACCCCAAGTTAGATTAAAATTCAAAATCATAGTCAACAATAATAACTAAAATTTAAACTAAAATTGAACTCTCATATACCTCACCTCTTTGTCTCCTCCCATAGATAGGAGACCTAATATATGTCCTTGGTAGTGCAGGAACAGTGCCACCAATGTCAACTCCCACCTGTATATGTTTGCGAACATGAGATTGATCTACGAGTTATACTATTTAATGTTAAATACTTGGTAGCAAATATATGTTTACAAAATAACTGAATTAACATTAAAACTTACCTATGTTGAACTTTCTTAAGGGATTGTTGGCTAAGTCATCAGCGATACAAACCCTTGGCGTTCTACCTCCCTCAAACTAGGAGTGACCTACAAAAGTCAAACAAATACTTCATATTATCATAACTTGACCATATTATATATACTTGATAGTAAAATACACACAAATAACTTTATAAATGTATGTACCATGGGGCTATCACTGCGAATGGATATGCCTATGACTCTATCATGACGATAGGGTCTCATGGCATCATCATATGCCACTCTCTGTCAAATAAACCATGTAAATTAAAAATGATTACGCACAACTGACAAGTATACATGTAAGCATAAACAAACTAAATTACTTAATTACCTTTCCCTTGTCAACAACTAACACTTGCACCCCCTCACATTACCCCCGGGTGGCAATTGGTGACACCTGGATTAGTATGTAAAAGATGATCATAAAAATTAGAAAATAATGTACATATACTATTATCATAATTTAAAAGGAAACCAATGAGTACATTAAAACATATGTACCATGGAAGTGTCAAGACCAAATGATATGGCTGAAAGTGTGGACCCCTCCACCTATGCCATCTCCTCCCCTGTCATCAACTGGACATAAATGTAACACATAAAAAGACATAAGTGAGAAATTATTATAAGGAAATTCTACTAAAAATACAAACAATAAAATTTAAATACAATGTAAAAAGTGAACTGTTTACCCTTACCGTAACAGTGGGAGTCCATGGCTTTGTAGGCCCCTGATGCACATCTCCATGAGTTGTTTTAGCACCTGTAGTGTGCTATGTAGAATCATCCATCTCAAAGGTGAAATTATACGTATCACTATTAGTCAGGGGACCTAAGAACATATTCTTGTATATAATGCAAGTGTGGGGCACACAAACATGTGAGCTCGTGGAGGATGTGGAAGTGCCAGAAGCATCAGGACTAGGAGACAACAATGTCATGCTCTGTGTAACCAATAGATGACTCAAGGTGTGAATGGATTGAATAGTTTGTGAGCCAGCCTCAACAATAATGTCAGGATGCTACACTGTGGGAGGTGGTGAAATCTCGGGAGGGGGGACATATGTGTGGGATTTCACCCATTGTGCTCATGGCCTGTCTTGAGGAGCACCTAAACCTACACCCTGGTTTGGTCTCATACTCTAATAATTCACCTTGTGACCGAGCACAAATTCAACATACAATTTTTTAATAAAATAAAATGGGACATCCAAATTATTGTGAGGTGGTCTATCAAAAACCATCCACCAACGGTCCCAAAAGTTGTCATGTATTGCACTATTTGTGCACCATTTAATTGACAAATTGGTTTTTTTAGGGTCTATGTTTAGACCAGTTTTAGGATCCAAAAAAGATTAGCTATGTCATGTTTTGTTATATTTAGGTTCATGACTTGATCATAATCAAGCCCATCGTCAAATTGGGCGTGCATAGAATCACACCAAAGAAGTGCAGCACTATGTTGTTGTGTAAGTTTCTCCATGTTTTCAATAATTGAGTTCAATGTCATAAACATGGGGCGCAATGTGGGGATATTGGCATAGGTGGTTTGAAAACCTCTAAGTTCATTTAGATTATCTCCTATTAGATCCTCTAAATGGCGAGGGTTTGTGACAGGTACGTCTTCTGGAGGTGGGGGATTGTTGGGAGGTGGTTATGGATTGTTTGCGGGATCATTAGGAGGGTTTTCTGATTCGATGTCTAATTACAATGAAAAAACAAATAGATAATTAGAATGAATTTTAAAAAACAATAAAAAAAACTCATTTCTACCCTAATTTTTTATATAAAAAACTATAAATTTCTATTTAAAAATAATAAAAATAATAAAAATTAGAAGATTTGACTTACCTTGGGATTTAAGAAAAATTGGATAGGAGATTTGAAAGTGGATATTCATTTTCCCTAATCGCATTCACATTTTCACAATGAGAAAATGTTGAATGCAACTGGGGGTACAGATTTATATTTACTGGCAAATATCGGATATTCGATATTATCAGATATCTGATTAAGCCTTTTTCTTTGGCTTTTGGCTTGGCCAAGTGTACTGACACCCGGGATCATTAGGAGGGTTTTCTAATTCCATGTCTGATTACAATGAAAAAACAAATAGATAATTACAATGAATTTTTTATTTAAAAAAAAAACTCATTGATACCCTAATTTTTATATAAAAAACTTTAAATTTCTATTTAAAAACAATAAAAATTAGAAGATTTGACTTACCTTGGGATTTAAGAAAAATCAGATAGGAGATTTGAAAGCGGATATCTATTTTCCCTAGCCGTGTTCACATTTTCACAATGAGAAAATGTTGAACACGGCTGGAGGTACAGATTTATATTTACTGGCAAATATCAGATATCCGATTAATCCTTTTTCTTTGGCTTTTGGCTTGGCCAGGTGTACTGACACCCAAGCCTACTAAAAAGTCAACATATGCGTTTGTGCACTTTTGGACGAGTGAAAATAAGTTTTTTTCACATTGCCACTTTTTGGCATACCATGATCCTACACATACCCCCTACCATCTTTTGTAATTAGACTATATACATCAATTAATTATTCTTTGTGGCCAAGTGCCCTCTATGGGTTTTTCCAGTTTGAGTTTTCCATGTATAAATTTGAGTTTTCATGTGTTGATGGTTCTATTTATTACTTGCTTAATGCTTCATGTGATGACTATTGAAGATAGCTAGTGGATTTTGGTTTATGTTGATTGAACACTGCCCCCCCTTCTTAGCATCCATGGTGTATTCATCAATAAGGAGTTACCAAATATTTGTATCTACAAGATGAAAGTATAATGAGGGTCTTTATTTCATGTTCTTTGTACAACCAAGGAGTAGTGGAAGTGTAGTAAAGATTATGGACAATCACAGAAAAGATAGGTTAAGGACTTATGATAATGATCATACAAGGAGAAATAGTGACAAAGAAGACAATAACAACACCAAAAAAATATTCATACTCAACCTTTAGAGATAATGTTTTAAGTTTCTAAGGATATCATTAAGGATAAAACCCAATCTAAACCATAAAAACTTTGTACCCTAATGTCTTGCAAGTGAAATTAATGGTAGTTTAAAGAGATGGAATGGTTGTCCAAGGATGTAGGGGTAGTTGAGAAAGCTTTGACTCATTTGGGGGTATCTACGATAGCATAATAATTTCATCCAAGCATATAGGGGTAGATGTTGAAAATATTTTAAAGAGATTCATGGGTTATTTAGACACCTTGAGAGAATTCAGGAGAGTGAAGGTTAAAGAGAATATTTAGGAGCACTTCTAGTAGTTAAATTAAGAGGAGTGTCAAAGATGAAGGTAGTCAGGTGAAGTGAAGGCATTAAATGATTTTATCATCTCCTAATTTTTCTCATTTTTTTATTGCAAGGCCATATAGCATGTTGGTTCTTTCCTTTTCAAGGATTTCTCGCTTTCTTTCTATTATATATTGTAACTTCTGAGGTTCTTTCTATGAGAAAGACTATTTTGTAACTCTGAAGAAGTCACTTGGTGAAAAAAGTAGCAATGCATTTTTACTTTTGAAAGCATTTTCAAATTACGTACAACAAATGAATTGATGAATTCTTTTATGCATTTTACTATGAAATATTCAAGCATTTGTCTCTATTAGTGTCTTTCTAGGTAGAAAATAATGTATTTGATGTAGGTTGTAGGTTGTGAAGTGAGATAAACATCTTTGTTTGTGAAATTTTCATTATCCTTCTAAAATTTGTGATAGAAATGAAATGAAATAAATACAAGTATTGTCATATTATTACAAAGACATGCACACAATGCACAAATTGGATTGAATATTAGCTTTCATATGTATGAAAATATGTACAATAATTGTGTATGTATAAAAAAATGGCATAAATGCCTAGTCAATAATTTTTTTACAAAAAGTGGCACATTCTATGTCAAGGTCAATATACAATAAGAATGTTGAATATATACATGTATTGGTCCTTCAATGACCACAACTAACACTATATATGTCTATATCAAATCCTATGACTATGGTGGATCATCAAAATCAAGCCTCTTTGAAGTAGTATGTAGCTTTATAAATGGTTGTACAACAACAATTCAAATTCCAAATTAGATTATTTTTATCAAAAATAGATTACAATTGTCAAAATAACATCAAAATAACTATATATTGAACTATAATTCCTTTGCAATTGAATTGTTGACTACCTCATGTGTTTCTCTCAGTGTTGATGTATTCTCTAAAGATAGTAGACCTCATCCTCAATGATCGGGACTTCCAACAAATGGAAAGGTAGAGGGTTTGTGGAAAGTTGCAAAGGGGGTTGTAATAGGTAAAAGCTAATTAATACAAGTTGATAACATATATAGTTGAAAAAACACTCAAAACTAAAAATATATCTACTTCTATCTAAATGCATATGTTTAATATATATACAACAAATACGTATCAGAGCTTCAGATGGTTCTCTTGTACTCCTAGGAGGGATTGTCATTGATGAAGCAACTATGACCATTTCCTAAAATGATAGGAAATGTTATAGTCATAGAGGAAGGATTTAGGACTTTCAAAGGAAAATAATGCAATCTAAGAGGGTTTGAGAAGAGGGTTTCAACTAAGAAAAGAAGATGAAAGTGAAGATGAAGATGTTACATAGCTGAAGTTGATGCAAAATTAGAAGATAATGAAGATGAACTTGAACAAGTTAGATTGTTAAAAGACATAGACAAACATACCTCTTCCCTCTCTTGAACCTCTAGTACACCAGATGCATTCATCAATTTTGTAAACCCCAATTGTTGTTGTATATACAAGAGACAAAAAAGACTTTATCAATCTACACATACATGTTGAATCATAATATGTACTTGAATAAATAATTTCTTGATTGCGCTTGAATACATCATTTGATCTTTTCAAAATTGTGTGAATTAAAATTGTGCTTAGTTATCGTACAGTTCCACAATAGATGAAGATAATCACGCCATTGTCTCTCCTTCAAAGATAATATATCTATTCTAAGGATTACCTATTCCATCATGAAATACACTTGAATTGTCAACCCAGCGACATAGGACTTGAAATGGTCCAGCATAATTTGTGCACTAAGTTCCTTTAGAAGTCATAACACCTATGCTGCAGGAAAGTAAAATGCATTGGAAGAATCTATACTGCTGCTAGAAAATAGTAAACACACCTTGGCTAACAATAGATAATTGCAGGAAGCTTAAAAAATGAACTTGAACTAATTAACAACTCAGAACATCCACTATGATCATTTTTTGCAAGTGTTGTAGGAACTTTCATAGTAATAATGTTGCAGGACTTAATACAGTAAATCTATCTGAAAACAAGAAACTGCAAGAAATGAATCTATTCTACCTAAATCTATTCCACCTCCCAAGTGGGCCCCCTTGGTCGGCTTCAATTAACTATGAACACAACAAGTACTTCAAAATCTTTCTTCCATTAAAATCCTTCTTTGATTACATAGAAACTGAATAATTCATGAAGAATAGAAAAAGTAACTTCTGAATCTAAATCAGCATTATATATTTTCTCATTAGCTTCTAAGACGATCAAAAATCCATTATATAGAGGATTGGATGCTTATTAAAAACATAACATAAAAAGTCTTAAACAAACATTGCCAGAAAAGAAGGTGGAAGATCAACCATGACATAGTACATTTACTACCAAGCAACAGAATAACAACTTGCAAGAAATATAGAAAGTTGTATCCCCTATATTTTCTGGAACAGCAACTCCCTTACAGGCGTGGCTTATCCAATGGAACTAAAGTACACTTTCTTTTCCATGATTGGTCTCCATTATCCTCCTCCTTAAATGTAGTAATCATCACTCTTTGCATCGCTCCCCATTTTCTTGAAAAGTTAACAACATCTGGAACACATATGCAAGATAACATTCCTACTTTTACTCAGATATTAGAACATAGCTTAAAATAGTTATATGAAATATTACATTCTATGTATAATATTAAGCAAAACATATCATGCACACTACCCATAGGTTTAGTAGGTTCTAGCTATCTCTGGCATAAGTTCACAAGATATTTACAACAAGTGTTTAGGAATGTTTTGTCAAAGCACAAAGAGTGTGTCCAAATTATAAAAACTTATATCAAAATTAAGACATTAATATTCCTCATCATTTGCCCCCCACTATTCAAATGCTTGTCCTCAAGCATTATACTTCTTTTCCATAGCTCTAAAGTCACCGACTGTGGTTCTCCCCTTTTTTCCACTTTTGCAGGTGTAGAAGAATCCTTTGTTGCGCTCCCAATGATCACCTATGTGCTCCTCAACCAGCAGGTCTAGTTTAGTAGCATTATTATCATAAAGAGGCCAAAGAAGCATAAGAGGTTGAAAGGAAAAGGGCATCCATAGTTCCTTTCTGATCTATCATCCCAGTTGTATGTATTTGGTCACCCTATGAATAGTTTCCTCATAATTGATACAGCTATGTGGTTCTACCTTTTTGAAGGCATCTGGTAGTCGGTTCCACCTGTTCCTAATCCCTGAAAAAGCTCTTTGTTGTGTAAAGTTTGGGAGTGTCTGGTAATCTCTGTAAACCTTTTCTCTTTTTGCAAACACTTTAGCCCTAACCTCTAGTTTTGGTTTCCCATAAGTTAATCTGAACCAATCTCTTAGAAGATCATCAGGCTTATGTGATTCAGCCAGTAGTGGCAAAGGTTCAGATTTTTCAAGATCTTTGTAGGCATTTAACTGCTGGGCATAGTTTGTCTCATTGTGCATCCAAGACATTAAAGCCCTAAGGTGAACATCTCCTATGTAAAGCAGAGGATTCCACTCTGTTTCATGTGGAATTATGAAATTATGCAGATAAAGTTCACACAACAAATTCTTCTGCCATGAGGGCAGAGTCTGATACACATTGTAAAAATCTTGAGTAGTTTTAAATTCACAATCAATATTCCTTATTGTCATCATTAATTGAAATAACAGAAATTGTTCCTTCAAACAAAAAGAATACACCCTTGGTGGTGGTCTACAGGCCATGACTTGGCCAGCTAACTTTAAAGCCTTATTCATCTGTTGTTTCTGTTTCTCAAGCTGCTCCTTGAGGGATTCAATTTCCTCATCTTTATCAAATATTATTTTATGCATTTGGTCTCTTTCTTGTTTCCACAAGGTCTTTTTAAAAATGAATTGATTGTACAGACCAAACAATACAGATTGAATTGTAGACAAAGGGAATTCTTGGGCCATAGCTTTCTTCTTTCGTTCCTTAGCAACTTGCTGGAAATAATGGGTGTACCAAGAGGATCTATAAGGTATGATAGAAACATTAGAGTATACAGAGACTGGTGGTGAAGTAGGTTGAACACTTTCAAGGGCATTTTCTATGACTATAGCAGGATTTGACTCACACATTTCTTAATCACCCTGTGGCATTTCACTGTTAGGCTTATTTTCACATGTTTCCACATTTTGGGGTTCTAGCTACATAGGAGAGCCATCTGGAATATTCTCGACCTGTAATTCTACATGAGGTTTTGATACTTGACCTCGCATATGAGGGCTTCAACGTACAAGAACCTCTTTAACCTCTATTGACTTGCGGGTCCGTTTTGGTTTAGATGGTGTTGGGGTAGACGTTGAAGGATTAGTTGCTGCAGGAGTAGACCTCTTTCTCTTTGTCACTTGAACAGTAGGGTTTTGGGCTTCCCTTTTAAAATTAGGGCTCTCTTCATCAACCTTATGTTTTCCTTTGTCTATGGAAGAGCTAGGTATATCACCCTCTAAAATAGGCTCAACAATTTTATCAATAGGGGGTAATGCTGGTTCTTTCTCTATTTCAATTGGATCTTGAGTAGGCCCTGCAATCTCTTCCTCATTCCCTAAATTTTGCTAAACAGGGTTGGCTTGAGGTTGTAAGGTTTTAAATTCAACAAATTTTACCCATGATACAGGGGAGGAATCCCTAAGAGACCTTTCAACTAAAATTTTAACTAGGGCATGATGAGAAATAGAATTTTCATTTCCTTTTTGATTTTTCTCGGCACTAATACACAACATATTGTAAAGGAAATTGGAGACATTAACTTGAATGTTATGCCTTACACAACTGAGCAGCTTAAAATGATGAGCATGTAAGTTTGAAAATTTGTCTTCGCAGGTCAAATACCTGATGATATGGTTTGCCAATTCTGGATATGGCATTGGGAGAGAGAGTCTCTTACACCCTTGCTTTGAGATTTCCAATGGAGGGTCACCTAGCCAAGAAAATTGTACTCGCAATGACCTGGCATCATGTTCATTTGGGTAATGCTCTCCATTAACCAGTAGTCTTGTGACTTCTGCTATCCGCTCCTCAGTAGAAACCACTTTTAATCCCCATACTATGGCTTCTCCTTCATCAAATGTCCTCATAAACTCCATTGCTACTTTTTCATTGAACTCTGTTAACTACAGGAAGTAGCCAAGCCATCCACAAGCGTTAAAAGTATGGACTGCTTCCACATCCACTAGTAGAATACCATGGACAACTGGCTCATGTCTATGCAATTGACCTCCCATCTTCAAAATGCCTAGTTTTAAATTTCTCTATTCTCACCACCCTGATAATTTTTACCCCCTTAACACTTTGCAAATACCTTCTTCTTCTCAGAATTCAAATTGATCTTTCTAAGAAATGTCGATACCACATTCTCTTAACACAGCTCCGTTATGTTTGGCATGTAAAATAATGATGCCATTAATTATGAAGGACATCAAGGTTTTAACTGGGAGTGTTCTTGTATAAATGATAGTCCTTTTAAGTCATGTCAAACTCAGGAAATCTTTCCCAAAATCAGAATGAAAAGGTATGACAGATACAATAAAGATTTTAAAATTAAAAATAGACCGTAGCCAAAGTACACTTTCCCTGCCCCCTACGAAATTTGGACAAGTGTCCACACTTAGAAAATTTTGCATAGGAAAGGAAAATTGGCTTTAGGCTTATACGATACATTTAATGCAGTATTATATATAATTATCGAAACCTATGCGCTAAAAATGAGGAAAAAGTAAAAATGTTGTACCTGGAAATTTTAGATCGTGCGTCCGTATGCAAGTTGATGAGTTTGCGAAGTCTGGTAACCATAGAAAAGGTGCTGACGGCATGTTTTATTGAAAGCAGTAAAAATAGAATTTGTGGGTGACGTGGAGGGTGAGTGGATGGTAGACAAAGAAATGAGATGAGTTGATAAGAAGAAAATGAAAAATGAATGAAAGAATGGACCTCATATGGAATGAGGTGTTATTATGGTTGCGTGTTGAAGGCTTGTTATGGTACAGCTACAGGAAGAAGGTTTGCACCCTCCGCTGCAGGAACTATGTCCATAGGAGCTGGTAAATTTCTTGGTTGGAAGTGCTGCAGGAACTCATCTTTGGTATGTGGTTTATGATAGAGGTGCAATCGGTGGCCATTTACAAGCAGTTTGAACTAGACTGGATCAATGGTTGTCAGCTAGACTACTCCATTGTTGAATACATGCTGAACTTTGTAAGGCCCTAGCCACCGACTTTTCAATTTTCCTAGAATCTCCTTGAATCAAGAATCATATAAAAGAGCCCAATCTCCCACTTGGAAGTGTTTGTTCCTGATATGTGCATCATGCCACTTTTTCCATTGTTTTTGAATGAGCTTTGTTCTTTCCATAGCTATCTTTCTCATTTCATCCAGTGAGTTCAAGTGGAGAAGTCTATCTTCTTGTGCTGTAGGAAGGTTGATGTTCAATTCCAGTGCAGTGCATAATGTTTTATGTTCCAATTCAATAGGCAATATTGCTGCTTTGCCATACACAAGTTCAAATGGGGTGAATCCAGTTGTTATCTTCCATGTGGTTTGGTAAGCCCAAACAGCTTCAGTTATTCTGCTGCTCCAATCCCTCCTATGTATTTGCACTGTCTTGGTCAGAATGGCCTCAATTTCTCTGTTGGTGACCTCTGCTTGCCCATTTTCCTGAGAGTGATAAGGGTTGGATTTTTGGTGCCTTATGTTGTACTCTTTCATAAGTTCAGTGATCAAATTTGATGTGAACTGGACTCCTTAATCTGTTACAAGTTCTCTGGGAACTCCGTAGCGTGTGAATATTTCTTAATATAAGAATTTAGCTACTTTCTCATCTCTTGCATTTTTCATCGCCCTGACTTCCACCCATTTTGTTAAATAATCCATACATACTAAGATGTAGGATTTACCATTTGATGGTGGGTCAATTGGCCCTATGAAGTCCATACCCCACTTGTCAAAGGGTGTTACAACAACCTATGGATTGAGTGGCATCTCATCTGATCTTGTTGGTCGGCCCATTCTCTGGCATTTGTCACACTTGGTTGTATAAGTTGTTGCATCCTTATGTAATGTTGGCCAATAATATCTAGTTGTAAGTATCTTTACTGCTGTTAGTTTTCCTGCAAAATGGCCTCCACATGGTTCATCATGACAGACATGTAGTATGTCATATATTTCATCTTCCCTGACACATCTCCTCATGATTTGATCTAGTCCAGTATAGAAGAGATTGTCATCTATCCATGAATAATGAAAACTTTTCTCTGTAAGCTTCTTCCTATCTTTTTGAGAGAAGTGTGGTGGCATTTTATTTGCGGCAAGATAGTTTGCTATATTTGCATACCATGGTGTATGGGTTTCTATGTGGAACAAATGCTCATCTGGAAATGTATCTTCAATTGGAGTTGGATCTTCATCAGCAAGTTGAAGTCTAGACAAATAGTCAGCAACTACATTGGCCTTGCCTGGCTTATCAACAATGGTAATGTCAAACTCCTACAATAACAAGAGCCATCTTGCCAATCGGCCAGTTACAATAGGTTTGTTCATCAAGTACTTTATGGTTGAGTGGTCAGTATGAACAAAAATAGGATAGCCAGTGACATAGTGTCTGAATTTGTTCAATGCATAAACTACAGCTAAAAGTTCCTTCTCAGTTACTATGTAGTTTAGTTCAGGGCCATGGAGGCTTTTACTAATATAATAGATTGCATTTTCAAGGTTAGCAGGCTTTTTTCCTAAGACAACACCTATAGCATAGTCTGATGCATCAGTATGGATATGAAATGGAATAGACCAATTTGGTCCCTCAAGAACTGGTGTTGTGGTGAGGATTTTCTTAAGCTACAAGAAGGATTCATTACATGCTGTGTCCAAATGAATTCAGCTTCTTTAGTTAGCAGTGTGTACAAAGGACTAGCTATTTGACTAAAATTTTGAATGAAACACCTATAATAGCCAGCATGACCTAAAAAAAGATCTTACATCCTTTTGTTTAGTAGGTGTGGGCAATGTGAGGATTACCTCTATCTTTGTTGGGTCCACTTGTATCCCTGCGGCTGATATAAAATGACCAAGCACTACCCCTTCCTGCATAAGCATGAAATATTTCTCACTATTAAGTGATAAATTATGTTCTTTGCATCAGATAAGAACCTTTTCAAGATTCATCAAAGCCTCTTCAAAGGTCACTCCAAATGCTGTAAAATCATCCATATATATTTCCATACATTCATGTGATATGTCAGCAAAAATACTAATTACAGCTCTTTGAAATGTTGTTGGAGCATTACACGGGCCAAATGGAAATACAGAGTATGCAAAAGTACCCCATGGGCATGTAAATGTAGTCTTATCCTGATCCTCTGGAGCTATACTTATCTGATTGCAACCACTGTATCCATCAAGAAAAGAAAAATATTTCTTACCAACCAGAGTATCCAAAACTTGATCAATAAATGGTAAAGGAAAATGATCCTTCTTCATTGCCTTATTCAATTCTCTGTAATCTACACAAATCCACCATTTCCCTCCCTTTTTAGGTACTATAACCAGAGGTGAGACCCATCGACTATCAGATATAGGGTATATGAAACCAGCATCAAGCAATTTTTGTAAAAGCTGATGGATAATGTCTAGCTCCTTAGGCAGAAAACAATTCTCAGTATATTCTTCACATGTAGTTAGTTCCAACACAGAGCTGTCTAATACATCCTTTTCTACCACACAAGTATTAGTAAGAATACTTTGAATTACTGAATCTTCCTCCTGCAGCTTTAGAAAAGATTGTCTATGTAACATCATAAGCTATACTACAGAGTTTAACTCTTCCTCTCCATCCCCTGAATCTAGCCATATAGGTGTGCTTAAATCTAGTTGGGGTTGTGTTGGAGGATACATGACAAATTTCTTTATTTCTTGTCCGTCCAATATGGTCATGTTTCCTAACCTACAACTTATATTTGCATCAGCTGTAGCTAACCATGGTCGTCCTAAAATTACAGGGTAACTAGCTAAGTTGACTTTTGGGGATAGAATCATAAGCTCTGCAGGGTACTCTAGAGAATCTAGGGCTACTACTATGTCCTCTATCATTCCATCAGGAGTGACAGTAGAACTATCGATAAGTTGTAGAATTGTTGGGGTAGCCCATAATCCTTCTATGTTCAACTTTTTCATAGTATCCTTGGTCATTACATTTATAGCAGCACCAAATCAATCAGGGCATTTTTAACTGACTGACCATTTATAATCACATTCACAACTAGACTTCTAGATCAGAATAGTTAGGAATGACCAATTTCCCTAACATAATGTCATCCAATTGTCCTATAACATGGACTGTGGTTGGATCCTTTTTCTTCCTCTCGGGCTTTTTAAGACAGGCTTCTCTGATAGCTTTGTCGTAAACAGGGACATCTTTAATAGCTTGGAATAAAGGAATCTTTACATGCATGTTATTCAGTTGGTCAATGATGTCAAAGGATTGTTCCTTTGTTTGTACAAGTTTACTTTGTATAAGATTTTGTGGAAAAGGAGGTTCAACTACAGTTTGAGTTTGAGCTGAACTAGTTACATTGGCTAGGTCAACCACTTGCAGCAGTGAAGTTGCTGGTGTTGATGTTGCAAGAGGATCTAGTATTTCAGTTATAAGAGGTGGTTCAGGTGTTGGTAAGGTTGTTCCAGATCTCAAATGTATATCTACAACATTTAGAGCATAAGCAGGATACTGCTGAGCATCAATAGCATACATTGGTTTTTGTGGCTACTGGTTATTTTGATTTGGCTGAGGTTGTGCAGGCAACTAAGTCTATTTTTGAGGTCCATAAATTGTAGGTGGTGGCATTAGTGTAGGTGTATTTGCTTGAGGTGGTAAAGGTGGGTATCTGGTATTGTTAGACCATTGCTGAGGTCCCCTCCATTGGTTTGTAGACTACAAATTCCCTTGGGGTAGTTGCCATTGGTTTGGGAACTGTGGCCATTGAAGCTATTGTTGAGGATACCATTAACTTTGTGGATTATTTTTCCAAGCATTGTTCCAATTAGGTTGATTATATTATGGAGGACCTTGGAAACTATGGTTTTACCATTGATTACTATATGGATTTGAATTTTGTCAAGGGTCTTGAGGCATACCTTGACGTGGGGCCCATGGTCGACATTGAGCAACAAAGAATACTTGCTCATCTTCTCCTTCTATCTTTAGGTACTCAGTTGGAAGATGTTGGTTTTCCACGTTAGCAACCAATTTGCAGTGACAATCTTTCTTCTGTTTCCAGCAGTGTGGACAGTACTCAGCTAACTGCTCCTTAGCTTTTGCATGTTTCTTCTTAGTAGCCATTGTATACAAATGTGTGGCAACATCATTGATGATGTCTTTCTTGAAATCAGACAATAAATTTGAAATTTCCATCTTTGAAATACTAGAGCCACTTCCCTTGGCTATTGTTGAGAGAAATCCCCTTCCTTTCTTTACTGCTGACCTAGAGTAGTTCTGGTAAATCTTCTGAAGGTCATCCCATGAAGATTGGGATATATCTCCTCCTGCCATCAAATCCAATGCTTCAAGGCAGTTTTCATTTACTCCTCTGAGAAAAATCAGCTTCTGGGACTCCTCCTGTAGGGTATGTTGTGGGTTCATTTGTAAGTTGAACAGGAAGTGAGATATATAATCTTCTAATGTTTCATCTTCTTGTTGTGACATTCTAAAAATTTCATCACCTTTTGAATCATTTCCCCTGCAATATTCTTTATACTTGTTAAGAAACAGGCGTCTCATATCATCCCAATTTGCTACTGCATTTGCCCCCAAGCCCATAAGCCATTTTAAAGATGACTCTTTTAGTGTGGCTGGGAATAATTTTAGCTTGTGACTATCGTTATTATAGTCAAAGCTCTGGCACAGGATATCAAATTCAAACAAGAAAGTATCAAGATCCTCTGTGACAAGACCAGTAAACTTTGGTAATGCTGATGCAGGTATATTTTTAAGATTGGGATTATTGACGAGACTTGGTATTGGAAATGGAAATGTGGGAGCTTCCATAGCTGGAGGTATGGGATATTGAAACTATGGCTGGAAGTTGGTAATTTTTGGGGGATTTTGGACAGCAGGCGGTCCTGAAGTAGGGATAGTATGGAAGTTGGCCAATATTTCCTCAAATGGACAGAGGTCAAATATTTTCTAGATGTCTTCTTCTACTGAAGATGATGATTCAATAAACTCTGGACTTACGTCAAGAAATGGCATTTCAAGTTCTTCAAATTCTTCTTTTGGTTTTACAGGCTCCTTAGGAAGGAATCTACCATGGACATCTCTCCTTCTTCGATGCATGCAAGAAATTGGTGACTTGTTAGTCAAGCCCACAACTTTGCAGTTCTTAGCTAACAAACTAATCTGAAAATAAATGACTCATGAAGGTTCCTAGCTTGACACCATCCCCGACAACGGTGCCAAAAATGTACGGTTCCACAATAGATGAAGATAATCACACCATTGTCTCTCCTTCAAAGATAATATATCTATTCTAAGGATTACCTATTCCATCATGAAATACACTTGAATTGTCAACCCAGGGACGTAGGACTTGAAATGGGCCAGCACAGTTTGTGCACTAAGTTCCTTTAGAAGTCATAACACCTATGCTGCAAGAAAGTAAAATGCATTGGAAGAATCTATACTGCTGCTACAAAACAGTAAACACACCTTGGCTAACAACAGATAATTGCAGGAAGCTTCAAAAATGAACTTGAACTAATTAACAACTCAGAACATCCACTATGATCATTTTCTACAAGTGCTGTAGGAACTTTCACAATAATAATGTTGCAGGACTTAATACAGTAAATCTATCTGAAAATAAGAAACTGCAAGAAATGAATCTATTCTACCTAAATCTATTCCACCTCCCACGTGGGCCCCCTTGGTCAGCTTCAATTAACTATGAACACAACAAGTACTTCAAAATCTTTCTTCCATTAAAATCCTTCTTTGATTACATAGAAACTGAATAATTCTTGAAGAACATAAAAAGTAACTTCTGAATCTAAATCAGCATTATCTATTTTCTCATTAGCTTCTAAGATGATCCAAAATCCATTATATAGAGGATTGGATGCTTATTAAAAACATAACATAAAAAGTCTTGAACAAACATCGCCAGAAAAGAAGGCGGAAGATCAACCATGACATAGTACATTTACTACCAAGCAACAGAATAACAACTTGCAAGAAATATAGAAAGTTTTATCTCCTATATTTTCTGGAACAACAACTCCTTTGCAGGCGTGGCTTATCCAACGGAACTGAATTGCGCTTTCTTTTCCATGACCGGTCTCTATTATCCTCCTCCTTAAATGCAGTAACCACCACTCTTTGCATCGCTCCTCATTTTCCTGAAAAGTTAACAACATCCGGAACACATATGCAAGATAACATTCCTACTTTTACTCAGATATTAGAACATAGATTAAAATAGTTATATGAAATACTGCATTCTATGTATAATATTAAGCAAAACATGTCATACACACTACCCATAGGTTTAGTAGGTTCTAGCTGTCTCTGGCATAAGTTCACAAGATATTTACAACAAGTGTTTAGGAATGTTTTGTCAAAGCACAAAGAGTGTGTCCAAATTATAAAAACTTATATCAAAATTAAGACATTAATATGCCTCATTAGTTACCTTTGGTGTTTATGTGTTTGAAAGGATGTCTTTTGATGTTTAGGTGTTCTAGAGGATGCCTTTCACCCATGAGATGTCCTAGACATAAGTGGGGTACCCTAAGAGAAACAAAATTAACATAAGAGATGTCAATACATAATATTAAATATAAGTTAACAAATCTAAATTAAAATGACTCACATAAATTTAATATAAGTTATAAATAAGAGGTGTGCAAAATATGATACTACATAGATTTCTAGGTCAAAGTCAATGGTTGAAAGTGTGACATCATCAATTTGGGAAATATGATTCCCTAATGACCCCTGTCAAATATCAAATAAATATACATTGGAGAGTTAGTGTATATTATCAAAAATTATTTTGAAATGAATCTATTATTCTATTTTAACATGTATTATATAAAAAAATCTACCTTCAACATCAAAGCTATAGGTGCACCAAAAGTGGAAAGAATATGTCATGGTGTATTGGCACCAATTGTTGCATCCTAAAATGTGTATTGTTCATGTATTAGTTTAAATTTATCTACAAATGAAAATTTATTTGTATTTATAAGTTTTAAGTGATTAATAAATAAAATGTTCAAAATACAAATAAACACTCATATACCTATTCTCTACTAGAAAAGACCATATTCATCAAGTCATATGTGAGGATCATATCCTCAACAGTAGTAACCTGACATATATTGGACTATAGTGTACACGAATGGCATGTGGATCCATCCTCATTTACATCGGTATTTACCCCAAAATATAAATACTAACAAATGAGACACATATGATAGATGAGCTTGCTAGAGCTCAGTGGTGCAAGTGTTGGATTATCTCATGGTCCAAGAGGCTCCACTAATTGTGTGTCATGTTGAATGATGATATTAGTCAATAACATAGCCGCCTGAAGAGTTTGTAACTCCATAGAATCCTTCAGAGCTACTGGGACCACAATGTGAACCTTGGGTTTAACAGCTAGAGAAACCTTATTTTAGGGGTCTACCACCCTCTGACCCCCTGGTCTATCCTAGAAAGAGCCTCTACCTCTATGTTGGAACTCTCTCATGTCAAAGTAGTGCGGTCGCACACCGAGGATAAACTCATAATATAATTTCCTCAAAAAATACAATGGAACCTCATAAAATTGTTACAAGGGTACTTGGTTGAAAACCATATGTGCCACCTATCCCAAAAAAGTATTTTTGAGCCTAATGCAATTACACCAATGTATAGGAAACCCCTGCGAATCAAGATTTAAGGTCTCATTGGTTTTAGGGTCAGTAAAAAGAGCACATATATCAACTTTACTTATGAATTTTCTTTTCACCTCATCATATGAAAATCCAACAAAATAGAATGCACAACATCTATCCATATTTGTAAGGGCCATTTCGTAACTCTTCTAGATACTTCCTTCACACTATCGGTCATTGATTGTAAGGTTGTGGCAAGGGATGAATGATTCTCATGCTCGGATTTCCTCAACCTATTCAATATTTGAGAAATTTGGGTTGCATTTTGTGATGGTCAATTTAAGAGATCCTCCTATATGGTTTGTATAGGGTCTACTAGAGGAGATAGATGGTTTTGAGGCTCTTGTTTCTATTGAGCATCGCTGTGAGGGTTTTATTGTTGTTGAGGAGATGGAGGGTTTCACTCTTTAGGGACTTCTTTTAGTTGTGTATTTTGTTAGGGACAATGTTTTGAGAATCTACCATAAGTTTATTTTAAAAAAAAAACAAAAAACTTGCTATTACATTAAAAAAAAAGTTTTTTAAAAAGGTACAATACTAACCTATGTGATGATGTGACATGGTGGAGATTTGTTGAAAATGGTGGAAATTTACTATTTTCACCAAAACACGATCAAGTTCTATCTATTTTGAGCTCTCTATGTTGTTCTTAGTTTGCAACCAAGGGTTTTGAATGGTCTTTTAGCTGTAAAAAAAGAATAATTTAAGTTTTATAAAACTTCAACAGGGTTTTGTTGTAATTAGAATCCAATAAAGTTTTTTTAAATTTAGGCTTGGTAATTACCAAGCCATAACCTAGTTGGGTTATTTCAAATTTAAAAAACCTAATCAAGTTATTAGTGATTTGGTTTTCTTTAGCTAGGGTGGTCACTTTTTTACACACCATCTTGGTGCACTTACCAATCTACATGGCCACGTGTTGCATGGACAAACATTCTTGAGAGAGGCCTCAAGCCATCTCTTTTAGGCTCTGTCTGGTTGACACATGTCCATCGCACGAGGCATGGAGATGACTTGTGCAAAGATATTCGATCGTGAACTTGAGGCCTCTACGTGTTTGTATTAGGGAAGAGAACTATAGAGGATTGAAAAAATGATGAGGAACTCGACGCATTATACATAACATCTATAGTGATCACAACAACAACAACACTTAACCAACACATGACAGGATGAATTCCACTCAATTCATTGTTTTAATGATCAATCATATGAATTTTTTTCTCAAATAAAAAACTTATATAGCTGTCATGATTTTTCACCATATCATATATGTTTTGAATGATATTGAAAACTATTATTTTCATCATCACAGTCCATTTGTCTTATGATGTGGCAAGCTAAATTATTATGAAAATAACTTCTACCATCAATGGAATTGCATTGTGTGAAAATTTACTTATAGTTGTTATGATTTCCTATTGTTCTACCATAGATGACAAATATTGATTTTATGTTACTATATGCACAAGCCTTATTCAAATATTAATTCAATTCTAAAATTTCAACTCTATTAATTATTTGTATTTAGTTGAAATGGCATTAACAATTAATTAAAAGATAGATTTGTATCTAGCGGTGGAGCTCATAATTAATACACTTTATTTCAAGCTTCCTAATATGTTTAACATTAGCAACAACATTAATCTTGACTTATACTATGATTTATTTCCACGATTCCTGGTCTTGCTTTTGCAATTAGAGATATTGTCAAGAATGAGCCTAAAGAACAAGTCCCTCAACCTCTTTTCATCTAGCAACACATCCTTATCTTCTCCCTCTAGCCTTAGCATGACATCCTCCAGCTTAGGTATCAAATTTTGTTCCCCATCCTCCTCAAGAATTTATATTATAAATTTATGATCAAATTAAACTTGTCCCAACCAAATGAATTATAACTGTATTCTCCAAATATATCACACATTGTGTAACAATTGTATTTAATTTTCTTGTTAACAAATATGTTTATATGATTTATAAAATATTTGTTTCACTTAGTTAAATATTCAAAACTAGCAAATGAAATGAAAGTACACTAATTTTTAATTAGGAAGAAGTTTTGGAAGTAATACTTATAGACAAATCTTTAAATGAATTGTAAAAATAAAAATTAACTATTAACAATAATTACTATCATTTCTTTTTTTTAAATATTAATATAACATTTTTTAATTCTAATTGCATCCTATAAAAACTAAAAAGCTTACATTAACTCTTAAATAACTAAATACTAAACAATTAATATATTATTTTAACATCTTACTTTTTATCTAATGTGTATTAAAAATTTACTAATTATCCAGAAAGTTTTACACTTACCCTCTACAGATTTTCCCACCACCTATCTTGAAATATGCATGTGCATAGGGACTAAAAAACTAGAGTGTGCATGTTCTAATAACTAGAAGACAAAAGCATGCAACATGACTAAACCGCGATAGAACATGAATGAAGTGGAACTCCATCCAAAATGATAGATTTTATAAGCAAGTTAAACAATTCCTGATTAATTGCCAAAGTCATATTTCAGTTGCCAATCACCTCTGTATCAAAGTGCGAACTTATAATATGAACAATTTCATAAATGTTTGTGATATGAGCTTGGAATTCGCTGAAAGTCTCTTCCACCTATCCAAAAACAATCATTAAGACTAGGTTTTTAATATTATAATCTAAACATGTGTTTTCTTCATTGTATGCATATGTTTTAGAGGATGCTCATTGCTCGAGATCCTTAAGGAATCCGAATCTAAACAGCCGTATGATCATGTCTAATTGTGAAAAGGATTGCCCTGACTCTACTGTGATGGAGGACCGACTTGTACGCTTCCACACGCTTTTAGAATAGAATAGATGAAAATAATCAAAATACCACCTTACTTGATCTTGATGTTCTTGTAGACATCAACCAAAATAAGATCAAATTTGATTTTGATGTTTTTGTAGACATTCCAGTAAAAAACTAAGTATTCTTCTGATTCCACTACCCAGAAAAATAAAAGACAAATAATCGTCCAAGTGAACGGTCTAAATAAATTATTTGAAAAGGTAAAATTTTATAAAATGAATGATTTCTTGAAAAGATTCATTACAGAAAGACCCACATGAAAATAAGCTTTAAAATGTGTTAAGGATCTGACTTGTGGTCCATTAAACTGTTTGTTCTTGTGAAATATCATTAAAATTTTTTCCTTTCATTTCATTCTCTTCCCAAGCATTTTTGCCTTGGGGTCTTGTGCTGATTTTTAGAGACACAGGTAAGCAGGGATGCTTATGCTATTTTTATGCACTCGATCTGAGTATTAATTCAGTTCAGTCTAACTATGAATTTGTAATCTGTTTTGTTCAACACCCACTAAACTATAACAGCCCTAGTGTGTCGAATTAAATTTCTGAATCTAACCAAAATTAAGCATAATTCCGAATGTAACCAAAATTAAGTATAATTCCGAACATAACGAAAATTGAACACAATTTGTGATATTGTACAGATGGCACACTCTTGGCGTGTAACAGTCTTCACTCAGGCAGCTATCTGGCTCTCTGTTTTTATGCTGATGACTACGTTTAAGTTTTTGAGACCTGCAACGAGACACAGTAATTTGGATTTGTATTTTATCAGTGTGGGAGATGCAGAAGGGCCATTGTTAGAAACAAGAGCCCTTGCTAAACAGGTATGCTTTTTTCACTATGCATCCATTCGTATGAACCAGTAACCTAGCATATCTATCTGTCTACAATATATAGAGTACCAATAATGGTCTCTGTCACAATTTAAAATCCTACAAGAAATACAAAGAGTCGTTGCGATCAGTATTATTAGAAATTGACGCGTTGCAATAGCATGGATATCCTTTGGTGCACTCCTGCACTGTATTAATTGCAGACATATAATTTTCAGAGCTCATGATATAGGCATGAATTGTGTGATTTTTTTTTCTCATGTTTCAACCAAATCCCATGATCCATTATCAGAAATCAGTTCACGATGTATTGTATTTTTTTAATCACCAAACAGAGCAAGATGCGATTTTGGGCATTTTGAGAATCGTTATAGCAGGACACTTGATACGCTCAAGGTTTTGCGATTGGAGATTAATCAAGTTTTGATTTTTAATTCTTTATGTTTGCATGATACGTATTGGTAGTGTTTTCATCATAAGTTTCTAAGTATTTATTTAGTTTTATGCTTAATGAGCTTTGTAATTTCCGACCCTGCCATCACCCATTTCTAATCCACTTTGATTGTCAGGAGACTGGCTAATTGACATAAATTTGGGTTTTTAGGCATTGCTTTTGTTGTTTCAAGTTTTTGTTTCTTTGAAGTATCCGGCTACTTTATGTTCTTGTTCTGCTCTGATTAAGTTCACTTTATGAGTGGCAAACTGACATAGCTTTGTCTTTTTAGACATTGCACTGATTGTTTTGGGTGGTTGTTCTTTTGAAATTATTATGTTCTTCTTCTACTTTGGTTATGGTCACTTAACTGGAGATGAGCAAAGCACCCCCATTGTGTACTTTTACTGGTATGTGCTTCTCTGCAGTCAAACTGGTCATTCTTGGTATCCTGTAGATAAAAATATCCAAATGGTAACTTATAGACATCAGTATCCAAATCAAATCAGATAAAATAAATCAAATTACTTTAAACCTGACGCTTATATTCCTTGATTAATGAAGACTATTTATTTTTAAATATATTAAAAAAAGTTGAGTTTGCATATGGGAAGTTGTTTTCAGGATCGATATTGGCCATTTAATATGCATTAACTATCTTTAGCTTCTGGTGTTCACCATCTGAAATTATGCAACTTGCAGATAAAGGCAACTGCATTGGAGTACGGTGTTCAGTTTGTTGTAAGCATCAGTGATGCTGATACGAATCATGGATTATTGGAGAGTGTGCACAAGGTTTGTTCTCAGTTGTACAAGCCATTATTATGATTTTTTTCTCATCAGCTAATGATCTGCAATGTAAACTACTTCCTCAATACTGAAATTCATCAATAGAACAGATTTTTTAAGGTCTTGGAAGTATTTCTACTGTTTTCTGGTTATCAATTATTTTCCATTACCGTGTTTTATTCTTCCAAAAAAGAAGTCTTTTGTGTGAACTATTGTTCTTTTACCCACCAAATAGGTGTTTCTTGTTTTTAAGAACTACTTGAGCAAGTGGATACAATTTTTTATTGTGTGTGCATATTTCAAAATTGGTCCATGAAGAAGTTCTCAATGATATCATCAACTTACCTCATTTCAATAGAACATCTCCAATAGCATGTTTGCTGCCATTCATTCCTGTCCCACTTGGTAGTGATGTGAAAACCAGTGCATTGGTTATGATTTATGTCAATTCTCTACAAGCATCATGCCAATTTTAAGTCCAAGAAAAGTGGGTTCTTCAAAAAAATCATGTTTTCTTTGGTGTGAACAATTATTCTTTTACCATCAAATAGTTCCTTGTTTTTGTTAAACTCTTTGAGCAAAAGGATAAAATTCTTTGCTGTATTGAATATATCAAAATTGTCTCTTGTAAAAGCTCTGAATTATGGCAAACAAGCTTGCCTACTTGGAGTGGAACACCTCCCAATGATGACATTTACGTGACTGTCAAATTTAACATAATCAAAATTTATGTAGCATCAATTATTTAGATGAAAATTACCTGTAGCCCTAAACTAAGTCTATAACCTCATAATAAAAATTATATTTTAAGCACTTGAACTCTCCTCTTCCACCTCTTCATTACAAGCCACATGCACGATTTTTATGTGGAGATTGGATTTCTCTTTGAGATTTCTAGCATCCTACAAGATCTGGAAGCAAAACTGCAATCTCTGAAATGATACTACCCTTCTCTTTCAAATTCAATTTTCTACTGAATATAATATTTACTTATGGGTGCTACTGATCAGATAAGTGTCTGACAACAATTTTCAGCCATCAAATCAGTCATCTTCGTGTCTTCCTCAAGTGCTATATCTAGTGCATAGCTCCACTGAGCTTTCAAGAGTGGGGATGGGTTTTCAGGAGAGAAGGACCAGGGACCTTGATTTGGGGATGATAAAGGGTTGACAAGGGGCAGCAACTAGCAGTGCACCGGTGGGAGTCTTGTGCAGAGTCCCCTAGTGGTGTTGAAGAGCAGCTCCCCTTGCAGGGTTTGGGGTTGTGCCCCATGCTTATTCCCTTTTGTAATGCAAGATGGGGTCAAGCACCAAGCACAAATCAAGGACTTCTAGATCACACAGACCTTCATAGCACACACCATTTTTCATAATTTTATCACTATATTTTCTCCAATACTAAGTACTCACTATCATCATTCTTTAGAATTTTATAAATTTTCTTATATTTTCTTATTTCTAGTAGATCGATTTTTAGATATTCTTTATAACAATGAATACCCAACACCAACCCACCCTCACTGCTCTCTCCACTCTCTACTAAGCCTAAGTTGTTGGTGGCATATGAATTAAGAAATTAAATATTTGAATGCAGATAAATTTAAGAGAGTGTGCATCCAAGCAAACAAAATTAGTAACAGCTAATTTAGTAATCCATTTTCGTTTTGCCTCCAATGCCAGATAAGGATTCCTTCCGTCTTCCAAGACTTACCATTTGTACAATTTATGTTTAAAGGATTTTTTAGCATTTAGGATGTGGACCAGTAGAACTTTTATGGTTAGAACTACAAGCTTACTTTTCCCAAAAAAAAAAGCAAAATCTTAAAGAAAAAAACTTAGCTTTTTGTCGGCTCAAGCACGAGGGATGATTAAAGTGATGCACAAGGGAATTGGTGAAATCTTTTGCAGCCCTTGGGGTAGGGGTATGTCCCATTGGCATCCTACCATCCCCAAAAACAATCGTAGGGGGACACGTCCCCATGGAAAACTAAAAACTTTGAAGCAATAGACATAGAAAAAAAGGAAGAATTTGAAGTGATACTTATTGAAATTCTCTGTCATGGGCAACATTTCTCCTTGCAATCAACCACTTACAGATGTTATATGCACCTTTACACTATTGTCTCAGTGGCTCTGGCAATCAAGAGAGTTCTCCACCTTGAAAAACACAATCTGCAGCCTTTAGACACTGTTTTTGATTGTTGCAGCCTTCTTACTCCATTCACTTCTCCACTGAATGCTGAAAGACCAAAAATCTCCATTTAAAAAATAATAATAAACTTTATTTCAGCATAGAAATGCTTATAACCGACAGAATTACTACAAATAAAATATATGAAAAGACAAAAAACTACTTGCTCTCACAACCTTTCATGAACCCACCATTTTGCTTTGACGCCAAATGTAGAGATCTGATTAGAGATCACGCTTAAGAAATATGCTCACATAGAAGATATATTTAAAATATCTCCTGCCGCTGGCCATGAAGGCATTATATAGTATATACAAAGGAAGTGTTGAAAAGTTACAAGGGGCCGACTGAGTTATCCAGGCTAGCCAACCTGTTGGTGTTTTAAACAAATTAAATCTATTTTTGGCTTTTGTGCTCAGTCCCTTTGAATGAAGACTAAGGGCACACATTTAAGAAAGGCGTGATTACCTAAGGGGATCATAAAAAACAAATGATAAGCTGTGATTACAGAAGACTAGAGCAGCAATCTCATTAAGCAGCAATTCCATTATTTCAAACAGCAGCAATAATTAATTTGAAGGAAAATACTCCAATCTTGTTTTAAACAGCAGTTAAAATACCCCAGTGATTGGAATGTTCAAAGGTACCTAATGGATAAACACTGGCAGTGACTGAATTATCACTAAGATGTGTGATTAAATGAATAAACAATGGCAGCATAAAGAGGTGCAATTAAGTGAATAAATGAGGGTAGCGATTGGTTATGAAGGAGCATCATTAAGAGTTTGGTTCTGAAGGGGAATGACCATTTCTTAAAGGGAAGTAACTCCACAAGAGTTGCCTCTCTTCAAAGAGACATTAAGATATAAAATAGAGAAAACCACGATGGAGCAAGGATCAAGAAAAGGAATCCAATTAGCATTGATGCTCATAAGAGCAGATCAGTTCATCAGATATCAGCAATCAGGCACATAGATGGATCAAATCAGAGATTGCTACTTATTGCAGGCAATTGCATTCTTGTTCAATGGTGGTATGCATGAATATATGTTTATTATGCATGCTTGATGTATGCAACATGATAATGTTTTAATGCATAATTCCTTACATACTAATATAGGCAATGAATATATATATATATATATATATATATATATATATATATATATATAAGCAATAATATGGAATGTCTAGATTTCTAGTCTATTCATCAAATTGCAGCAATCAATCATTGCAAGGTGAGGGAGGAAATACAAGGAGGGAGAAACTGATATGAGGTGCTCTTCTAAGTACACCACCTCATGGTGGGTGGGGGGTGACCTTACCACACGAGGCCAAGGTGGGCAAGATGTATCCCGCGCTTGGGCTTAGATGGGAGGGTGCTCCATGCACTTTATGGAAGCTTCCTCTCCAGGCACAACACCTAGTGAAGGATGAACGGTGGAAGGCCACAAGAGGCCAAGAGGTATGGTATATCCACTCTTGGGCCTAGCGTGAGGATCACGTTCAAGTTTCCTCACTAGGTACACCACCTCATGAAGGATGGATGGCAGAAGGCCAAATGAGGCCAAGAGGGATGGTATATTCGCTCTTTGTCCTAGTGTGAAAATCATTGTACGCACCCTATCATGTCTCCTTATCCAAGCCCTATCATGGACCTATGGTTTAACCTAGATAATGAATTGTGTATATATATATATAGAACCCTAGTAGCTATGATTGATTTTATGAATTGTATCTTCAATAATTGTCTAACATGATTGTTGGATCTCAACCAGAATCTATCTTGCTCTTACATTATTTGGGTAAAGTTATATCCCTAACTATATTATGACCCTTATTTTTCATTGAACTTGTAATTCTAGGTAAAAATATAGGGTAATCCCAAAAGGGGACATTACAAAATATAGGGTATCCTTACAATAGTAAAGAATTATCTTTAAGTATTCTACCTATCTTTCATAGCAATAAAAAAAGAAAAGCTCTCTCTCTTTCACATGGATTCATGTGCATTGAACCCAAAGTGGTATGTTCAAAGGCTAATAAATTAAATCCTATAAAGGATGTTGAGGTAAATGCAAGGTTCATGAAGGCCATTTAAAATATTTATGATTCTACTCAAGCCAGCATCACTCATATTGAGTGGACAAAATTTTCTAGTGTTAGGGGATATTCAAAAGAGGCCAAGATTGGTGAAAAGGTCCAATTCTATGGTGGACTATGCACGGGCTTAATTGGTTGGCTGACACACTAGCTATTCATCTATTGTTGTAGGTTTATATTTCTTTTTATATTGAGATGAACTGATCTACTTATAGTTTCATCCATTTTGTTAAGAGGAACAAAATTAACTCTAAGAGGGGAGAAGTCTATATTTGTACATAATGCTTTGTGTCTTGTTGACCAAAACATGTTATGTACAAGGAGAGGCTAGTAGTTCAATGGGATGTAGAGTCAAAGGAGCCAACACAAGTTGATGAAGTTGTAGCACATATAGGATTGGTTGGTACTTCTTTGGAGAGTCTTGAGCTTGAGGAATCTAGCAATTCAAGTGACAAGGAGATCAGTACAAACTTCTAGGATAAGTGATGATTTTGTGGCATTGGACAATTGACCTATTATATTTGTGAATGCATCATCATTTTGAATATAATATAAATATATAAATATTTGGAATTTCCATTGTTCATTCAATGCAATATCAAAGTTTTATATGTTATTCCTTCTATGATTTTTTAATAATTATTTTTTAAGTGCTATATTATAGTTGTGTTGTCATTTTTCTGCAATCCCTAAATCTAGGCCCCTAGTCACCCCATCTTTAAGACCTATCACCATTGTCCCTCTATCCCTCCGTCCCAAGACTCCGTGGAACATAGGTTCAAGTTATCTTTTAACTCGATTTCTATAATTTTTCATTGCCCCTTTAGCTTTATCCATGGTCACATGCAAATACCCCATCGGGTAGCTTCCCATCCACCTAGCACAAAACTCTTCCGATTCAAAATAAACTTTAAAATGGAATTGTTGATGTGAGTTTTGTTCCACTACAACATACAGTATCAAATACTCAATGTTCCAAAGTGAAACATCAAATCTCCAACTCTCTCTTCAATAAGGTCACTTCTCATGCTAAGATTGCCAAGTAAGATCATGAAATGACTTCAAGGTTCCCTCAATTGTAGACTCTCGCTCATCGAAATAATGAGATTTTCTAGTAATCACTTAGGGGACTTACACTATTCATTCAATGGATATCAACTGCTTGCACTTCTAAAGATTTAGCTTCACAATGTGCAATGAAAATATAGCTTTTCAATTTGATTGTCCAATTCTTGAATTCTCAACTTAAACTTAAACTAGACTTCTACTTCTACTTCTAACTATGAATGGAAGGAAGTATGGATGAACTTGGACTCTACTAGATGCAATCTTGTCAGCAATTCCACCCATCTAGTGCAAGCTTGTAAGGAATACTCAATGGTTTTCACATCAATGTCTTCTCTTCAACCCCATCAAATGGATGCAAACTAAAGATTGAATATCAATTGAAGTGCTTTCAATCATCGGCTAACCACACAAGGCACACTACAATCAGCAAGAGGCTAGTGGCCCGGTTTTGTTTGAGTCAAACAAGTAAACATCCACAATTACTTTCATTCAACTAAACTAGTTCAACATGAAATGAAATCTACTCCAATTGAAAGATTGAGTAAGCCATGCAACACTTCAAAGCAACATTAAGTAATTCACCATGAAGACCAACAATGAATCATCAATTGCTTTGAAAGCATTATAGCAACAATTTGATCAAGTATCTCCCTTAGTAAGCCTACCTCTACTTCTAGCTCTCTAATCTAATGCTTCTACTAACTAATTGTCTAAACTGTTACAAATGAGAAGGCCTTGGCCTTTTATAGTTGCTCAATTACAATGAAGGGCCAAAATTGATTCAAAATCAAGGGCCAAGATTTATCCCCACAAACCCTAATTAGGGTTTCCACATTGTCAACCAATTACATGAGGACACCACATTGTGGACCAATGAGAAAATTACAAAGCTTTTGATAGCCAATAAGAAAATTGCACACTTGGCATATTGTGTTTGATTGTGCTTGAAATTGGAATTTTTTGATTGGAGAAGACAACTAGGTACCACCTCAGCATCTTTATCCTGTAGAATTAATCAATCTTTTGATGAAGAGAAAATATCTCTTGATACTCAACATTGTCCAGCTCTCCCACATCATGGCATATTCCCAAATTGCTTCATCTTTCAATTTTTCTCTATTTTCATTTCAAAATCTTCTCATTGCTACAGTTTTGAACCTGATTGTTCTTGCATACTTGAAACTTGAACTTCATCTTTGAATCTTCTTGAAGTGGTGAACTATTCGTGCACTTGGATCCTTTTTTGAACTTGACTTGAATTTTCCTTAGCTGACCTTGATGTTGAATCATCTTCTCATCTGAAAGTCTTCGAGCTTGAACTTGAAGTTGTTAAGCTTGATCTCGCTCGAGTCTCCCCCATTGCCTTCCTAGCTTCTCCTCCTTGAACGATCACCTTCCAAGGCAAGAGAAAAAAAACATTAAGCTCGTAGAATGATAAGCAACACTTGTAAAAAATCTGAGAATTTCATGAAAAGAAATTACATTATACCAAACAAGAATAGATTAAATCATCAATTGTCTCAAGTTGGAAGCTAGATTTATTTATTTCTTTGCAGACTTTGAGATAAAAATCATGTTAAAATCTGGAAATAAGTAAGTTTGTCAGTCCAAACAAGTTCCAGATTTTATTCTTGCCACCTTCCTCATCTCAGATTTTGAAATAAATCTGCTCAAACCTGCCCAGATCTTACCTTCTCAAGATTTTGATCCCTCTCCCATGTTCATCCGCTATCTCCCAAGTTAGTTCATTGCCTGATCTAATGAAGAAAATCACTGTATATTGAGATGCAATTCGCTGCTCACATGCAGAGGTAAGCTTGTTTTTGTATTTGTGAAAATGATTTTAGTTTAGCTCATCCTATATAGGCAGTGGAAGAGGTGAAGGGGCACATCATTCAATGCAGGCTGACTTGGCTTCTCCTCACAAATGAAAATTCTTCTTGCATTTAATTCTTTTCAGCCCCTTAGGCCGACTGGTTTAGGGAAGAAAATGATTTCTTAAAATGTCCAACATTCCCAAACAAATTGCTGTTTGATCGCTCTCCATATAGGGGGGAGAATTTTATTGTTGGGGAGGATAAAATCCTCATAGGGGGGCAGAATCCGCCCTCCACTAAGGAATTTTCTTTGTCAATTCCGAATACTCAGCACCCCTTAACACTTAAGCATCAAAGACTTTATTCAAACATCAGCATCTTCAAGGCGGGATCTTCATGCATTTAAGGATTGTTGCAAGGAGCTGAGCGAAAATCATGGTAGCTAGAGGATTTTGTCATGGGTGGAAATCCTATGAGCTCGAGGATTTTATCCTCGGAGGATGGCGGATTCCACCATGCCTCGAGGAATTTCTTCATTTCTCAACTTGACTCCAGCCATCAAACTTACATTTTTTTCCTCCATTCCTTCACCTTCCAGATCTGATTTCTCTTTCAACATCACTTATCCCTCTTGGTTCAATTCTCATCATCCTTTACCATTCTAACTCCCTTCATTTTGGTTTGTACCACTTAGAAACTCAAGGAGGAGTTAACTAGCTCAAGTTGGATTTAAGGGGGAGAAGAGGATTTTGTCCACTGGCTGGGTGGAATTCAGAGCTAGATAAGGATTCCTTGGGGCAGAATTCATGACCATTTGAGGATTTTGTCTTTGGTAAATTTGTTGTTCGTCATGACTAAAATGCCACTTCCTTGCTTTGGATTCACCCTTCAAATTGTCTTAAGTTCCCCTTGTCAAAACATTATCTTGCACCTTTCACACCCTCTAAATTGCATCCAAAGCCACCATCAAGTTTCAAGGTGAGTTTCAGCTTGTTTCGATCTGAATTGAGCATGCTTAAGTTCGATTTCTCATGGCTGTTTACTCTTTCTCAGTCTGATTCTGCATGATGCGGGCTTCAAAATGCAAGTGGTAGGCTTTGTCTCGAGTTTTAATTGCCATAGATTCAATGTGGAAATAAGAGGGAGGCGAGGATTCTGAAATCTTCAAAGGGGGGCAGAAAATTGGAGGGTAGGAGGATTATTAATTTCCATCCAAAACTTCATTTCCTTACCCCTTCAATCCAATAATGCCTCATTCTTTCTTTCACCACCCTTGATGACCAAAGGCAAGCCATAGAACTCTATCTCCTCAAGGGTGGAATTTGAAGGGAGTCAAGGGTTTACTAGTTGGGTGAAAATCTGAGGTAGGCGAGGATAAAATCCTGGGTAGGGGGCAGATTCCGCCCCTACCCAAGGATTTTCATATTTTCACTTCACCAAAGTTTGACTCCAATCACCTTAAATCATCATCCAACTTGAAGACCCCACCCCCAAGTCGCTTAACTTGCATGATGCCATCAAGAAAAAGGGAGAATTGCCTGAATTTTATAAGGCAGAAATTGGGCTGTTGTGAGGATAAAATTCCTAGGACATGGTCGGATTCCAACCCTACCCAAGGATTTGAACATTGCTTCGAAGTTTACTCCCTTGATTCACATCTTCATTAAACTCAAACCTTTTCACCTTAGTTGTTTATCATGCACTTGAAGGAGTCTAATGTATGTTTCAGCTTTCACAACCACAAGGCAGAATTTAGAGGGTCTTGAGGATTTTATCCTTGGACATGGTCAAATTCCGACCTAGTGCTAGGATTTTGGTTTTGCAGGCTAAGCCCCCATTTCAACACTTAGTCATTATTTCTACTCAGGGGGTGGGAGGTTTTATATAAATATAATATTTAAGTATAAGTTACATTTATATAAATACTATTAGGATATTTGAGATAGGTTTCAGCATCATAGAAGTTATAATAATGATTCTAGATTTTGGGAGTTTTCAAAAAATTCTAGACTTAGCTAAATTTCAAGATTCAGCACACCTTCAACATTCTATCCTCCCATAACCTTACTTGACTTTCTAAGACCAAATTGAAGTTGGAACAAGGATTTTCTAATGATTCCAACTTGTTTCCTCACAAATCACTTGGTTTCAACTCCATCTCCATGACTAGCCTAGCCCAACTTCTGCTTACATCCCAGACAGACTTGACTTCCCAATAGGCCAAAATTGCTCAAAATCACTTCCTCAACTTGGAGACTTGAAAATTGCTACCACCTAAGACAACTACTCCTACTGCCAAAGAAAAAAGAGGGGGTCCCCATTTGCAATGGAGCGGTGGTATGAAAACCTCACAACAGGAATTTTATAATAATTTGAATTTAGAAAAAGTGAATTTAAAGAATATTAATATAAGTTTGAAGTTACATTAATGATATCGTAGTGCTCGTTGCGAAGACGTCATCAAAAATTGTCTCTGCTATCCTCTTTCTATTTGTCTTCGCATACAAAGAATACACCCAACCATCTACTTTAAAGGTGTTAGAAAATCATATATTCTTTGCATGGAGGTGAAGTTAGTTGCAAACCATGTGGTACCCACTTGTACAAACTCTTTCCCCTTGATGTTCTCTTTCATGAAGCTAAGCACCCAAGGGTGATTGTAGATGTACTTGGTAATGTTCTCGACATCTTCCACCATGAATTTCACCCAATCAAATTTTCTTATGTCCTCCAATAGAAGATCATCACAATGGGAAACATAAGGGCTCCAAAAAAAGTGTGGGGTGCTTCTCTTCAATTAGTCTCATTGCCATCACATACACTGTTACATTATCTTTCACAACTTGGACCACATTTTTCATATCCACCTCTAATAAATCTTCCTCCAACATTCAACTAGAGTCTCAACATTCTTTAATTTGTAAGAGGCGTCAATCCAAATCAATAACACCATTTGACCATTTGAAGCTATTAAAAATTTGACAAATATGTGATTCCTTCCACTTGTGCATCCATATAATTAAATAGTGGATCCATTTTTGCACTAATATTTCAATTTCTATTCCACAATTGTTTATGGAGCAATGGCCCATTTAAATCATCTAGACTATGTGCCAATAATACTTTCCTTACAATGATCAAGGTTGTGATTGAATTGCCTTGATATAGGCTTCTTGCCATCTAGAATGGAAGGTTTTTGTATAGCCAAAATTCAGACAATTTGTGCTTGCTTCATCAGTTTCTCCTTGTTCAGAATTGTATCTTCAAGTGAAGGTTGCAAACATAGCATGTTTTGTTGAATGAAAAATCATTGAGTCGTGACCATAGTCAACTAGAGCTCAATGAAGTGGAAGTGCTACAAATTTTTGAACCGTGAGAAAATTCAAGTGAAGGTTGCAAACATAGCATGTTTTGTGAATGAAAAAGCATTGAGTTGTGACCATAGTCAACTAGAGATCAATGAAGTGGAAGTGCTACAAATTTGTGGACCGTGAGAGAAGCCCACTTTCTCCATCTATTTTTTTTCTGTTTATTTCCACATTATTTTGGGATGCATCACTGCTGCTGGTTCTGGCCTGTTCTCCATTTTTGTTCTTTATCAAATTAAGGACCACATTCATCTTCCTTACAACCTCTGTTGTCGGGATAATTGTATGTGCGGGTTATTATGTTAGTAAAGTATTATGTTACTCTCGGTTGTTAGTGACCGAGAGGTTAGACAGTTATGTCACGACGCTTCGGTCGTGGCCCTTCGGGTACTTTATATACCCTCTCGGAGGATGGAGATAGGGGAGATATTATTGTACGATCATTACGATGTAAAGGTACTTGCCAGTTTGGAATGATTAATGAAAGTATTTGTTATTCTCTAATATATTCTGTGTTTATTATATTTCCCGTACTATGTCTGTGCAATACTAAGTTTACCCCAGCCGGTAAACAACCTCTAGCTCAATATGTGGACATAATTTGATGTTGCAGTTAGCCATCGATGCAAGGTGGTATTTGAGGAAACGAATGCCTTCGCTCATCTTCAATAAATAATAGCTTTGTTTGTACATTTATTTGTATCCACTAAGTTTTGGTTGTGTATATCTTTATACATGTTCTGCAAGGATTGTAACTGCAAATTTGATCTCATAATTACCTTGGCTTGTCTAGATTGCTTGTTTAGAGACCTTCACTCTTTCAAAGGAAATGAGATTGAATGAAGAATAGATATATCCCTTTAAAAAATGTCCCTTGTAAGGCTAGAGAGAGTTGTAAAAAGGTACAAATGTCACGCATAGGTCAATTTATACTGTCTTGGAAGATCATGTTAATTTACAGCATTCTTTTTTCCTTTTTTCACTTCTAAGTATCATGTAGCCTCTAAATAACTCTACATCTCTTATAATTTTATAACATAATCTTTAGTTGATAAACACAATGCCCCTTTTTCACTAGAATTATGACTCTAGGACAATTTCATTCTCTCTTTTACACCGAATATTCTACTACAAGTGTGAAAACATGATTTTAATGTATTTCATGCACAATATGATATTTTAACATGATCTGTAAAGCTGATAGATTCTCTTGACATTTTGCAGGCATTTCACACATATCCACCTTTGGAAGTACCTTGGTAACACCATGACAATGCTTTTGTCTGTGTTATTCTTTTTGCATCAAATAATTTGGATATTCAAAATTTTGGAATTAAGTAACTTGACATTCCACATTCATCATTATTTAGATATCTTAACTCTATTGGAATTTTTCATTTTACTGTGTAAAGTATGAATCATCTGCAATAACTAATTCTCATGAGTATTCATACATACATGTAGCGTTAACCATGGAACCTCAGACTTATTAAAATAAAAATAGTGTTGGGTGTTTGATTTTCCCCACATTAGTAATAATTGTGAGGTTAGGTAGGCATATAAGGCGTTCAATGCACCATAAGTTTTGCCAACTCAAAAACAGGCTTTGAGGAGAAAGTCTTTGGGTTGAGTGCTAGCGTTATCCTCCAAGGGAATGTTAATGTTGATTATAGATGCTTGTGTGCTTTGTGGGCACTCTTGCCTTGTGAATTTGCGATTATAACCAATACAAATGAAGAGAAAGGTCATGGAAATGATTGCTCATAGAAATTGGCTGTGTATTCAATATTTTGTTTACATGGCAGATTCAGAATGGTATGTTTCTCAAAAAATAATTGTTATGAAAAAGTATCATTATAGGTGTCTTGATCATTCTTCTTCCAAGCCTGGCATAAGAACAAGTTCCTACTTCTAACCTGATTATATTTAAATTTGAGTTATGTGCAGGCACTCTATTGTTGGAGCTCATCATCAGGAGGACAAGATTAGATACTTTCAGAAGCAGATTCCAATTCCACTTCATCATACTATGGATATTATTGTCATTGACACCATTGAGCTGCAGGTAATCTACCTTTCTGAAGTTATATGATTGAATTCTAGTCTGAAGGTTTAGAGTTCTCATATTTGAATATGGCCCAAACTTTATTTACAATGGCATCTGCTCCGTTTGTATTATCACTGTGACAAGGCCTGTCTTGAATCTCAAACCATTTTCTTGAGAAATGCACTTCCAACATTTCAAAAATGCATGGCATGGATCTCTATACTGGGCTCTTTTGCATAAGTCTCAACCTAAATCTTGCCAGACTTTGCTGTTGGCAAGCAATGCGCTCTTTTGGGTCATATGATTCAACTCATGTAGGAGTAGATAATTATCAAGCTTTGAGCTGTGCCTTTGTCGAACCTGCAAAATAAGGAAAGGTGTTATATGGTAGACACTGCATAATGAACATCATTACTCCATCTTAGTTGCTAGTAACTCAATATTGTATCCAAAAACTATACAACATTATGAGTACATAATAGCTAGCTGTGGTCCCTAGAGGCTTTTGCTTCTAGAGAGAGCATTATTACAAAGTTCATGCATTTCAGATGACACGGTTTTTTCTTTTCCTGGAAATTTCTATTAAGCATGATGATTGATGTTGTTTCCTTCATAATACCCATATAATGTAAGTATTAATAATCAAAGGTCAAACTTCAAGTTTCTGTAATTCATATGTGCAAAAACAGATTTTTTGAACTAACTGTGAAGAAAACGTGGGTTGAAAAATGTGGCCCATCATTAGGATAAATGACAAGATTATCAATAAATATTATGAGGTGTGGATACATTAAAATCACAATAGCATATAGAATTAAAGCATAAAAAAATTAATCAGCATCTCACATGCATTAATCATTATGCCTTCATTAATTATTTTTACCTATTGTTAATAATTTTTCTTATGATGGTTCGTGAGCTTGTGAATGATGGATTTCTATGACTAATTGAGTTCCAATCCTTTCTTTCTAACAAGATTACCAGGGTGTTTTCCAATCTCTACAGCTTGCATTATTAGTTTTATCTTCTTGAAGTGATCCTCAACTCCATACAAACTTCATCAGTGAAAGATTGAGAGTGATCTGCTAATGCAAAGCTCTCTACCTGACAAGGGTTCTGGTTACTGATCCTTGATTTTATGTTAGAAAGTTCTCCTTGTTTCACCAATGAAAGGACTATTGCAAGATAAACCAATGTGATAAGCCCTACTGCTTGACTTTGGATCCAGGGGGCCTTTCATTGATTTGGACAGAGCCCAAAATTTATTTTTGTGGAAAGAAATGGATTTTATATTGTGCTGTCTTAAACTTATTGCTATTTGACTTGATATTACCTCTCAGATGTTAGATTTTCCTTAGGAATATGCTCCTTTATCTCATTTCAACTTGTCTTTGAGTAGCTTTCTTTTTCTGATCTGCTTCATGTTGTAACCTTTTTTTAATCTGATGCTAAGCAATGGATCTTATAGCATTGATTACTCTTGCGGTTGTCTTTATATTGGTGAAAGAAGAAGTTCCAACAAATAATAGAAATAATCAATGATATAGTAATATAATTTATGGTGGTTTCAATGGATATCCAACTCATGATGTACCTTTAAGGAGCTCTGACTTGTAATATCATTATTCAAATTGGTGATGGGCCCCGAAATGTGGCCTGAAACTTTAAATTGATTTCTTTGCTATACAATTATTTCCAAAAATTGGTTTCTCTAATTAGATTTTACAAACTTCATAACCATAGGTGATGCCATCATCACAAGCACTGGTGTTATTGAAGTTCTTGAGAGTCAAATCCTTTTTGGGATCACATATTCTTGTGTCAAATCCTTTCTAGGATCACATCTTTATTAGCCGAAGCCTGTAGTTGTGTTATCAGTTATAGACAGCTAACAATAGTTACTTTATCCTTTTAACATGTAGTTAATGTGACCCCAACGTAAGATTGGTATATTCATATCATGGTATAATTTTGCAGGTACCTTCCTGAAAAGGACTCCCTGATCCAAAAACGTTGATTAGAAATGAAAATCAGGCAATGATTGGTAGCCTTCTAACATAGTAGTTTGGAGGCTCATACCTTGAGCTCGAAGACTTGTTTATGATATCAGAAGCATAGTTGATAAAATGGCCAACTAGTAAAACTCATGAGTACTTGTGAGCCAAAAAGCCTTGGAAAGTTACTCATTTTTTTGAAAAACTCACCACAATTTTTGATAAATACTTGCTGGAACTTACTAAAACTCGCATTTATATGTGAATAACTTGTCTAAATGAGTATAATTTTTTATTCATGTGTTTTTTAAAGTGTTATATATGATTGATACCAATATGTACTACAAATTTCATAACATGTTTTTTTTATAATATTTTAAAATATTATGTCTTTTTAAAATGCTCTACAAAATTGCCAAGTTATTGTGAGTTTTTCCTCTCGTTTGTTTTGGCCAAGTCTGTGTCGTACAACTGTGATTAAAGTATGTTCTATTTGGGAGAAACACACAGGGATGCCTCCAGATATTAAGACACTTTAGATAATGTTTTGCAGCATCTATATGTCTCCTAAAGCATCCATTGGAACTTGGGAAATGTACTATAGAAGTTTCTTAGATATATCATATATACTACATTGTTTTTCTTTCTGAAGCACTAATAACCAGTTGACAAGAGTTGAGGGCAATTGATGGAATCCCAAATCAGGTAGGTTTTCTAGATCTTTTTGTAGGAGAGGAAATGAGATGCTTAGGAAGGGGATGTATATCTTCCTATATATTTTTTTCTTTAAATTGTATACTAATATCTATATTAATATATTACTATTTATTTTCATAATGAGTTTTCACCTTAGAAAACTAGAATGTATATTAAATTGTGCTCTTTATCAGCATTGATGTTTATAACATCATCCTATTTCAATATCGTTCCCTGAATTTCTTTTTTAAGATAATATTGTTAAAAGAATTAGAGAAAAACACAAATAAACATGTTGTGTGTTTTGCATGAAAGTTTGAATTTAGCAGAAAATTCTCTTATCAAAGCTCAAAGTGATATTAGTAAGAAGAGAGAACAATAAGAAGGCTTAAGACGTCTGTGCATAAAAAAATATTATCAATTGTTGGAGGGTATTTAATGGTAGTAGCTTGTGCATATAAACTCTATGCTGTGCATTTAAACCTTGTATATATGTGTATAGTATTTTATAGAATATTTGATGTATTTTTTATATGTTTCTGTCTATATGTAACTTCATACCATCTTTTTAAAAAATTGAATCCCCATCTCGCTTCCCATCTCTGGATTCCAAGACATCTTATTAGAGTATGATTGTGCCATAATATTCTAATATATATTCAGTATAAACTAGCATTTCACCTCTGATATTCAAAGGTTGCTGCATCCCATTAATCATGGGAGATGCCAAAATGAGTACACAACTGTAACGAAATTGTGAAAATAGTACTTCTTCATGTTTTCCTGTCACAAAGATGGTACAAACATGGTGCTTCTTTATGTTTGACTGTAAAAAGTTATATCCAGATTATTTCGTACTAAAGTTTCTATTGTAGACTCTTTTATTTTCTTTGTATTGGTCTGGTACAAAACATCCAAGTTACATGCTTTTGGGAAAGTAATGAATGTTTCCCTCTAATAAATGAAGAAGAAAAACAGAAACATCACAGTGGATAATCTTCTAATACAGTGTTCTTGTAACCACAGAATTTCTGTAAAAATGGCTCATTGGAAAAGGGAAGTCAGGAACAAGTGGCATGGCTCATTAAAACTTTAGCAGATACCACTTTAGACTGGTAAAGTGATCAGATTGTTTTAAAATCTGATAATGGTAATGTTGAATTTTGTTTGGAGTTTTTATATTAGTGTTGGATGCTTGATGATCTTTCAGTAATTAACAACAATTCCCGTCACATTTCGCTTTTTCAATGTTCAGAGCATTGATCACTAGTTGTTAAGCCAACAGAGGATCTGCTGAGCACTGTTGCTATTTGGGATAGCAGCAAGAATTTCCTCTCAATATGAACATGGATACTATAGAAGAACAAGGCTGCAGCTTCAATGTTTTCTGGGAGCCTAGGGAATTTGATTTGTGCCCCAATCTTTATTAACATAGATCTGTAAAATCCTTTGCCACACGGAATCATCATAGACTTAGGAAATATTGAATGTTAGCAGCCTATTGGCTATAAGAACAAACCAGTTTGGTGCAGAATCTGCTATAAGCATGGCCATTTGTTGAAATATAGCTCCGTTCGTGTTTAAGTATGCCAATTAAATATAAGTATATTCATGTGTGTGTGTGTGTGTATATATATATATATATTTATTATTATTGTTATGTTTGGTACACTGCAGAAAACCGATCAAATGAAGTATATATACATTGAAGCATATTGCAGACACAATAAGCATCGTGTACTGCAATGTATATTGCAGACACGATGGTATTGTATACTGCAATATATACATTGCAGACACGATAAGTATCGTGCACTGCAATGTATATTGCAGTCACGATAAGTATCGTGTACTGCAATACATTGCAGTCACGACACTATCGTGTACTGCAATGTAATTGCAGTCATACGATACGATAACTATCGGGTATAATCCCTAGTTATCAATTGACACTTAGTCGTATTGATTAACATACTGGTTCTGCAGTTATTTGATTGAAATTATATTAATGTAGGGTCATGACCATACATGGCAACTTCCATGTACGGTCATGACTTTACATATTAATATATATACTAAAAGGAAGTTGTAGAAGCAATCAATAAAAATAGGCAATTGCATTCTACAGCAATATATATATAAATAATAAATAATATAATTAAATCTTCTGATCTAATATTCCTTAACATGGTATCAAAGCAAGGTTATTAGAGAAGATATATTTTATTTATTTTATTTGATATTTCATATAAACATAATAAAAATTTATATTTGTGTTTATTATAATATCAAAAGGAAATGGCTCATAGTATGAGAATGGAAGATAGACTTGAGGGTGCATCCAACTTTATATCTTGGAAAACTAGAATACTTCTCTACTTCTAGAACTCTAGAGGATTATATAGAGAAAGAACCAAAAATACCTGGAGATGAAGCAAAAAAATCCACTTGGAAAAGGCGAAATAACAAAGTCAGGAAGTTGATTATTGACTCTGTCAAAGACTCTATACTTCCTAGCATTTCAAGATTAACCACTGCCTTTGAAATATTCAAAACCATTCAAGACACATTTGAAATCAATAATGCTAGTAGATTATTTACTTTGAAACAACAACTTATGAATATGAAAATGAACAAGGGTGAAACAATCACCTCTTATTTTTTGAGAGTATCATAATTAAGGGATCAACTCTTTACCATTGGAAATAATATGGATGATCTGGAACTATCCTTAATTTCTCTAAGAGGATTACCTATCTCCTGGGAATCATTCATTCAATGCATAAGTGCAAGACCTCCATTACCAAAATTTGAACAACTAAAAAATGATTGCACTCAAGAAGAATCAAGATTAATCTCAAGAGGAATAGGACCTAGCAAAGAAAAAGAAGTTTTGGCACTCCACACATCTAACAAAAAGAAAAAAATTTCAAAAAGGTAAAGGAGTACTAAAAACTTCAATAAAAAGGATCTTTCAAAAGTAAAATGCTACAAGTGTGAGAAATACAGACATATTCACAAATATTGTCCAGAAAGGAAGAAAATACAAGCAGCACTAGCTGAAGTCAACGAAATGGAAAATCCACTCTTCTTCCTAGCTTTGTCTAGTGAACTAAACTCAAATAAGAGTACACGGATAATTGATAGTGGAGCCTCCAGACAAATCATTGGATTCAGGGATCAATTTGAAACATTCAAAGGAAACTCCTCAGAAGAAGTTACTATTGGTGACAACTCTACTTATCCCGTGAAAGGAATTGGGACCTGTTCAATCAAGATAAGAGGAGTAATCTTATGGTTAAAAGAAGTACTATATGTACCTGGAATAAAAAGAAACTTAATCTCCATATCAGGACTAGTTGATCAAGGATATAGTCACATTTAATGAAGATAAAGTTCTTCTATGGACTAAAAATTCAAATATCGAGAATGCCATTACTATAGGGTCTAGGGAAGGCAGTCTATATAAATTATGTGGTGAACAAAAAATTGCCTTAAGCCATGAAGTTCAAAACAATAATGAGATATGGCATAAAAGATTAGACCATATTAGATATAGTGCTCTTCCAACTCTAAAAGGAATCACCCTAGGGATACCTCATCTTAAATCTAAACACTCAGGTATATGAAAAGGATGTGCCTTAGGAAAAAATACAAAAGGGTCTTTTCCAACAAGTGAACACAAATCTAAAAATGTATTAGAACTTCACAGAAATCTATGTGGTCCTATGTCAACACACTCCCTGTCAGGTGCCTTATACTATGTAATCTTTGTCGATGACTACTATAGAAGAACCTGGATATACTTCCTGAAACTAAAAGATTCCAATGAAGTTCTATTTGAGTTCAAAGAATACAAAGCACTAGTTGAAAATCAAATTGGCAAGAAAATAAAAACTCTAAGGTCTGACAATGGAGGTGAATATACTTCTGATAGCTTTAAAGAATTCTGCAAATCTGTTGGGATTAAGAGGGAGTATACTGTACCATATAATCCTCAACAAAATGGAGTAGCAGAAAGAAAGAACAGAACCATTATCGAAGTAGCAAAAGCCATGATACATGACCAAAACATTCACATCTTCTGGGCTGAAGCAGGATACACATCAATATACATACAAAATAGGTGTCCTCATGCTATCCTAGAAAATACTACACCAGAAGAAGTGTTTACAGGGAACAAACTAGACTTAAGCCATCTAAGAGTGTTTGGTTGTCCTGTTTACATACATGTTCCAAAAGAAAAGAGAACCAAATTAGAACCTTCTGGGAAGAAAGGTATATTCATAGGATATAGTGAAGATACTAAGGGATATCGATTCTACATCCCTAGCCAGAGATTAGTAGAAATCAGCAAAGATGTAAAGTTTGAAGAAAATTTCATATCCACAACTACTGAGGATGATTCCATAACAGATCTAGATAAAGATCTTACAACTGAGAATGAGAGGGAGAATAATACAATAGATTCAAAACCTACATCTTCAAATGTTGAGCCTACAAGTCCAAATGTTGAAAATAATGTAACATCAAATAACACCAAGAGACCCTTATGGGCAAGAAAGATGTTTGAAGAAAATAATATAGAGCCAGATCAAATATTCAGAGAGAAAAAGAGAACAAGAACACAAAAATGTTATGCCTTCTAACTGAGCTTGCAGAATCCAAACCCGACAGTGTTGAAAAAACATTAACAAAACAAGCTTGGAGAGAAGCCATGATTGAAGAGTATCAGTCCATTATGAAAAATGATGTTTGGGACATTGTGCCCAGACCCATAAACAAATCAATAGTCTCTTCAAAATGGTTATTCAAGATCAAATATGCTTCAGATGGCAGCATTGAAAAACACAAAGCCCAGTTTGTTGCTAGAGGATTCTCACATAAGGCTGGGATTGACTATGAAGAAACCTTTGCTCCTATAGCTCGATACACCTCTATGAGAACCATTCTTGCAATTGCAGCATCTAAAGGATGGAAAGTACACCAAATGGATGTCAAGACAACTTTTCTAAATGGGAAAATTGAAGAAGTATACATAGAGAAACCAGAAGGATTTGTCACACGTGATAAAAATCACTATTTATGTAAGTTAAAGAAATCTCTCTATGGCCTTAAGCAAGCCCCCAAAGCATGGTATGAAAGGATAGACAACTATCTCACCAAACTAGGGTACTCCAAGAACTTAGCAGATCCTAACATCTACTTCAAGGTAGTAAATAGTGATATGCTAATTGTAGTTCTGTATGTTGATGACTTGCTTATAACAGGAGAAGATCACCTGATCACAAAATGCAAACAAGACCTAGTACCTGAGATTGATATGAAGGATATGGGCCTACTACACTACTTCCTAGGTCTAGAAATTTGGCAAAAGAAAGATCACATTTTCTTAAATGAGGAAAAGTATACTACTGACATCCTTACCAGATTTGGCATTATGGATTGTAAACCAATGGCTACCCCAATGGAAACAAATCTACACAAGTTAAAAAGTGAAGCAGAAGATTCTGAACCTACAGATCCATCACCGTACAGACAAATTGTTGGATCCCTCATGTATCTAGTAAACACACGTCCTGACATCGGTTATGCCACAAATGTACTAAGTCACTTCATGTGTGAACCTAAGAAAATACATTTAATGGCCGCTAAGCACATTCTGAGATACTTACGAGGCACCATTGGACTTGGTTTGAAATATGAAAAGGTTGAGATTCAACTTCAAGGGTATTCTGATTCAGATTGGGCAGGAAGCTCCACAGATCGCAAGAGCGCCATAGGATGTTGTTTCAGTTTAGGATCTGCAATGATATCTTGGTTCAGCAGAAAACAATCAGCTATTGCTCAGAGTTCTACTGAAGCAGAATACATGGCTACCTCTACGGGAGCTAGAGAAGTAGTCTAGTTAAGGAAGCTATTGTTTGATCTATTTGGAAAACCTCTGGTACCTACCATTATTCATTGTGATAATCAAAGCTACATCAAACTCTCAATAAATTCAATTTTCCATAATCAATCAAAACACATAGAGATTCCTTACCATTACATAAGAGATATGGTCGACAAGAACATCAGCAAACTAGTGTATATCAGCACTAAGGAACAAAATGCTGACATCTTTACCAAACATCCTGCAAAACTGAAGATAGATTATTTCAAGAGAAAAATTGGTATGACTAGACTTTAAACTTGTTGGGATGAAATTCCTACTCTTGTACTTTGTATTCATGAATATATAAATAAAGTTATTTTTGAAATATTTCATTGTGTTCAAGAAGATGACGATTTTCTATATAATTGAGGTTACTATTACAAGGTGATGATCTTGACAATAGTTAACCAAATTTCAAGATTGACACCCTAACGGGTTGTCCTGGATTGTGTTGGATATCTTGATACTGGAATGTTATTACTGTATGGTGTAATAACTCATATATCATGATTGACACCTTAACAGGTAGTCCTGGATTGTGCCGGATATCATGATATCAGAATGTCTAAAGTATATATCATGATTAAGACTTCTTTATGTTGTCCCAAATTTTGTCAGTATTCATGACATACTATGACCTTCCACAATACATCTTAAACCCTCTCTTGCTAAGAGGGAGTGTTGAAATATAGCTTCATTCATGTTTAAGTATGCCAATTAAATATAAGTATATTCATATATATATATATATATATATATATATATTTACTATTATTGTTATGTTTGGCACACAACAGAAAACCGATCAAATGAAGTATATATACATTGAAGCATATTGCAGACACGATAAGCATCATGTACTGCAATGTATATTGCAGACACGATGGTATCGTATACTGCAATATATACATTACAGACACGATAAGTATCGTGCACTGCAATGTATATTGCAGTCACAATAAGTATCGTGTACTGCAATATGTAATACCCCTCGCATCTTATTATTGTTGAGAGTATGTTTAGTTTGATACTGTTTTATCTTAGTTGATTAGATCAGACATATATCATATGTTATATTTATATTGTGGTGTGTGATTAAACAATTATATTTTGGATGTTAATTGTCATGTTTGAACCTGGAACAAAACATTATGTGATGGTTAAATTTAGTAATGATGGATTTTATATGATGTTTCAAATGCATGAATTAATTGATGTAATTTAGATGATGATTATATTTGGTACTTACCCCATATCCGCATGTGTATGGTATCGTGTTTGTTATCATATATGTTTTCTTTTCTGTTGACATGCATGTATGGTAGAGGAGGAGGCGTAGTTACCCCATTGAGTCGGGTCCACACGTCCCAGCCATCCCTACCATTGTCTGTTATTATATTTATATATGCACATGTACATGCAATGGTTTTTATGCAGGTTGCAGGTACCGGGCATCAACTTCCCTGGTTTGACAGGATGAGCATGCCTTATGATGTCTCAATGGCGGAGAAGGGGAGTTAGCACTCAAGCCAATTCCCTAACCTAACCTAATCGTCCTAAAACCACGGACGGAATCTTACTTGACTTACCTGAATCGAATTCGTTCTGGTAGAACGAATCCGATATATGTTTTCCCGGTTGAGCATGATATTGTCTTAGGTGTTGTTCCATGTTGGTGTCATATTTTGACCTTGTGGATCTCATGTCTGATTTCTGATAGTTATTTAAATTATGTTGACATATTGGTAAATATAATATTATTAGTATGATATAACATAATTAGTTATATATGCTTTCACTAAGTCTCTTATAATAATAATATTACAAATGGTATATATATTAATTTTATATGTATGACTATATGTTTATATAGATAGAGCTTATTATATAATTTTGAATATTGAGTGTTATAACTTAATGCAAATGATAAATTAAAAATAAAAGAAAAGAAATTTTACAATTTTAAATTGTTTCATTTTAGGTAGTTGACTTGAATAGTAGGGGGAAATAATAAAATATTTCTCCCCTACTTTTCAAGTCAATTTAGAGGTAAGAGAGAGGGACTTGTCACTACTTTTGATATGCAAAAAAATTTAGAGGAGAGAATGGAGAAAGAGATGAAGGGTTGAGGAAGAGAAGAGAGGAAGAATAGAAGGCAATTTGGGAGCTGATTTGGAAGCAGCTGAGAGTTCAAGCTTGTGGATTGGAGAGGTATTCTCGGCTGGACTTCATCAGCCTGCTTGTTGAACCAGGTAGGATTTGAGTTCCTTAATATGTTCTAAATTAGATTCTAATCTTTCCATCAAATGAGAGAAAAGATTTATCTCCTCAAATTGAAGAGTGAAGCAATAGTTCAGTGAGAATTTAGTTTGCAATGTGAAATTTTAACATCATAAACATACAATCCTTCTCAAACTCAGTCTTTAGTGAATCCAATTTTGGAATGGAAATGAACTTGTTACTCCATAACTCAAAGGGGACTTAGTGATATTTTAATCCAATGTTGTCGTATTATTCATTAAATGAACAAATTGGTTATGTTGATATCTCTATTGTTTTAGAAATCAAACCATATCTAAACCTTGTTGATATACCATTAACTTAATGTCCATAGACTTCATAATATTTTAAGAAAACAAATGAAATTTGATGAATGAATACTCATAGTAGTGAAGGAAATAAAACAAAATTAACTTCCAAAGGAGAGTTCAATTACAAAGAAATATGAGCTTTCAGCTCTCTGGAAATTGTATGGGAAAAGAATTCCCATACAATTTCTTACACAGTCATTATTTAATTATATCTCCTGCCACCTTGGACTATAAACAAAAACAAATAATACCTAGTCAACACTACTTTACTCAACCCATCACTTCTCCACCTTGGAGCTCGCACCCCTCCTTGCACAATATTAATAGCTTGAAATGAAAGAATGATTTCTTTTATTTGTTTGAGTTATGTCAATTTGGATGTTACGTAGGGCTTAGTATGGGCTTGGAAAAGTTTTTTAAAAAATGCATTAACTTTGTTACTTTTTTCCCAAAGCTTTCTTTTCACCACCTCTTGTCTTGTCCTTTACTCCATGTCATGGACAAGTACTTGGGAGCAGGCCTTAATGGCTAGTAAGTGGCGTGAGTTTCTAACTTAAAGTTTTGCATTGATTAATTTTACCTTGTTCAAACCTCTTGACCTTGCTTTGGCCGCCCTAGGGATTGGGCTCTTAAAACAAGGAAACTCACCCACCTATCTTCATTGAATAACATGTGTCAGGCCATTTGAGCGCCTCCCAAGAGATAAGACATGTGATATGTGTTTGGTTTTAATGTTAAAGTTTCTTTTTCAAAGCCATGTGGGACTTTGGGGCGCCATCTTTGAGCCTCTACTTAGGATTTGGTGGGCCCCTATGTTTCCTCACCTATGACTTGTTTTTTCTTTTTCCCCAAACAAATCTTTTGTTTGAATGAATATAGTGGCGTGGGCTTTGGGTTTAATTAACTTAACATTATTATGTTTTTGGTAGCCCACTTGTTGATTCATGATGCTAGGTGATTAGGGATTAGTTAATAGAGTTTTGGTTTAGAATTAAATAAGATGGGTTTTAATTAAAACTAAACATGGATTTTGATTGTTTTAAATAGTGCAATACAATTTTGATTGTTAATTAAGTTTAACTTGGGATAACAGTCTTATAATAGGAATATTTTATTAACCATTATTTTAATCTACTAGTTATTATTAATTCATTATTGTTTTGGTATTTAATTTAGCCTTGGTAATTGAAAGTTATCAATAGGTGTTATAGTATTATTACTAGTAAACTTATTGATTTATTCTATAATTGTATTTTTTTCGAGTGCGTATTTGAAGTTTAGTATTATTTAATCTTTTCATTTGATAGTTAAGCATTCGCATTAATCAAGTTATAGTAGGCAATGTTAGCGTTCACAATGTGGTCATTTTATTGTAGACGTGGTTATTCTGATTAGTGTGATTAACTAGTATGAGCAAATAATTACTTGTTAAAATGATTCTTGTGAATTTGATTTCCGTACGAAATGTCGATTTCTTGTTTACGATGTTCTCTTACTATGTATATCTTATGTGCATGTTAAATACCCTGTTGATGTAGTTGATTTGCATACGGAATTAGAAGACCAAATAGGGGGTAAAATCCAGAGGTTGGGTATATGTTGTGGTTATCAGTTATCTGGTTGTTGATTGTTTTTATGGTGCAATGTGGATTCTATCTTCTTTTGCTTGTTTTGGATTAGGGTCAATGTGAGACCTTAATGGGGAGGTCAAACCAATCCCTGTTATTATTTTCCTCCTGGTGGATTAAAATTTGAATTAGTGGCCAAGTGGATTTATGTTTTGAAATGGGAATATGCTTTATTTGTTTATTTGGTTATTGGAACTTAATGTGTTATAAGTGGCCACAAACCAGGATGGGTATTGTTGTGAAACTAGGGTAGGTTATCTAGATGTGATGTAGGGGGTGGCTTGCAATGGATCGCCGAGGCCCACAAGTGGCTGACGGATCATCCATTGACAAGTGTCTTAATTCCAATGATAACATTATAAAAATTGATCTAGTTAGGAAAACATTAAAAAGATAAATTGTGATACTTTGCCCATACCTTGAGTGCCGTCGGTTCAGTGAGGAACCTTCAGGACTAAACTCAAGGGTGGATCATCGATATACTTGTCTTCATGAGAGATATCGATGCCACGTATGATCACTTGATTGCCGTCGGTTCAGTGAGGAACCTTCAGGACTAAACTCAAGGGTGGATTTGCGTGATGACACCCTCCTACTCACACCGTAGATATCCTACGTAGGTTAGTGCCTCTGGTAACCCGTATACCCTCTTGTTCTAGAGATATCTTCCTAGGTGATGATTGTGGATTGGTCCTTAGTGTGTGTGTGGGCTTGGTGTTATCTCCCTAGCACGGTGGGGTGGACCTCTGGGTTCCACATGGTCGGGAGGTAGTGTACTTCTCCATTGAGACTGTTGCGGTTACCCTTCTTCACCTGATTGTTCACTTGGATCAGTCTATCACATTTGTTGCAGATTTATGTACCCAGTTATTAGAAGATATTATCTTGTACTTGTAGGAGATTTCATTTGATTAGCAATGATCCTTACGTGGATCCATGATGTATTTTGATATTTGTAAATTGTATTAAATATCACCGCATACCCTATGATATGTGTAGTGGATGTAGATGATCATGTGATGTAATGTTATATTGGTTCAAGAGATGTATTTAATTTTATTATGTACTTATAAGTTCTTTAGCATTTGATCTTGTTAGCGTAGTGTTAGTTAGATGACGTAATACTACGTCAGGGACCCTTGAGAATGAAAAAGGAATGATGTGATTGTTCAAACTGATGTATGTAGAGCAGTGTGATGCTTTATTCAATGTGCTTGTTAACATTAGTAAACAAAAAAAAAATTTGGTTGCATAACTTAGCATAACTTTTAGTGTTAATCTCTTGGGTTCCCTGGCGGGGCGTTACATATAAGTATATTCATATATATATATATATATATATATTTACTATTATTGTTATGTTTGGCACACAACAGAAAACCGATCAAATGAAGTATATATACATTGAAGCATATTGCAGACACGATAAGCATCATGTACTGCAATGTATATTGCAGACACGATGGTATCGTATACTGCAATATATACATTACAGACACGATAAGTATCGTGCACTGCAATGTATATTGCAGTCACAATAAGTATCGTGTACTGCAATACATTGTAGTCACGATGCTATCGTGTATTGCAATGTAATCAAACGACACTATACGATAACTATTGGGTATAATCCCTAGTTAACAAACGACACTTAGTCATATGGATTAACATACCGGTTCTGCATTTATTTGATTGAAATTATATTAATGTAGGGTCATGACCCTACATGGCAACTGCCATGTACGGTCATGACTTTACATATTAATATATATACTAAAAGGAAGTTGTAGAATCAATCAATAAAAATAGGCAATTGCATTCTACAGCAATATATATATATATAAATAATAAATAATATAATTAAATCTTTTGATCTAATATTCCTTGACACCGTTTAGAAAGAGAATGCCTTTCTCAGGCTTGCAATGGTCAAGAACTTGTCCAACACACAGCAAAATGAAACATTAGGAATCTCAATAGAAGTACAATTACTCAATCGGACCAATATGAGCACACTTATTCTTTGGGTGTTACATATGATCCCCTCAAGGACACCAAAACTCAAATGAAAAATAAATTTCAAGAACCCTATATAAGGAAAGAGAGCAACAGAAAATTAGAACAACTTGGTGAACAGATTACATTTTTTATCCTTTTTCTGCTCTAGCTGAACTTGATACAGAGAAAATTGAGGGAGCAGCACAAGCAACACTTGTCTCTTTTCTATGCAAATGTCAAACCAAGACATCTACATGAACCTGTTACAATTTTCCTTGGTAAACACTTGTCTTTTTTATCTAAGCTTCCAAAAAGTTGCAATTCGGTTCCACCTCTGACAGTCCAAATTTGCAGATCAAGCTAGCAATTCTGAAAGGTATCCAAGATGCTTGATGGTCTTATTGTGAAGAACCGGACTAGGCTCTTCCTTGATAAATATTGATATATTGTATACCAAAGTAACTAATTTTCCAATAAAATATGCAAAGCTAAATTTGATAACACAACCAGCAATTTCATTTAACTAATTCAGTGAAATAACATTCTGAAATTGACGTCCTTTATTCAACTATAAATATTCAACCGAATGATATAATAACAGATTGTTATCAATTTATGAATTGCACCTGTGCATACACCAATTCTAGCTTTTCCCTATCATGACCTGTACTTGCGAAATCTCCCTTTTGCTGGTGACATCTTTGAAGTGTAATAGCCGCCACCTGTGTATTGATCACATCACTGCTATAGCAGTACGTGACTGGTTCAGATCAACAAACCCTCCCAAAAGAGGACGTACGGCCCTGTTATCATAAAGATTCTGCCCAGATTTGACAGCCGCCAATAAATACAGCCTCACGTGCCAGCAAACAATGTTCACGTGGGTAGTTTGTGAAGAATAAAATGCTGTCAGCCACAACGTCTCCCCTTTATTCTGATTTGCAACTCCCCACGCGGCACTTGTACAATCAATCCAATGAATATCTTCTTCCCAGACTCTTTCGATAATCAAAGAGATTATTCTATGACATCCAAGAACTTTCAGAATTCTTTTGTTTATTCCTTGTCACGATTCCCAATAACTTCAAACTCCAGATTCAGAAATTCTCACACAATCGATATACAACAGCATCGAATTGCGAACTCAATAAAAATTAGCTGTAAAATTCACCACCAATAGAAGATGGCTCAAATTACGAGAGGAATCAATCCTTGAAACCCTAGCCAGGTTTTGTCTTCTTCCCAAATTCCAAGAAAAATAAATGATTGCATAAGATGAGAAAAGTGCTTTTTCGAGTAGAATATATAGGCTTTTTTGGAAAAAGCACTTTTTAATATTTTCACTTAATTGGCTTTAAAAATAATCTCACTTTATAACATAAAGTTATAAAGTCATAAGTTATTAAATTAAATCAAAATAATTTAATTTAACAACACATTTAAAATATAAGCCACTGAACTGTTTGACTACAATCAACGAACTTCTGACAAAGCACCAAGTCCAACTGCCGCAGCTAGGAATAGGCACTGCCCTGCCAGAAATAGCCACTGCTAAAAATAGACTTACTATAAATAGTAAGTCTCTCAAACGGGAGATTCTCTGAAACTCGATCCTAAGATATCTGACGCTCCATGCAGACACCCTGCTAATCCTGGCCATACCCAAAATACCACTTACTAAAAATAGTAAGTTGACCAAAATGATTTGAACGAAGAGCAGACCTGATAAGTCGAACCTCCAGAATGGAATCCCAACACTGGCTCCACCATCTGACCCCCTCTGATCGCCTGATTAGCCTGTGAGGGTCGCCAAACCAAGCTAATCCCATAATTCTAAAAACGGGGACATTACAGTCCTCCCTTCCCAAGATTTCTTGTCCTCAAGCAATCAGGAAAAACAAGCAACATCATAAACCACCCAGATCCCAAGGATGGTCACAAGTAATGTCCCGATCCTCACCAAACTCTTGTGAAAAGAGAACCAACATCAACAGAACAAGCACCACTGAAAACATCTGTAAACCAACTGTAGATGTCAATGCTGAAAACAACCCAACGGAACTCAACCAATCTGAAATAACAACTCTGTTAAAACTTGAGTCCCTGTCTATCCAGCACTCACACCCAACTGCACTGGGAAAACAACAGTGACCAAATGTGCCTGAATCATTGTTATCAACTCTGCCCTCTAATAAATAGTCCTGAGTGTGTGGACACTGCAAGTAGTCTAACTTGCAACTGCCACTTCCATTTGTAAAAGATGGTGCCAATCCATCCCATAATGGATGGTAAGATACTGGAGCCGGTTTACCCCTGCGTGAGATCAGATCATCCACCTATGGGTCAAAAGAAAAATGATGAGCATACCCCACCATAAAATGCCGGTAGGAATCCCCAATCTCTGTCAATGGCTCATCATTACCAAACCGGGAATCAAAAGATGGCTCCAATCTCTAACTCCGCATAATTGTAGGCTGGGTAAGAACCTGAGCAACCCTCTCAACAAACCCAACCTCAAAATCCCTGTGGGGAAGCATAGTAGAAAGAGTCTCCACAATCTTCCCGACCAACCTCCGAATAGCACAAGAGCCTCGGATGAGAGTACCCTCAGACACTCTATAAGAATCCTGGCGCACGTCTACACTCTCAAGAAGATACTCCATAAATGACTCGGTGCAGTAGAAATTATATGTGGAAGCATCAACTCGCTCCCCCGCAATCCACAGCTGATCTCCCCGCAAATGTGGCACAACCGTCTCGTGCTATCAGCTAAGTGAGATGATGAAGTAGATTCACTCCCAGCTAAAGGAAGCAAATCAACTCAAGAATCTGTCTCCTCTGGTACTCCTACCTCATCCGTACCAAGTGCTCCCAAATCCGGAATAGATGTGTCTACCACAATATCATGTTCCTCAATACCAACCGTAGGAGAAAACTCACCACCAACCACCTCAATGTGTAATTGAACTGGGTCTAGGGCTGGTGTGGACCGTAAACGCTCCAACTCCACGGTCACCTCCTCCAACTGGATCTGCATCTCCTGAAGAGCCCGCTAAGTATCCTCTAAAACCTTGGTAGTCACTATGAGCTCCTGGGTAAGCTCACTCACCTCCTCCTCTCTGTCCATCAGTGCCTCATAAGCTATACTCCCCCACTCCACTAGGTGATCTCGGTTGACTACCATCTATAAATAGTTCTATCTCAAAATCTTGACAGCCTCACGCAAAAAGTGAATCTTTGTAATGAAAGATAACCACTATTGGACTCATTTGTCATAGGAGTACCCCAACCATAAACAGCCAACAACTGACGAGCGGCATCAAAATACTTGAGAGTAGAAGAAATATCCCTCTCCTCAACTCGCAATTAGCTGGTCACATGATGACTCTGCACAACAGGCCTCCTATGTACCACCTCAAATGCACTGTCCACACTATGAGAGGAAGCTGTAACCAACACACTCCCTTCAATATCACCCTCTCCCTGTGTACTTACATCTGAGTACACCTCTACAAACTGAGTACAGGCATTAGACACATCCTCATCTAAATTCGGGAAAGCTACTGCTGAAACTAACTCAAAACAATCTCCAGCTTCCTCGTCCTCTGCAACTATCTGATAATCCAGACCCTGAGATACATCCACATGAGTCACTGACGAAGTAACCCTCTCTCCAGAAATGGAAACCCTTGCTAAAACAAACTCCTTCCACTCATAAGCTTCCCTGTCCTCATCTGTGGGTCCCTGTAACACAGAGTCCTAGAACTCACCATCACCAAATGACAATGCTGAATCAACGCCCAAGGTCAAATATAGAAAGCGAAAAACACTACAGCACTCATCATCCTCGCTCTCAGCATCGAAGATATCTGCAATGCTAGTGTACACATCATCTATCGACATCTCCTCTACTAACTCTAGCTGCATACATGACTCAATGTCGTCATGTGAATCAACTAAACTGTGGCATGAAACTATATCGCCCAAATCAGCTGCAACACTCTCATCCTGAGTGTCATCACTAGGAAGCTCCATGCTCACATCCTCAACACAAGAATAAACCACTATCTCCTGTACTGATCCTACACTGCGACTGCTATCATAAATCTCTGAGCTGTCAAAGCTCATACACTCCTCGCAGTCATCACCCAACATCTCACAAGGGGTGTCATCTCCAATTCAACTCACAACATCCTCGAAAGTGTCATCAGATGTGTCTATACTATCAGCTCCCACATCTCCTACTGAAATCTCATCTGCGGACACGTGTCTCTGCACACATGACTCAATGTCAATCTATGCACCAATAATGCTTGAGCTCGAACTGTCATCAACTGACCCCGCTGTAATGCCCAGATCACCAACCTCACCACAGGGAGACTCCGTAAGTGCCTCGGTCCTATCTAAGGAAGCAACTGCCTCCTGAACTGGAGCAACACTACTACAGCTGACATAAACATCTCCAATAATAACTCCCTCCATGAGAGAGTCTGAATACTCAATGACAACTGCAACATCAGCTGACTCTGTACAATCCGTAGTGACTGCTCTAGGAGCCTCACCCTGGTGATCCTCAGCACTGCTGTCAACCAATGGCACTGAAACATCCACTGGCTCATGTGCAATAAATCCATCACCACCACTGCGGATGGGAATAGCAAGTGCTGAACTAGATGTAGGAACATCAACATCATGGACTACTGTTGGAGAAAACTCCAGCCTTCTCCCCTACAAACTAGATGTCGGCCTTCTAAAAGCAGAGACCATATATCTCCCTGCCCTATCTATTGTAGCTGGATTTGACAACCTCTCTACCAATCTCTACTGATGCAATCTAAGTCTCTCCATGCTTTCTACCAAAGCATTTAATTCCGCTCTATTTCTTTTACTGCTATGACGACTTCCGGAACTAGATCTCCTGTATTTATCCATAGCTAGAAAATAGAAGTACTGGGCACTTTTAAAATACTTTTGAATATAAATGATTCCAGACCCCACAGGATGGCAGGAAAAATGCTCTGATACCATTGTGAAGAACTAGACTAGGCTCTTCCTTGATATATATTGATATATCGTATACCAAAGTAACTAATTTTCCAATAAAATATGCAAAGCTAAATTTGATAACACAACCAGCAATTTCATTTAACTAATTCAGTGAAATAACATTCTAAAATTGACGTCCTTTATTCAACTATAAATATTCAACCAAATGATATAATAACAGATTGTTATCAATTTATGAATTGCACCTGTGCATACACCAATTCTAGCTTTTCCCTATCACGACCTGTACTTGCGAAATCTCCCTTTTGCTGGTGACATCTTTGAAGTGTAATAGCCGCCACCTGTGTATTGATCATGTCACTGCTATAGCAGTACGTGACTGGTTCAGATCAACAAACCCTCTCAAAAGAGGACGTACGGCCCTGTTATCATAATGATTCTGCCCAGATTTGACAACCGCCAATAAATACAGCCTCACGTGCCAGCAAACAATGTTCATGTGGGTAGTTTGTGAAGAATAAAACGCTGTCAGCCACAACGTCTCCCCTTTATTCTGATTCACAGCTCCCCACGCGGCACTTGTACAATCAATCCAATGAATATCTTCTTCCCAGACTCTTTCGATAATCAAAGAGATTATTCTATGACATCCAAGAACTTTCAGAATTCTTTTGTTTATTCCTTGTCACGATTCCCAATAACTTCAAACTCCAGATTCAAAAATTCTCACACAATCGATATACAATAGCATCGAATTGTGAACTCAATAAAAATCAGCTATAAAATTCACCACCAACAGAAGATGGCTCAAATTACGAGAGAGGACTCAATCCTCGAAACCCTAGCCAGGTTTTGTCTTCTTCCCAAATTCCAAGAAAAATAAATGATTGCATAAGATGAGAAAAGTGCTTTTTCGAGTAGAATATATAGGCTTTTTTGGAAAAAGCACTTTTTAATATTTTCACTTAATTGGCTTTAAAAATAATCTCACTTTATAACATAAAGTTATAAAGTCATAAGTTATTAAATTAAATCAAAATAATTTAATTTAATAACATATTTAAAATATAAGCCACTGAATTGTCTAACTGCAATCAACGAACTTTTGACAAAGCACCAAGTCCAACTGCCCCAGCTAGGAATAGGCACTACCCTGCCAGAAATAGCCAATGCTAAAAATAGACTTACTATAAATAGTAAGTCTCTCAAACAGGAGATTCTCTAAAATTCGATCTTGAGATATCTGACACTCCGTGCAGACACCCTGCTAATCCTGGCCATACCCAAAATACCACTTACTAAAAATAGTAAGTTGACCAAAATGATCCGAACGAAGAGCAGACCTGATAAGTCGAACCTCTAGAATGGAATCCCAACACTGGCTCCACCATCTGACCCCCTTTGATCGCCTGATTAGCTTGTGAGGGTTGCCAAACTAAGCTAATCCCATAATTCTAAAAATGGGGACATTACACTTATCCTCATGCTTACCTAGATCACTCACACAATGAAACAGAGGAAGCCCTCAATAGATGCTAGAGACTCCCTACTGGAAGCTTTGTTGGGGAAATCTTTGATGAGAAAGAGTGGATTAAGTAAGCTTGAGCCAAGAAAAGGCAATAAGGATTCTGCACAAATTCAGTAATATGGATATTATCATATAAGGTTCGTACCATTCACTTACCCTACAAACCTAAATTTCTTAGGAAGAATGTCAGAACTGATCAGAGTGCTATGATTCTTTTCCCAGAAGTTGCAGAAATAGGGATCAGCATAAAATTGAAAAGATTGAAGTTTCTGGAATTCAATAGAGAAAAATGTTACCTGCATAGCCCATGGAAAGTCTTTATAGTTGTGAATGTAATGACCCTTACTAATAGGATCACTACAACCACTGATATTGTTCTGTGTAATTTTGTCAAACACTTGGCAAAATAACAAACTATACTGCTGGAAAGTAAAAGACTGAATATGGAAAAATTGTTGAGCAACAAATCCACTCAACTACTAATGCAATTTAGTGCCAATATATTCATTCAATGAAGATATAGGTTCTTTTACAATAGATTTGCAACTTTCAGATTTTTACAAGATAACTTGGCACTCACTATGCAACTAAATGCAATGACTTGGCACACAATGAACCTCTACTCTGAATATGCAAATGCAAATATAATCCTTCCTTTTGAATCACTTATACAGCTGGGTACAATTCAATAACTGGAACTATAAACCCTCATGGCCAAAATATGACATAGCTGTATACAAACAGTGACTGTAAACTCCAAACCCTTTTAGCAAAATATGTCATAAAAACATGTACCAAGCAATTACAATTGAAGAAGAGGAACCTGGACTATGCCGTTGATTGCAATGAAGCATTGATGCTGTTGATGAAATCCTAACCTCCTCTTGAAATCTGAATGCAGGTCCGTACATAGTGCTGGAGCAGGCCGTACAGTACAGCACTGTACAAAAATTATATTAATTTTTGTCTTCCACAGAAACTGCCGAAAATTGCACAGATGGAGTCGCCAAAATCCAAAGAATAATCTGATGTCAATTACAAGAATTTTTGACCAGGTTTGATGGACTTTTGATCACAAAATATGCTTCCAGGAACCCTTTCGAAAATGCCCAGTCTGTTATCAGATTTATAATGAAATATGGCTCAGCTAATTGAGATAACCTCCAAAAGGAATTAATGCAATCTTCTTCACCAATTGACTCCAAAATATCAAGAACTCAGTCCAAGTCTGAATACACCAATGAAGCTCAAATAGAAAGTCTGAAGTCTTAATTGCTGAGGTTGATCTGATAAATTCGAACCATATATGAGCTCTTCAAACCTCCAAATCTCAATGCAAACTATACTAGGAAGAGACGAACTGCCCAGAATTGACGGCGCCCAGGCCTTGGAATGGCTGCGAACCCACAAGGAAATTTTTAATAATTTTTCTAAGCTGCCAAAATCTCCTGCAAGTACAGTCGCAGGTACTGTATGGACAGTCCAGTACAGTACGGACTGACAGTTCTAAAACCCCCTGTTAAAGCTCCAAAATGGTGATGCCAAAACTAGCAGAATGCTCCAAAAATAAAATCGAACCCTTGTTTGAAAGATGGAGTTCACTCCTTGTCAAAAAATCGAACTTCTCCTTGCCTCCAAGAATGAAATGCTGGATGCTCCCAGGCTGAGAATGAATCACCAAAAATACTTCCAATTTAAGCACACTTGAATTGGCTGAGTACCAATTCCTCCAAGCAACCCTTCAAAAGGTATTCCACTTCCTCAGTTATGCGAATCCAAGGGAGACTCCGTTCCCAAAGACCCAATGACTACTTGAAACCCTTAGGCTCCACAATAGACTATGTGACTGAATCACAATCTGATGTCAAGAGAGGAAATACAAACTGGATGATCAAATGAGAGACCCATAGGGTCTATTTATTCACTTTTTAGAAACTTCCTCTAGAAGCCACTTAACTTTCTAGAAGCATCCAAATATTCTTATGACATAAAGTACACTTTTATAAAATATAACTTTATAATAAAAAGTGCATCTCAACATCAAATTATAAAACTGGCCCCGAATAAAGTAACTTTACTTTATAACAAACGTAGGCCCAAATCACTAATCACAAGTAAAGCCAAAAATTGCCAAAATATAGTCGCTGGTCGACTCTCTCCACATCGCCACCAGTCTACGAGAGCCCGTGATAGACTGATCCGGCACGCTAAACGATGTCAGCCAGAATGGGGACATGACAGTGAAAAACCACCTTGTGACTCACAATGAAACAATGTTCTATTTTACTAACCAGAAATGTTGGGCCAAAAAAGTTGCTGAGCTTGAACATATTGATCAGCATTGACAAATGGCCATTTGTTATATGTTTTATAAGATTTAATCCAAATTTATAGCAGTCAGAATAAAACCACTTTTTGCAAAATTTCTTTCTTACTCTGGGTCAACAAATAATAGATAAATATTCTAGCTATTTAGGGTTTTATTTACTCCTGTAAAACTCTGAACAAGGCTGGAGTCGTCAGAAAAGGTAGACATGTCAAATCTTTTGATTGATGCATCTGGGATATGGCACCACAAGCTACACTGGACTTCAGTTTCACAAAGCCTGTGACAGATTGGATTAATTGCTGTTTAACAATACTTACATGCTCTATTGTCTTACATGGTGATACTGATCAATTTTTAACACTTTCTAGATGACTTAGACAGGAGGAGCTGCTTAGCCCATATTTATTGCCAATCGCAGTAGAAAATGAGTCACTTGATCATACACTCAAAACAAGAAGCCAAACGTCATAAACTGCCAGCTGTCCAGTGAGAAACTTGATATTGTTCTACTCTGCTAATTCTACATTATTGGCTTTTGTTCTTGTTTAGGAAATAGAACACCTCAACAAATTGCTTAGTTTGTACCTGCTGGCTACAGAACAGAGGATCAAACATTCCTGCACTTTGGAAAAGAGAGATTCTCACTATGCTGTAATTTCAGGAAAGCAAGCTTACCACAAAAGTCTCCAGATGCACTTATAAATGACTGTTTTGGTGGACACACAACTCTTACAAAATTTGCTCCAAGACATATTTTTTGAGCCCTGATAATGTCTGAGACAGGCTCAATATCAAAAACATCCTCTCTTGTCAATGAAAGCTGCATGGTGACTTCAATTATACTCTATATCAACCTGGAGTAGAATTATGAGGGCCAAAAATCTTACCAGTCTGGAGGAGAAACTGTTATAAGTTGCTTAGAAGACTCTGATATTAGAGTCTACAAAATATTGTAAAAGCATAATCAAATCTCTCAATAAACAAGTTACGTGGCAAATAGGGAATGATGACACCATATAGTTTTGGGAAGATAGTTGGGAAGCCAACACTCATAGATGATCCTCTGCTTCCGACCTTTAGAGAGCTTTCTAAAGCCAAGGCCATCTTAAGTTGGGTGATTATTGAAGACTAGAATAGGATTGAACAGAGATGGAATCTGGATGTGATCAACAAGGTTGGCACTCATTTTCCTGCTTAGGTAACTGCTTAATCTTCTCAACCATCCAATTTCCTCAGTCTATATGGAAAGCAATGGGAAAACTTTCCAACATTCATTTTTAGTCTCTAAACAGGATAACAAAGCCTTTTCCAAATGGTCTAAAATTTCTACTCAAGTGGCTGCTATTCAAAGGCAATACCAAACTCCTCCAACAATGATGCTGATGGAGCCTTAATTTTTACAAATTAAGGCTTCCATTTGATTACTTTCCCTCGTTTTCTCATTTAAATTTGTCATTAATAATAAGCTAGATTATTAGTATACTAGGATTTATGAAGATTATTCTCAAATTTTATATATGTTATAAATGAATTTTCGAACTTTATATAGAGAAATATTTTTATTCAGTAATCATAAAAATATCACCTCATCCTTGAGGCATATTAATTTATGATAAATAAAATGATTACCCAAATTACTAGAATCCTAAAGACATTATTGTTTTAAGTAGTCTGTATACTTCATATCTTTATTCTACAGATAGTAATTCTGTGCAAAACATCACCGAGTTTAAAAGAGACGCGATAAAAGACAACGTGAATCCTAAATGCTTGATGGCGGATTCTCACCGATAAGGAGGATGTTGTGCATACAGACCTTTGCATCGTCCTTCCCATACACAACGTGAGGGATAGATATCTTGTTGAATGCAACAGAGTCTGAGCATCATTCCAGTATGAAGTTTGAATGTATAAAAGCTATCTTCACATCCGTAAGGATGGAATGTTGAATGTCCAAATTTCATTACCCACGCGTATGATGTTAAAACAATGTTTTATTACGCCCGACAGTGGAGGTAAAATATTCATGAAGGAAATTAAAAGCCGTATGATCTGAGAATGATGTCCAGTGCTCAATCATTATCATCTTTTGTGAAGAGATGTAAAGATGCAAAGTTACGATTGTCACAGGTCAAAAGTTGTATGATTGCCATTCATACAGATAACTTTGCGAGATTCCTATATGTTAAAGAAACAACACTCATATTGTCCCTGCACTCAGGGATTCCTATAAACACTATTGGATTTTTTCTTTCATCTGGAGATACGCGTAGAAGATGATGAACACGGGAGTGGAGACTATGCTTATCCTAGCAACTCTTATATGCAGGTGTCAGGTATTGACCACACAACCATTTTCCTCTGCCAGATTATCCCAGTATGCTCACATATCATACTTAGCAACAGAGGAGTGTTGAAACAGTTGTCTTCGATGGTTAAGTATTGGGTGCCAAACTGAAGCATAGACGACAGAAGTATAATTTACGGAAGCACCGTCAAAGGATTGAATTGTACCGGACTCTTCACACTATGGACGAATATCTTAAAATATCAGGTTGTGTGTGGTGAGGTGTCTACACGAAACAGGAAAATATGCATCCAAATGAAGAAGAACGGGAGTGGAAGTTTGCATAAACAGATCAGTTGTTTGAATTTTTACATGCCATTTGTCTTATTGACAAACACACTCATCTTTTGCAAATACATGGTGTTGTTGGGTAATTATTTTGAAGAGATGCAACGTTTCAGGACCGCAGTTTCCATCTATTCCTTTCACGCCAGGTGTCTTGTATTGTATGAGGTTTACAAATTATTGTTTTCGGTCTCTAAAATGAGCTGCGTTACAAATTTGAATTAACAAAGTAGGCAGTTGTTTTTATGAAGCGGTGTGTCTTTTAAAAACACAACCATGTGACTCTTCCATCTTATATAAACACAAGATGTAAAATCTAAGAACACGGCCGGTTGTAAAAAAACTGGTGAAAATATTATACTCGGATATATTGTATTTTTCTATTGGCAAGGAATGAAATTTTGAACTAAGCTTGTGAATTTTGGATTATTGAGTAAATATATTTATGTGTGATTCTGGAATCAAACTGCATTGGATAGATCATCCGTAAGGAGTGTCTCCATTGCAACTTTATTTCTGGCATAATCTGTAAGCGTATCTATTTTAGTTGTTCGTATTAGAGTTTTTTTTTTATTATTATTAAGTTGTGTCCTTTATAAATATTTTATTAATTTCTATAAATATATCAATATTCAAATAAGTGGACTGGATCATTATTGCATTTTAAACTTGATAAACATAGATATTGTGAAATACTTGATTGTTTCCATATTTATGTCTGGTTTGTCTCTGCATCACAGGAGTTAAAATACATCCTAGACTAGTTTAAAATAGCGTTCATATAATTGATCCGTCGCGTATGGATTATTAGTTTATTTATAGTTGTAAATTCATTAAAGTTTTATAAAGTTGTACGTTTCAGCTTATAATATTGACTCTGTATGCCCATTTAATTAGGCACTGGTCTTTATATTACTCTTAATTCATAATTCATATGCTGGCATTTATTTCATCTCTCCTTTGAAGATTTAATATATTCATTTGTGACATTAATCCATAATTATTATTTAAAACACTCTTATATTTATACAATCATTTACTTTGTTATTATTTCATAATTTGCAAAGCTTTCTATAATTCTTGCCATTTTGTAAGCTTTCATTATATTCGCATTTAACCATTCTACTATAAGCATCTTGGATTCAAGTGATTTGTTCAGGATCAGGTATACCCGCCTTGGCCTAGCAGAGCCAGAAGCGCAGGGAACTCAGATTTTACCGTTCAGTTCCGTCAAGTTGGCCATAGCCAGTTGGATATCCTAGCATTGAGTTGGCAAGACTCGTAGGATTCCAATCTGCAGTTTTGGGAACCAACAAATGCTTTGGCACATAATTCAGGAAAGAAATAGTTGGCAATTTGAAAGTACTTCTCATAGAATTTCTAATGTGATCATTATTCTTACAAACCAAATACGGAGCAGGATGCTTATATCAAAGCCAATTTGCTCACTTTAAAAATGTGTAATACATGAAAGATTCCCTATCTTTATAAACTGGTCAGATTCCATGTTGGAATAAACCCACTATGGATTTCTCCCTATGATACACGAGAACGTGTCCTCTAGGTTTACTACCTTTGTCCCCATCCTAAGATTTTATTTAAGGAGCATTCGTCTCCTTTGTAAATATTGCATATCAATCGATTATCATTTCATGGTATTAGAGCCCATAGGTTAGTTTTTTGACAAATTTTTAAAATTCATAGTTTCAATACCTAGAATGTATTTCAAGTTTTTAAACATTTTTTTTATGAAAAATCATGATGTTTACCTAGAAAATTTGTGTTTTTCAGATCGAGCTGCGAATCACGAGTGAAGATTTTTTGAGAATCGAAGCTTTTGGTTTGTATTTTTTCTGTGCTTTTCACATTTTTTAAGAACAAATCATATTGAATATTAATCAATTGTCATTTCATAAACAACACATGCTTTGAGCAATTTATAGGGGTTTCAATGAAATTATATTGACTAACTATTCACAATAATGCACCCAACTTTTGATAACATGAATGTTGTTGTGTTTTAAGGATTCTATAAAGTATATGTCAATATGGTAAATGACTCTATAATGTATATATTTTTATATAGTTATCCCATTTTCCCTCTCTTCCTATCACCAAAAATTACCTCAAAAATTGGTGCGCGAGCACCCATGGGCCCAAGGGACCTATCAAGAACTTGTCATGCTTTGTGGTTCATTTTTATTGTAATAAGGTCCAATGGACCATTTTGAAACTTGTTGAGTCACTTAGTAAGGCATGGATGCCAAATTGTCTATTGGTAACCATTCAGGACCTAATTGGTCAAATAGAGTCAAACACTCCAAGTATGTGTAAATGGAGTGGAATTGGGTTAAATTATATTTCTAAGCCATGAATGGCATGTTGAAAAGGTTTTGGGGTAGTTGAGGTCATTGTGTCCATAGATTGCAAAAATTGCAAAAGTTGCTTGAGCAACTTTTGCAACTTTGTTGCAAAATGTTGTAAGTTGTAACCCCAACAGTCAAATGGTTCAAAAATCGGTTGGGGAGGTTGAATTTGGTTTATTTATGCTTCTTTGGGTCGAGGCATGTTTGGTTGTTGAAGAATTGAAGGTTATCAATAAGAATTGCTTTGATTTCCTATTGAAATTCACGGTTTTCCTATAATCAGTAAAATTGTGCTACCTTGTATGGACTTGAAATGGTCTGAAACTTGCATGGTGCGATAGGTGGATGAGTTACCTTCACTTGCATCTGGTTTGATTACATTCCATTAAGTTTGTGAAAAGTTACAATCAAATTTGTAGGAGGTCTGAAACCCTCATTGGATAGGGTTTGAAGACAAAAATGTTAATAACCTGGCATTCCACCGTACAAGAATTTTGATCCTTTGAGGAATGTTAGGTAGTAGAGTTAGTTTGAAGATCCTGTTGGTTTCAAAGTGAGCCATGATCATGGATAGAAGTAATTTGATACCCTAGGCCTGGCATCTCAATGTGATAGACCTAGAAATGATTTGAATTGATTGTGAAGATATGATAGTGGGGCTTTTGAGAGGTTTAGGTACTGAAAAATGGTGGTTATGTAGTTTTGACATGAACCTGATGTGTTCCAATTGGTGGTTGGGTTGGGTGAAGAGTTTGGACATGATGGTCCCAACCGGTGCTGAGAGGGGAGGGGTGAATCAACACCCACTAAACCTTGAAAACACTCTGATATCTATTAACTATTACTGCATGCAAAACAGATCCTATAAAATAAGTAACTAACACAAGATCATAGCAGCATAGAACACCAGATATATCGTGTGGAAACCCAAAACGGGAGAAAACCACGGTGTGAGTAGAACTCACAAATTTTCCACTCTTCTGAAGTGCGCCTTGTGAAAAGCCTACCCTGTTAAGGGATTACAAACGCACTATTAGGTGTGACCCGGTTAAGGGATTTAAAATAAGGCCTACTAAAGCCTGCCTTGTCAAAGGACTTTAGAACATCTACTAGATGTCACCCGGTTAAGGGATTTGATACAAAGGACCTAGTAATGTCCACCCAAATATTGGGATTTGACTATTGCAATTGTTAGAGAGCAATAGAGGGGTTGATCCTTTGAAATGGCTTTGCTGAGCCTGATAAGATCACTGTTTTATCCACTGAGATTCATCACCGGGCACCATAGGTATGATCTCTTCAGGTTGTTGTGCTTCCTTGCACACTCTCCTCTTCTTCTTCTCTTCTCCTTTTCCCTTATAGTAGCTTTGAAAAACTTACAGTTTCACTCTTTTTCTTTGGCAGAATGAAGGCAAATGATTTTCTTTGCTGACTAAAGAATAAATAGACTTCCTGTTGAGCATGGGACAGATCTTCCTGCTCTTTTCTGTTGAGATCTCCGTGAATGTCTCGTTTTGGTCCACCATCCAATCGTGTTTCATTCATGTGAGGAAACATCAGATGTGTGACACGAGCTTTCCCTTAATGGAAGATCCACCATTTAGTTGTGTTTCAATCTTGTAATGGAAACATCAGATACGTGTCACAAACTTTCCCTTAGAAGAAATTCCTCCATGATTTGTGCAATAAATCTTGGCAAAAGAATCTCCTCAGTATTCTTCAACTGTGCCTTTCACCGGTCTTTTCCATAACAGAAAATTCTGCATGATTTGTGCAACAAATCTTAGCAGAAGAGTCTCTTAAGTGTCCGTCAACCATGCCTTTCACCGGTCTCAATGATATCTTAACAATTATCTCTTTCACTGGTTACATCTTTCCCTATGCAGTGTTCTGGACTCTATCTTCATCGGTCACCACTCTGGTTAGTGACTCGGTCTCTGTCTTCATCGGTCATTGCACCAGTTAGTGACTTCACCGGTCACTATCTTCAAGCAATAAGTGCATTGATGCTCATCACCGTGTCATCAGTTACCAGTTTCCTAAACAGTTTCTCTTGTCACTTGTTCCCTAGTATTTGGACAATGTTAGCTTAGACACTTAATGACATCAATGACAACACCACTTTACCATGTCCTGGTTGCATCCTTATTGATAATGCCAATAGGACAGTGGTTGCTTTGGAGAGGGAGACATAATTGCCCTATAAGGTCACTGTGATTAGTAAGTTTTGATCCTATCCGTCCAAAAGACCCCACACTAATTGTGATGTATGTCTTGTATTCTTCAAAAGGGTATCTGGAATGATCATCTGTTTGTACCCTTGGTCAACATTCCAAAATTTATGGTCAAAGTACTCGCTGAGGAGGGCTACAAGGATTTGAGTACATGTACAAAGCAAGTGGCGTGAAAGAAGGTGATGAGTTTGGTTCAACAATTTTTTTGATGTTGTTTTGGTCCCCTATTGTAGGAAAACTTCCATTTGTGTGTCTGTAAGTCCTTTGTAGTGTGGATGCTTCATAACCCTCTTGTTGCAAGGTTTTGGTGAGATGGTCTCACATGAACAAAGGGTACCAAGGTTGAGTTTAGTTTATGCCAAGGTGATTGTTGAACAAGTGAGGGTCAGTAGAGGTTGAGAATTCCTTGAAACACATACTTCCTCCCTGAAAAGGTTTTGTTTCATGTTTGGGCAAGAAGGCAAGTTGTGGTCTTGAGCCTAGTTTGGGTCCATGTTTGTCGAATGCATCCTTGTGTCATAAGTTGATGAAACCTTGTAACGAGTAGTGGTTTGAATTGTTTTGGGTCTACCAAGTTACCTCTGCATCATATTCGTATCAGAGTTGAGTCTTATTGTGTGGAATAAAAGACTTGGTGTATGCGGGAAGGATATTTTGAAGAAGAGGCTAACACAATGCCTCCAAAAGGAATGACAGCAGTAGCCAGAAAGTTTCATCCCTTAGAAGAAGAGTTGGCAGCCTTGAAGGCTGAGAAAGGAAAAGAGAAAAGAAAAGAAAGAAGAGGAGGAGAAGATGACTCGGAGGAAGATGAAGAGGGAGAAGATGGAATTTCTAAAGGGGAGGATCGGGAGGGAGAGGTACCCCCTGAGGAAAGAAGGTTGTTGAATGCCTTGAAGTCAATAAGAAAGGAGTCTTCTAAGGCCAAGATGGACATCCCAGTTTATGGAGGTAAGATAGACCCTAAAGAGGTGATGGAATGGATTGATGCGTTGAACAACTATTTTGAATACAAAGAGACACCTGAAGAGAAGAAGATGAAGTTTTCCAAGACAAAATTGGAAGGTCTTGCTCTAACTTGGTGGAATTACACCCAAGGGGAAAGGATGAATGAAGATCCATGATTAATTCATGGGAAATGATGGTGACCAGAATTAAGAATCAATTCCTACCAGCAGATCATGAGATCCAAGTGTACAATAGGTTGCTGAATTTAAAACAAAGAGATATGGACGTGGCCTCTTATACAGAGGAGTTTCACAAACTTGCCATTAGGCGTGGGCATGTAGAGAATGAAGGAGAGAAGGTAGCTAGATACCTTAATGGACTGAGATTCAACACACAAGATGAAATCGGTCTCATGACCCCAAGGACAGTAGATGAGTGTTTTCAAGTGGCCCTAAGGGCAGAAGAAAATTTGAAGAGGAAGAGTGAGCAACATGGAAGAGGTAGAGGCAGAAGTTTCAAAGGTAGAGGTAGTTTTGGGGGCAGAAATCAGACCCAAAAACCTCAAGGGGATCCTAACCATAGTAAGAAAGGTGGAGACTCAAGTAGCAGATGAAGCTATAGAGGGAGCAGACCAAATGGGAGAGGAAGGTTTGGTGGACTGGGCAAAGGTTCAAGGACTATCATTGGAAGGTGTTTTAACTACAACCAATTGGGACATACTACTAATAAATGTCTTGAGAAGCAAACCTCAAACACTCATGGAGGAGAGAGGAGAAACCATCTAGTACAGGAGGATGAAGAAAGTGTAACCTCACCCATGGTGAATGTTACATCAGAGGTTGGAGAAACTCTAATGCTTAAGAGGACACTACTCAAAGTTCCTATCACCAAGGAGCCACCCCAAAGAAAGGCACTTTTCAGAATTAACTGCAAGGCACAAGGTAAGGTATGCAAGGTGATAGTTGATTCAGGCTTCACTGACAATCTTGTATCTCTAGAAATCTAAGTTGCTGGTTCGAATTCTGGTACGGATGCGGGTTCGAGATTCGGGTTCAAAATTTGTCCATTCTTCTGGGTTGGGTTCGGATTTGTTTTGGGTTCGTCTGTACAGGAATATATATATATGCAACAATAACAAATAAGTTTTTCTTTTCATTCACAAATGCACAAATGACATAAAATGGCAAAACAACTTTATAGAAAAGTCACTTTTAGGGTTGAAGGGACGAATAGACCTAAAATGGCAAAAAAACTTTATGGAAAAGTCAATGAAAGTGACGTTTTCAGTCAAATTCGCCTCATTCTCTCCAAATTCGTTCTAGGTCCTTCTGTGCATTTCAAAATTCTACCAAATTTGTCCGAAAGTCTGACAGATTTTACTACGAATTTGAGTGTCTGTGGCAGAATTTGCAGCGAATTCGAACCAAATTCGAATTTGCAGTGAACCGAATCTCGACTTCAGCCTTCAAGGAGCGAATGTGGTAACTTAGCTAGAAATGGTAGAAAATTTAAACTTGAAAAGAATTCCTCATCCTAACCCTTACAAAGTTTCATGGTTAAACAAGGGGCAACAAGTGTTGGTAGATGAATAGTCATGGGTAGAATTCAATATAGGAGCCTATAAAGATAAAATCCTATGTGACATCATCCCTAGGGATACATGTCACATTCTTCTAGGGAGGCCTTGGCAGTTTGATAGAAAGGCAAAACATGATGGGGAAAGTAACACCTATGCAATTCAAAAAGATGGGGTAACCTATAACTTGTCACCACTCCTAGAAGAGGGTAAGCCTAGTCATGAACGGCCTAGCATTATGATGGTAGGGGAGAAAGAGTTCCTAGAGATCTTGAAGGAAGGAGATGTCCAAGGGTTTTCTTTGGTTTTAAAGCCAAAAGATCAGTTAGATCTGTTAACCGATAAGGAGGACATTCCCAAGGAGGTGCAAAGTTTGTTAGAAGTACAAGGGCATAATAGTTGAAGAGTTACCTAATTCCCTGCCTCCAATCAAAGACATAAGTCACCACATAGACCTTATACTAGGTGTCACATTCCCTTACAAGGCTGCATATTGTGTATAGTAAATACCTTCATAGGATTAGTTTATCAATGAAATCAACTCAATTATGGAAAATACACAATTTAAAGCAATTGAATTGAAACAAAGATAAGAAGCATCCTATGGATCTCTGACTAGAAAAGATAATCAAATGCTCTCTGATTAGCATCCATTAGTCACAGTCCTAGAATGAGAAAATAAAGATCTATGATGCATTTATCCCTAATCCTGCTCAATTATGCTCAAATTCTCCATTATGATCACTACTCAATGCAAATTATCCAATGAAATTCTATGCCTATCAACAAATTTGCTATAATAATGATGCTCTAAGATAATGGATGTCATTTGCTTTCTTGATGCACTCTATTTAAAGGATTCCTAAAATTAGGAAGGTGAGTTAGATTTCAGTTAGATTGATTCATGGTTAGAGGTGAGTTGAGTTGGTGGTTTCAAATGTTGGGACAAAGAAACAAGAATGGATAGTCAAGATAGAAAAGGCAATTTGGATGGTGGAGATAGAAAAGTCTGAGTGATCCATGTGATCAAAAATGCTCTCACCTCATTGGTTGAATTTGTTTTGTCCTCGTGTGGTTGGTCAAAATAATTGAGTTTATTAATTGATTTAATTTAGCCGTGTCTCCCTTTGAATGGGTTGGATTAAATTTAGATTTAACTATACAATTAATTAATTAAAATCAATTGCATAATTATTTGATCCTTTTGATTTAATTAATCCGATAGCTTTGATTTCAATTAATTCATGTTTTTGATCACTAATTGCTTGCTTTGATTTTGCTTGACCAATTTTAGGTATATACAAATGCCCCTCTTTGAATCAATGTGTGAAGCGCATTCGTTCAAAGAATGTCTGATCGATTCTATTAATTGATGTCCAATTTGATCTTGATGACTAATTCACTAATTCACAAGTGATATGATGAAGTTCTGATACCTTGTCTTGATTGAAAAGATTCTACTAATTTATGATGCCCCACTGATGATCTAGAAAATTTTACGTCTAATGCCTCTAATTTGAATTATGATGTTGATATGATATGCATACCCCCTCAGGAAATTAATCGAAATGATTTTGGATGATTTGGTTGAGTTTGGGAAATTTTCGATTTGTTTCTCAATATAGAAATTTGGATTCAAAAGATAATTGCCCCAGTTAAACAAATTGATGACAAAAGCTTTGATTGATAAATTGTTGTTGATGCTCTTGATAAGTTGATGATGTTTTGATATCATTTGATGTCAGTCAAAATCACTTGGTTGATGTTGTATTGATGTCAATCTAAAAGGATAGGTAGACTTATGGATTGATTTTCCTTCCTCAAGATGTAGAGTTAGGAAATTTGATGCACTCAAGATGAGCAAATAGATGTTAGGATAAATTGATTGACGTTTGATGATCAATTGAATGATTTGATTGATTGATATTTGATTTGATAGGCTTAGTTAGATGTTTCAATGATACGGGGTTAATTTGATGTTATCATGATGCAAAATTAGGGACTGGTAGGAGAACAGTGTAATCTACATGTGTAGGTGGCAAATCAGGGGCTGGTAGAAGAACAGGTTCATCTACTTGTGTAGGTGTAGATATAGGTACAGGTGATGGACAAAGTTAGGTTGCCCTAGTTGATCAGATGCATATTAATGATATCATTGATGTAGCATTGGTCATTTGATGGACATGATTCCCTTTTTGATGATGTACTTTTGACATTTGATGACATTGATTAACTTTACCCCCTGATTAAGGAAATCCTTTAACTTTTAACATCCAAGATTAATCTATATGGATGCAGCTAATTGTCACTTTTAAAAGAAATGCTTTTATTTTTCATCATTGAGATTTTTGAACACAAAACTGATACGACTGTCGCTGGTTCAACCATGATGGTATGAATACGCTTTTCTTTCAGATTTTGCACTCTTGAAGTCGATACAACCCTCATTGATTTGATTTTACAACCATGATGATCTGAATACCGCTTTCGTCAATTTCAATATTGCAAGTGCATTTTGGCATTAAGATATGAAAGATCTAAATGGCCAAGGTATCCATTTGCGTAAACAAACAAAGTTATGATCCCCTCAATATGCAAATGTCCTCGATGACTCTTTGATGATCATGTCATTAAACGATTTTGCATACTTCAATGAATCAACCTTACAAACAGAGATTTGCTAAAAAGACATGACTCCAAAATCAAGTAACACTTTGAACATTTTTGTCATCGTTTCAGATCCATATTTCAAGTAGAACTTCATCCATTTTGATATTTGTTTGTATTTTTAATCCTGATAAAGATAAGTCAATTTGAGCTCAAGGATCAATGTGTCAATCATTTAAGTTCAAGATCAAACGTTTGGATTGGAAATTCCTATGGATCAAAGATTCAAGTGTCAAGTTTTTTTTTGGTTTGGTTCATTGATTTGTGTGAATTGGTGTCTGCTTGATGAACTTGCTTGGTTTTGGATTAGTGCCCCCAGTTGATTGAACAACAATATTTGATTTTGATAACTTTCAAAACCATGACAAAAGCCTCTGGTATGCAAATGCAGCTCTGAGGGTTTATTATGACTATGTACAAATGACGGATAATGCAAGCATATATACAAGGATGACGAAAAGATGCAGATGGGAAATGCAACTAAGCTTGACCTAAGTTAGGATAACTTAAGGGCAAATCGCGTCTGTTTACCAACTTTTCACCACTTGAGTTTATTGCACTTTTTCTCTTTTATTTGCTTTTTTTGCTACCAAGGTGCCTATTGCTAGGTTTTCACCAAGGCACTTTTTTATCTTTTCAAAATTTATTTATTTTTTTTGTATTTTTTTTTCATTTTTTTATATTGCCAAGGCGCCTATTTGTCAGGTTTTCACCAAGATAACTATTTTTTTTTATCCATAATTGAATGTTTTTGCTTTCTTCATGATCAATTTTTCCAGTGTTTTTTATTTCTTCAGGTTCTCTTTTCACTAATTTTTTACTTTTCTGCCTTCTGATGTTTTTGAATTTTCTCATGATTAATTTCTCAATGTTTTTGGATTTCTTCATGATCCTTTTCTATCGTACAAGGAATGATGTTTTTTCATCTAATACACTCTTGTTTGACACTCTTTCAGTCTGATATACTTTCATCTGATCAGGTATGAAACCTCTTCAAGTGGATGCTATTAATGGGTTCTTGCAATTCTTCTCCATTACAATTAGCTAGTTTGTATGTTCTTGTCCCAAAGGAAGATGTAACAATACAGGAAGATGTAACAATACTAGGTCACCAACTTGAAACTCTCTTGGTTTTATCTTCCTGTTGTAGTTCCTTGACATTCTATTTTGGTAAACCTTGAGATTTTGATAGGCTTGTGTTTGATGTTCTTCAAGTAACTCAATTTGTTGGAGTCTAGCAACTCTATAGTCTTCATTACTCAACAATCCATGCAAGGAGACTCTTAAGGATGGAATCTCAACTTCTAAGGGTAACACTGCATTTTCTCCATAAACCAATGAAAAGGGTGTAGCTCCGGTGGGTGTTTTTATGCTTGTTCGGTATGCCCACAATGTTGGATTCAATTGTACATGCCAATTCCTTTGAGAATTATCAATTGTTCTCTTTAAGATCTTAAGGACATTCTTGTTTATAAGTTCTACTTAACCATTCCCTTGAGGATAGTAAATGGAAGACGAATGATGAATGAAGCGGAATTTCTCACACAATTCATTGATATCCTTGTTTTTGAAATGTTTTGCATTATTTGTTATTATGGCGTGAGGAATGACATATCTACAAATTATGTGGTTCAAGATAAACATTGAAATTTGTTTTCCTATTGCAGTTGATAAAGGCAAAACTTCTACCCATTTGGTGAAATACTCCATTGCAATTATGATGAATTTATGACCGTTGGATGAAGGTGGGTAAATCATCCCAATTAAATCAAACCCCCATTGATAGAAAGACCAAGGTGCGGTCATTGGATGTAATTCCTGTAATTGTACATGAATCAAATTTTTGTGATATTGGCATTTTTGGCAAACTTTGACAAACTGGCAAGCATCCTTCTCCATTGTGGGCCAATAGTATCCCATTCTAAGAAATTTCTTAGCTAAGGTTAAACCACTCAAATGTGACCCACAGATTCCTTTGTGGATGTCTTGTAAGGCTATTTTCAATTCCTCATCCTCTAGACACCTAAGAAGCATTCCATCAAGACTTTTATGGTACAATGTGCCTGAAACAAGGGTGTAGTGGGAAGCTTGATGTATGAAGTTTCTTCTTTGATTTCGGGATTGGTCCAATGGTAAAGTTTGGTCTTTTAAGTAGGTATAAAGATCCATACCAAGGAGAGTCATGTTCGACTAGTAAACAAATGAGTTGGGATTCGGGAAGGTCAAATGCAGGTTTCACCAACTCTTTCACCAAGAATTTGTATCTCGCACTTTGATCCAGTATTTGTAAAAGAGAAGCTAGAGTCGCCATGGCATCTACTGCTTTGTTTTTCTCCCTTGGTATTTGCTCAAAAGTTATCAAGACAAAGTATTTCGTCAAATTATCTATCATTTTTTTATAGGGCATCAACTTGTCATCTCTTGTTTGGTAGTCATCATTTATTTGATTTATCACAAGTTGAGAGTCACCATACACTTGTAGTTCTGTCACTTTCCATTCTAGGGCCATTTTGATGCCTATGACCAAAGCTTCATATTCGACAATGTTGTTTATACATGGAAAAAGAAGTTAATATGACTTTGGAATAGTGTATCCTTGAGCTGTAATCAAGAGAATGCCTTCCCTTGAGCCATGCTATGTGTAAGATCCATCAAAATAGAGCTTCCATGTTTTGGCTTCAATGTTTATTATTTTTGCATCTGGGAATTCTACATGAATTAGTTGATCATCTATCAAAGGAGCCTCCGCCAACTAATCAGCTATGACTTGGCCTTTTATTGCTTTTCTATCCACATATTCGATGTCAAATTCACTCAATACCATGATCCATTTTTCCAATCTTCCCGATAGGGCTGTTTTTCTTAGGAGATATTTCAATGGATCAATCTTAGCTATGAGCCGAATCTTATGTGCCAACATGTAGTGATGTATTTTTTGTGAAGCAAAGACCATTGCTAGGCATGCTCTTTCAATGAAACTATAGTTTAACTCATACTTGACCAAAGTCCTGTTGATGTAGTAAATTGCCTTCTCTTTGCCATTTTCATCCTCTTGAGCTAATAAGGCACCTAATGAGTGATCTGTCGCCAAAATGTATAATAACAATGGTTTTCCTGGAATAGGAGGTATCAAGGTAGGTGGATTTTCCAAGTATTTCTTCAAAAGTGCAAAGGCTTCATCACATTTATCGTCCCACTTGAAGATTGTGTCCTTGTGAAGGAGTTGAATAAATGAATGGCATTTTTCAACTAATTGACAAATGAATCTTCTTATATATTGTAGTTGTCCTTGAAGTGACCTCATTTGACTTATGTTTCTTGGTGCCCCCATTTCCATTATTGACTTGACTTTTGCGAGGTCTACTTCAATACCTTTTGTAGATACTATGTATCCAAGTAACTTTCTAGATTGTACACCAAATGCACACTTTTTAGGATTCAACCTTACTTTGAATTGTTCTAGCCTTGTAAAGATCTTCTCTAGAATTGGCAAGTGTTTTTTCCTTGAATGAGATTTAGCCAAGATGTCATCAACATAGTCTTCTAGGAACTTGTGCATCATATCATGGAATATGGTAGTCATGGCTCTTTGATAGGTTTCTCCGACATTTTTGAGGCCAAAGGGCATAACGTTCCAACCACATGTAAAAGCGTTCTTGTCTTGATCCTTGAGAGCAATCTTGATTTGATTATATCCACTAAATCCATCCATGAGAGAAAACATAGAATGACCTGGTGTCAAATCTACTATTGCATCAATGCTTGGTAGTGGAAAATCATCTTAGGGCATGCTAGATTGAGATCCCTAAAGTCTATGCATACTCTAATTGATTTGTTAGTTTTGAAAACTGGTACAATGTTATAAATCCACTCGGCATAATCAATGGCTCTTATGAAACCAACCTTCAATAGCTTTTCCAATTCAGCTCTGACTAGTAATGCAATGTAAGGATGCATTTTCCTTAATTTTTGTTTGACCGGTTTGGCTCATGGCTCGATGTTCAAATGATGCATAATGAGATTTGGATCTAGCCTTGGCATATCTGAGTAGGACCATGCAAAATTTACTTGTTTTTCTTTGGAAAATGCGATGAATTCTTCTCTTTCTTCTAGTGTTAATAATGTTGCAAGGTTAACAATCTTTGGCTCTGATTTTGTGCCAATGTTCACCTTTTCTGTGGGTTCAATCAATATAGTTGACCTTTCTTCATAGTTCTCTGGTAAAGTGTCCAACCTCTCTTCCTTAGGTGACACAGTTGGGTTTTCACCTTCGGAAATGTCTTTTATTTTTACTTTTTCTTGGTCTAGTACTTCCATATTGTGGTTTTCACCACTAGACCTTTTGATTTTTTCTTTATTCTTTTCTTTTCTTTTGTGAGTAAGAGATTGGACACTTCCCCCCTTATTTCTCCTTGATATGCTTTGTTAGTGGAAGGGGATTCAACTATATTTAGGTATAAGGTCAATGAATCATCATTTAGAAACATGTGTATGTCATTTGGCTCAATTAAATCCCAATCAATTAGTTCGGGATGTATAAGGGGTAAGGAATCATTGAGTAGGTTCAAATTTGTAGGATTTAAGGACATGACTTCATTAGAAGGTTCATACATTGTATCGCTTAAACCTATAACATGTGCTTGCTCAAGGTGTTCCATAGAACTTGGATCAAAATTCTCCTCACTCGAGTCCTCTTGGGTTTCTTGAGGATAAAAATCTTGCGGGTTAAACCTAACATTAGATTCTCCTAATCATGGTGGTACATATGACTCTTCATTTGTTCTTGGTAACCATGAAGGTATATAGGGCTCTCTCATCCATTGAGACCCACTTGATTCTTGTCTTGAGTTAGGTTCTTGATTAGAACTTGATCTTTGATTTGAACTTGAAGCTTGGTTTGAACTTGACCCTTGATTAGAACGTTTTCCTTTGCTTGAGCTAGATATAGGAGCATAGCTATGAATCACATCCACCTCTTTGTCCTGGCAAGATCCTTCGGACAAAGAATCTCATTCCCATTCATTAGAATCTTCATCACTTTGGCAATTTAATTGTAAAATTTGTTCATAAAGTTGTGGATGATTCTTTTTAGTATATCCTTGCTCTAGGTACCCTAGCCTTAATTTTCTTCACTATTTCTCCAAATTGTTTCTATTGGTTCCAACAAACCTTCATTTTTTCTTCCCAAGGGTCCCTTTCCTTTGTAACCCATCTTCTGCATGATTTGATATCCTTTGCCATATTGGTGTGTTGGAATGGTGATATTTTGAACCCTTTCTTCATTTGATGTTTGGTTTGAGCTTGATGCTTCTTCATCTTTATAAATCCATTTTAAAATCTCATTACATCTTCTATGGGTGAAGAAGTAGTAGCTCTTACAAAATATTCATTGTACTTTTGAGGAGGATTAGAACTAGATGGTTTGCCATGAGATCTAAGGGAAAGAGGTAAATCCATCATTGTCAAGGAATATTCTCCCACACCTTTTTGATTGATTTTGCATTGCTTCTCAAAAAAAATCATCATTTTATCCATCTTTTGATAATGCGTTTCTCTAACTTCCTCTTTTTCAATTTTAAAGGATTTTGAATTTTCCTCTTCTTAGTGCAAAACACTTGGGTTAGCATTCTTTTTATCTTCCTCGTTTGAATCTAAAAAACTTTCTCTTTTCCTTTAGTCGATGTAGGTAAGTGTTTTCTTGATTTGAATCAACAAGAATACTTTCTTCTTCCATCCTTTATTTTCCTTTTGATGTGGAATTAGAATTTGAACTTTGGTCTTGAGTTGTTTCTTTTGACCTGCTTAATGTAGCACCTTCACTATTGTGTGGAACCAATGAATCATTCAAGGGTTTGATATTATTGCAATATTGGAATGAATTTAGGTCCCCACTCACCATGATTTCTTGACTTATATAAGGAAATTTTAGACAATGATGATATGTCGAAGGCACCGCTTGCATTTCATGGATTCATGGCCTTCCTAACAAAATGTTATATGTCAATTTGAGGTCAAGAACTCGGCAAACTGTTTCTTTTTGGATTGAGCCAACTCGAATGGGAAGAACAACCATTCCTTTTGAAGATCTTTCCTCATCATCATAGGATTTGATGGTAATTTTTTCTTTTAGGATCAACGGCTTCTTCAGAATATCCTAAAGCTTTCACAAGACTCAAGGTACAAATGTTTAGGCCAGCACCACCATCAATTAGGACCATTTTGACATGATGTTTATGTATCAAGACTTCTATATGCAATGGGAGATTTTGAGGATGATTTAGGGACTTATCATCTTGTTCAGTAAAAGATAGACAATGAGGCGCAATGAGGTATCCAACCATGTTTTGAAATCTATCAATGTCCAAGTCATTGGGAATGGTTGTCTCAACAAGAGCTTTCTCCAATATTTCTTTGTGGGTTGGTGAAAGTTTTAACAACTCCAAGATTGATATTTTTTCCAATGTCTTTTGGAGCTAATCCACAAGGTTGTATTGTCTTGGATAGGAAGGTGATTGAGTAGGCAAAGTGGTTTTAGGGGCAATCCCTTGTAATGCCACCTTTGAAGCTTTCCCCCTAGTTACAACATTAGAAGTTTCTTTTTCTTCCTTGTCCTTAACCACAATGACATTGATAGTATTCTCATATTCGGATAGGGAATTGATGACATTGTCATAGGTATGGGCAAAATTAACCTTTTCATTACTTCTTTTGTTGTTTTGATTGGAATTTGAAGGTTCACCTTTCTCATGACTTAAGAAAGGGGTCTTGAATGTTGTATGATCTTCATTGTTTTGAGGACTATCCACCTTGATCGTACAATCATCTATCAAGTCTTGGACCACATGTTTCAATCTCATACACTCGTTTGTTTTATGCCCTTTATTTTTATGATATTCACAATGATGGGCATCATTCTACCATGAAGGCTTGACTTGTGGTTCATAGGGTCTTGCCTTTGGTAGAATAAGGAGTTTGTTAGCAATGAGGGTTCTTAGTGCATTCTCAAGGGGTTCGCCCAAGGGTGTGAACTTCCTCCTTTGTGTTGTATTGAAGAAAGGTCTCGGTTTGTTGGTTCCTTGATTATTCAATAAATTGTTGTTGTTGAAAGGGGTCTTGGTTATTTGATTAACATTTTGATTGGACCCACTTGATAAGTTGAAAGGAGTCCTTAAGGTTATTTGCCTCTACAACCCCATCATTCACAAGGTTTTTATTGGTATTCTTTAGCCAAAACCTAGGTTTTTCATTGTTATTATTGGCAACCTTGTTGTTGAAATTATAATTAGTGTTAGAGAAACTCTTATTTTCTTTGTAAAGTCTTGTTTCTCCTTTTCTCACTAAAACTTCCTCTATTTTTATCCCATTTTCAATAATTTTCTCAAAAGTGGGTGGACATTGGAGTTGTAATCGATAGATCATCTCCATATTTAGATTGTTAATGAAAATGCCCATTTTCTCCTTTTCAGGTACACTTCTAGGATAATGAGCAAAAGTCACTCTGCATCTTTGTAAGAAGCTTAAGGACTCACCATCTCTTTGTTTGGTATTGCATAGATTTAGCATGGTGACTTCATGCTCAATATTGTAGGCATAATGTGTTACAAACGTGGAGGCTAATTCTTCAAATGTTTTTATACCCGGGGTTAGTTTTGAAAACCACTCCATTGCTTTCCCTCCAAGGCTTCTAGGGAATAATCTCATTAAATAAGTTGTGTCGTGCATGAACTCAATACTTAAGGTAAAAAATTCTCTCAAATGGTCTTGTGTGTCTAGTTTACCCATATACTTGCCATACCTTGGGAAGACCAAATTTGGAGGAAAAGGTACCATGATCAAACTTTTGTCAAAGGGGAAGGGCCTATGGCTTCAATTGAAAATTGCTTAGGAGCCACTACCTTCTTCATGTTATCGATTTGGGTTTGAAATAGTTTAAGTTTTTTGTTCATCACTCTAATTGGATTTTCTTCTTCCCCATCCTTCTTTAAGGTTGATGTGTCATAATCATGAGGAAGCTTAACTCCTAATTGAGCTAAGTTTAAGAAATGTCTTTCTTTATCCCTTTCCAAAATATTTTCCATGACTTTGAGGAACAAGGGACCTTGGGCTGCCTCATCAACCCTCTCTTCAGTTGCTTCCTTGTCTTGATGTCTATGATGATTTTGATCTCGATTTGCCTTATTTCAGTTTTGATCTTGATCATAGTTGTTATTATTTTTTGCCATGGGATTGATTCTTCAAATAGATTAGGAATATTATCCTCTTGTTCTCGTTGTTCATCAAATGGCGGAATAAGGTGAGTTTTTGTCTTCGTACGAGATTTCTTGTCTAAGGTATGTTCCGCCTTCTTGCAAAGATATCTTAATGTGATGGGATCTAGTGAAGACCGGCATTAACAAGAATTGAAAGTTTGAGATTGACCTTATGAAGACCAATCTTTCAAATTTTTGTAATGTCCCCATTTTTAATAAATTAATTATTGGTCCCAGAATTTAAATAATATTATAAATGGACCTTTAATTAATAAAGGGGGGACCCATTTTTATTATTATTGTCCGTAGATGTTTTCCATGTCGGCATTCTTTTGTAAACCCTCGGGAGTTTCTCCGAAGGGGTATCTATGACCGGCATGTAGGATTTATTTTTCATGTTGAGATTTGATATTTTATTGTATTTGCGAATTCCTATTGGGATTTTGCTGGCTGCCATTTCGGAGGTGAAAGATCCTCCCTATTTGGTTTATTGCAGTTTCGGTGGTTCACAGCCACCCTAGTCTGCCGTCGGGAATATCACTCCGATATTTCACTGTGCATCAAACTATTGTGCTTTGTTTGTTTCGGATCTGGCAACTCTGAAACACCATCTTTGTATACATCTTTGGCATTAATACAGCTTGTGGTATTGTGGATACTTGGCATTCATTGTTCTGGGGTCTGTAGCACTATTATTGTTGAATCTGCGTCCTTGTTCCATGTCTGGATATTCATACTATTTCGCTAACATTCGGCATCAAAATCCAACTGGCGACTCTCATACTTCGCCAAGCGAAGAGCATCAACACCTACCGTATGACTCTCCCCCCTAGCCAATATGACCTTCGAACAACTCGCACAGTATCCCTTGTTGTCACCATACGGCTGCCAGCCAGGCAACACCGTACGGCCTCTCTGCTAAATTATGTATGGCCTTCATCTGATTCCGTACAGACTTCTGTTTATTACCGTACGACATGCATACACGACCGTACGACCTTCTGCTCATCACTATATGACACACATACATGACCATACGACCTTCCTCTGATTCTATATGGCCTTCTTCTTCCCACCGTACGACCACCCCTGCTTGACCATATGGCCTCCCTACATTCGCTCACTCCTTCGTATGGGCTCGGGAGCTGTGTCGGGGTAGCGTGACAGTTTGTTTCCGGGAGTTGTGGTCGGGAACTTGACAATTTTCTTTGGCAATTTGAATTATAGGGTTTTTAAAAATTTTAAGTAGATTATCCGATCTGAATGGATTTTTCTTTTTTCTTGTAAACATGGATCTTCAATCACAACAATCTCAAAAACAATTGTTTTTATGCCTAACCTCTAAACATAAAGTTCATGTTTGAGAACGTTTACACAGGTCTTTTCACAATAAACCACTTTATGCAAGCTACTTAAGGTCAAATTTGGTGTTTAACATGTCTCTAAAACATGGGCATCACTAGATTAACCAGCTGTTTAGTTCAGGTTCCAAACAAAAATATCAAATGAATCATACAAGGAACACGTAGTTGCGCACACGTGATTGAGGCCTATAGCCCTACGAGTCTAGGCATTTGATATTTTTTCACTCTAATTTGATCAACTTAAACGAGGTGTTTATTTAGAGCGGGTGGAATAGGTTGGCTTCACCTTGTTCCCACTTTGGGTCGTCACTCTCACCAGCCTCTCTAAGGCACATTCTCGAGAGGTAGGCCCACTAAAGCTCTAGCATGTGCATATGAAATCAAGAAATCGAAATGAAAACAAGTCTAGGAGTTTGATTCACCAAAAGGTGAAGAGCATATCCCTATTGCTTCACTTCACAAACACGTTTAACATTGCTCTTTCCCAAGCCTTTTAATCTAGGGGGATTAGAGTACATTTCACTTTTTGATTCACCAAAAGATGAAGAGCATATACCTAGCACTTTCGTTCACAATCAAGAAGGCTTTGTTTAATTTTTGATTAATTCCTTAGCTTATCTTCCTCTCAAATTTTGCACATCTAGGAGTTTGATTCACCAAAAGGTGAAGAGCATATCCCTAATGCCTCACTTAAGATTCCAATTTGCTTTTCTAATTAGGCTAGATTTTGAATTGAATGCCACAATTTAAGAAAATGCATAAGGTTTTAGGATTACCTCAACTCGTAGCTAGAAAAGACCAGGCGCATTTTTGAGGCTTTTGTTTTGTAATTTTCAATTACCTAAGCAATCGCTCTGGCTCCTTTGCATCCTCCTTTCACAAACATTAGTCCAACACATACCAATGCAAAGTGAGGAAACAAAATCAACAATTTCAAATAACTTTACAAATTCCTTTTCAAAAATGATTAAATTGTCATTAAGGAGAAAAGATCCAATTTAATGAAACGTATTTAGACTTATAAGCATTAATGATTTTATCATATCTATCATATTCTTTTAAATTCTCATTCATATCATTAAGAAAATAAACAAAATGAATTTTTTTTGGAATTTAGCTAATTTCCTTTTCTCCTTGTTTTTGAAATAATCAATTGATCTGAAAATAGGTTTACGCACCTTCCTATGCTCTGTCATCTGCAAAACAAAAAATTATTACCATTAGATTTGTAGAATTTAAACTTTGAACAATAACAGTAGTCCGCGCTACATAAGTTGCATACGTGTTATTGTTTTTAACCCTACGCGTCACAAACTTTTAAATGCGTTATTTTCCTACTGCTACACGCTATTTAAATGATTGAAACTAATATGCGCTAAAACAGAATTATAAATGTGTCACAAAGCTAGCCTACATGTGCTGAAAGAATAATAGACAGAGATAGAAGGAATCTGATAGGCATCACAACAGTGTGCAAATGCGTCAATCTTTGTCCTCTAAGCGCTATTTGAAGCTGCAAATGCGTCGAACTTTATTGTAAACGTGCCATTTCTCCTGTTGAAGGTGTTGTACCTGCAATTTTCAAATCTGCAACACAATCACGTCAAATTTAGTAAATAATGATCAATTTTGGTTAGTAGAAGCCTTGAGCCCCACGGTCGGTGCCATTTTGTGTATAGTAAATACCTTCATAAGATTAGTTTATCAATGAAATCAACTCAATTATGGCAAATACGCAATTTAAAGCAATTGAATTGAAACAAAGATAAGAAGCATCCTATGGATATCTAACTTGAAAAGCTAATTAAATGCTCTCAGATTAGCATCCATTAGTGACAGTCCTAGAATGAGAAAATAAAGATCTATGATGCATTTATCCCTAATCTAGCTCAATTATGCTCAAATTCTCCATTATGATCACTACTCAATGCAAATTCTCCAATGAAATGCTATGTTTAACAACAAATTTGCTATAATAATGACGCTCTAAGATAATGGATGTCATTTTCTTTCTTGATGCACTCTATTTAAAGGATTCCTAAAATTAGGAAGGTGAGTTAGATGTGAATTAGATTGAGTCATGGTTAGAGGTGACTTGAGTTGGTGGTTTCAAATGTTGGGACAAAGAGACAAGAATGGATGGTCAAGATAGAAAAGGCAGTTTGGATGGTGGAGATAGCAAAGCCTCTTGAGTGACCCATGTGATAAAAAATGCTCTCACCTCATTGGTTGAATTCGTTTTGTCCTCATGTGGTTGGTTAGAATAATTGAGTTTATTAATTGATTTAATTTAGCCATGTCTCCCTTTGAATGGGTTGGATTAAATTTAGATTTAACTATACAATTAATTAATTAAAATCAATTGCATAATTATTTGATCATTTTGATTTAATTAATCTGATAGCTTTGATTTCAATTAATTCATGCTTTTGATCACAAATTTATTTTTTTGATTTTGCTTGACCAATTTTAGGTGTATACAAGATGACACCATCCCTAACAAGGCTGCATATAAGATGACACCATCCCAAAATGAAGAAATTGCAAAGCAAGTGCAAGATTTTCTAGATAAAGGCCTAGTGAGGAAAAGTCTGAGTCCGTGTGCAATACCCATTGTCCTAGCACCCAAAAAAGATGGTAAATGGAGGCTTTGTACAGATTCAAGGGCCATTAATAGAATAACAATCAGGTATAGATTCCCAATGCCAAGGATGGAGGATCTTGTGGATTGCCTAGGAGGAGCATGTTATTTCTCAAAAATTGACTTAAAGAGCGACAATCACCAGATAAGGATCAGGGAAGGGGATGAATGGAAGACCACCTTTAAGACCAGTGAAGGCCTCTATGATTGGTTGGTTATGCCCTTTGGGCTATCCAATGCACCAAGTACATTTATGTGCCTAATGAATGAGGTGTTGAAAGATTCTATTGGAAATCTTGTTGTGGTTTATTTAGATGATATCCTTGTGTTTAGCAGGTCTAAGGAGGAGCATTTGAGGCATCTAGACATGGTCCTAAGGAGGCTGCATGAGGAGAAGCTGATGATCAATTTAGAGAAATGCAAATTCAGGAAGGAAGAACTTCTATACCTTGGCTTTGTTATCTCAAAGGGGAGTTCGAAGATGGATCCCTCAAAGGTGGAAGCTATACTAAATTGGCCAACCCCAAGGTCAATTGGTGATGTCAGAAGTATTCATGGACTTGCCAACTTTTATAGGAAGTTCATAAAGAATTTTAGCCACATTTGTGCACCCATGATAGACACCATCAAAGGAGGTAATAAATGTAAGTTTTCTTGGACTAATGAAGCAAATAGGGGTTTTGAATACCTAAAGAAAAGGGTGGCACAAAAACCCATACTTGTTCTCCCTAATTTCAATAAGATTTTCACTATTGAATGTGATTCTAGCAATCAGGCTATAGGTGCAGTTTTAAGTCAGGAAGGTAGGCCTATGGCATTTTTCAATGAAAAACTTAATGAGGCAAAGAGGAAGTATTCCTCATATGACCTAGAGTTATATGCTATGGTCCAAGCATTAAAAAAATGGAGGCATTATCTGTTACCTAGAGAGTTTGTTGTTTATACTGATTACCATGCTCTGAGTTTTTTGAATGGGCAGGAAAAAATAAATCACAGGCAAATGAAGTGGGTTGAATACTTGCAAGCATACACTTTCACTATAAAACATAGAAAAGGTCAAGCCAACAAAATGGCAAATGCTCTTAGTAGGACACTTGCAGTACAGAAGGTTGCAGTACAGAAGGTGCAACTTCATAGCATGGGGATTAATGCCCTTAAGGATATGTATAAGGATGATATAGAATTCAAAGAAATTTATGAGGTTTGCAGTCAATTTTCTGATAATTGTCATAGTGAATATTCTGAATTTTTGTTTTAGAATGGGTTACTTTTTAAAGGGAGTCAGTTGTGTGTTCCCAAATGTTCAATGGGGGAGAACATTATAAAAGAAAAACACAGTGGGAGTCTAAGGGGACACTTTGGTCTTGATAAGACCTTAGAACAAGTTAGGAGGTTCTATTATTGGCCCAAGATGCAGGTAGATGTCAAAAAATTTGTGGATGGATGCACTATTTGTCAAAGAGAAAAGGGATCATCATCTAATGTAGGACTTTACTAGCCCCTTCCAATTCCTAGCAGACCATGGGAGACTGTAAGCATGGACTTTGTGTTAGGATTGCCAAGAACACAGAGAGGATTTGATAGTGTTTTTGTGGTTGTGGATAGATTCAGTAAGATGGAACACTTTCTTCCTTGTAAGTGCACTAATGACGCCTCCTATATTGTAGGTATATTCTTTAAGGAGATTGTAAGAATGCATGGGTTCCCTTTGAACATTGTATCAGATAGGGAATCAAAATTTGTAGGTCACTTCTAGAGGACCTTATGGAAGAAGTTAGGAACAAATTTTTCTTTCAATTATTCATACCATCCACAAACAAATAGTCAAACGGAGGTGGTTAACAGGTCACTAGGAAACCTTCTAAGGTGTTTGACAAAGGAGCATGGGAAAGCTTGGGATATGGTCCTACCTCAAGCAGAATTTGCATAGAATGACTACACAAATAGGAGCATTGGTAGGATCCCTTTTGAATTGGTGTATAGAATGCACCCTAGAGGCATCTATGAACTAAGGGATCTACACGGAGTTGACAGAAGAAGTGCACAAGGAGAGGACTTTTCCATAGCCACGAGGGATATCCACCAACAAGTTAGAGAAACTCTTCAACAGAATGTGGAAAAGTACAAGGAGAAGGTAGATGAAAAGAAAAGAGATGTGCAATTCAAAATTGATGATTTGGTATTGGCCCATTTGAAGAAAGAAAGACTTCCCAAAGGCAAATACACCAAATTGATGATGAAGAAGATAGGACCTTGCAAGATAGTTCACAAATTTGGGCAAAATGTGTATGAAATTGAATTACCTCCTAGGATAGCTATATCTCCTATCTTTAATGTATCTGATCTATTTCCATATAAAGGTTTTGTGGTTGCAGGTTCTAATGCAAGTACAGTAGCAAAGGATGATGAGGATTGGATCAAAGAGTTGCCACCTAGCAAACCTTTGAGGCTTGAGTGCATTCTAGACACAAAAGAGGTGAAGAAAACTAGGAAGAAAGCATACAAGGAGTACTTGGTAAAATGGCAGGATCTTCCTAAAGAATATGCTACATGGATGGTAGAAAATGACATCAAAAAGCATGGGACTTCTATTGAAGATCTCATCTCAAGAGGAACTTGATATTCTTTCCTCCCCGAGAGTATGTGGTGCAAGAGCACCCATGGGCCCAAGGGACCTATCAAGCACTTGTCATGTCTTGTCATGTTTTGTGTTTCATTTTGATTGTAATAAGGTCCTATGGACCATTTTAAAACTTGTTGAGTCACTTTGTAAGGCATGGATGCCAAATTGTCTATTGGTAACCATTCAGGACCTAATTGGTCAAATTGAGTCAAACACTCCAAGTATGTGTAAATGGAGTGGAATTGGGTTAATTTATATTTGTAAGCCATGAATGGCATGTTGGAAATATTTTGGGGTAGTTGAGATCACTGTGTCCCTAGATTGCAAAAATTGAAAAGTTGCTTGAGCAACTTTTGCAACTTCGTTGCAAAATTGTGTAAGTTGTAATCCCAATGGTCAAATGGTTCAAAAATCGGTTAGAACCAGTTGGGGAAGTTGAATTTGATCTATTTATGCCTCTTTGGGTCGAGGCATGTTTGGTTGTTGAAGAATTGAAGGTTATCAATAAGAATTGCTCTGTTTTCTTATTGAAATTCACGATTTTCTTGTAATCAGTAAAATTGTACAGCCTTGTACACACTTGAAATGGTCTGAAACTTGCAAGGTTCGATAGGTGGATGAGTTACCTTTCACTTGCATCTGGTTTGATTACATTCCATTAAGTTTGTGCAAAGTTACAATCAGATTTGTAGGAGGTCTGAAACCCTCACTGGTCATGGTTTGAACACAAAAATGTTAATAACCTGGCATTCCACTATACAAAAACCCTGATCCTTTGAGGAATGTTAGGTAGTAGAGTTAATTTGAAGATCCTGTTGGTTTTAGAGCAATCCATTATCATGGCTATAAGTAATTTGATACCCTAGGCCTAGAAAGGATTTGAATTGATTGTGAAGGCTATGGCAGTGGGCCTTTTGAGAGTTTTAGGTACTGAGAAATGGTGGATTATGTAGTTTTGACATGAACTTGATGTGTTCCAAGTGGTGGTTGTGTTCGGTGAAGAGTTTGGAGAGTGGTTGCTTTGGAATGGGAGACCTAATTGCCCTATAAGGTCAATGTGATCAGTAAGTTTTGATCCTATGCATCCAAAAGAACCCACACTGATTTTGATGTATGTCTTGTATTCCCCAAAAGGGTATCTAGAATGGTCATTTGTCTGTACCCTTGGTCAACATTCCAAAAGTTATGGTCAAAGTACTCGCTAAGTAGGGCTACAAGGAATTGAGTACATGTACAAAGCAAGTGATGTGAAAGAAGGTGATGGGTTTGGTTATTCTAATGTTGTTTTGGTCCCCTAGTGTGGGAAAACTTCCATTTGTGTGTCTGTAAGTCCTTTGTAGTGTGGATGCTTCATAACCCTCTTGTTGCAAGGTTTTGGTGAGATGATCTCACATGAACAAAGGGTACCAAGGTTGAGTTGGGTTTGTGCCAAGGTGTTTGTTGAACAAGTGAGGGTCAATAGAGGTTGATAATTCCTTGAAACACATACTTCCTCCCCTGAAAAGGTTTTGTGTCATGTTTGGGCATGAAGGCAAGTTGGGGTCTTGAGCCTAGTTTGGGTCCATGTTAGTTGAATGCATCCTTGTGTCATAAGTTGATGAAACCTTGTAACCAGTAGTGGATTGAATTGTTTTGGGTCTACCGAGTTACCTCTGCATCAAAAATCCCATCCCCAAAATGCGTTCCCCTATTCCTCATCCCAAAAACTTTGTGGAACATAGATCTCTGCAACTTTTCATTTCTACAAAATATGTTTTGATGGGACAGCAAAGAAAAATCAGGCTATTGCAGGCACTAGGTTGATTATTGGAGACTCCCAAGATCATTCACTTCTAATCTATTCACAAGGAATTGGGATTGAAATCATTAACAATTCAGAACTTCAAGCCTTTCTCAAAGGGATTGAATTAGCAGTCATGATTGACATCATGGAATGTGATTCCAAATTTAATCTCAATATGGTGAAGAAGGCATGTCGTTACCCAATTTTGTGAATGGTAAGCTTGAAACCCACTGGAAAATGGCTAATGGTGATCTTTGCATTTTGGATGGTATGAACCTGTTTGTTGACGACCGTTTTCATAATCAGAAGTTACAATATTGTTGCTGACCATCTTGCTAATTGTGCTATTCAATATGGGAATAAAAGAGAGGTTAGTATTTCAAAGGATTGGATGAAATTCCTTAGGGGATCAAAGCATTGGCGATCATAGTGAAAAATGTCATGCCCCTCTTCTCTAATGATGATTATATTTTCAAACAATGAAGTGAACAAGATCATGATTTATAAAGGCATAAATACACAGCTGATCGACTCAATCTGGTTATCCAGTCATTCACATGACACTATTTAGAAAAAATTTCAAATCATATCTGCCTTAAATCTGATGGAGGACAACTGTTTTCTCTTTTCTTCAATATCTTAACATTCCCTCTCTAGTTTGATCCTATGCCCCCAATATCCAACAGTAAACTTTTATATAGTTTTAACTAAGTTGTCGGTTTGGGTTCAGGTACGAGAATCCGGTTCATGGATTCGTGAAATTTTTTTTCCCATTATGATCCGTATGGGTTCATGTGTATATATATATGCATTATATATACAAAAAAATAAGAAAAATATACATAATTCTAAAACTAAATCATTTCATAGTATGAATCATAGAAGCATTAATCTTTTTGGGAAAAAATCGGGAAAAATCGATTTACAAAAAATTGTAAAAACTTAAAGAAAAACAGTAAAAATTTACTTTTTATTTTAAATTAAAGGGAATTTCCACATCATAGATATATTGAGAGCTAATAAAATATAGAGTTACATCTTTAGATTGTAGAGAATAGATCTTCATCATTTATATACTTATCGCTAATATAATTCTAAGATTCTAACTAAGTGCAAGTTTATATTTATAAATAATAAAACATTACAAAATGCCAAAAAACAAAGCTCATATAAGAAAATGAATTCATTTCATCATTCACAGGTGAAATTTTCTTCTACAAATTTAATAAAATGTAATCTACAATATCAATATTAAAATACATGTAATTGATTTTAGATAAGAAATTCAAATTCAACCATTTTCCCTTTTAGCAAAGTTGTTGATGAATGCTTAAATTTGTCATTCTTTAAATTTGTGCTCCTAATTTTCATATTCATATGAGACACAAAGAAGTTTTCCCTTTTAGCAAAGTTGTTGGTCAATGGTAAAAATAAAGAAGTTATTTTTTTTCTCTCTGATATGCTACACAAAGACCTCTACTAGGATAGTGCTATGCCATAGAAAGAACTCGAGATCTTAATTTGTTTTGGGCAATTGGACAACTACAACTAGAGGAACAAATTTATTGTTTTTGTAAAACACAAGTTCTAGAATCTAGGTAACTAGTATATAAGCTTAAAGCCTGCTAATAAAGTTTCTATAATGTCCCCAATTTAGCAGGTCTCTGTAGTTGAGCATAGTCAGTTCATCAATGCGACCTTCATGAGCTAACAATTTGTTTTGAGGGTCTCTAGGAGTCTCTGGGACGGATTTACTATTTTTGGTAAATCTATTTTTAGTAGTGGCTATTTCTGGCAGGGCAGTGCCTATTCCTGGTTGGGCAGTTGGACCTGGGCTTTGTCAAAAGTTATTTGATCTCAGTTAGACTTTTATGTGGCTTATATTTTAAATGTTGTTATTAAATTAAATTATTTTGATTTAATTTAATAACTTACAACTTTATAACTTTATGTTATAAAGTGGAGTTATATTAAAAGCCAATTAAGTGAAAATAATGTAAAGTGCTTTTTCCAAAAGCCCTATATATTCTACTCAAAAAAGCACTTTACTTATCCATTATCGAAATCATTTTTTATTGAAGTTCGTGAAGAAGACAAACCTAGCTAGGGTTTCGAGGATTGATTCCTCATCTCGTGATTTGAGCCATTACCTGTGAATGGTGAATTTCGCAGCTGATAATCTGAAGTGAATTATTCAATTTCTGAGATCACAATTCAATGCTATTGTATATCGTATTTGTGAAAGTTTGAAAGCTGAAGTTTGAAGTTTCTTGTTGAAGTATGTCTGTGAGTTCAACAAATTGGAATTCTGGAATAATCATTTTGGTGGCCGATTTATTTATTTTCTAATTAACAAAGTGTGACGCATAGGAAGGATCTCTAAATTTCATTGGGGATTGTGCATTTATTGTTGTGACTTCGCATATATTGGAGACGTTTTTATTTGACAGTGAAATCACATTCAAACTGCCAATGTCAACCCACTGTTTGTCACGTGAGAGTGAAGAGGCTTGGCGACAGCAAATTTTTGGTCACATGAACACTCTAGCAGAGTCGTGGGACCATTTCCTTGGTTCGGATTTGCTACAGCAGGGTCATGTGACATTTTGCTTGGTCTGGCATTGCTACAACAAGATCTTCGGTCTATTTTTTCTTGAGACAACACAGTTTGGACCAGTCACGTACTACTGGGAGCAGTCACGTATTGAATATACAAGGTGGAGGCCATATTCAGGAAATTCGTGACAGCATAAGGAGAAATTGCGGAAGTAAAGGTGCATTCGAATTTATTGACATTTGATTGTTACAAAAAAACTTGTTTGAAATGAGAATTCAAAATAGTGAATGTTCATTCAAATTGCTATTTGTTTGAATTAGATAATTAAATTTGGTGAAAGTATCATTGGGATTTGTTTTGCATGAATATTATTGGAATTAGTTGCAGTTGTTTTCAAAATTATTAATAAGCATTCGGGAAGATCCAATTTGGTTCTTCACAGTGGTATCAAAGCCAATTTCTTGCCAACCTGCAGGGTAATTTGGGTTCAGCATGGCATAGAGGTTTAGACTTGGCATGTACTACTCTCGCAGAGGTCCTAATTCTCCTCCTGGTGAGGGAGAATTTGAGATACAGTTTGGCAGTGTGGATGAAGGGGGTGTAGGTGGTTCAGGTAATGTAGACGGTACAGAATATAGGGATGCAGCTACTGCTTCAAAGCTTGATAGAGAAGCCTGTGATGCTTTCCGGGGTATTGCAGATGGTCAACATCATGTTGCTACTATACTACAACAATTATCTGATACATTACAGCGTATGACAATTCCTGGTGATTGTGGCCAAGACAGAGGTGCTCCAAGTGTGTCAGCTAGTTCTCATCAATCTAGAGCAAATGACAGATCATGTGTAAGTGACAGGATGAGAGATGAGGATCGTCCTAGGCAGGAGGACAAACGTGACAAAGCAAGGTATGTTGGTATTTATGATAGGCCACAGCATCCTGTATTTTTGAGACCTAAGGTGGATACGGTTAACACTGAGTCTGAGGCCGCTCCATTTGTAGATGACATTGTTGCACACTATGCTGAGTGGGATGACCTACCACATGCAATCAAGCAAAATTTGAATTTTGACAGATTCCTTTCACAGAAGCGTGAGCATTCTAGGGGTAGGCCTGTACCTGACAGACAGAGGCCTAGGGATATAGATTTGCACTAGGCAACCAACAAGATGATTCTGGATCATTATGATGGTAGTGGAAAGGTGACAGCACGAGCTTGGGTTCACAAGCTTGATACTTATTTGTCTTTACGTCCTATGTCTGAGGAGGACACCATTCGCTTTGTTGTACTACATTTGGATGGTATAGCCCATGACCGATGGTACCATGGGTTGGTGTCATTTCGACACGATCAAATTATTTATTATTGGGAGTTCATGGATAGATTGATAGAAAGGTTTGATAAGAAGGACCCTGAAACCTATTTTAGAGAGTTGGCTCAACTGTGGTAGACAGGCAGCCTGGAGACTTTTATCAGTGAGTTTCAGCGGTTGTCTGTTATGGTTTATGACATTTCAAAGAGGAGGAGAGTTATGCTCTTTGTGAAGGGGCTGATGGAGCCTACCAGATGATGGGTTAAGTCCTTGGACCCACCTACCTTGCAAGAAGCTATGAAAAAAGTGAGGAATTTGGAAGCATCTACTCCACGGAACAGATTTGCTGCGAGACCTCCTAATACTTCCTATGATAGGACAGCACCTAAAAGGTATGATAGAGCTGATTCTAGTCGTCCTACAACAGGTCCTTTGGATCAAGAAACCTTAAATGATCTAAGGAGAAGGAAATTATACTTTCATTGTAGAGGACCCTATGATTTGAATCATGATTGTCCCTTGAAGCCAAAGGGAAAGAATAAGATGATGGAGTGGTTTTATAATGATGAAGATGATTCTGATTTTTCGGGACAGCGAGTTGATGACAAGCATGATTCACATGAGATTCCAGGTAATGAAGATGAACAAGTGGTTAATTCTGATTTTAAGGTTGTATACCTTACTAGCATGAAAAAGGAAGACTCCTTCAGGATGCATGGTCTCTTGGCAGGGCAGCGAGTCATTGCTCTCTTTGACACAGGAGCTACTCATAATTTTATTGATTCTCGTTTGGTGGCAAAGAGAGGATTTGAAACTAAAGATTTTGAAGGACTTAGAGTGCAAGTAGCTGATGGTTACTCTCTCAAGTGCAATAAAAAGATTCTTGAGCTTCCTGTGAAATTGAATAATTATTCTTTCAAGGCAGATTTTTATGTGGTTGACATGGGCAGCACGGATATAGTTCTTGGCATGAGTTGGTTGCATTCACTTAAAGATATTTACATGAATACGGAAAAGATGGAAATGAGGTTCATCAAGGATGGTAAGACCCACATTCTTAAGGCCATTTAGGGTGGTGATTTGAAGACTATTTCCTACCACCGTATGCAGTGTTTGGTACAGCATGATGATGTTATAGATTGGGTAGCAGAATGTAGGGTGTTGTCTACATTAGACAACACAGATGGGCCAGCTTATCATCCGGATATTCAGTAGCTCAGAATTAAACACTCCAAGGTGTTTAATGATTTACCATATGGCAGACCACCTGACAAAGGAATTGAACACATTATTGAGTTAGAGGAGGGCACTAAGCCCATCATGATTACTCCTTATCGGAACCCTAAGCAATTGAAAGATGAGATTGAAAAGACCATTCAGGAGCTGCTCCCTATGGGACATATTAGGCTGAGTAAGTCTCCTTTTGCTTCATCTGTTGTTCTGGTGAAGAAAAAGGATGGGACACTCAAAATGTGTATAGATTACCGGATGCTGAACAAGAAAACTATTAAAAACCGGTACCCAATTCCTCGTATTGATGAACTTATTAATGAGTTACATGGGGCCAAATACTTCTCCAAGATTGACTTGAGATCCGGAAACCACCAGATCAGAGTTGAGAGCAGGATGTGGAGAAAATGGCATTTAGATGTCACTATGGTCATTTTGAGTTTCTGGTCATGCCCTTCAGTTTGACTAATGCCCCTGCTACATTTCAGTCCACTACGAACAGAGTCTTCCATGGCCGGTTGCGGAGATTTGTTCTTGTGTTTTTTGATGACATATTAGTCTAGAGTAAGACTTGGGATGAGCATGTAGCACATCTGGATACAGTACTGGGTATCTTGATGAGGCCTCCTTGGATGCTAAGGAGTCCAAGTGTGCTTTAGGCATGACAGAGTTACTGTATTTGGGACATATCATCAGTGCAAAGGGAGTTTGCATGGATCCAGATAAGGTTCGTGCTATTTTGGAGTGGCCTACACCAGGAAACTTGACACAGCTGAGGGGATTTATTGGTTTATGTGCTTTCTATCGGAGATTTGTGTCAAGTTTTTCTAGACATGCAACGCTGCTTACTGATTTAACCCGTAAGGGTTCTTTTATTTGGACTGATCAGGCACAGGAGTGTTTTGAGAAGTTCAAGGTGATCATGACTACATGCCTGATTTTGGCACTGCCGGATTTCACGAGACCCTTCGAGTTGCATTTTGATGCTTCAAGGGAAGGTATTGGGGCGGTGCTATCTCAGGATCGCCATACTATTATTTTTGAGAGTCATAAGCTCAGGGGTCTTGAGAGGCTGTTTAGTATCTATGACAAGGAAATGTTGGCCATTATGCATGCCTTGGCCAAATTCAGGCTGTACCTGGTGGGTAGAAAATTTTGTATTAAAACTGATCATAACAGCTTGAAGCATTTCCTTGGACAACATGATCTTAATGAGAGACAACAGAAGTGGGTTAGTAAGTTGCAGTCCTATGACTTTGATATTTCTTATATCAAAGGTACTCAGAATGTGGTAGCTGATGCCCTTTCTCGGAGACCCCACTTGTGTGTGATTTCAGAGATAGCGGAGGATTGGAGACATCTGATTATTGCAGAGTATGCTCGTGATTAGTGGGCCTCTGGTATTGTTGATGGCAGTGTACAGGACAGCGATTATACACTTGTGAATGAGTTGATCATTTACAAGGGGAGGATATATTTGTTCCCTGGGTCTAGTGTCAGACAAATCATTTTTCAGGCCTTTCATGATTCACCTTTGGTGGGACATCCAAGTTTCTTTAAGACCTATAGGCAGATTCGAGAGAGGTTCACTTGGAAGGGTCTGAAGACAGATGTTCAACAGTATGTCCATGAGTGCTCTATTTGTCAACAGAACAAACAAGAGCATACTTATTCGGCCGAGTTGTTACAGCCACTTCCCATTCCTGAACGGAAGTGGGCCTGTTTATCTATGGATTTTATTGTGGGCTTGCTGAAAGCCCAAGGTAGAGACTGTATTTTCGTGGTGGTAGATCGTCTTACCAAGTACGCTCATTTCTTTCCGATTACCACCACTTTCTCAACTGTTCAGTTAGCTGAGTTATTTTTTCGAGAGGTATTCAAATTACATGGTTTGCCCCAGACTATTGTGAGTGATCATGATAGCCGCTTTATGAGTCATTTCTTGCAGGAGCTTTTCTGGTTATGTGGGACGGAATGGACTCCCAACACTAGTTACCACCCTCAGACTGATGGTCAGACTGAGACAGTGAATAAATGGGTGGAGGGCTATCTATGGATTTATGTTTCTTCTCAGCAGCGGGCTTGGGTGAAGTGGATACATTTGTGTGAGTTTTGTTATAACTCCACTCACCACATGACTATTCAAATGTCATCGTTTCGGGCTTTGTATGGGTATGATCCTCCTAGTTTCATGAATTTATTATGCAGTGACAGTCGAGTGCCCAGTGCTGGGGATATGTTACAGGATGGTCAGGATATCATGCAGACATTAAAAGTTAATATTCAGAGGGCTCAAAATCAGCAGAAGCAATATGCTAATCAAAGGAGGATTGCTCGTTCTTTTCAGGTGGATGATATGATTTATCTGATGTTACAGCCCTACAGGCAGTCTTCTATCAAGAAGAGGGGAGCTGAGAAGCTCAAGCCCCGTTACTATGGACCTTTTCGTGTAGTTTGCCAAGTGGGGGAAGTTGCATATGAGTTGGATTTACCTCCTAATAGCAAGGTTCATAATGTCTTCCACATTTCACGCCTCAAGAAGGCATTGGGTCAGCATGTTGTACCATCTTCTACGTTACCTCCCTTGGATGATGAGGGCAGATTGGAGTTGGTCCCTGAGGCTATTTTGGAGACCAGGAGAGGCATCTGCGGCATAGAGTTGTTAGAGAATTTTTTGTAAAGTGGCACAAACTTCCTGATGAGGATGCCACTTGGGAATCTGAGGATATTCTGTAGCACCCGGGATTGCGATTGCTTGAGGACAAGAAATCTTGGGGAGGACTGTAATGTCCCCAATTTAGCAGGTCTCTGCAGTTGAGCATAGTCAGTTCATCAATGCGACCTTCATGAGCTAACAGTGTGTTTTGAGGGTCTCTGGGAGTCTCTGGGACGGATTTACTATTTTTGGTAAGTCTATTTTTAGCAGTGGCTATTTCTGGCAGGGCAATGCCTATTCCTGGTTGGGCAGTTGGACCTGGGCTTTGTCAAAAGTTCGTTGATCTCAATTAGACTTTTCTGTGGCTTATATTTTAAATGTTGTTATTAAATTAAATTATTTAATTTAATAACTTACGACTTTATAACTTTATGTTATAAAGTGGAGTTATATTAAAAGCCAATTAAGTGAAAAATAATGTAAAGTGCTTTTTCCAAAAAGCCTATATATTCTACTCGAAAAAGCACTTTACTTATCCATTATTGAAATCATTTTTTATTAAAGTTCGTGAAGAAGACAAACCTAGCTAGGGTTTCGAGGACTGATTCCTCATCTCGTGATTTGAGCCATTACCTATGAATGGTGAATTTTGTAGCTGATAATCTGAAGTGAATTATTCAATTTCTGAGATCACAATTCGATGCTGTTGTATATCGTATTTGTGAAAGTTTGAAAGCTGAAGATTGAAGTTTGTTGTTGAAGTATGTCTGTGAGTTCAACAAGTCGGAATTCTGGAATAATCATTTTGGTGGCCGATTTATTTATTTTCTAATTAACAAGGTGTGACGCATAGGAAGGATCTCTAAATTTCATTGGGGATTGTGCATTTATTGCTGTGACTTCACATATATTGGAGACGTTTTTATTTGACAACAAAATCACATTCAAACTGCCAGCGTCAACCCACTGTTTGGCGCGTGAGAGTGAAGAGGCTTGGCAACAACAGATTTCTGGTCACGTGAACACTCTAGCAGAGTCGTGGGACCATTTCCTTGGTTCGGATTTGCTACAGCAGGGTCATGTGACATTTTGCTTGGTCTGGCATTGCTACAACAAGATCTTCGATCTATTTTTTCTTGAGACAACATAGTTTGGACCAGTCACGTACTGCTGGGAGCAGTCACGTGTTGAATATACAAGGTGGAGGCCATATTCAGGAAATTCGTGATAGCGTAAGGAGAAATTGCGGAAGTAAAGGTGCATTCGAATTTATTGACATTTGATTGTTACAAAAAAACTTGTTTGAAATGAGAATTCAAAATAGTGAATGTTGATTCAAATTGCTATTTGTCTGAATTAGATAATTAAATTTGGTGAAAGTATCATTGGGATTTGTTTTGCATGAATATTATTGGAATTAGTTGCAGTTGTTTTCAAAATTATTAATAAGCATTCAGGAAGATCCAATTCGGTTCTTCACAGTTTCTGTTACGGTCGTGACAGATCCCACTCAACAAGAAAACAAGCATAGCAAACCTAAAGGGAATATAGATGATGGATGAGACAAAACAAATACCAATACAAGCCTTGAGAAGACACAAATACATCAATGCACAGTTGATATGACTATAAATTTATAAAATACATTTCGCTGGCTCAAAACAGATAAAACAAAATGAAAGAAATAAAATAACACGGTAGGTTTCACGCAAAAGGAAGAAACTATTGATGGTTTAAAAAATTAAAAAACTTTGCAATGTTTGAAGTTTGAACTTTGCATACCTCGGATCCGTCGGCTATGTCTTCTGCTGAAGCTAATTCTACTTGCTTCCGCCGGCTATGTCCTCCCTTGTGCCACTGCTGGTGTTGAAGTATGCTACCCGCGGCCCCATTATATTGGCCCCTAATTCTTCTTTCGTGCATTTTAGGGTTGTTTGGCACCTTCTTTTTGGCACATGATTTTTTTGGGTTTAAATGCGATTTTTTTAGGATTTTTCGGACAATAAATCATTGACCATGTTGACAGATTTTTGTCGATTTATTTAGGAAAAAATTGGCACAGGTCCTAATTCTCGATTAATCGGGTATAATTCCAAATTAATGCTTCTATGGTATGAATCTATGATGCTTGATCATTGATCAATGCCAAATGTCAAAGATAAACATTAAAAATTTAAATAGTTTACTTGATCATTGATCTATGTTCATGATTCTAAAGAAAATCGGCACATTGAATTACTAAATTACAAAATGAAAATTTGAAATTAGAAGCAAAAAAAATAATAATTTTTTTTTAAGTGGTTTGGACCCACTTTTTAAGTTGCCTGGATGCGGATCCCTAGGGATCCACATGGATCCGTGCGGGATCCTCGAGGGTCCACACTAGATCCCCCCGGGTCCGCATTGGATCCGGGCAGGGTTCGGATCTAGACATGTGGGTCTATCAAGATCCATAGGTCTGCAGAACCTGATAGACCCACATGTCTAGATCCGAACCCTGCCCGGATCCAATGCGGACCCAAGGGGATCCAGTGTGGACCCTCGAGGATCCCGCAAGGACAAAGATAAACATTAAAAATTTAAATAATTTACTTGATCATTGATCTATGTTCACAATTCTAAAGAAAATCAGCACATTGAATTACTAAATTACAAAATGAAAATTTGAAATTAGAAGCAAAAAAAATAATAATTTTTTTTTAAGTGGTTTGGACCCACTTTTTAAGTTGCCTAGATGCGGATCCTTGGGGATCCACATGGATCCGTGCGGGATCCTCAAGGGTCCACACTGGATCCCCCCGGGTCCGCATTGGATTCGGGCAAGGTTCAGATTTGGACATGTGGGTCTGTCAGGATCCGCAGACCTGTGGATCCTGACAAACCCATAGGTCCAGATCTGGACCCTTCCCAGATCTAGCGCAAACCAGTCTGCGGATCCACACCCGGACCCGGTTCGAGGGTTCAGGGTCCAAATCCAGTAACTTAGAGTTTTATCCAATCACTCATCCCACCTTTTCTCTTGAACTCAATACCATAGCCAAGTTGACTTTTGGCTTGTTATGAATCCCCAAGCTCCATTTGTGGACTTCCCTCCTAAGGGTAAGGATGATTTGTCCTTTCTGTACTCGCTTTTCTAAAAAAGTGACTTCACTCCTCACTTTTGAAAATTGCCTTCAAGTTCATATGCAATTGAGTATTCCTCCTCTCTTGTTTCAGCTATGAAGATTTTCTGTTGTAATTTTTATGAGTTTATCAAGTTTGTCACATTTTGTTTTAGAAAATCTTCATGGTAATGGCACACTAGTGTGAGTCTCCTTTTTGTCCTTATCCTATGGTCTATTTTCTCTTCTACCTTCATATTTTACTAATTTTCTACCCTTAATTTTTACTTTGCCTCTATTTGTCTCTATTGCTATATTTATCCTAGATGTAGTCTTGCCAACTTGCACTTCCCCTATGTAATTTCCCCAATTGGAGCAGAATTGATTTGTGAGGTTTTAGCTCAGTTCCCAATTTTCCCTACAAGCTTCTTAGTGAGTTGTGGAGAACTTCAAACTTTTTCGAAGGAGTCGGTTTAGTATTTCAAAAATTTTGTTTAGAGCAATGAGCTCAATTAGCACTGAGTAGTGCATTGACAATTTAAGAACTCTTTTCTGACTTTCGAAGTGTTCTCCAAACTTCTTGGAGAGCACGTCTATTTTTATTAAGTCTCCAAGTAGACTCCAATCATCATCCTACTACTTCAATTTCATCATGGTGAGTTCAAAGTGTTAGGAATAACAATCCACACAACACAACTGAGAGTGGGGGGGTGAATCGGTTGTGTGTAATAATTTTAAACTTTAAAATTTTCTATTTGATTACTAATTAAACATAGAACAGTACTAATAAAGATGAACAATGCAAATGCCAACACCATAACACACAATTTTTGTTCTCGAGGAAAACCATGTAAGGGACAAACCCCAATGGAGATGATACCCACTAGATCATGCACTAGTATATAAATGTCCCTATTAGGAGTTGATACAAAGCATCTAGTACATCTGTCCCTGTTAGAGGAGAATTCCCTCTAAAAGGACTGAACCCCTGTTAAAAGGTCCTTCAACCCTATTAGGAGTTGGTGAGAACAAAAGGCACACTGCTTGAGCGCACCGCTCCAAAGTGAAGGTTAAAACCACCTTCAGGACACACTGTCCTGATACAAAATTAAGGATCTCGTCCAATGAAATGACTGAATGACAACTTATTTGCCTTTACAGTTCCATTGAAGTACACAAGGAGTGACCATAGATTCCACTCATACCTCTTCTTCTCTTTTTTAATAACCAACAGCAAATTTGCATCCATAATCGCTAAGCCACCACCACAATCCTCACATTACATTTCCTCTCTTTATACAAGTTATAAATAATCAATTAGGTCAGCCTGTTAGAGCTTCCCCAATGCACATACAATTACATTGACCAATGCTAAGGTACACACGGTACCTAATACAAGTATACATCAATTACAAACATTAAAACATGTGCCAAAATCCACAATTAACGCTCACCAATCCTTACGCTAGACAACCCAATCGACTCCTAAATGAAACAATGTGAAGTCCACATGCTACCTCTGACAACAGCATGAACCAATTGAGCCATAAATCACACAAACTATTCCATTCTGAGTCTTATTACACGCCTTAAGCTCACATACCACAATTCCAGCTCGCAACCAACTTGTACTCAAAATACAGAAACTAGCTCTGGCATAATCCCTGTCTCTGTCCTGCAATCAGTCTTCACCAAAACAACTGTAACTCTCTCAAATCACAACATGATGCCATGTGACCTTAGACATAAGGTCCGCACATACTGAGCACAACAAATTTGTGCCCGCATACACTGATATTCCGTACACTGTTCGTACACCTTTGTCCAACTACCTATAGAAACCATAGACACAGTTTGTCTGATACAACCAATAAAGAACTGAAACATATAAATATAATCCTGAAACATCTGTTGACATCAATGACAAAACACGAATGCCAACAGCCAACAATCCCCTTAATAGAAACAATTCCAACCAATAGCTAATACAAAGTTAGAATTCGATATTGTTGCAATACATCTCGCAACTCTGGATGGAATATTTTAAATGATCACCTAAGTTTTTAATTTTTATAATTGAAGAACACAATTCTACTACTGAGAAGGGGAGTGAATTGGTAGTAGATATAAACTTTTGAACCTTAATCAAATTTTAAACTTGTTAAACTACAAACTGAAATCTGAAAGTTAATGAAACTGAAACCAAAAGCGATGCAACCATACAAGAAACGAAGCCAATTCATCCAAATCCACAAATGATCTAAGCACCCACTCAGAATTCTCAGAACACGAACTCTAAGAATATTACAATCAATAATTACAACTGATTACAAATTCTGAAATTTTTCCTTACAAAATGAGTGGACAAAAATATAGACTTTGAATAGATTTCAGATTTATCAAAAACAACTCCAATTATCCCTCTGTAACTGAATACAACCTGAAAGAATAATCTGCAAATGTAACTTGTTTGTTATCTGAATCACTTGTCTGTAATTTCAAAATAGATTTGATAAATTAAAATCAGACTTTACTGTTAGCACAGATTTCCAAAATCATATGACTGTTAAAACAAATCTGAGAGAAAAACTATCACTGATATACCTGATATTTGCATTCAAGTAAATTACCTTCCTTCCTTAGAAGCATATCAATCTTCAATCTTCAGCAAATGTTGTTATCAGAATTTCTGATCTGCTTCAAAAAGATTATCATTAATATACTCAAATCTTTTCATATATACTGTCTCCACACAGAAAAGTTTGTTTCTCAAAATATGTCACGCATATGATGCCTTAAACCCAATCACCACACACTTCACACTCTCTTATATCAATTGAATGCAAGAATATATAGAATGCGTCTAAGGGTTAAGAGGTTGTAACTATCAATAGGAAATCGTAACTATCAAACAACTACCCAACCCTCAACTCAACCTCCTGCCAACGTAGCCTTCCAGCAGATTCTTCTTTAAAGTTTATATATGTATTCATTATACACGATGATCACCTCCTGCCAACGTAGTTTTCTTCTTCAAAGTTTATTTATGCATTTATTATAAATGATGACCTTCCATTACCAATCTGAAGCAATTCAGCAATCAAGAATATAATATTCTGAAAATTATCTTCACAGCCAAGAATTCGATTTAAAATCTGATTAAAACATGATGGAGACTATGAAGAACGATTCAATAAATGATATTCGTTTCTTCTGCATACCCACGAACGATGAAAAGAAGCAGCCAACCAAACACCCATACCATCTGTGTCTGTGTGTGGTATTCAATCCATACTTTCTGTCGATTACATTATAAATAGAAATATGATTTGAAACGTTCATTAAACAAATTTGATCAGAACGAATGTTATTTTAGTCTGCAAAATAATCTTCCTGTTTTCTGACAGCCAAAAATCTGATCACAAATTGATGATAAAGACGGATGGTTCTTTCTTTCTGTTCATTCGATCTGAAGCAATTCATAGATTCATACAGTCTGAAACAATTCAGAACAGCAATATTATAATCATCAGCACCGATCAATGACAAATGTCCATGTGCATATTCAATCAGACACCTGTGTATTTCTGCTAAAAAGAAATCAATTGTTCTGTTATGAATCCGACCATGGTCTGTAAATCAACCATTCTGCTTGCAGAGATCCAAACAACAAAACATATACGGTATCCATCAGTTTCAATTGGGCAAATGCTTTTTCTGATTTAAAACAGTCATATAATCTGATCAACATTCAAACATAACAGTGATTCAAACAAAATATTGTTCCAATCTGATTCTGATTTGACATCAATGACAAGATATTTTAACATTAATTGTAATATCATTTTAAAATGGTGATTATTAGCCTCAAAGTGGATTCCTAGAAGAGTTAAGGGGGCCTATGCACATAAAAGATCTTTTGAGTTGAGAATGACTTATTCTAATTTTAGCTATAAAAGGAGGTGTTGGGACTCATTTGTGGATATGCTAACGAATGATCTTGTAATTTATATATCAGCACTAAAAAACCCAATATAATTAATATGATGAATCTAACAAACTTCTATCCAAAGTTTCCTAATTTTGATGGGATGCTTCTAGAGACATATGGTATATTCAAACTTCACTAGATTAACAACACAACACAAGATATACCATGGGAAACTAGTTTGTGAAAAAATCTAGCAGATAATAGTACAATACAATGAGAATATATCACAAGGAGATCTTCAACTTTGTCTAGAGCAATTCCAGTAACATGTACTGGTCGTATAGAACCATGTAGATCTCCATCCCATGCCTTGGATTTATAGGGAAGAGACAACCAAGAAACCAAAAATGGTTTCTCAACACCATGAACCATGTCCATGATCAAATCAGCACAATTGGACCCATGTGCCCCAAGATATGAATTCATCCTCCTGAAATAAAATGTAACTTTCAATTGAGGATATTAACCTCTACAAACAAGGGGGTCAACTAATCAGTTCGAATGCTTCATATTGGGGCACTAATTACTCTTATGCAGCTATATTTAACCAGTCGAAGATGCTCCATCTACTTGACTCTGTAATTCCCACTATAAATGCTCTCTTACATAAGTTATAATACAATCCAAGTGGTGGGATGATTCATACAAGTGATCTCATGGATGTGCCCAAGGCTAGCCCCCCATTTTATTAGGGCCCAATTCACAACACATTACTAATATTGAAGTATTCAAGGACTACAATGTGTATGACACACCTAGTCTTAACAATAGTGAGGGGATATTCAAACGTTCATCTCTTTTTTGTCCCTAGGATTGTGACCGAGGAGACACAATGGAAAGAACTGGGGATCAGTGGTAGGCATACGGGAAGAATTCCTTCAGTCCTTGATGATGATTTAGAAACATCTTGTATTAGATTGTGTTACGGATGGTGAATGGCAGAGAAAGAATTTCTTAAAAGCTTTGAATTTCATGTTTTTATTTTTTATAAGTTCGATAAGACTAATACTCTGGCCTTATACACCATGACTCAATTTCCTTTGATTTGTTATGTTATGGTTGCACTAAGACAGCACATAAGTAGTCATGTTATGGTAATTTTAAAAGATTTTTATTTTGAATCTATCATAAAGAAGTGTAGTTATTTGGGGGCAATTACTACACAATCTGACATTCTTAATTTGTGATGTAATCATGTTTGATGTGGTTTCTATGGCTTCTTGCTGTAATGCACTGAACTCTATGTAATTTTCCTTCATCTGATACCACCAATTTCACACTTGTAATGAGCCTTGAGCTGGTTAATTTTGTAATAAATTTCCTTATTTTTAGTGCATCTGACACTGAGCTTCAAAAAGAAAAGTAAATACTAAAAATGAATTGTTTCTTTTGAAAGAATATAAATTGGAAGTTCTAAGTTATTGTGTAAAGCTTTTTGTGAAAGGAAAGACTAAAGCTAAATATGATTGGCCTAAGACTAAGAATGGTAAACATCTAACGCAGGCGCATAGTCATTGGACGGCATCCATTGAATAAGTGTCAAGTTGAAAGATTTGGGAGAGATTCTGAGCAACAGCTTCATAACATGCTCTTACCCATGTTTATGAAATATGGAGTGGTAAACTCTTTCTTTGTTCTGATTGTGGATATAATTTTTTTGACTCAAATTAAATAGCAGGATTTTTTTTCTACTATAAAAATATTCTTATATAAGAGAAAGATCTTTAAGCTAGGGGCCTGTTTCTGCATATCTTTCAGAATGTTTATTTGTACGGTCAAGAACAATTCAGTCTACATGTGAAAGACAAAAGTATTGCTTTCATTGGAAATCCAATTCATAATCTTGTGAATGACAACCATGTTCTTCAAAATGGAACATATTCCTGGGCCAAGTAAGTTATTTCCAGAGTTGCTCAATCTTCCCTTCTAGATTAATAATACATATTTTTCAAAGGTTTTGCCAACAGCTACTAATTACCTCTCTTGACCTGAATGCACCCAGTGGATTCATTCTTTATCGAGTATGCGCACTGGAAATGGTATAATCTAGAAATCTAGCCCTGGTGGTTCTGTAGTTTTTTCTTAGTTTTTGAGTCAACAAAGAGTATTCAATATATATTTTTTTTGGATTGCAGGAACTGTATTTCATAGATTGGAAGGGGACTATATTACATAGAGCAACAGTGCACCAGAATGGAAGAGCAGTTTTGTAGAAACCCAGAAAACAGTTCATGTACAAATCCAGCCGTGTATTTACTCTCATTGCAGCCCGATTGCTATAATGATGAGGTTGTAATTTTACCCAATGCTAATTATTTAATTTGTAATATTTATCTGCCTATTTATTGTTTTTGGGTTATTTGCATGGGTCCTAAAATTGTAAAACTATCATGATCATATGGAACCAATACTCTGAAGTGCTTAAGTATCCTTTTTTTGCATTGGTAAGCTATGTCACAAGTTTAGTTCAAGTTTGTGATTGGCAACAACAAATGAAGTTCTACAATGGAAAAAAAAATGAAAATACACCATTAAATTTGTCTTATATAAATTTTATATTTTTAAAAATATAAGTAATATATCCACACTAAATCAAAATAGTTTAACATTGCTAAATAACTAAGTTTCTTTTATAAAAACACTTGCAACTAGATGGAGCGAGCGGGAGGAAATTTGAATGGAGCGAGCGGGAAAGCACTTCCAGCGGGAGGTGGATTGCAGGCTGGAATCTTGGGTCAGGGAGCAGACTCTAGTGCAACGGTGGGGTCAGATGGCAACTCGGAAGGAGGGAAATCTCTGGACTCTTCTAATGATTCTTCAAAAGGAGGTAAGGACAAGGAAGATAGGACGAACAGTGAATCTTCCAACCTTGGGTGAAGAGAGGACCCCAATGGGGCCCCTAAGTTTCGTGGTGCATCGTGGGAAGGTTCAAATGTTGTTGTTGACCGGCCATGGGCTGCATTGTTTGGGAAAAAAGCCTCTGGTAAATCTTCTCTGCCAGAAGTGAACAATATCTCTAATCCTTCGAAGAGAGAGTTTGGTATTTATGTTCCTGATTTGGTCGTAAACAACTCTATTGCCTCTATGGATCTTACCTTGGTTGAAAAATTTGTTGGGCCAAGACCAAACATTGATATTGTTCGTCATTTTGTTAGTAGATGGCTCTTGAAGGGTCAAGTGGACATTGTGGTGATGCATAAGGGGGCTCTTTCCTTTGCATTTACTAATAAAGAAGATATGATGGAGGTGCTCTGTGGTGGTCCCTGGGTCTTTGGCAAACCCTCTTTGGCCTTATGCAAATGGGGGCCAAATCTTGACTTAAACAGTTATCTTATTGAATTAGCTCCTGTCTGGGTTAAACTCCCTAGTCTTCCTTTGGAATATTGGAATGAGGGAGTCTTCAAGGGTATAGTGAGTGCATTTGGTGACCTTCTGGCTATTGACCCAACAACATCATCCAAATCTAGGTTAGTTTATGCTAGAATCTTTTATAACATTAATCATACCACAGATTTACCGTTGCATATAGACATTGTCTCGAAGCTGGGGAAGTGGCAACAAACTTTGGAATTTGAATCCCTCCCCTTTGTCTATTTTGTGTGCAAAAAGTATGGTCATTGGGCAAAAAAGCATCCAATGAAACAAGTGAAGGAAAGAGAAGAGAAAAGTAAAAAAGTGGGTAGATAGGAGTGGAGGATGAAATATAAACGGGATATATCAAATAGGGAAAATGCTCCACAAAATAAGAATGGTCTGGAAGATAATGAGCATGTTATTGTTGAGAATATTGATGATAGGAACTTTGATCTGAAAGCTAAAGACAAGAATGATGTTGCCAAGGCTAATCTCGCCTCATTGGGAAAGATCGTGGATGATTCAAACATTAGTCTCTCACATAATTCTGAGGTGTCAGTCAATGAACAGAATCAGCTATGCAATGGAGGTAATCCTTCCCTCACTAAGGTGCCAGTTCTTGAACAGATCTAGTTTCATTCAGACTGCTCTCTTGCTGGCTTGAAGATGAGGAAGTCTCCTATTGGAATGTCTCAAAAGGATGATTTGCTGGAAATGGTGAAGTTAGCTAAGATTCCTAGTAGGAAGTATATAAATGATGCCTAGGGGTGCAACGTCTTGGGAATGCCTAAAGATGACTCCTCCATGGCCATCTCAAGAGTGTCAGATACCTCAAGGACCCCCCTTTGGGAAGGGGGTTCTCCCTTTCTGAATCTTCAAAGTGTCTCTGAGAAGGAAAAGAAATCTACAAGCAGTAAAAATAATAGCAAGAAGATTGGGGATGATTTTGGTATATCCACTAGAAGTCTGAAGGCGGATGTGGGTAAAAGTAATAAGGGAAGGGGAAGACCGTCTAAACAGATAAGCAGAGGAAATGAAAGTTCATTAGATATCACAGATGGAAAGCAGTGCACCATCCCAAAGGCTTTCTCCCTAGTTAAGAAATGAAAATTTTTCTTGGAATATTAGGGGCATGAATGCTCCCCATAAGCATGATATTATTAGGAACTTGGTTAAGGATCATAAACCTGATGTTCTACTAATTCAGGAAACTAAGATGACTAAAGATAAGGTGGAAAAATTTAAGCTCTTCCATAATTGTGGTGTGAGCAGTATTAGTTCAAATGGTGCTTCTGCAGGAACTGTGATCTTTTGGAATAAGAGCATTATTAATGGAGAGGTTCTTTTTGTAGATGATAATATGGTGTCTTTCAAAATTCATAACATTAGAGATAATTGTGATTGGGTCATCACTAATGTGTATGAGCCTAATACAAAGAATGGCAGAGCTAACTTTTGGCTTAAATTGGCTGATTGAAGACAATATTTTAAGGAGGAATGATGGATGATCATGGGGGATTTCAGTACCCTTAAGGAATCAAAAAATTTTGGTGGTATTTTCTCCCAGACAGAGGGAAGATTTGATCTTATGAACTTCATCAATAGTCGGGTCCTTTCTGATATTGATCTCCAACGTATTGATTATACTTGATCTAATAGAAGGGTTGGTAAGGACTATATTCAAGTCAGACTGGATAGGGCTCTACTCTCTCATGGATGGTTGAGTAAGTACCTTTATTCTCTGTCTTCTTTCTCTAAGATTGGATTTAGACCATTATCCTATATCTTTGTTGGTTGAACCTTTTACCTGTAAAAGGAGGCATCCTTTCAGGTTTGAAAAGATGTGGTTTTTACACCCTGATCTTTCCTCTAGAATCAATGAGTGGTGGGATATTAAGGTCGAAGGTACTATCATGTTTAAGTTGGCTAAGAAGTTAAGATTCATTAAGGATGAGCTAAGGAATTGGAGTAGAACAGTTTTTGGAGATATTTTCCAGCTCAAAGACTGTGCTAAGAATAATCTCCGGCAGATTCAAAATCTTATCCAATAGAATGGTTACTCGAAGGAGAATAGAAAACAAGAGAATGAATCTTTAGTTGAATACCATAACATTATATACAGAGAAGAAGTCTATTGGAGGCAGAGATCCAAAGCTACTTGGTTGAAAGAAGGGGATAGAAATACTAAATACTTCCACATAACCACTATGAAGCATAGGGAAGCTAATCGGATTTCCAAGATTACCAAGGGGAACTCTTTTTTAGACAAGGAAGAGGACAATAAGGAGCATGTGGATTTTTTCTCCTCCCTCTTTTTTGTTGATGTTCATTTAGATGAGAGAGCAGTTGAAGCTTTTAGAATCCATCCCTCCCTTGGTCAGAAGGGACCAAAATTGTTGGCTTTCTTCCATTCCTTCCTCTTTGGAAATTAGGGATGCTATTTTTTCCTTTGAAGGGGACAAAGCCCCAGGTTCGGATGGGTTTCCTATGTTCTTTTTCAGCAATACTGGCATATCTTGAGGGAAGATATTTCTAACACGGTGAAGGAATTTTTCGGTAGTAGAAATTTATTGAAAGAAATTAATGCCACTTTTTTGGCTCTCATCCCCAAGAGGCCAAGAGCTGACTCCTTTGATCAATTTAGACCTATTAGATTGTGCAAATCTTTCTCATTTCCAAGGTGCTTACCCTGAGATTGCTCAAGATTCTCCTTGGCATTATTACCCCCAACAGAATGGTTTTGTGCTTGGGAGACAAATCTTGGATTCTGTCATTTCTGTCCATGAGAATATTCACTCTCTATCTTTAGCCAACAAGCAAGGATTTATTTTGAAGTTGGATCTGGCGAAGGCTTATTATAGGGTGGATTGGAAATTTCTGGTTAAGGTGTTGGAGAAGTTTGGGTTTGGGTTTAAAGTCATCTAATTGATTGACCAACTTATTTCTACTGCTTCTTTTGTTGTTTTGATTAATGGGTCTTCCTCTTGTTTCTTCAAAAACTCTAGGGGATTAAGACAAGGTGACCCTTTGTCTCATATCATCTTTACCATTATGGCTGAGAGTTTGGGAAGATAGCTTTTGAAGTTGATCAATGGCCTTCTCCAAGGGGTTAGACCATCCTCTACTAATTTGGTTTATTCCCATGAACAGTTTGTCGATGACACTGTTACTATGGGCCTCTCTACTATTAAGGAGGCAAAAAACATGAAGGCTGCCTTTAACACTTACACTAGAGCCACGAGTCAAAGTATTAATTGGAATACGAGTTCCCTATTTTTCATCAACACCCTAGAAGAAAGGCAAAGGAAGATCTCTACCATTTTGGGGTGTAGGATTGCCTCTTTCCCAGTTTCTTACTTGGGTCTCCCTTTGGGAGGTAAACCTGCAGACTCTTTCTCGCTTGATATTATAGACAAATTTAACCAGAAGCTTGTTGGATGGAAATGGCTATTCTTGTCTCAAGTTGGTAAGATCACTTTGTTGAAATCTTCTTTGCAGAGCTTAGTCATTTATGCCCTTAGTTTATTTAGATTCATGCTAAGTTTGCAGATAAGATGGAGGGGATTCAGAAAAAATTTCTTTGGTCGGGTACTAAGGATAGAAAACGTATCCCTCTGGTTGCTTGGGATAGTGTGTGCAAACCAAAACATTTGGGAGGCTTGGGTATTAGGACTATCAGGGAAATGAATAAAGCCCTCCAAGCTAAACATTTATGGAGACTCTTTGGAGAAGAGTGGAATACTATTTAGAAAAATAAGTATATCTCTAACCTCTCGCTTAATCAAATCCTCCAAACGGATTTCCATATTGTTGGCTCGAAAATCTGGAATAGTGTCCTCAAAGCCAAAGATGTTGCTAATGCTAGATGGATGCTTGGCAATGACAGAAAAATCAAATTTTGGGATGATCCTTGGATCATGGAAAAACCATTGAGCTCGATCCCTAAGCTTCTAAATATCAAGGATAGATGTTTGCATCTTTTGGGGGATTTTGTTGGGGACTATTGGAGAGATGGTGATTGGGTTAATATCTTAGGGGTGGATTTTTTAAATAAATTGTTGACCTTTCATAGATTTTTTGTTGAGAAAGATCCTTTTGTTTGGGGTCTCAACCCTTCTGGATCATTTTATGTGGCTTCTACGTGTAAGGCCCAAGTCCATTATTCAGATCCTCCTTTCTGGGCTAAGGTGTGGAATAACTTTCTTATCCCTAAAGTGGAAAACTTTTTTAGGTTATTCCTCCAAAACAAAGTTTTAACTATGGATAATCTTGTTAGGAGGGGCTTCTATTTTCCCAATAGATGTTGGTTATGTTGTAATGATGAAGAATCCACTCCCCACTTATTACTCAAATGCTCTTATACTCGCCAGTTGTGGGAGGTTTTATTTCAAAGATGAAATGTTTTTTGGGTGCTTCTGAACTCTCTCTGGGATTTCTTCCAACAATGGTCTTGTCCTAGCTCAAATCACAGGATTAGCATTGTGTGGAACATGGTTATTCCACATCTCCTTGGAATGTCTGGAAAGAAAGAAACAATGGGATTTTTAGGGAACAGCTCGGGTCCCCCATGATGCTTATTAATGTCATTTTCAGATGTATCCAAGAGAATTACGATTCCAAATTCAACCATAGTACTGCTGGAATCTTAATGGTATTAAGGAGAAGAATAGTAAGTGGGAGAATTGTTCTTAGATAACTCCCCCTGAAGGATGGATTAAAGTTAATTTTGATGGTGCTACTAAGGGGAATCCTGGAAGAGATGGTTGTGGTGGTGTGATAAGAGATGGATGTGGTGGTGTGGCTAAAGATTTAAATGCTAGGAATATTTGTATTGAGGGAGATTTTTTAAATATCTTTAATTGTTTAAGGGGAAGAACAAAATCTCTTGGTCCATAGCTAATTTATTTAATATGATAAATTCTTTATGTGATTCTTTTGCTAATGTACATTTCTCTCATGTGTACAGAGAATCAAATAAAGTGGCAGACTACTTTGCCAATTTAGGGGTTAATTTGGAGGCTCCCACTACTTTCAATGATCAAAATTATTTAAAAGAAGATGTTATTAGTCTTATTTATTTTGACAAGACTAATAGTAGAGAAGCACCAAGTATTATTAATGATGGCACAAAAATTAAGGAATGATGACCACTTTAGGGGTACTTACGAAGGAGTCCTTTTAATGAATCTTCATTATTTCCTCCTTAGATTGCACACTTTGTGGGTCTTTTTCTCACATTTTGTTGCTACATTTTGTACGACTAGTGTTGCTACAATTTGTTTCAGTTGTGGGGCTTCTCTGGTGCAGAGTTTAATTTTTTGACTTCTATGGTGGGAGGTGATTTGAAGAAGGTAGAGTTAGATGACTATTCCAAGAATAAGGAGGATGCCCAGGTTTGGAAAAAACTCAGAAAGGGAAGGGTGACGCCCTACATTGAGAAGTTGCATGGGTATGAAAAGAGCATAATGCATAAATTTATTGATGGATGGAGGAATGATTCTGTTAATATTGGGGGAAAGTGGATTGATCTCATGATCGACCTCATAGCCCAGGTCATGAATCTGTAGAATTCTGGTAAGAATTTCTATAGGGATAGGAAGGTTTCTAATATGGTTCTTAAAAATTTTCCTATTTCGATGGATGAAAAGAATGCTATGGTGAAGAATAAGGGTGTTTTTGTTATTGAGCGCTTTGATGAATTTTGGAAGAAAATCCTTCTAGTTATAATAGAATATTTTACTCTAGATGGAAGGTTCACGCGAGCACAATCTGACCATTTTTTGATCCTAAACCATTTCTATCACAAATATAGGATTTATTTTCCTTTTTATTTGTATGGCTCATTATATCATAGTCTAGTTGAGAATAGAGAAAATGCGGGGAAACTCGTGCTTCATGAGGGCCTCATTCTCCTCATTTACGAGCACATGAGAGATAATATCCCTGACCCCATTCACAAGAACCCTAAGAAGAAAAGGAAGAGCTCTGGTTCTTTGGATATGGGGGATATCATTACCTTTGGGAAAAGGGCCAATACTGAGAAGACCACGACCAAAGAGCCTATTGGGGCTTCCGAGACAAAAAAATATATATAGTTGGTTACTCAAGCAACTCGAAGGGCATGGGAGATCCTAATTATGTTTCCAAGGAGGTTTCGTCGAAAGAGGGTGAGGACTATAACCCTAATTCTGAGAAGAAAGGCCAGAAGGTTGAGGCTTCCTCCTCCACGTCAGCTTTGGAGGAGTCTGTTGAGGGTGGTGGTGACTTGAAGAGGGTTTAGGGTTTTGACTTTGTGGTTGGTCCTATTGATATGGAAGGGGGAAATAAAGGTAATGATGGAGATAATAAGGGCATGGAAAATGGTAGAAGAATGACTAAGGGGAAGACTAGGATCCCTATCTATGAAGATTTTGTTGACGGAGAGCAGCATGATGTTTATTTTTCTACTAAGGATTATGTGGATGTGGAAGATGTTGAACTTCACAATCCTAAAATTAGGAATTTGTCGATTAAATTGACTTTGGAAGATTTTACTGATCATGAGGAAATCACCACTAGCATGCTTCAATCTGCTAAGGCTAAGGCTTTGTATACATTTTGGTTGGATAAATGGTGCTTCCATGAAATTAAGCACCTAAATCTCAAATATAGAGCGTTTGAGCCTAAGCACAACATCTGGACAGAGAAAGTTAACAATTTGGACAATACCCCTTCCTCATCAAATGTTATGCAAGATGATCATGGTACTGCTACTAGGATGGACAATATGGAAAGGGCCATTTGCGACATTCTCAAGCACAGCAAGGAAGGTATGCAAACTTCCATTAGTAATTTGAAGATCCTAGTTGACTTGTTGGATAAGGGCAATAATTTTGTGGAGGGGGATGTTGTGGATACTCTGAAGGGGAAAGGTAAAGGACTGAGCTCTAGAACTAGAGCTAAAATTAAACAAAGCTCTTCTCCTAAGGAGATCACTGATCTGATCTAAGGGCTACTCTAAGAGGATGTCAAAGTTGGATGGTCAGATGGAGACTACCATGAAGACCCTGGGAGTGGAACATACTGTTGGTTGATATGTTGATTGTTTTGTTGGTGTTCATTCAATTTTTTGGTGTTGTTGCGTTGGGGTTTCTTTTTCCCCCTAGTTGTTAGTTTTTGTTGTTTCTGCTTTAGTTTCTTTAAGGCTTTATCTGTAATGTACTGATACTTTTGGGTTTCGGGTCCCTGTAAAACTTGTTTTTCTTTAATTTCAAAAACTAAGTTTCTTTTATGACATTTTTTTGTTCACCCATACAAGTTTGTGTGTGTGCATACATTTACATATGTTAGCATTAGCGGGAGATATGTCTCTGATACCTTGCCCCCTCCTGAAAAGTTGATTTATGCAAGAGACTTTCTGACCGCGTCTCCTGCCATCATCACATCTCCTACTGCACTTTTTGTCCTCTCTAGCACATCTCCTCTAACCTGGGGCTAAAAAGGTAAATAAAAAGGAAAAACTCATTTTTACTACATTTGCCCAACATTGGAATCCTAGACGCCATCATGGAAACAAGAAATATGCTCAAAAGAGATGAAAATAAACCCAAAATGATGGCAACTTAGAAATCGTGTTCATTTTTTTTAAATGGCAATACAACAATCATGGCATTCAGTGAGATGTTGCAACTAATTTTCAGAACAGAGAGACAGAGGTAGATGTGCCTTCTAGAGATTTAACAACAAAACATTCTCACAAGAGACGACACGTTGGCAATTCAAACCCCTTTGGGAGACTTTTTGATGTGCAAGGTTGAGAAACAGTTCATGCAACAATTCAATGCATTTTTAAAAACTATTGAATGTTGTTCACTCACCTTTTTGTGGATAGATACTCCAAGCTATCAATAATGGACTGGCTGGATATAAGCTATCTAGATTTGAAAAGCTTTTCACAACTCTAATTGATAAAGACAAAAATTGATTAGAGTAACAAAGTGCACCAATGGGAAGAGTGTGGTCTAGGGAAGGATTTAGTATTGTGATGGGTGGGTGGAGAGATGCTAAAACTCATTCACTACTTAATGTCATGGTGATTGTTGTCACCTAAATAGTGCACCCCTGTTGAGTAAACTCAAGCCTACCAGTGAACATGAGAAAGCTCCCCCTGATTGTGGGCTCAAATATTGGAAGCTAACCTCCAGAGAAAGCTGGTTCTTATGGTACTCACCTAAACTTACCTAATCTAAAGATTTTTGTAGAGGAAAGGGTTAGAAGGATGCATAAAAAAAAACTAAAATCTAACAACTAAAAGGTGATGCACCAAATTGTATCTTTGAGACTTAACAGATAGCCAACACACTATACAACTAGTAAGAAAAAGCTTCCCTACATAACTCAATAACACATAATTCTTGCATCAGTAATTTGTAAGAAAGCTAAAATAGCAGTCCCTAAAAGGAGAAAAACTTCCTCACAATTTGAAACTGATTTAGTACAACTTTCAACCTATAAAGAACTATATAAATCTATGCACAAGGCACCAACATGTGATACACAAATACAAAGGATTGAGAAGGCATAGACTAAGAATTAGAACCAAAAGGTGTTACAAATCTGTATATATCTCTTTGAAAATGGGTTACAAAAATACTTTGCATCTGTCAAGAATTTAGGAAATCTTATGAAAATAGCAAGTCAAAGGGAAGAAGAACTTCCTACAAATGAGCCTTTAGCTCATACTTATGCTTTTCTAATCCAACTGCATCATAAGTGAGAAATAAGTTATGAGTCGGATGCAATCAATCAAACCAATTTTGAGCCCCTCAAAAGACTTCAAAAAGGTGTAAAAAAGACCTAGAAGTCATTCCTCACAAATATCATCATAAATACCCTCCATAAATACAATTGTATTTTTTTAAAATCTCATAAAGGCCTTTGAAATGCAATAACTCCTCAAACTTTAACAACTACATTTTACCTAAAATCAATGTATTCATTTCACTTTGTTTTTCTCTTTTCCATTCGCATATGTCATACCGATAACCTCAGCAAGTATCGGGGTTGTTGAACCTTTGGTAATTTGGTCATTGATTTTGTCATTGATGTCAATAAGACATTATATTCAGGTATCTCAGATAATCAGTTATGATAATGGTACATAATATGCAAGTTGATATGAGACTAAGTTGGTATGGTTCAAAGAAGGTTCACATAATTTTGAATGTTCTCTTCAATTGATATAATCATTATTAACTCATGAGATGAAGTCTTAAGGGTAAAAGCACAATAAGCTGTCACCCTTTTACAAAGGAAGAGGCTAACAACACCAAAATGAAAAAACTTCAAGGGCATAAAAGTCACATTTTTATTTAGAATTTGAAGATGATGTAAACTGATGAAATGTGTGAAATAGGATGAATTTTATGCTTATAATTTTTTAAAATTATTTTGGACATAAATTAATATATTTTTTTAATTTTTAAAGTCTATTTTTCATGTCCTGAAAATACAGCAAATCAGGGGGTTTACCTCCCGTCAAATAATTATAAGCAAGACATTGTTTTTTCTTCCAATTTCAAAATATGTTTTAGATGACATGTATACCTAGTGCAACAAAAAGGAAAGAAGTGTTTTCGATCTATAATTTGCCCGTTATAAGTATTCAAAGTACAACTTACACGAAATCAGTAGTTTTTATCTCCCGCCACTTTTCAGCTATCAAAATTTTTCTAAAATTCAAATAAATTATATATTCTTGAAGAAGATTCTCTTCTCTAGTGCCTCATATAATTTTAATTTTTTTTTAATTGATTTACTATTTTTTTTAATTTATCGAATCGGCAACTTCTCAAAGCTTTATATACCTACATGTGGTTTTTTACAAATTTGTTTAACATTTTCCAATTGAAATTATATAAAATTTATATTTTTAGAATTGTAATTCCGAGATCTACAAAAGGGTAGTTTTAGTTTTTTCAAATTTTTAATTTGCAAAAGAGAAAAAAACACCACAAGTGCAAATTGTGTATTATTTGTGTTTTTTAAGTTTTGGCTGCCAAGTTGGCATGCCACTTAGGATGACTCGGCCGAGTGGGACTCGGCCGAGTCCCCTCAAGTCGTCGGCCCCTCGCGACCGGTCGCGTGAGTGATCGGTCCTTTCAAACCGAAGGGTATATATGTGCATAATATTTTAAAAAATATATATATCAATTGCGAATTTACATTCTTATTTTAGGATATAAGGATATTTTGAAGCAAGGAGTCATTCTTTTGGAGAAGTTTCAAAGAAATTTTGATTTCGGAAGATTTTGAAGACAAGTTTTTCAGTGACGAAGTAGTAAAACAATAAAAAAAATCTTGCTTAAATATTTGAGCAATGGGAAATAAAAGGACTAGAACAAGGAAGTATGATCGTAAAAGGGATGACCAAATGAAAGGTCATACGAAACGTGTCCAAGAGCAACCAATGGATGTTGAAGAAGAACCTATCACTGGAGAAGGTGCAACTCAACTAGGGGAGGATATTGGTAGTAGTCGAAGTATACATTTTTTTCCTACAATGCAGAATTTGATGGACATGAATGAGGAATCACTTATTAGTCAAATTGAACCGGAACACTTGGTACCTGAAAGCACTATTAAATTGCATCTCAAAAATATGTGGATGGAATATTTTGAGAGTAAATCTTTGGTGGGAAAAGCACAATTGTTTGCAAAGTTATTCAAGAAAAAAGAAATGACTCCGGTTTTGGAATTGTTGGGTATTGATAATAGGAAAGTTGGAGGAGGTAAAGTAAAAGAGACAATAATTCAAAATTGACAAGATGCACTGAATGTTGTTAACAAGGCAGATCATAAAGGACCAGATTCAAATGCAGCTAGAAGAGCCTTGATGACTATGATAACTAGTAAGAAATTGACACAGAGAAATCAAGTTCGAGCAATTTCTGATTTACTCAACGTATCTCGAAGAACTATACAGAGATATATTAGGAAGAGAAATATGTTGGATATGAATATTGAAAAGAATTGGGTACAGATTTGTAGACTTCCCCGTAAAGACAGAATTTCTGAAGATGTAAGAAGACGGGTCATTGATTTTTGGACCAACCACTCTCGTGTTTCTTCCAATAGAAGGGACACTATACAAATGGACGATGAAGAGACCGGTATGAAGATTTCACATCCAAAACATTTTGTCGATACTACACAAAGTGAATTGTTTGAAGCATTCAAACATGAATTTTCAGATGTGAAAATATGTCAGAGAATGTTTGAGATGTTGTGCCCTTGCTTCGTACACATAAATAAGGTTCGTGAAACATGTTGTCGAAATCATGTTGAGTTTCACTTATACTTGCAATCATATAAAAAGGTTACGACAATACTTAATCTAGGTATGGTTACTGGAAGTACAACAGAATTTGTAAAGTCTATTTTATGTGATAAATCAGAAGATTCAGATGAATTTAATGTCCAGTGTATAAAAAATGAATGCAATAATTGTGAAAATTTGCAGCAATTTCCTTTACAATTTGATAATATTGATGTTACAACACCAGTCCAGTGGAAGAGATTTGAATATGAGATATACCAAACGAAGACAGGAGGTGAATCAAAAAAAATTACATTAAAAAAGAGTGAATTACCGTACCTTCAGTTCATGGACAGATTTCGATCTATGATTTATCCACATATCCAACATTGTCATGGTGCACGATGACAAGCTAAACAGTTTCGTGATTCCAAAAATTGTTTCCCACTTGGTTGTATTCTTTCAGTTGTAGATTTTGCGGAGAACTATACATTTTCCCCTCAAAAGGAGCTCCAAAGTCAATATTATCATTCTGATCAAATTGCAATATTTGTGCATGTGACCTATAGACATGCACAATATGATTTAGATGGGATAGAATCTGGTATAGATCAAAATGAACGCATTATCATCAAGGAGGTTCATTTCTATATTAGTGATGACAAGGTTCATGATAGGAGCTATGTGGCTCATTGTTTCAACATGTTTTTCAACAATCTTGCAAGTCATGGGATAAATGCTTTACAACATTGGATCTGGTCTGGAGGGTGTGCAGGTAAGTACGTACATGCATTATAAATTTTATTTTAATTTTTTTTTTGAGCATTTCTAGATATATTTATGTGTCACGTTTAAATACATTTTTGTATTTATTTGAATTGTAGGTCAATTTAAGTCTGCAAAAGTTTTTAATTGGTTAGCCATGCAACATGCTAGACACAACGTTAAGTTTGTTTGGAACTTCTTTGAAAGTGGACATGGAAAAAGAGAACATGATGGAGCAGGAGCATGTGTGAAGCGTGCACTCCGACAACATGAACTTCAAGGTATGTGTACATACATTTGATATTCAACTTGTTTACTTGACTAGACTATTTAAAACTTTACATTACATGTACACATGTATATATATAACTAAATTGTTAAAAATATATCTCTCTAGGTAACATGATAGAAAATTCAAAGAAGATTATTGAATGGTGTCAAAATCATTTCGCTACTCGAGACACAAAATACAACAAACGTTACTTTTGGGAAGTGATAGGTATTTATTTAATTTACTTTTATTTTTCAAACTCAAATTCATGAAACTACATATATAGGTATGTCATGTATGTGTGTTTTAACTTGTTGTGTATATATATATATATATATATATATATATATATATATATATATATATATATATATATATATATATATATATATATATAATGCATTTCACATTTTTCATGATTTCAAACTAAGATCTATATATCAATCCATCCAATCCAGATATCGATCGATCGAATCCCTACAATTGTCAATCAATTGTTGGAATTAGAAGTTTGCATCAAGTGATGACTACAGGACAACACAAGCCTCCACTGATTCAACTAAGAGATAAATCATGCTTTTGTGAAGATTGTCTTAACAACAACACAATGAGTCAATGTGTTAATATTGCAAATAGATATGTTTCAATATGGGATCATAAAGTGTTAATTAGAATGCCTCCTTATGAAGATGATGACAATGTCATAGACATCCATGATCCTATATATTCAGCTGACTATGAATGTGTTTCTGATTTAGTTGTTACAGGTGCGTATTTTTTATTTCTAGGTATATTTACATGATATATATATATATATATATATATATATATATATATATATATATATATATATATATATATATATATGAACTTGAGGTTTAAATTTAACATTTACTTGTACACATAAATATAAATTGTGTAGGTGATATTTTTGTTGTGGTTGCGGATCTTGAGAATATAGAAGGTGTAGATTATTATCTACTAAGATGCACCAAGGAAAAACACAAGTTGCTTGAAGAAGTTGTTGATGGTGATGGACAAAAATATCCAACTGGTTCAGTTGTTATTGAAGGCACCTATTATATAAGGGGTCATGTTAGATCATTTTAGGTCTCATTTTAGGTTTTAAGGGGTCATGTTAGGTCTTATTAGTTCATATTAGGACTTATTAGGTCATGTTAGCTCATATTAGGTCATATTAGGTCTTATTAGGTCATGTTAGGTCATATTAGGTCATGTTTGGTCCTTAAGGGCTCATGTGAGGTAAAATTAGGTCTTAAGTGATCATTTTAGGTCTTAAGGGGTCTTTTAGGTCATGTTAGGTCTTAAGGGGTCTTATTAGGTCATGTGAGGTCATGTTAGGTCTTAAGGGGTCTTTTAGGTCATATGAGGTCATATTAGGTCTTAAGGGGTCTTTTAGGTCATGTTAGGACATGTTAGGTCATATTAGGTCTTTTAGGTCTTATAAGGTCTTGAGGGGTCATGGCTTAAGGGGTTAAGGGCTTAAGGGGTCATGGCTTAAGGGGTTAGGGCTTAAGGGCTTAAGGGGTCATGGCTTAAGGGTCATGTTCGGTCCTTAAGGGCTTAAGGGGTCATGTGAGGTCATGTTAGGTCATGCTAGGTCTTATTAGGTCATATTAGGTCATGTTTGGTCTTTAAGGGGTCATGTGAGGTCAAATTAGGTCTTAAACGGGATCATTTTAGGTCTTAAGGGGTCATGTTAGGTCATGTTAGGTCTTATTTTAGGTCTTAAGGGGTCATGTTAGATCATTTTAGGTCTCATTTTAGGTCTTAAGGGGTCATGTTAGATCATTTTAGGTCTTAAGGGGTCATGTTAGGTCTTATTAGTTCATATTAGGACTTATTAGGTCATGTTAGCTCATATTAGGTCATATTAGGTCTTATTAGGTCATGTTAGGTCATATTAGGTCATGTTTGGTCCTTAAGGGCTCATGTGAGGTAAAATTAGGTCTTAAGTGATCATTTTAGGTCTTAAGGGGTCTTTTAGGTCATGTTAGGTCTTAAGGGGTTTTATTAGGTCATGTGAGGTCATGTTAGGTCTTAAGGGGTCTTTTAGGTCATGTGAGGTCATATTAGGTCTTAAGGGGTCTTTTAGGTCATGTTAGGTCATATTAGGTCTTAAGGGATCTTTTAGGTCATGTTAGTTCATGTTAGGTCATGTTAGGTCATGTTAGGTCATATTAGGTCTTATTAGGTCATATTAGGTCATGTTAGGTCATGTTAGGTCATGTTTGGTCCTTAAGGGGTCATGTGAGGTCAAATCAGGTCTTAAGGGATCATTTTAGGTCTTAAGGGGTCATGTTAGGTCTTATTAGGTCATATTAGGTCATGTTAGGTCTTAAGGGGTCTCATTAGGTCATGTGAGGTCATGTTAGGTCTTAAGGGGTCTTTTAGGTCATGTGAGGTCATATTAGGTCTTAAGGGGTCTTTTATGTCATGTTAGGTTATATTAGGTCTTAAGGGATCTTTTAGGTCATGTTAGTTCATGTTAGTTCATATTAGGTCTTATTAGGTCATATTAGGTCATGTTAGGTCTTAAGGGCTTAAGGGCTTAAGGGCTTAAGGGGTCATGGCTTAAGGGGTTAGGGCTCAAGGGCTTAAGGGCTTAAGGGGTCTTTTAGGTCATGTTAGGTCTTATTAGGTCTTAAGGGATCATTTTAGGTCTTAAGGGCTTAAGGGCTTAAGGGATTAGGGTCTTAAGGGGTCATGTTAGATCATTTTAGGGCTTAAGGGCTTAAGGGGTCATGGCTTAAGGGGTTAGGGCTTAAGGGCTTAAGGGGTCTTTTAGGTCATGTTAGGTCTTAAGGGGTTTTATTAGGTCATGTGAGGTCAAATTAGGTCTTAAGGTCATGTTAGGTCATTTTAGGTCTTAAGGGGTCATGTTAGGTACTTAAGGGCTGAAGGGGTCATGCTAGGGGTTAAGGGGTCATGCTAGATCATTTTCGGTCTTAAGGGGTCATGAGAGGTACTTAAGGGCATAGAAGATTAATGTTGATTAAAGATTGAACATTGAAATTAAAGATTAATTTTAAAGTTAGATTTTAAAGATTGATTTAAAAACTCTCAATTCATTAAAGATTTTAAAGATTGATTTAAACGTTCAACTCATTAAAGATTTTTTAGTAAGATTGATTAATTAATTTTCAATTAATTGATCTAGATAAGGCTTAAGGGTGCATATTAGGGCTTAAGGGGTTTACCTATAGATTGAATTTCTAAGATTGATTAAAAAGATTGAACATTGAAATTAAAGATTAATTATAAAGTTAGATTTTAAAGATTGATTTAAACTTTCAATTGATATAAAAAGATTATAAAGTGAACTCATATTAGGCCATGCTAGGTCATATTAAAGATTGAACATTGACATTAAAGATTAATTTTAAAGTTAGATTTTAAAGATTGATTTAAAACCTCTCAATTCATTAAAGATTTTAAAGATTGATTTAAACTTTCAACTCATTAAAGATTTTTTAGTAAGATTGATTAATTAATTTTCAATTAATTGATCTAGATAAGGCTTAAGGGTGCATAATAGGGCTTAAGGGGTTTACCTATAGATTGAATTTCTAAGATTGATTAAAAAGATTGAACATTGAAATTAAAGAATAATTATAAAGTTAGATTTTAAAGATTGATTTAAACTTTCAATTGATATAAAAAGATTATAAAGTGAGCTCATATTAGGCCATGCTAGGTCATATTAAAGATTGAACATTGAAATTAAAGATTAATTTTAAAGTTAGATTTTAAAGATTGATTTAAAAACTCTCAATTCATTAAAGATTTTAAAGATTGATTTAAACTTTCAACTCATTAAAGATTTTTTAGTAAGATTGATTAATTAATTTTCAATTAATTGATCTAGATAAGGCTTAAGGGTGCATAATAGGGCTTAAGGGGTTTACCTATAGATTGAATTTCTAAGATTGAACATTGAAATTAAAGATTAATTATAAAGTTAGATTTTAAAGATTGATTTAAACTTACAATTGATATAAAAAGATTTTTTAGTGAGATTGATTAATTAGATTGATGAAAGATTGAACATAAATTAAATATTAATTTTAAAGATCAATTAATTTTTGGCTTCAATTACAAAATTTGGAAACATGTATCAATGTACAAATAGATCAATATATATATATATATATATATATATATATATATATATATATATATATATATATATATATATATATATATATATATATATATATATATATATATATCTCAAAAATCAAACATGTACATCAATGTTTAAATGTCTATATAGTGCAAAATCCAAACATGTGTCAATGTACAAATAGATCAATATACAAAACATGCACCTACATATCAATGTAAATGTACACACACACACACACACACACACACACACACACATATATATATATATATATCTCAAAAATCAAACATGTACATCAATGTTTAAGTGTCTATACATATATATCACAAAATCCAAACATGTATCAATGAACACATCAACTACGTTGATGATCACCATCACGTGCTAGATGTGCGGGCCTGTGTGGATCCTCGTCCTACTGGACCTGAGTCTGTAAATGTAAATATAATGTTACATATATATATATATATAAGAACTTGAAATGTAAATAAATTTTATAAAATTTTAATTTTTAATTTATTTCAAGTGTACCTCTGTATCATGATGAATCGGATCAGCAGGCTCCTCTAAATCTCCATATGCAGCACCTGTCGCAATGTCCTGTACCACATTTAAATACATTTAAATTTAAATATAGAACTATATGTACACATGTATATCTATATAAATTGAAATTAAATCCAGATTCTTGTACCTGCTGTAATGCACGTCCAAGGTCGGATAACTCAGAAGAGTGCAAGGACATTGCATCAGGATCAATGGCGTCATCCATAAGCAAATCTGAGAATCTACTATGAACTCGTGAGGTCGTAGCCTGTGTCTGCTATGTGGGAGCCTGTGTATGCTGTGTGGGAGCCTGTGTATGCTGTGGAGGCGGTGTAAGATCATCCACACTCTGTCTAGAGGAACCTGCCTCTGCATCTGAGCTCTGACCTCGACTGCTGCCTGTGGAGGATCTACGACACTGTCCTCCTCCAATGAAAGTAGGTAAATCACGTGGCTCAATCCCATGCAATGTAGAAATCCTCTGGTAAGTAGCCAGGAGATCACTCACTAACATACCACTAATCTCACGCACGCGATCCTCAGGTAGTCGTCCTATCTCATCTGGAGTAGGAAGATCAAATATGATGTATGGGTCATAAAATGGACTAGATGGTGATACACCTGCACTCGTCCGTGATCGAAGCATGTACCTACCCACACAATCAGATGAAAACTACTCAACCTGAGTCGCAATGGTGGCAATGCTAGAATACATATCTAAACGTGTGTCCTCAGCTGCAACCTGCCCAGCTCCAGTGTAGGCCTCCAAACCTTTTGGAAGAACCAAAAGGTTTTGACCCACCAATGCCCTCTTACTAGGGGGCTGTGGTATATCGGGTCATCTACACTTATCCTGATATCTCCCCCGACCCTGACCAGCATGTGGAGGTAGATCTGTGTAGTCAACATCATAGCCCAAATGAAACTCTGCAAACAATTTTTTGCAGAAATATAGTGGCACCTCATCCTTTTGGGGCCACATATGATGTGATGCTAACCATCTAGGATATATAAAAGGGGCCACTATGTCATCTGTACAAAAAGTGACCCTATATGCTCGAACCGCCCTCTTATTGATGTAATGGGTGCCAAACATGTTCTTCACCTGAGTGACTGAGACATCTGAATCAACTGTCCTCCAACCTACTGTCCCTATGACAGTGCTAGATAGGCTATGATAAAAAACATCAATCGATACATCATCATATGGATTGTATGATTCAGCCTTTTGAATCATACTCATGAGCTCAGTGCGTATAGCTGTCAATTTCTCCCTATTAGGGAGAGTAGTACTATTCTGCAGTGTTCGCTCTAATGCAGTCAGAGCAGCCTGCATCCTAGAGATAGTCTCATCTCTACGACTATCTCTAGCATGTGGGGCCTGGGTACTATTACAGTTTGAGGGAGCTCGTGATCCATGACTATCATGGACACTCTGATCTGAACCACTAGAAGCCATGAGTGATATGCACACAAAGGTAATATATATCTAGATCTAGATATAGATAAAAAATGCTCGCTGCAAGTAGGCACATGTGCACATATACATACATCCAAATGTTAGAAAATTAATTGATAAATATATATATATATATCTACAAATTAATTTAAATAAATTAAAAATATCTAACTTTCAATTTGTACATGTGTTGTACAATACTTCAAGTAAACATGAAAACATTTTAAAAACTTCAAACAAACACACATGAACTAATTTTCAAATGCATTTTTACATAATATAAATTAAATTATATTAAATTAAACATTTAAATTCATGCATTTACATATGCACATGTGTAATATTTTTAAATATTTAAAAACATAATTTAAACTTGAAGGCATTTACACATGTATTCAATCATGGTAGTAGAACTAATTCATGTGCACGCATATTTACTAATTTGAATGCATATTTACATGTACATATTTACTTTACACACATGACAAAAATTAATTTGTACAAATTTCCATAACTAGAGAGGGAAAAACATTATATTGAAATTAAATACTAAAAGAAATGGTGAAAATGTATAATAATTTGGAAAGGGGTTCATGGGTCTTAAGAGTCTTAAGAGTCTTAATTAGGTTGAAAGTAACCTGGTCTTATGGGTCTTATGAGCTCGTCTTAAGGGTCTTATGAGATCGTCTTATGGTTCTTAACCTGGTCTTAAATGAGCTCATCTTAAGGGTCTTATGAGCTTGTCTTAAGGGTCCTATTGGGTATTAACCTTCTCTTAGAGGGACTTTGTAATGTTTGACTGTGTGATGATTACCACAATGTGTTATGGAACTTTCATAGGAAAATACTTTATCCTAAGTTTTAGATAGTATCAAAACCTTAGTTTGGTAACTTTAGGCAACTAAAAATAAAGATGACCTTATAATTAAGGTATCCTAGATATAATAAGAGTTAGGGCTTTATTCATTTTGATAAATAGGAATTTTCTTAGCAAAGGATGAAAATAATAGTTTTGATAATATCCAGCACTATACTTATTTAGACTAAAAAAAATGCATAGGGGAGTTTGATCATCCACGGGCCATGACAAATAGAATAAGGAAATATGACAATCTAGACCATGACTAAGATTAAAGAGAACTAATTGAATTGATTAAATAATATTGGCACTAGACAAAAATGTTTAATTACTCAATCTACTAACAATAATAAATCAATACAAAAGAAAAGTGTTAAGAGTTCAATGATAGCAAAGTGTTCAAACAAACAATACTATTTCAAATCAATTTAGTTGGCTACCTTGGCTTTATAGAAAGTTATATGATATTGATGGTATAGTTTTCTTGTGGCTTGATAATAATTAAATGATTAATTTTGTATTACAAAGTGTGATAAGTTAAAACACATTAGTATGCAAATGTTATCTAATAATTGTTATCAGATAACTATATAATTCTTAGGATTTACTATGACATCTTTCTTCATATTGCCTTTCCTATCTCACAACTATAGGTCTTATAAAGATGAATGCCAATATCATGGTCCAACTCTAAAATATCAAAAAGAAAGTAATGCAATTTCAAAGATATATACTAAATATTTGGGCTAAATCAAAGAGTGTTACAATGGATAATGATACTTTATTTCAACATTTTTGTGACTATTATGTGTTTTGGTTATGCTAGTCTATTTTGTTTCTTTCCATTTATTGATATAGCATCTAGTCATTATTAAACTACTTTGTTCAATATTAAAAAACATGACAACTTAAAACTTAAGGATTAATTTATCAGGAGTCAACAATGAAATAAAATAAAAGTGCATGCTATAAAGAAAAGTTGTTTTAATATATAACTTGATCTAATGGCATGAAAACAATATAACTCGAACAATGATGATTATTGAATGCATAAGGTAAGTTGCTTACTACACTGTTTAGTCATTTAACCTAGGTAGCGGTTGCACTTGTCCTTGTCACTTGGGTCCTATTGGGTCTTAAGGGTCACATTAGGTCTTAAAGGTTTTAATTAGGTCTTATTGAGCCAAGTAAGGGTGAACTATTTTGACCTATTAAGTTCTATTAGGTCTTAAGTGGTCCTATTAGGTCTTAAGGGTCCTAATAGGTCATATTTAGTGGATGTTAAGTCTTGAAAGTGTTCCTATTAGGTCAGTAAGAGTAGATAGTCCATTATGTTTTAATTTTGATATTATTAAGTTAAATATTGGATCTTATAATTACATCCATCCTATTAGGTTTTAATGGTCTTATTAAATGTCTCAAGGGTAGGTGGACTATTTCATGTTTTTAAACGTTCCAGTTTACATTTTACTTAAATTATATATGTTTTCTATGTTTAAGTTTTATTTGTTAATTTTGTACATTTTTAAAAGTAAATACAATACATATTAAGAAAAGATTTTTTTTTACATATGAATATTAAAAAAATAATTAAAAAATATTTAAACAACATATATACATAAAAAAATAACTAAAAAACACAAATAAAAAAATAAAAAATAAAAATAAAAAATCTACCTCTGACTCGGCCGAGTTGCACTATCACTCTTTAGCCGCTTTCCTTAGCCCCTCACTGTTCAAATGAGGGGCTAAAACCATTGAGTGGGCTATTAGTAGTGCCTCGTAGACTCGGCCGAGTAGGACTCGGCCGAGTCTCCGCGGCCACATAGGTGCCACTCGGTGCCCCGTGGCACCTCCCCTTCTTCGGCCGAGTAGGACTCGGCCGAGTTAGTCGGGTTAGCCAAAAGGGTGACACCCGATTGTGCTTTTACCCTTAAGTATATAACACTTAATATTGTTAATATTGATTATGAAGCCTATAATCCCTTAACTACCTATTTTCAATCTAAATGATTTTGAACCTATCATTTGTTAAGGAAGACCCCAACTATTATACGTTTTTGGAAAGGGGACTCTAAGATCTAAAATGGGTATTCATTATTTTCTATGGACCATGTGTGTGGAGGACAAAACCTCTTGTCGACCAGAACTATTTTAGACAATTATATAAGCTTTTTGGCAGTTTGACAGTTTTTAGTCGAATGGGCTTTTGAGGGGGTATTTTTTAAGTTGGTAAACGCTCACCCACTTTTATAAAGATGGTATACATTATGTCAAACAATGGTATAGGTGTTTTGGTCAGAAGTTGCAGAAAATTGAAGAATAGAGCATTCAACCAAAAGGCAAGGTTGCAAGTCAATTAGACAACATAGTGAAGGGTAAAGCTATTTCATTCAAATATGCATCATATGATTTGATATTGCCTACAAGGATTTATTAGAGCTTGAGAAAGGGATATACATTACTTTCCAGTGATTTAAATCAATATTTGATCAGATTTCTTATTTGGTACATAAGTACACTTTTGGGTGCTTAATAATTTAGAAGGAAAATTAAGGGTTTATCATTTCAAGAAGGATAAGTTGATTTAACTTTCATTTTTCAAATCCATTATTCCACTTTCAGATTAATGATTTCATATCAAATTGTAAGGTTATGATTTTGATTAGGATCACATGTAAAGGAACATCTGAATACACATTTGTTGATGAAAAGGGGAACAAAGTTGTAAACAGAAAGATATGTATATCCCGCTTGGTGTTTTCAACCTAGAGTTGAATTATTGTTTCATGATTTGTATTGTAACAGAGATGACCCTCTGATTTGTAGTTCATTTTCTTCATGCTAGAAGTCGGTGATTCTTAATCTTCTTGAAGTGAGTGCTTTAGATAAAGGGGATTGGTGTTCCTTGAGATTAGTGTTTCAAAAACAAGGTGTTGGTGCTTCCCAGAGTTGTAGCTCTAAAAAATTTTCCCAAAAGGTTAATAAAGTTTCAGATTCAAAGTGGTTATTTTCCCTTAGGGGTTTTACACTATAAACATTGTGTAATTTGTTCCTTTTTCATTTCTTGTTCTTATTTCATAACTTTATGTTATAACTGCAAAGTTTAAAAGATTGTAAAAGTTAAAAAGAACAAGTTCTTAAGAAACCATTGATTCACCCCCCCCCCCCCAGTGGTGTTTGTATTCCAACAAGGGTAACTCAACAATTGTTCCACCGTTGTGCATCATTATATCAGTATTGCCATCGACATATGTCATACCAATGTCTTCATTCTATCTTATCGGTATATGTCATCCCAATAGCCTTTCTTATAATGGCCTCAATCACCTTTTATCGCTATAAGCTATGCCAACAGGCTCATCAGGCATTGGGGAAGCTCAAAACATTTTATGCTGACTGCCTTGTCTATTTTGATGACCCTCATTGACCAAACTTCTGTTGATGCATCATCTTATCATCATTGTATGTCATGTCGATACTCCTTACGCAAACTTCCTTGAGTCTTACATCGGCTTAGGATATTCTAATAAGTTCATTGGGTGTCAATGGAACTGAAAAATGCATACACTGATGGCACTGGTTATACCAATGACCTTATCAAGATAACTCCATCTAATAGAATGCTTCTTTTTTAGATGATTATCAATATAAGTCTTACCAATTCGTTGGTTTCCTTTTGCTTATCTTATGCCATCATCATAACTTTCACCGACATGGCTTTTTCTTTAGTGCTCTCCTTGTCAATTGGTGTATGTTATCCCAAACACATTTCTTACTTTTCTTAAGTGTCATTATCAGGGTGACTCTTCCCCATTTTTCTTATAAATATTTATAATCTACTCAATCAACTCATATAAATTGAACAAAACTTCTTCTGCAAATAGGAGATCTTGTTTCCTATTAAAATTTATGTCTCTTGGAACTAGGTGCTTCTGCACCACTTTGTCTCTCATTAGAAAGTTGGGCCCAAACCCTTGTAGGAGCCACATTTATGGCAACATGGCATTAACAAACCACTATTTCTCATTTGGTTTGAAACACAGTCACTCTACTTAATTTAACCTGTAGGCAAAAATTGGTAACAATGACATGTAGTAAAGGGCCTTATTTTTTTAGCAATAGATTGTTTAGAGAGAGAAAAAAAAAGCAATGAAGAGGTTGTGGCTTTACAAAAATAATCTGAAGTTGTTACCAATGTTGCCCCATTTGTAAAGAAGTAGGTATGATGGTGCAAAAATAATAGAAACATATATTTTGGACACTTTGTTGTGTGCATTCATTAAATAATGCACTCAAAGGTATTAGCAAGTTCTAGTTAATTTCAAACCTCATAGAAATGGGTAGAAAATATAGATTTTTATATGTAAATATCACCATACACAAGCCATTTATCATAAGTTTGACAAGGTGGAACTTCTCAAACCTACTGATGCACGGTTTTCTTCTTACTTTGTTTTTCATGACCACCTTTGTGAAGCCAAAGGAGCCTTTTGTTCCACAATTGTTAGTGACGCATGGGCAACTTGGAGACAATCTACATCAAATACTGCAATTGAGGTGAGAGGTTTGGTCCTTGATGACCGTGTTTAGGTTGATGTTATATTTGACTTGATTAGGCCCATATGTTAGGTGATTAAATTTGCACACGTGTCATATTTGGGAGAAGATTATGAAGAAGGTTCCATGTGTGAAAGAGTCAAGAAAATAACAAATGTAAAAGATCTTTATATCCTTTGATAGAAGAAAATTTACATAGAAAATGGAACAAACTTAACACACCCCTTCATTGTGGTGCCTATACCTTAATTCCTAAATGACACAATACAAAAGAGACCAATGAGAGGGTTCCACATGAGGATAGAGAGGTATTGAATGCATTTTGGGTTTCAATAAAAAATATTTATGGACAAGGTGTTAAGAATGAATGTTGAATATGTCCTATGGGGGAGTATTCGAGTAGTTCTATAGCAATTGTATGTTGCATTCATGATTGTGTTTGTCATTGATGTCAACACATTGATCTACTGGAGATTAGCATAGAAATAGACAATGTTTGTATTAGCACACGTGGAGAATTGCAAATCAAGCTATGCAGCGTTGAGGAGTTGTTCTTTATTGTGTCCTCAGATTATGGTTAAGAGCGCATACAAAAATTCAATTATTCATGACAGTTATGAGTAATCTAGTGGAAACAATATTATGACAATGTTCCTGAGAAGTGGCTTGTGATAATCGGATTATATCTCCTAATTGAGATATAATCTAGACATGCGAAGTTGTATGAAGGTTGAAGACATTTCAGAGGTGACCTGGATGAGACAGCATACTCAGAGGTTGCACGTGTGAAGATCTATTAAGTTTGGAAGCTGACAGTTTTTATGTGATTATGAAATATTATGTAATGTATAATGATTTATATTTTTTAATTGGTTAAGCCTAGTTGGCCAACTCTATTGTAAATTATTTGAGTGTTGTATAAAGGAAGGATTTTTTTCCTTGATTTAATATGATGATGAAAAAAGAGAAGTAAGATATGATGATGTTGATATTGTAAGAGGATATGCGAATTGAGCAAATCTGGTAAAGTATTTGGTGCGGTTTTGGCACAGACGGAGGAGTGGAGATAAGATTTTTGAGATCAAAAATTGTTGGTATTATTCTATTTGGATAATACAGAGATCATTTGGATAGTGAGTTCAGTGATCTTGCCCCTGAAGTTGTTTGGACAATGGGTCCTTCTACCTTAACTCCTAACAGGGTTAGAATCTTTTAACAAGGATTCAAAGTCTCCTAACAGGGATTGATATGTACTGAATGTATTGCATAGACTCCTAACAGAGTCCATCCTCTCACAAGGAATTTTCATATTAGTACATCTTTTGTGGGTACCATCCCCACTGGGGTTTACTCTCTAATCAAGAGGTTCCCTAGTTAACATATCTTGTGTCATTGTGTATGTTTATTTTTCTATGGTTGTTGTTTATGTTGGTTACATGTTTGAGATCTAATAGTGTTATTAAAAGTTTCTTTTATTAGATAATTGATTCACCCCCCCCCCCCCCTTTAGTTATCTTGGTGGACTTTACAATTGGTATCAAAGCAGCAGGTCCTTGAAAGAAAAGTTTAACTTAAGGAGATCTATGGCGAGTCATTTCAGAAAAGAAAGTCCTAAGTTTGATGGAGTTAACTATGACAACTGGAAAGAAAAGATGAAGACACATTCTATGTTTAGGACTAGGATATTGGTTGATTACAAAGAATGACAAAACTATCATTGAAGAAGACAAAATTGAAGACTGCACTGATAAGGAAAGAGATCTATTTATGTGTAACATACTTGCCAGAGAAGCTCTTTTGTCATCTCTTCATGAGAATGAATACAGTCAGGTAAAAACTCTAAGGACATCTCATGAAATTTGGTTAGCTTTACAATCTATTTTTGAAGGTGATGTACATGCTAAGAGAATCAGATTACAGAATTGGATATGTTTATTTCAAGATGCAAAGATGATGGAAGATGAATTTGTTAGAAGTAAAGGGCACACAATCATAAATGATCTGGAAGATGAATCTTTTGGTTTGAAACACAGTCACTCTACTTAATTTAACTTGTAGGCAAAAATTGGTAACAGTGACATGTAGTAAAGGGATTTATTTTTTGAGCAATAGATTGTTTAGAGCAAGAAAAAAAGCAATGAAGAGGTTGTGGCTTTACATATAGTCTGAAGTTGTTACCAATGTTGCCCCATTTGTAAAGCAGTAGGTATGATGGTGCAAAAATAATAGAAGCATATATGTTGGACACTTTGTTGTGTGCATTCATTAAATAATGCACTCAAAGGTATTAGCAAGTTCTAGTTAATTTCAAATCTCATAGAAATGGGTAGAAAATATAGAGTTTCATATGTAAATATTACCATACACAAGCCATTTATCATAAATTTGACAAGGTGGAACTTCTCAAACCTATTGATGCACAGTTTTCTTCTTACTTTATTTTTCATGACCACCTTTGTGAAGCCAAAGGAGCCTTTTGTTCCACAATTTTTAGTGACGCATGGGCAACTTGGAGACAATCTACATCAAATACTGCAATCGAGGCGAGAGGTTTGGTCCTTAATGATCGTATTTAGGTTGATGTTATATTTGATGTAGAATTGATTAGACCCATATGTTAGGTGATTAAATTTGCACGTGTCATGTTTGGAAGAATTTTATGAAGAAGATTCCATGCGTGAAAGAGTCGAGAAAATAACAAATGTAAAAGATCTTTATATCCTTTGATAGAAGAAAATGTACATAGAAAATGGAACAAACTTAACGCACCCCTTCATTGTGGTGCCTATACCTTAATTCCTAAATGACACAATACAAAAGAGACTAACGAGAGGGTTCCACATGAGGATAGAGAGGTAATGAATGCATTTTGGGTTGCAATAAAAAATATTTATGGACAAGGTTAAGATGCCTCAATTATAAGGAGTCAATGGAATAAGTTTTCACCTGGGTAAGGTGATTTTACTTCAATGGAAGCTTTATATGATATGAAAGCAAACAAAGACCCTTTAGAGTGGTAGTGGAACTACAGAGGTAAAACCCTTGAATTGCAATCAAATTGCTCTCACAAGTAGCTAACTCTTCATTTTGTAAGAGAAATCATAGTAGTTATGGTTTTATTCATTCACAAAAGAGTAATCGATTAGGGTCAAAGAAAGAAAAGAACTAGGTCTACATTGATAGCTCACTTTGTCTTCTCTCTTTCATTGATCTTAGGTACACAGAGGGTCAATCTACAAAATGGGACCAAAATTGCACCTGATGGAGAAGTTGTAGCAATGGAGGATGAAGTAGTTGAACGAAATGGTTTTAATAAATTAACCCTAGTTCTACTACCATCAAAGGAACCTAAATTAGAGAGTGATGATTATGTGGTGAGCATCCTAGCTAAGGACCTTGATATGGATTATCAAAATGTAGAAGAGTAGATGATAGATTTCTTATTGTTGTTATTTGTTTTGTATCAGCATCAAGCTATCAATATTTTTCATTTCAATATGTAATGATAATCTAATATGAAATATGTAGTGAGTTTTGAACTCTTTGACACAATGAAAGTTGAAATTTGTGTATTTAAATTTCAAAGTTAATGGTAAACTCTACCACTATTCTTCTATTCAAAGTTTTGTCATGATATTTTTTGATAATTATAAAATTATATTAAAAATTTGTTGTCTCCAAGTACCCCCATCTCCTATTTTTCAAAAGTTGTCATACTAGTATCGGTCTTGTAGTAACCTTTGTGTGTGTGTGTGTGTCTTTGTTTGTTCGTATCTATGTGTGTGTAAGTTTTGTTTTTTCAAAATATATGTAATATATCCACAATATAAACAAAATAGTTTAACAATTCTAAATAACCTAGTTTTAGGTATGACTTTTTTTTATTTACCTATATGAGTTTGTTTGTGTACATGTCTAGCATAACTTTGTCAAGAGTCATATTTTTTTAACTTTTCCCCACAAGCCTTGAAGAATGCAATTCTACTACTGAAAGGGGGGGGGGGTAACTCAGTAGTAGACATAAACTTGTAATCCTTAAACAGCTTAAATGTTTAATGAGCTTTAATCTAAAAATTGAAAAAAATGGAATTTGAAACTAAGAGAGATGTAATCACACAATAAAATTATGAACAAGATTTTACATGGAAAATAGGATGGGAAAACCATGGTGAGAAATGTTGCTAGAATCTGTTGTCCTAATCCAACCTCGCAATTGAGAAATTTACAAGATTTTAAGGCACCAACTCAAGGAATCATTGAACCCCTAATGAGAGCACGAACTCTTCTACAACAATAATACAATGAACTAAACACCAACTATGTTATTCTTAAAGCACAAACTTTAAAAACATTTCAATCATTAGTTGCAACTTGTTTACAATATTTAAAATTTCTCTCCACAATATAAATAGACATGTATTTAATTTGAGCAGACTACAAATATATGAAATTGTAATAAACTCTCTGCAAATGTAAGTCTGATTCACATAAATCTAAAAGATTTTGTTGCTTTAGCAGCAAAATTCTGAAACAAGACTTGTCAGTAATCTTAGAATAACAATATGAGAGTACCATTGACAGGATTTGAGAGAACAAAACCAAATTGTCTTCACTATAATATCTTATTATCAAACCTTCAAAATAAATTACCTTTCCTCCTTCTCAAGATCATGTCACACTTCAGTTACCAAGCTTTTCACAACATTTCTGAATCTCAAAAATATTTTCCTTATCATCACCAATGCTTTCAAGGGATTGTTATTATTCAAAACTCCTTTATAATTTGCATTTGACTCTCTTTCAAAGATGTTGGAATGATATCTTTACATTCCCAAACATCACATGTTTCACACACATTTTAAACCTTTCCAATGATAATGTTCATATAAAAATACCCAAAGTGATCAACTAAGTTAGGAAGTTTCAAGAAGTTGTAACCATGCTCCAACTAGAAATTGTTACTCAAACTGCCACCCAAACTACTTTCCATCATGGATTCTTATTTTTTATTATGGTGATTGCCTCTATTAATAGAAGATGGACTCTAGGAAACCATTGAAAGTTTGTATAACATATAATCGATGCATTGGTCAATGATAATTATTGATATTTGTGGTCTTTTCGGAAAGATCAATGATATGTATGCTAAGATGAATAATAAATAATTTTATTTATTATTCATCCTAATATACACCTCATATATTATTTTATTAAACTTTGAATATTGATAACAGCTTGGCATTGTTCTAGAGGGATGACTTCACATTGATCTTAAAGAACAATTTTAGTTTACACACAAGGGACGACTTTTGTTGAGGAAATATTACTAACTGATTCTAGTCGGCTCATTTAATTGGCAATATAGATGTTTCTCTCATATATATATGAGACTTGAGGTGTGGGTTATCCAACATATAGAAGACATAACATATGGAAGATAATTTTCACCTACACCAATACCTAATTTGATGTTTTGCAGCAGTAATAAATCAGTCATTATCGCATACATCTGAAAAGGATATACAATTGGAGATGGAGGAACATTAGGCTCAAGATGAAGGAAAATTAATTGCTACAAACTGGGCACTATCTTCTTCCTTGTTTATTTTTGTCAATTTTATTTTCAGTCTTAAACATTATTTATAGATTGTATTTTTTCCTTACAAAATCTAAATATATTAACATGGTATCAGAGCCAAGGTAGAATAGATCCATCTCATATTTTAGGAAAATAATCTCAACCTTTAAGGCTTAAAATTATGGATAGTCTAGCCATCTATTCTTCCCTATCAACTCAAACATCAAATCAATATTCTTGGGTTATTGATAGCAGGGCTTCTAGGCATATAACTAGATTGAAAGAGAATTTAGACTCATTTATAGAAACTTGAAGAGAATAAGTCACCATAGGAGATTATACCTCTTATCCTACCATGGGCATTGGGAATTGTCTTATCCAATTGAAATCTAGGATAACTCTCCAACTATGTGATGTCTTATATGTCCCATGCATAAAACAAAACATTGTATCCATAGCAATCATTGAGGATAAAGGCTATAGAATCACCTTTATGGAAGGAAAGGTTTTGGCATGGCTTAAAAACTTAAATCTAAAACAGGCCTATACTATAGGAATTCATCATGAATGCTTATACAATCTTGATACAACCTCTCTCCAAGCTCTCTCATTTGCATCCACTGATCCTTGTGAACTATGGCATAGGAGATTAGGTCACCTAAATTTTTAGACATTATAATCTATGTTCAAAATAATTGTAGGTCTTCCTAACCTACCCTTAAAATATGAAGGTGTCTGTAAATATTGCACTCTAGGAAAGAATGTTAAGACTACCTTTAACAACAGTGAAAGTAAAACTAAATAAATTCTAGAAATCACTCACACTGACCTTTGTGGGCCCATGTATGTACCATCCATAGGAGGATGTCTATATTATATTATATTTGTGGATGATTTATCTAGAAAAATATGGATATTATTTCTTAAAAACAGAGAATCAATTGAAGTCCTCAAGAAATTTAAAGAGTTTAAATCTCTAATAGAAAATCTCACCAAAAAAAGAATAAAAGTTCTTAGACTAGATAATGGAGGCGAGTACACCTCTGAGATCTTTAACACCTATTGTAAAGAAGCAAGAATTAAGAGGGAGTTTACAGTTCCTTATAATCCCCAACAAAATGGTGTTGCAGAAAGGAAAAATAGAACCATTATAGAAGCCACAAAAGCTATGCTTTACGATCAAGACCTTCTCACTCCACTTTTGGCTGAGGCATCTAACACTGCAGTCTATATTCAAAATAGATTTCCTCATTCATCTTTAGAAAATAAAACTCTTGAAAAAGCTTTTTCTGGAAACAAACCTGACATCAGTCACCTAAGAATATTTGGATGTCTTGTATACTTCCATACCCCTAAAGAGAAGAGATCCAAACTAGAACCATCAAGAAAGAAAGGTATATTTGTAGGATACAATGATTCAACCAAAGCATATAGAATATATGTTCTGGGTCAAAATCATATTGAATTAAGTAGAGATGTAATATTTGAAGAAGAGCTTTCCTTCTCAAAATCTAAGGATCATTGGATATGAGTATAATAATTCATCTCAATCCATTGATAAAGCCCCAACTTTTGAGATTTAGAGGGAGAGAAATGAGCTCACTGAAGAAGCTCTTGAACCTATAGATATCCCTTGCATTCCTATCTCTTCCACTATCAAGAAGAGGCCACTTTGGGCCACAAAGATGTTGGAAGATGCAAACAACTATGCTTCTCCTCCAGGAACTTTTAGGAAAAGCAAAAGACCAAAAAGATATACTAACTACATTGCATTTATGAGTGAGATTATAGATTCGGAACCTTCCTCTTCTGAAGAGGCTCTCTCCCACTAGGCATGGAAAGATGTTATGATAGAAGAATATAGATCCATTATTAAGAATGACATTTGGGACATCGTCCCTAGACCTAAAGACAAATCTGTAGTATCTTATAAATAGATATTCAAAATAAAACATGTTGTAGATGGAAGAATAGAAAAACATAAAGCAAGATGTGTAGCTAGAGATTTCTCCCAAAAGGAAGGAATTGACTATGAAGAAACCTTTGCACCTATTTCTCGTTATACATCTATTAGAACTATAATTGCCATTACAGCATCCAAAGGATGGAAGATTCATCAAATGGATGTAAAAATTTCTTTTCTAAACAGAGAAATAGAAGTTTATTTAGAACAACTTGAAGGATTCATTATTCATGATCAACATCCTCACATATGTAAACTTAAGAAAGCACTATATGGACTCAAACAAGCTCCTCGAGCTTGGTATGAAAGGATAGATCAATATCTTCTCGGGTTAGGATTCTCTAAGAACGATGCAGACCCTAATTTATATCTTAAAATTACAAATGGTGATATGCTAATTTTAGTATTATATGTGGATGATATCCTAATTACAAGTGAAGAATATATTGTTGAAAAGTGAAAACTAGATCTTGCAAAGGAATTTGAGATGAAGGACCTAGGTCTTCTTCACTACTTCCTTGGTCTAGAAGTATGGCAACAATCTAATGGAATCATCTTAAGCCAAGGGAAATACACAGTTGATTTATTAAAAATATTTGGATGATGGAATGCATACATATGTCAACTCCCATGGAAACTAATCTTCTCAAGTTGAGATAAGCTATGTCTAGTTAAAAATTGGCAGATCCTACTCTTTATAGACAAATTATTGTATCCTTAATGTAATTAATTAACTCTAGACCTAACATATGTTATATTGTAAATTCTCTAAGTCAATTTATGGTAGAACCAAAACAACTTCATACGAGTGCAGTCCAACACATTTTAAGATATCTTCGAGGAACCATAGAGTATGGCTTATTATATGAAAATGAGAAACTAGAACTTCACGACTTCTCAAATTTAGATTGGGTCGGATTTTTATCAGATCATAAGAGTACTTTAGGATGTTGTTTTATCTTAAGGTCAGCTATGATCTCTTGGTTTACAAAGAAAAAAACTCTATTTCCCAAAGCTCTACTGAAGCCGAGTATATTATTGCCTCCTTAGGAGCCCGAGAAGCAATTTGCTTATGAAAAATCCCAGTGGGATTATTGGTCAACCCATGGAACCTACACTTATTCACTGTGATAATCAAAGTTGTATCAAACATTCTATTAACCTCGTGTTCCGCAATAGATCCAAACACATTGAAATTCGATATCACTATATTAGAGACATGGTAGAAAGGAAAGGTATTAAATTAAAATATGTTTGTATTGAGGAACAAACTGTAAATATTCTAACCAAACCCTTGCTAAGAAAAAAATTGAGTACTTTAGAAATAAAATTGGCATGGTGAAAATATGAGTATTTTTGGTGTACTAACATATTCTTGCATATTGGAGCGCTAAGGCTTGTACATATTTGAGCATTGAGGCTCTTGCACATTTGAGCGCTGAGGCTCATGCATATTTGACCATTGAGGCTCCTACACATTTGAGCATTGAGGATCATGCATATTTGAGCTTTGAGGCTCTTGCACATTTGAGCATTGAGGCTCGTGCAAATTTAAGCGTTGAGGCTCTAGCATATTTGAGTGTTGAGGCTCTTGCACCTTTGAGCGTTGAGGCTCGTGCATATTTGAGTGTTGAGGTTCTTGCACCTTTGAGCATTGAGGCTCGTGCATATTTGAGCATTGAGGCTCTTGCACCTTTGAGCATTGAGGCTCGTGCATATTTGAGTGTCGAGGCTCTTGCACCTTTGAGCATTAAGGCTTGTGCATATTTGAGCGTTGAGGCTCTTGCACCTTTGAGCATTAAGGCTCATGTATATTTAAGCATTGAGGCTCTTGCACCTTTGAAGGTTGAGGCTCATGCATATTTGAGCATTGAGGCTCTTGCACCTTTGAGCGTTGAGGCTCTTGCATATTTGAGCGTTGAGGCACTTGCACATTCAAGCATTAAGACTCTTGGACATCTTGAGGATGGTTAATCACATTGATTACATCAAGTATGACTACAAATTTGAATATATTATGTTTTCTTTGATAGTTCAAGATTCATTGAGATTTCTAAAATCTTGTGATTACATTATGAGATATATTTTTTATCTTCCCTCGAGACCAAGAGAGAATGTTGATAGTTGTGGCCTTTTCACAAAGATCAATGATGTGTATGCTAAGATGAATAATAAATAATTTTATTTATTATTCATCCTAACATACACCTCATATATTATTTTATTAAACTTTGAATATTGATAACAGATTGGCATTGTCCTAGAGGGACAACTTCACATTGATCTTAAAGAAGAATTTTAATTTACACACAAGGGACAACTTGTGTTGAGGAAATATTACTAGCCGATTCTGATCGGCTCCTTTAATTGGCAATATAGATGTCGTCTCTCATATATATATGAGACTTGAGGTGTGGGTTATCCAACATATAGAAGACATAACATATGAAAGATAATTCGCAAATACAACAGCACCTAATCTGTTGTTTTGCAGCAGTAATAAATCAGTCATTATTGCATACATCTGAAAAGGATATGCAGCTGGAGATGAAGGAACATTTGGCTCAAGATTAAGGAAAATTAATTGCTACAAACCGGGTACTATCTTCTCCTTGTTTATTTTTGTCAATTTTATTTTTTAGTCTTAAAAGTTATTTATAGATTGTATTTTTTCCTTACAAAATCTGAATATATTAACAATAATGTAATATTATCCAAACGAAATAGATCAACCAATCAAACATATCAGTCGTTGTTGTACACATCTGTTGTAACCAGTAATCCCTCTAACATTACGTATAATCTCCTACAAATTCTGCAAATTACACAATGATCTTCCATGATTAGGCTAAAGAAAAATAGATATAAGTTTCGAACAGGAATTTACACTTTCCTTTTGAAACATTTTTTCTGGAAAAATGATATTATTCTTAGGCTAGTAAACCGTATTCATTTTTCTGAAAATAATCTTTCTTGTGTGTTTGAGAAAAAATAAATTGTGCATTATTTCTTATGGTCTAACATTACAATGCTTTATGTGCATTCATTTGAATCTATTTACAAATTCCAATCAAGAATAAAACCTAGAAAAACCAAAAATGATGTGTAATTCAGTCACTTCAAAGATTCATAATGCAGATCAGATGTTCATCAAAAATTAACAAAGTGTTATTTAACTATTCAATTCAAACAACAAGATTAGGTAGATTGCTAGCAAAAGTTTATATCTCTGCTCAAAATTTGATGAATGCATATGACCTGTATATGTATTTGATATCATTGAAAAACTATTGTAACAATCCCCCCTTTGACATTGATGTCAAAACTCCACTTTTTTAGTTTGCAACTCAAAAACAACCTATAGCATCAAATATTAAACACAATACAAATCTGAATATCAAAGAAAATCTAAAATATGCACATGTCAACAAACACATCTGAAACCAAGTCAACCTGCACATCTAAAAACCTACCATATCAAGAAAAAAATCTACATTTGCAATTATAATAAACAACCAAACCATCATCAATCTTTTATTTGTAATTAACAAGTAATATAATCAAAAACCTGCATTTTCAATCATAACAAACAACTAAACCATCATCAATCTTGCATCAACAATCAGCAAGTAATACAATCAACCATCTATGATTTCTCCCCCTTTGACATCAATGACAAAGGGTTGAGGATAAAAAAAGATGGCAGGGTAATACTCCCCCTAAGAAGATGCATGAAGACAAATAGAACTAAGTTACAAATGCCACAACTTTGAGCTTGTGATGTATAATTTCAAAGCTCTCCTTAGGAAGTGGTTTAGTAAAGATATCAGCCAATTGTTCTTAGTAACCAAATACTCAAGTTTGACCTCATGATCTGCAACTCTTTCTCTCAAAAAATGATACTTTAAACCTTAGGAGCATACTGAAAATGAGAAACCATACACATTGCTTGCATATTGTCAAGTTCGGATGTAGTAACATACAACAAACTATCCATCATAGACCTATATTATGTTTAATTTATATTAGGTGAATCATCATGTTTATGTAACTTACAATCACTGATCATTGGAGTACTAACAAGTTTACAATCCTCCATCTAGAATTTCTTAAGCATTTATTTTACGTATTTTGTTTGAGATAAAAATATACCTATATCAAAATAAGAGACTGGTAACCCAAGGAAAAATGAAAGTTCTCCAATCATTGACATCTCAAACTATGTTTGCATCTAATTAGAAAAATCTTTACAAACATCATCCTTGCAACCAAAGATAATTTCATCAACATAAATGACTACCACAAAAACATGCTCATCTATGGACTTGAAATATAGATTTCTTCCTATATTAACTCAGTTGAGCCCTTGTTGAAGAAGATATTGATCAAGTTTGGAATACCAAACCCTAAGTTCCTATTTTAAGCCATGCAGTGCCTTATTCAACCTACAAACATACCCTTATTTTCCTGGACATTCAAAACCTTATGGTTTCTCTATATATGCCTCTTTCTCTAAGTTCTCATTCAAGAAAGTTGATTTGACATCCATTTGTCACACTTCAAAAAAATTATAAATTAAAAAAGCTAAAAACATTCTGATTGCTTCCAACTGAGCTATAAGATAAAAATTCTCTTCAAAATCAATACCCTCAACTTGTGCACACCCTTTGCACATAATTTTATCTTTATTTCTAGCTATTATACCATTTTCATTTAATCTATTCCTAAAAACTCACTTACTACCAATTACATTTTTATCAAAAGCTCTAGAAACTAACTCCCGTGTTCTATTTTTTCCTATTTGACTTAACTCTTCTTTCATTTCTTTAATCCAATTCTCATCTTTTCTTGATTCATTATAGGATTTAGACTTAAATTCAGATAGTAGGGAAAGATATACCTATTTATTATGTTATTTGGTAACTCTTCTTCGTGTTTGAACTTCGTCGTCCTTATGACCTATGATTTGTTGCTCAGAATGATTCATGTTCACAAACTTCGATGGGGACTTGTCATCAACAGTATCAAAATTTATTTCACCATCATTCTCAAAAGCTATCTCAACAACACTATGCTTAGGGGCGTGAGTTTTAGAATCTTTATTAGCATTTTCAAATTCCTTTTCAACAACAATGTCTTTAGAGTTATCTTCTTGCACAACCTCGTCAATTTTTATGTTAATGCTCTCAATAACTCTTTTAATCTATTTTTATAGCACTTATAATCCTTGTTATGAGTGGAGTAACCAAGAAATATACCACCATTGTACTTGGGATCAAAACCACCCAAACTAGCTTCATCCCTTTTAATAAAACACCTACTACCAAAAATATTGAAATATTTAAAAGAAGTGAGTCTACCAATGAAGGGTTGAAACTTGGTATAAGTAGGTTATGAGGGGGCTATAAGGTTCATTTGTGCACTCTAATTGAAAACTCTAAAGGATCTTTGAGGAAAGAATATGGAAAACATTCCAGTAAAGGATTAGCTAGGCAAGCATGTGCAACAGTTCTAATGGTCGGTGGAGTACTGGGACCCAATGAGTACCCTATCCCACCTTATGGTTTCATAGAATAGAATTTAATTATGTATTTAATGCTCATAAAGTAGAAATAAATGCTAGTGGAGTGGATTCATTGATCACATAATTAGTTTCTCTGACTAGAGGATCACCATCCCTACAAGTGACTAGCACCTGAGCAAACAGTGATCAGTCGATTAGCATCTGCAAGGACACGAGGATGGGTGTCTATGCAGGCATTGGTCACATGATTGACAACTCCACAAAGATGGGAAATTAGGGGACGTGGTATCCAAAATGACATCTATGTTAAGTGATGCCTACACCATTTGACGTCTCTGACCTAGGGATCAATGCCTTCACCTAAAAGGTGTCAGGGGAAGTGGAAAATGATAAGGGAGATATTTTAGGGATGAATGAGTGCCTAGGGGTCAAAAGGAATAAGGCTAATATGGGGAAGGCTTCCCTGGATGGCCATGTGATAGTGAAATATGTAAAATTACTAAGATAAGCAAGATAATGAAGGCTAATACATTGGTTTATGGATGCAAGTGGTTATAGAATCATTTGGGTAGATGAAACACTACCTAGATACTATGGGGCTCTAGGAAGAATTGATAGAGGATTATTGGTCATTGATAGCAATAATATGGTTGGAGTGGATTCATGAGTGGTCACGGATTTTTGCCCAAAATGGCATGATTACAACATTATTAGAGTGGTGGCATAGCGAGACCTCATCATTCTATCTACAAAAAAGTGATGCATCCATCACACTACTTGATGTATGGAGGATTCTATAGATCCTGATCTAAGGGGTGATTCTAATTTATCAATTGGAGGATTTTGATTTCTACATGCAATGGGTGTTTGAGGGATAGATGTAGAGGTTATCGATGGATAGAATGTGGATGAGATGGCGGCCAATGGTAGATCCAACTCTAGATCTACTCTGATTACGACTATATCTAGCAGGACTGATCAAAGGAAAAATGATGCCCGACCAAGGAGAGCATAGATTTTCTATTGGTTGAGAAAGGTTTCTATATCATTTGATTGAGGATTCCATTACATACTATTGGATATATGTGATGCTAGGTCACTTGTATCATGATATACATGTGTGTGTATTGAGGTTACAAGAACCTAGGCATGGGAGTGACACTACTTCACATGTAGGCTTGGAAGCACATTGCAGTATTTTGGCCAGTAGGGGGCAGGTAAAAATAGGAGTAGCGTTATGCATGTAGACATTGAGGGTAGCTATACTACACTCACATGGATGCAATAGGCTTTTGGAAACTCATTTTGGAAGAGTTTTTGGACTTCACATGGACATCTTATAGGCTTTGTTAGGACTAGGGGTAGGAGGATACATACTATCTACCATATGTTTAGGAATATTGTTAGCTTATAGGGAGGACAATCCACATGGTAGAGAGGTATCATTCGAGCAAGGTTATGAGATAGTTTGGGCAAAGGTAGGAGGTGGGGGGGGGAGATTTTCTACATCCCAACATGACATGGGAGGCATGGATATGGGGAGGGTATATAGATATCAAGATTGCATGGTTTATATTTTCAGGTATAGAATTGGTAGCATGGGTACGTCATCCAAGAATTATTAATGCAGGTTTGTTGCTAGAGTATGCAATGTGGTGGGCACAACGCAGGGCCATTAGATTGACAATTTTGGGGCAATTGGAGGAGGAGGAGTGGTTGGGAGAGATGGAAATAGGAGGTGATGAGGATGGCCTAGGAGATGATGATGATGGCAAGGATAGAGGTGGGGATGTTCTAATGATGGAGTCCTCAAGTGTATTTGAGATATGGATAAAGGTACGAAGGACACCATGAGTGACTAGACAATAGTCTCAAATATAAAGCCCAAAAGTACAAGGATAGGCTCCCCAAGGATAAATATAGGTAGAAGGATAGGTACAAGTATAGGTACCACAAGGAAGAGATGAGGGGAGTGACATGGTAGGACTACAATCGAGGCTAACTACTATAGGGATTAGTGACACATGAGGCATACGATAGATTATAGGTTGATCCAAACTTTATAGTGTGGGTTAGGGATGAGGCAAGAGCTCGGTCAATGAGCCTAGAGATGGAGAAGGATACAACCATAGCTTAGAGAGATAGCCTATAGACATAGCTAACAACTATGCAAGAAGAGAGAGATGTAGAGAGGGCATAGGTTGATAGTCTACAGATAGTCCTAGACACAACTCAATAGGAAAGGGATGCATATAGGGTAGAGGCTAAACTAGTGCAGGGAGGATAGAGTGGTGAAGAGGAGTGGATCATGGGTGGAGGAGGGGAGGAGCTAGAAGTAGATAGACAAGAGACAGGGAGGTTGAGGGTAGAGTTGTAGGAGTTATAGGAAGAGCTAAGACAGGTCTAGGATCATGTAGTTTGATATCAAGGAGAGATGGATTTGGCTAGGAAGATGTTGACAAGGGGATTGCCTCTTCACCCATGTTCTCTCGACTCACAAATTTTTGAAGGCTTTCCAGTTACTTTTAAAGCTTCTGCAATTGTCTGTTAGAGACCTAAGTATAAGATTTGTCCTTATCATGATAAGTATGGGGAGATGAATTATCAATAATGGTAGGCATGGTAGGTTTTGGATTTGGAGAAGATGATTCACCCAAATTCATAGGTCATAGTTTAGTAAACTCGGGCTCAATAACCTTAGCATGTAAACCTTGGGAAGCCATAAGTTTATATATTCTTTTCTTTAGGATATTGGTTTCAAGACAATGTGTAATGAAGCTCATGCACAAGAAAGATAAGACCAAGAGAAATGATTATACTCTCAACACAATTGCAACTAATTATAATAAAATGGGTGATTAAACTGTTGGGACTTGAAATTTTGCAAAAAAAAAATGGAGTGTTATTAATGATAAAAGGCCTTAAATATTTGAATTATTTTTTAAGCATGGTGGATCTCAATAAGCGCTAGCTATGGCATCAACTCACCCTCAAAATGGATCATTTATTGCCTCTTCTAGTTCTACATAAGTGGTGACGTACTTATTCAACTACATCACAATTTTATTATGGAATTTGAAACAAAGATGACTCTGCTTGAAAAGTTTCACATTAGTACATAGAAGGGGAGGATACTATTAGTTTCTTGGATGGAGTGATTAAGAGGCTTCATGCCACAAAGGAGATGATGATTTAATGACCTATCAAAGCTACATTCAAACTTGAGCAAGGTGAACATAACTAATGCAAAAGATTATGACAAAAGCACTTTAAATAACATGACAAATAACAATCCTATTATTTATACAAACTACCAATGGGCCTCATCAAAGGAAATAAATTCAAGACCTTAAAGAAACATATGAAAGTCTAGACAAAATTATAGGTATCAACATAACATCATGCATCTAACAAAGGCATAGGTGGTTGTACTGAAATAATGAGTTGCATAAAAAATGGATTTCAAGGAAATAGCAATGAGAGAATAAAGATACATCACACCAAAATGGAAGCATCAAGATGATTTATTCGCAAGGGACTCGGTATGCATCATGATAATTGAAGGCAGTTTCACTTTCAAGGTTTTTTAAGTCATTATAGTTTAAGTAAAAATATGTTTGAAGATATTATGGAATCATAAGGAGGTAATCTTTTGAATCTGGGTGTGATCTCAACGAACATGATAAGAAGTTCAAAAGGTATCATCGAACCAAATGACAAAGAAAAAGTAGGTCATGTATCAAACACATATACAATCTTTCAAAGGTAGGGATAATGGCATCGTTGATTGGACAACTAGAAAAAGATCTTTTTGAAATATGCTAATTTTGAAGTAGCTTGAGATCTAGAAAAACAAAAATTGTTTTGTCAAAGGCTTATGTTATATCAAAAAGAAAAATTTATAAGAAATGAATAACAATTTCCTTGAATTATAGCAGTACTCTTAAGGTATATCGATGTAACATGTACTAGGGTCTCTTTGAACCATGACAATGTCGATATAACAAGCTCGAGGGATTCCAAGAGATGTCTCATCGATAGACTTAATGGAAGTCACGTATAAACTCATCGAACAAATGCATGTCATTGGAAAGATTGCTACATAATTTCCTCAATATATATTGTCTCCTCAATAAGGAGGAGCATTGCTTTATCGCCAAGACTAAGTCCTCAATAGGAAACCAAAAATCCTCCCCAAACATGGGTGTCTCTCTGACGGAAGAGTTAAAGAGGGGGGTTGGCCATTGTACCTATCAGAGAATCAAGGATTTTTAGAAATATATTAAATCTCTCATCGATAGTAGATGTTTCCTTGATACCATGATTGGATTTCAAAAAAAGGTTTGGATTCCATTGGAAAATTGAAGATATCAAACATTTTCCATGACATACATACATGTAAAATGTGGAAACATGGACAAAGCATGTTACTTCTTTGAATACTCCATCGAGATGTTATTTCATGGATTCTAATTATATCATGACTGTAGACCACACACTAAATGAATTTGGTAAATTGGTTTTAGAAGCCATCAAGGAAATATCACCTCAATGAAGTCATTTTGTTAAAATAGCTTCACAGATCTTTAAGCAAAAGCACGCAATTGGCATAAGGCCAAAATCCTCAAACTTTGTCATAGGATTCTCATCAAATATTGTTGAAGGCATACTGCGAAGTGTAAAGAAAAAAAAGCATTCAAATTGCTTGACATAATTCTTTAGTGGTATTATATGATGCACACACAATTTTGGAACTAGGGCACATTAACTCTTTGAAAAAATGCCTCTAAATGGTGTCATGGCCAGGAGTGAGTTGAATGCCAAGGGAAGTGTGAAGGAAAATTCACCATGCATGGGAAGGTCAATGAAAACACCTCATTCATTCCCTCTGCACAACATTTCAAGATTGAGAACACTGTGCTTTTCCATTTGTCAGCATGGCACATGTTTTATTCGTGGCCTACCCTTCATTGCACTAGAATTTCTACCAACATGCCACATGTCTCTCAGATGCCAAATAGTTTCTTCATCTGATGGTGAGCCCAGGATTTCTTTTTATATGATACATGACCTCTTTATAGGTTATTGGAGTTTTTGTGGCTTTCTTTGAAGGTAATTTCCCCATATGCGGGTGCCATGTTTCCTTTTTGCAAGCAATGATTCTTCCCACTGGAGGGTCAGGTTCCTTCTCAAAATTACACATATGGCAGTCTCATGGGATTTTCAAGGAGCCTAGCCTTGGTCGGTTACAACTTTTAGTGATGTCGTGTCATGCCCCACAAGAGAACCAAAGAAGAGAACAACAAATTCTCTTAAGGAAAGAAAACCTATATTTCGAATAATGAATTTTTTTTTTTGAACTTATAAAAAGATTTACATGCCTAATAACATAAGCAAAGTTTAACTTGGATTCCTCCCACGGTTCTCTACTAGGATACTAACCATCCATTTAAGTTTCATTTAAACATACTAACAACTTTTAATAACTTTTAAACCAATTGATCTTTAGAAGGAAATATGAGTGCTTTCATTTGATATTCAACTTAACATTTCATGATCCACTTTATGCTCAAAGAATCCCTTTATGAACAAACATGGCATTTAAAGTAATTCAATTCATAACAAATTGAACAAATACTTCCATGAAATCATCCCATTTGATTTACTTCCCTTTCTAAATCAATAGTAGTGTGCAACATTCCACTTTACTTGGAAACTTACTAAATTCCTTTCTTTAAACACAATATGCTTTGAATAAAGATTACATTTTCCTTTCTTTCTTTCCCTAAATCTACCCATACCAAATTACATCACTTTTGAAATATAATAAAGATTAAATTACATTAATCTCCTCTTGGGAGGTTACAATAATGATATAACTTTACATTTGATTGCAAATAATGAAAACTAAGTAAAGAGTCTTATTTCTTTAAAACTGGAACATTTGTACAAGCAAGAATCCTTTCCATACTACAACTGAAACTGATACCTCGATAAATAAATATTTACCAGTCAACCACGTGGATACCAAAAGGCCCACTCCCCTATGCTAGGAGATAAACACCAAGGTCCACACAAGAAGAGATAACTAGGCAATTCCTAGGGTTGTGGTAACCTTTCCCAAACAATGACTAAACAAGGAATGAAACTCAAATCCCTTCCCAAAGGTATACAAGACCAGGTAGAAACTCTAAGAGACAAGCTAGGTGAGTGTCATCGCATAGCCCTCACCCCTTGGGTTGTCTTGGTACTAGCCACTCTTGGCCCCAACCCCCAGGTATGCACATGCAGAACCAAATGCCTTCTGTATAGACAAGTGCCATTCAATCGTACCTACACATAGGTACCTTCTCCCACTCCCATCTATAGTCTTTACTAGCACTAATGGCATGGGTGAGGCATAGATTAATCTTTTTAGTGTTTGTTTCCATCCCCATAAGTTTTAATTAAGTTGTCACTTGTTTAAACAACTCATCAGTGGGTTATCCTAGTACTAGCCACTTAGGGCCCCGAACCCACACTGAGAGCCACTCACCTAGTGTTCTTAGGTTCTCTACCCTTACCCAAGCATCATAAACATACAAGATATGAAGTAAAACAATTCCTACAAACATTCAAGAACTTACAAACAAGAATAGGAAAGGTTTAGAAGCCACATGGTTGTCCTAGTCCTCCGAACAACCCTAAACCCTATTCATGATTCCTAAACACAACACGAAGCTTAACCAAGCATCTAAATGCACCATACAACATACACCTAAAAGGAAAATGCCACAAGATGCCCCAATAAAACTTAGGGTTAACCCTAGATCACTCGGGAACCCTAAATCATCAACTAGGTCCAAATCTAGGGTTTTGGGAAGAGTTGTGCAGTTGGTTACTCAAGCTACGCAGTTGGTAATGTGAACTGTGCAGTTTGTCAGGGACTATGGATTTTCAAAAATGCAACTTGCAGGTTGGGTTTCCAGGTAAAACTGGGCATGATGGAGGTACTAGAGGTAGAATCTGGGAAAGACCCAGTTGAGATCTCCCAATTTCCTTTCCAAAATATCCCTCAAACCCATTTTACCTGCCAGATATCCCTACTCAAAATTTGGGAATAAGAAATGGGTACAAAGTCTAGAATACCAACTAAGAAGGAGAATTGATCTTCCTAAATTTTGGAAGTGTCATTAGACCTCCTAAAAACATAAGAGAGTATAGAAAAGACCTAAGGAAGACTCCAGACTTAAACAAATTCATGGAAGAGAATACATATCTCATATAGAAAATAAAATAATTCAAGGAAACATATATTTCAAAACGTATTCACTATCATCCTTTCTCCTAAATCTTTCTCACAATAATACAGACATAATTTAAATAGCACTACCATTCTCTTAATACAGATTCATATAAAACAATAGATAGCAACCCAAACAATCAAGAAAACATATGAGAAGGAGCATCTTCCAGGATAGCTCCTACCTGGAGTCTTGCGGAGAACCGTTGGAGAAGAAGGATCATGTCAACCTTAGCCTACTCCAAGCACTTCTCCAAAACTCCTTCTGGATGCAGCACCAACCTTCCTTAGGAATACTCTAATTAAACTATCCTATCAAAGAAATGATAAATACTTCTATCAAAGATTATTTTTCCCGCCAACTCTCCATCTCACAGGGATCTCTCTCGTATATAGTTTTAAGGGAGTAGTTGCATGGGAAAATCCAACTAGTGCAAATATCCCAACCACATATTGGTTAATAGTTAGGCTTAAACAATATTAATAAAGCCATTCCCGGGAAGAGGTATATGCATTAAGTAAATAATGATAATAAACTTATATTTCCTTTAATTAAGGAAGGCAAAAAGGTAATTTCTCTTATTTAAAATATATTTACTAATACTAAGTTACCTAGCTATGGTAAAAGAATTTACCAAATATATTATTTGTCATACCATCACTTATTTAATTAGATTACTAATATATAAATTAAATGCTTTAATTCTTAATTACAAACAATTATGTAAATATATGTAACCATGTGCATACGTGTGCACCCATATGCCTATGTGTACATATATCATGATAAATATTATTAAAATATATATATTATTATTAATATCATAAATATCTTATTATTAGGGATATTATAAAATATTATTATCTAATCATACTCTCACAAAATGCAATAGTGACATACATATATATATAGGGTAACTACTAACACAAAATAGATTATACCATAAACACAATTTAGAGTTACCAATCACAACAACATATTCACATAAATGCAAGAAGCAAGCAACAAGATCCATAGAATCCAACAAACTGAGAGAACACAATAATAAATCATCAACACAAGGACTAACTCAGGAACTCCCCACCTAAGGAACAAAAAGGGTCAGTGGTAGAGTTCCTTCTCACGGAACCTTGGTGATATCTCCATAACAACAACAACGATCAAGGAATTTGAGGGATCACTTAGACCCGTGAGACCAGGTGGAGACGATGCCCGGTACATGTGAGCCTACATCATCGAGAAGAGATACATGTGCATAACTACGTAATAAGACATATGCAGATAGATGACCAGGATCGATACATCATGTGGACCTCAACTAAGTGAGAAACTATGACTTCATCCTGAGTCATGAAAACACATCAATCACATATTTACATGAAACATGAGACATCATAGATATTAATGGTTAGATTCAAATCCTTGGGTTATCTCTACTTCCTAATAAACATATAAAGATAGATGATTTCCAATTTCATAGATATTAAACAATAATCATAAATGAGTGTATCTAAACATCTAATAAGCATATCATCATCTAAATAAGCATAATAGTAAACATATAGTTCTAACCATCATAATGAAAAATGTCCAAATCAAAGAGTCAAAGTATAATCATCTGAGAGGGTATTACATCCTCTCCCCTTAGAGTTAGGCTTACTCCTAGAAGCTTATAAATAGATAAGGATAAGCATCTCTAAGTCTAACAGCATCCTCCCAAGTGGTTGAGGAATCATCATCGGTGTCCCATTGGACCCTTGTCTGATCTATGGTGTGACCCTTGAGGGTCAGTGTCCGTTGCTACAAAATGCGTACAGGCTCTAAAGCCAGTTGCTTGTTTGCTACTTGTAATGCATTCCAATCCAAAACATGAGTCACATCAGGAATATATTTTCTAAGAACTGAAACATGAAATACATCGTGAATGCAAGCAACGCTGGGCAGAAAGGCAAGTCGATAAGCTACTGGTCCTATCCTCTCTTGGACTTCAAAAGGGCCAACAAATCGGGGTGCCAACTTGGTGCCTTTTCCATAACGGATTGGACTCTTTCACGAGCGTACCCTAAGAAAAACTCTATCCCCAAGAGTGAATTGTACATCAATCCTATGAGCATTTGTGTATTTCTTCTGCCGATCTTGAGCTGTCAAAATATGCTCTCTGATATGCTTAACCTACTACTCCATATCCTGTAACATCTCAAGACCAAGAAGTACCCTATCCTCCAAACGGTCCCAACTCAAAGGAGTACGTCACGGACAACCATATAGATCCTGAAAAGGAGACATGCCTATAGAACTATGATATCCATTATTATACGCAAATTCCACCAAATATAAGTATTCTTCCCAATAGCTCCACATGTCCATAACATACATTCTGAGCATATCCTCAAGAACCTAATTGACTCAGTATGTCCATCTGTCTCTGAATGATAAGTCAAACTGAAATTGAGCTGAGTCCCTAAAGTGTGCTGAAGGGAAGTCCACAATGTTGATGTGAATACTAGATCATGATCAGAAATGATCTTCCTAGGAATTCTATGGAGTCTCACTATGTCCTTCATAAATACTTTGGCTACCGACACTACTAAATAGGAAGACTGCATGGGAGAGAAATGGGCTACCTTCGTAAGCCTATCGACTATTACCATGATAGCATCATGTCTCCATGGGGTAACAGGAAGTCCCACAATAAATTCCATGGAGATAGTATCCCATTTCCATTCTGGCACAAGGTGAGGCTGCAAAATACCTATTGGGTTTTGATGCTTGGCTTTCACCCTCTGTCATTCCAAACATCTTGCCACATAATCTACTATATCTCTCTTCATTCCTGACCAATAGTACAACTAGCGTAGGTCATCATACATCTTCTTTACTCTTGTATGCGCTAAGTAGGGAGCCTTGTGGCTTTTTGAAAGAATAAGCACACAAAGATCTCCTGATAAGGGCACATAAATTCTATCTTGTTGTCGTAACAATCCCAGGAAATCCAAGGAATATCCCAAGAATCGACCCTCCAAAGGTCTTCTCAACTCTACTTCTACCTTTACCTCCTGAAACCAAGAATTGAAAGTGAGTGCCTCTCTAATTCATTTCTCCAAATCTGTGCTTAGAGAAAGTGCCAACAAACCATGCATGCACCTGCTCAAAGCATCTACCACTACATTAGTCTTCCCTTGGATATATTTAACCTTGAAATCATATTCGCATAAGAATTTCATCTATCTGCGTTGTCTATCATTGAGGTTTGGTTGAGAGAAGATATACTGAAGGCTTCGATGATCTATATGGAGTTCAAATTTATGACCCAACAGAAAGTGCCTCCATTTTACTAAGGCATGAACCGCTGCTGCTAGCTCCAGATCGTGGGTGGGATAGTTGAGCTCATGATCCTTAAGCTTCCTAGATTTATAAGCGACAACTTGTCCTTCTTTCATAAGGACTATCCCAATCCCTTCCAGTGAGGCATCTGTACAGACCACAAAATTTTCTGAGAGTTCAGGAACTACCAAGATCAGAGCACTGGTTAATCTTTCCTTCAAGCACTAGAAAGCAACCTCACACTTTTCCAACCATACAAATTTCTTCCCTTTCATTTGCAAGGAAGTGATAGGATGAGCTATCCAAGAGAACTCCCTGACAAACCGTCTATAATAACCAACCATCCCCATAAAACTACAAACTTCGGGGACGTTAGTCAAAGTTGGCCACTCCACTATGGCTTGAATCTTGGCTGGATAAACTGTGATTCCATCCCCTAAGATGACATGCCCAAGGTATTTAACCTCTGTTTGGAAGAATTCACACTTCTCTGGATTGGCATAAAGTTGGTTTTCTCTAAGGCATTACAATACTTGACAAAGATGAATATCATGTTCTTCAGGAGTTTTGGAGAACACTAAGATGTCATCCAAGAAGACTATCACAAATTTGTCCAAATAAGTTTTGAAAACCCCATTCATCAAACTCATAAATACTGAGGGAATGTTTGTCAGCCCAAACAGTACCATGGTGAACTCGTAGTGGCCATATCTGGTGCGAAAGGTTGTACGGTGAATATCAGCTTCCTAAATTCTAAGTTGATGGTACCCTAACTTGAGATCAATCTTTGAAAATATTTTTTCCCCTTTCATTTGATCAAATAGGTCGTCAATGCAGGGTAAAGGATACCAATTCTTAATTGTGACTTTGTTGAGTTGACGATAGTCGATGCACAATCAAAGAGAACCATATTTCTTCTTCACAAAAATTAACTAGTGCACCCCATGGTGACACGCTGAGTATAATAAATCCTTTTTCCAAAAGCCCTTCCAACTAAAGCTTAATTTCCCCAAGTTCCTATGTGGTCATGTGGTACAGAGCCTTGGAGATAGGTTCTGCTCCTGGCACTAGCTCAATTTGGAAGTCAATGTCCCTCTTGGGTGGCATTCTTGGTATTTCCTTAGGAAAAACATCCAAAAAATACTCTAATAGCGGATGATCTAATGTTACATCATCTCTTTCTCCTTTGTCTAAGTCATCCACTGAGACTGCAAACAATTGGCATCCCTTGTGCATGCACCGCTTGAGTTGCATCACAGAAATCATGCAGAGGGAGATGGGCCGTTGCACCCTAATAATCTTCTTTGGTTCCCCTGAATCATATGAACATTGAATACTCTTGTTTCTACAATCCAAAATGGCATTGTGAGCATCCGACCAATCCATACCCAAAAATACTCTATACAAGCCTAAAGGAATCACTCAAAGATCTACTAGTTTGGAGAAGAGTCCTAGCCCTAACTTGCAACTCTAGACACAAGAGTCAGAGGCTATTCTTTCCCCAGAGGCTAGATCAACTTGCCACCTATCTTCCTGCCTTACTATCATCAGCTCACTCTTCTCTACTAAAGAAGGAGAAATAAAGGAATTTGTTTCTCCTGAATCAAATAAAATAGTGGTAGAGATACCCCCTAATGAACCAGGGGTTTTGATGATCGATCCCTGATGTTTGACCTGCCTGTGGTCTAGTGTGGCAAATACTTGATGAGTTCGACCTGCATCCCCCACTGTGGGTTTTGAAGCGGCCTGCCTATAGATAGTTGTTGGGGTAGATTTTTTAGGACAATTAACTACAATATGACAGTGCTGGGCACAAGAGTAGCATCATGTATCCTTAACAAAATGTCTTCCTGTGGAAGGTGCGTTGGATTGTTGATAACTACCTCAGCTAGAATTATAAGGTATACTCTGAGCTGGTTGAGAGTTCAGATATATCTTAGCACGCTACCAGTTGCAAGAATTGTTTGATTGAGAACCCCCATTTTTGTTGTTGAAGTTGTTGTTTTGGAATTTCCTTTTCTGATGGTTCTGACTACCTTTGGATGATGAAGAATAGTTTTTAGGACCAGGTATTCCCTGAGCTTGGTTCCCTTTGAATCATGTCCCAACCTGAGAGGCATTACCTCCTTGGCCACCTATTTGTCCTCCTAAACCCAAGGCCACATTTTGTTCCACGATACAAGCCTTAATGACTGCATCATTAACTATCTGAGGTTCAAAGAGTCATACGATGTCGGTCAATCAACCATTGAGGACTCTAAGAAAGTGTTGAGTAAGCATGGGTTCATCATCTTTATACCCTAAGTATGGCTTGAGTTCAAAGAACTGTCACTCATAATCATCAACTGACATAGTTAACTACCTTAAATTATGAAACTCTTTAGCTCTTCAGCTCTTTACCTTAAAGTATCAGGCTCGAAAGAGTTCTAAGAACAGTTCCCATGAAATGGTGGTTATATCAATGTGAAGTTTCTCTTTCTCTATTTCCCACCAACTTGATGCAAAATCCCTAAGGTGAATAACTGCAAATCGAGCCTTGGTATTGCTGATGTAAGGATGCATGGAAAATAGCCTTTCTAAATCCAATAGCCAGGTCTCAGCAGTGGATCCTCCTTGAGTTCCCCTAAATGGTTTAGTCTTAGTCCTAAGGAGATCTCACATGTGAGAAGCATGCAAAGCATCCTCTTCTACTACATGATCTCTCCTCCTAGGGCTCCTTTCCCTTTCCTCATGGTGAGCGGCATTATCCTCTCCACGGTGACCCCTATCCTGACCTGCCTCTAGCCTCTGTTGTATCTATTGCAAAAGTTCTTGTACTTGAGCCCCCTGAAAACCTCCTGAGTGGTTATCAGATTGTTCCTCTCTACCTTCTCCCTCAAATTTTTCTTCTTCTTGGGAAATTTCCTGGTGAGATCTAGGAGGGGTATTTCAAGCACCTCCCCTTATACCACGGGTCATAGGAGGCATCCTGTCATAAGCAAGGAGAAGGATAATTTTAGGGGTCCTAGTCCAATTCTAGTTTTAAGCTTTCCTTAAGTGAACAAATGAGTTTAAGTACATCAGCCAAATTCCTAGGGCCCCAGTGTAGCAACTTTGTGCTCTGATACCAAAGATGTCATGCCCCGCAAGGGAACCAGAGAAGAGAACAACAAATTCTCTCAAGGAAAGAACACCTATCTTTCGAATAATGAAAAAAAAAATTTGAACTTATAAAAAGATTTACATGCATAATAACATCAGCAAAGTTTAACTTAGATTCCTCCCATGGTTACCTACTAGGATACTAACCATCCATTTAAGTTTCATTTAAATGAACTAACAACTTTGAATAACTTTTAAACCAATTGATCTTTAGAAGGAAATATGAGTGCTTTCATTCGATATTCAACTTAACATTTCATGATCTATTTTATGCTCAAAGTATCCCTTTATGAACAAACATAGCATTTAAATTAATTCATTTCATAAGAACTTGAACAAATACTTAAATGAAATCATCCCATTTTATTTACTACTCTTTCTAAATCAATAGTAATGTGCAACATTGCACTTTACTTGGAAACTTACTAAATTCCTTTCTTTAAACACGATATGCTTTGAATAAAGATTACATTTCCCTTCCTTTCTTTCCCTAAATCTACCCATACCAAATTACATCACTTTTGAAATATAATAAAGATTAAATTACATTCATCTCCTCTTGGGAGGTTACAATAATGATATAACTTTACATTTGATTGCAAATAATGAAAACTAAGTAAAGAGTCTTCTTTCTTCAAAACTGGAACATTTGTACAAGCAAGAATCCTTTCCATACTGCAACTTAAACTGATACCTCGATAAATAAATATTTACCACCCACCACGTGGATACCAAAAGGCCCACTCCTCTGTTCTAGGAGATAAACACCAAGGTCAATACAAGAAAAGATAACTAGGCCATTCCTAGGGTTGTGGTAACTGTTGTCACTAAGGATTGCACCTATGATGGCTAAGTATAAAACCCAGCAATCCCGTGAAACATGGGAATACTCTCAAGATGTGGGACTACTTCACTAAGAATAAACCTCCAAATTAAGGGTCGGCTTCCCCGTTTGTATCATCTGAACTGTACTGACTTTGAAAAGAAAGAGATAGAGATTGCATAAAATTGAAATGACTAAATCTAACTTAGGTGATTCACCAAACTGAATAGATCCACAAACTGAAAATCAAACCCATAATATAACCCAGCACACAACATGAACTCCACAACTTTTCCCAAATCTGATTTTCCCCTTAGAAAACAATCAATTGTTGATTGTGAATGAGAAGGAAAAGATGATTTTCACAACTCAACACAGTTAGATGCACACAGATTTGAAGACTTCAAAGAAAATCAATGCTTGCAAAGCAATCAGATGAACATAATATCATGCAAAGGATTTAATTTCAATCATAATTCATAACACTAAACTCATCAAACCAATTCACAAACTATAGAAAAGAAGGGGAAATTTGCTATTAGCTAGAATAAAAGGAGTCACAATATCATATTGCTTCTCAAAGAGCTACAAAATTCACCTCGTGAGAATGAGGGAAAGAAGAACTAGCCTTTTATCACCTAAGTGAGAGGCATATATAGGAAATCTGGAGAATCTGCCATCAAGTCCAATACCTTGTTAAGAATAGAAAAACCAGCCATTAGGACCATGATCCCATCACTCTAAAATCTGGATGCCCAATTCCCGAGAATCTAGGGGGACGGAAAAAGTGGGGACCCTAAAAATGGGTGATCAAAAGAAGACTATTCCACCACTAATTCATGAAAAATAAATGATATTCTGACGAGGCTTATAAGGACACCACATGTCAAAATATCTTACAATGAGGCTCTTGCATTGACTTATCATAATTAAAAAATATTCCCCCCCCCCCTAAGTGGATTTTAAATATATTTCAAGATATTATCAACTCAAAAATTGAGGAAAATATCTAAAATATTTACATCTTATACATATCCACATTACAAGAATATACTCAAACCTAGGACCCACCTAACATATGAATATTCTAAAAATAATAGCCCCCCCCCCCCCCCCCCACATGCTAAATACATGATTGATATATCATTTATAAACTAAGTCAAAAATGACATTATGGGAACCTAGGGCATTAAAATAATATAATTACCTTCAAAAGGAAAGTTAATTATATTAATACCTTTACATAATATAACCTATTCCCGAGAAAACATTAGCAAAGGGAGCTAAAAAGTTTCTCAACCCTAAAAAGGAGAGACAAAAGAAGACATATTGAAACCCTATTCGAAGATGTGGGTCCTCTGCAATCGTGGCTTCAATCTCGACATCTGGCACTTGCTAAACTTTCTGCACTCCTGATGGCATCTTTCCTTTCTCATTTTAGAAACAGCAAAAGCTCCTTTGGCAACTGTAAAATGAGGTAGGCACTTGTTCATTTGACATTGAGTCTTCATTTCATTATTGTATCTTTTCGAGGCTTGTATCTAGAAACTAGGGCATCGAAATCTTTAACCTTTTTGCATTTGCTTTGCATTTGAATATGAATGTATTCTCTGTTTGCTTCTTTCATGGTGACTATGGTATTCTATTGCTGTTTGAAATCTTGATAATGCTAAGCTAGGGCACCATTTTTATTGTGTTATATATGTCATGGCTGCTTTTATGGCATTTGGTGGAGACATTGATATGCTTTGAATAGAAGGCTCACTATTATTTGACCTCTGTTTTTGCATTTTGTGTATACTAGGCTTCACGATGGCATAGCCTGATAATGAATTCTCTATTTTGACCTTGCATTGAGTTGCGGCTACCTGTGTGTACAGTCTGTGAACTTGAAGATCAAGGACTATTTGCACTTGAATACTTGCATTTGAGTTTGCTGGAACATGAGGGCACTAGCCCATTTTGATTACATTATGTTATATGGCCCCATGAAATACTATCAAAGGGCACGTTTTGAATTGTTTTTGTATGATATCTCTGTTTGACATTGCTAAAAATATTAGGGCACATTTTGAAAACTGTCTTCACGACATCTATCTTCTGAAATGAAATCATATGTTTAAGCCCATGAATCTAGGGCAGGGTGGCATCCCATAACACTGCATATCCATTTGAATTTCGATCATGTGTATCAACAGTCCAAGAGTACACTAGGCATGTTGGCACTGTTGAGATGCTCTGTATCCATTGATTTTGGCACCATGTTTATCTTACTATTTCTTATTCTTATTAGCCCGAGAGCACATAAGGGCAATTTATTTGATGGTCACTGCATTTGCCCATTGTATCTTTAATGGATCTTCTTTTCATCACAATGCTAAGCATCTCCATTATAAATGATGCCATGCCATATGTTGTTATAGTCATGAAGGAACAGGGCATCATAGCATTGCTTACTATTTCATTTTCTTTATATTGGTATTGTTATTTGTTGCTTATCCATTTATATACATTGGTGTCATGAAGACCCGAGCCTACCAAGTGTATGGCACTATAGAAATGAAGCACTGTTATCATTGTCACATTGTGATCCTCTGTTATTCAGACATCATGCCAAGCTATCTTTTACCCTTTCAACTAGCCCATAATGTAGATCATCATATTCATACTATATCATCATTATAGAATGCAGATTTGAAACACATGTATGCCCTAAATGAAATGCATTGAGTTTATCTTTAAGCATCATCTATTGTACTTATCTGATCATGTGGATGTGAGCCCTCAATATGTATGTGCCATGTGAACACCTATGCAACAGAGTGCCCTATTTCCTTCATAAATCTGTGTACTCTGCCATTAGCTCTGTTCAACTTGATGCCATGTAGATTTCTAAAAATGCCAGTGCTCTGTTATGTTTGTTAACCATGCCATCCTAATATGTTGTGATGAATGCCATGGATCTGGTTCATGCCCTGTTCTGACCATGCTCACATTTGATTCGGCTTTATGGTTCTTAGTGCCCCACTGATACTATACTATTCGCTGAATGTCATTGTTGATCATGGGTGTTTTTTACCTGTGATGTGGTCTCTCTCCAGGAAATTGAGATTCTCCCGAGAGAGCCCACATCACAGGGCATCATCATTCATCTGCACATGGAACAAACACATTAGTAAAAAACAATGGTATTTATTTTATTTCCAGAGGCTCCTTGATGCATATGCCCTGAGCACAGCCCGTGCCAGAGGTGTATGACTGAGTGCACGTATGCATGCTTATAGATGTTGTGGCACCATCATTGCTTAGATCCATTGGATCTAACCCCTACTTTCTCTCTCTCTGTAGGTTCAGGATCACAGGAGCACCCCGGGCACACAGAAGAATCAAGTCTCACTACCAAGCAATGTCTGGTACCCCTGCATCTAGCTCCTTATATTCATGTATATTTGTACTTATTTATGCAACTCCTGCATTTTCTATGCTCATGACATGTGTGAGCTCATATGAATGTTTTCTTTTCAGTTCTTTTTTCTTTCTGTACAACATATTCAGGATATGACACATGTAATCTTAGATGCAATAATTTCTCTTTGTCTTTCATGTACTTGCAATGAATGAACACAAATCTAATCAAGACCACATAATAATGCAAACTAGGGTACAGAGCTCATTCAGTAATTAGGTTTCCAAAATGTGCAAAAATACGGCAACATTCTGGCGACCTCTATGGAGTGCTTGCCTGCTAAGCAATTGACCAGCTGCCTGATAGATCCATTTGGCAATAGAGTCATAAGCCTGAAACCTGAACTTGGCTTCCAATTGAAACAACCTCCTTCCTTCCAACACTAAAACCAACTATCTGGCAACTACCCAGGCTTATTACTAACTGAAACTCGACTGAAACAATTGAAAACAATTGTGCTGAAGCATCTTAGGGGAAACAGGAAATGAAACTCCTACTCTACCCTACTCTAACCAGTATCAGCAAACTGGTCAAACAAATCCATTGACTAGATTGTTAAAATAACTTCCCATTCTTCTCAAAATGTTATACTTTCCACACTTAATGCCAATAGAAAGAATGTGAAAAACAAAAATATACTGGACTATCTAGCATATCAACTTTTGAAACTTGTAGTCCAGACAACTCACCTCAAATAGATCATAAGTGTTGCCTTCCCAGGGAGACTGATAAAACTAAATAAGCTCCGACTCACTAATGAGTGAAATCTTGACATCACCCTCTATCAAATCATTAAGTATAGATGCCTTACTTGCCCCCATCTGTGCCAGGTATCTGATAGGACACCCCCTTAAGAGTACAAAACTAGGCCCCTCCCTATGCATCTCATGAACATCTTCAGCAAAGTCTTCAAATTCTGGCCATTCCATGATAGTCTTCTTCAACATTTCTTCTTCTACAATTCGAGGATCATCCTCTTCATCAACTAGAACATCCAACAGCTTATCCAAGTTATCAAACTGCATTAGGTCCTTAATAACTGGTCCCATCTCATAATCTAGGAAACATGAATCCTGAGATTCATCAACCATTTTACTACAAACAGGCCCAGATTCAATCACTGGAATAGAATTAACTTCTTGAAATGAAAGGGCTTCCTTAGGGGCACCCATGTTATCATATGTTTCAGGAAGATGAGGGACACAAAGAAAAGCTGACCAAAAGGCATTTATCATAGAATCAAAACCTTCTTGCTGGCCTAGGCTAGCAACAACTACATCTTCTTTCTTATCATCATCAGGTGACTCAACTAATGGGTCTTGTGCTATCTTTTCCTCTAGAATATGCAAGCCATTATCCTTCTTAGGAAGATAGGGAATATCAACAAGAGTGGAGTAGAAAGCATCAATTATCAAATCAAAATCATCTTGTTGCTCTAATTTAACAACAACTGTGTCATCCTCCTTATCATAATTAGTGAACTCAACAAGTTGATCCTAAACTATCTCATCTAGCTCAATATAAGAAGGCATCTCTTCAAACAAATTAGTTAGGCTTTCACTTTCATTTTCTTCCTGATCACTATCTGGATGTTCTAATTGATCAATATGTAACAAATCTACTTGTTCCTCAACTTCATCATGGAAGAGTACATCCAAAGGATAAAATTCATCCTCTTCCTGGTTTTTTGAAATGCTAGGAGGTATAGGGATATGTTTAGGAATCGGTTCATAGGGCTTAATCTGCTACAGGATAGGCTCACCATCATATAGGAAGTCAAACATCATAGGTGTTTCCTCAATAGGAGTAGGATGAAGTGGCTGGACAACTGAGACAGGGTCATGAATAGGTTCTAAACATGCATGGGGATCGGGGTCTTGTTGACTAAGATTATGAATTGAAGGAGAAGTCCTAAAGCTTGGAATTTCAATAGGAGTGCTAGTGGACTTACCAGGCAAGAAACTTGGGATTTGAACCTTGTGAGTCTCTTGTCTGGTCTACAAAGCTTCCAGGTTCTCCTCAGTAGCATGATTTTTCTTCTTCTTCATCTCCCCCTTATAAAGAGCTGGCACTTTGAAACCTAGATACATGGTCCATGAGGGTCTCTAGGACTGCATCCAATATTTATTTCCCTTCAGTGAGATCTCTTGTATGCGTGCCAACTAATCTTCAATCATTTTATCTCTTTCTATAATCTGTTTGGTAGATCTCGCCTGCTCAAAAACTTGAAATTCTTCATTTTCTGTTAACTCTTTTCGGAGGTCTTCCTCCTTCTTCATAGTTGTCTCCTAGATGCTCTTAATGAATGCTTCACGCTCTTCAAGACTCTTCTCATAAGCATTCTTTTGTGTCTAGATCATATTGCTCTGATCCTATAGCAGCCTTGAGAGCTCTTCCTTTTGAGCCACCGTGTCCATATATTGTCTTGAGAGTTCCTCCTTCTGAGCTAACATGTTGTCTAGGCCTTTTAGAGTAGCTTCACTTTATTTCGCAATCCATATCAACCAGTCATTAGAAATTGGAGTGGTTTTGGGCTGATTCTAGGGATTATAGGACGGTTCATAAGAATGCTACAAGTATGCTTGATGCTAGGTGGGAGGGTCTGGTGGTACATGCTGGAAATTTGCTACTAGTGGGGCATTTTGACTATATGTTTTTGCTTGGCCAGCTTGATATGGCGCAAATACTGGAACATAGGTAGAATTTTCATGATATGGGGGGTGATAGGGAGAATATGCATTAGGAACTAACATGATTGCTCATCAAATGAGCTGATAAAACATATATTCTTGAAACTTTTCAGCACTTCAACTACTAAAACCAGTAGATTTCTCATAGATTCGCCATGGTGCTAGAAACAAACCACCTCTTAAAGGCTGATTGCGCTGAGATCACACCAAAATCTCAGAAAATGATGGGAAATAAAGTCCCATCGGGTGTGCCAAAAACTGTTGTCACTAAGGATTGCACCCATGATGGCTAAGTATAAAACCCAGCAATCCCGTGAAACATTGGAATACTCTCAGGATGTGGGACTGCTTCACTAAGAATAAACCTTCGGATTAAGGGTCGGCTTCCCCGTTTGTATCACCTGAACTGTACTGAATTTGAAGGGAAAGGGATAGAGATTGCATAAAACTAAAATGACTAAATCTAACTTAGGTGATTCACCAAACTGAATAGATCCACAAACTGAAAATCAAACCCACAATATAACCCAGCACACAACATGAACTCCACAACTCTTCTGAAATCTGATTTTCCTCTTAGAAAATAATCAGGTGCTGATTGTGAATGAGAAGGAAAAGATGATTTTCACAACTCAACACAGCTAGATGCACACAGATTTGAAGACTTCAAAGAAAATCAATGCTTGCAAAGCAATCAGATCAACATAATATCATGCAAAGGATTTAATTTCAAACACAATTCATAACACTAAACTCATCAAACCAATTCACAAACTGTAGAAAAGAAGGGGAAATTTGCTATTAGCTGGAATAAAAGGAGTCACAATATCAGATTACTTCTCAAAGAGCTACAAAATTCACCTCGTGAGAATGAGGGAAAGAAGAACTAGCCTTCTATCACCTAAGTGAGAGGCATATATAGGAAATTTGGAGAATCTGCCATAAAGTCCACTACCTTGCTAAGAATAGAAAAGCTAGCCATTAGGACCATGATCCCATCACTCTGAAATCCAGATGCCCAATTCCCGAGAATCTAGGGGGATGGAAAAAGTGGGGACCCTAAAAATGGGTGGTCAAAAGAAGACTATTCCACCACTAAGTCATGAAAAATAAATGATATTCTGACAAGGTTTATAAGAACACCACATGTCAAAATATCTTACAATGAGGCTCTTGCATTGACTTATCATAATTAAAAAATATTCCCCCCACCCTAAGTGGATTTTAAATATATTTCAAGATATTCTCAACTCAAAAATTAAGGAAAATATCTAAACTATTTACATCTTATACATATCCACATTACAAGAATATACTCAAACCTAGGACCCACCTAACATATGAATATTCTGAAAATAATAGCCCCCCCCCCCCCCACATGCTAAATACATGATTGATATATCATTTATAACCTAAGTCAAAAATGACACTATGGGAACCTAGGGCATTAAAATAATATAATTACCTTCAAAAGGAAAGTTAATTATATTAATACCTTTACATAATATAACCTATGCCCGAGAAAACATTAGCAAAGGGAGCTAAAAAGTTTCTCAACCCTAAAAAGGGGAGACAAAAGAAGACATATTGAAACCCTATTCGAAGATGTGGGTCCTCTGCAATCGTGGCTTCAATCTTGGCATCTGGCACTAGCTAAACTTTCTGCACTCCTGATGGCATCTTTCCTTTCTCATTTTAGAAATAGCAAAAGCTCCTTTGGCAACTGTAAAATGAGGTAGGCACTTGTTCATTTGACATTGAGTCTTCATTTCATTATTGTATCTTTTCGAGGCTTGTATCTGGAAACTAGGGCATCAAAATCTTTAACCTTTTTGCATTTGTTCTGAATTTGAATATGAATGTATTCTCTGTTTGCTTATTTCATGGTGACTGTGGTATTCTATTGCTATTTGAAAGCCTGATAATGCTAAGCTAGGGCACCATTTTTATTGTGTTATCTCTGTCATGGCTGCTTTTATGGCATTTGGTGGAGACATTGATATGCTTTGAATAGAAAGCTCACTATTATTTGACCTCTATTTTTGCATTTTGTGTATACTAGGCTTCACGATGGCATAGCCTGATAATGAATTCTCCATTTTGACCTTGCATTGAGTTGCGGCTACCTGTGTGTACAGCCCGTGAACTAGAAGCTCGGGCACTGTTTGCACTTGAATACTTGCATTTGAGTTTGCTGGAACATGAGGGCACTGGCCTGTTTTGATTACATTATGTTATATGGCCCTGCAAAATACTATCAAAGGGAACATTTTGAATTGTTTTTGTATGATATCTCTATTTGACATTGCTGAAAAGATTAGGGCACGTTTTAAAAACTGTCTTCATGGCATCTATCTTCTGAAATGAAATCATATGTTTAAGCCCGTGAATCTAGGGCACGGTGGCATCGCATAACACTGCATATCCATTTGAATTTCAATCATGTGTATCAACAGTCCGAGAGTACACTAGGCATGCTGGCACTGTTAAGATGCTCTGTATCCATTGATTTTGGTACCATGTTTATCTTACTATTTCTTATTCTTATTAGCCTGAGAGCACATAAGGGCAATTTATTTCATGGTCACATTTGCCCATTGTATCTTTGATGGATCTTCTTTTCATCATAATTCTAAGCATCTCCATTATAAATGATGTCATGCCATATGCTGTTATAGTCATGAAGGAACAGGGCATCATAGCATTGCTTACTATTTCATTTTCTTTATATTGGTACTGTTATTTGTTGCTTATCCATTTATATACATTGGTGTCATGAAGACCCGAGCCTACCAAGTGTATGGCACTATAGAAATGAAGCACTTTTATCATTGTTACATTTTGATCCTCTATTATTCAGAGATCATGCCAAGCTATCTTTTGCCCTTTCAACTGGCCCATAATGTAGATCATCATATTCATACTATATCATCACCATAGAATGCAGATTTGAAACACATTTATGCCCTAAATGAAATGCATTGAGTTTATCTTTAAGCATCATCTGTTGTACTTATTTGATCATGTGGATGTGAGCCCTCAGTATGTATGTGCCATGCAAATACCTATGCAACAAAGTGCCCTATCTCCTTCATAAATCTATGTACTCTACCATTAGCTTTGTTCAACTTGATGCCATGTAGATTTATGAAAATGCCAATGCTCTATTCTGTTCTTTAACCATGCCATCCTAATATGTTGTGATGAATGCCATGGATCTGGTTCATGCCCTATTCTGACCATGCTCACATTTGATTCGGCTTTATGGTTCTTAGTGCCCCACTGATACTGTACTATCCGTTGAATGTCATTGTTGATCATGGGTGTTTTTGACCTGTGATGTGGTCTCTCTCCAGGAAATTGAGATTCTCCTGAGAGAGCCCACATCACAAGGCATCATCATTCATCTACACATGGAACAAACACATTAGTAAAAAATAATGGTATTTCTTTTATTTCCAAAGGCTCCTTGATGCACATGCCCTAAGCACAGCCTATGCTAGAGGTGTATGACTGAGTGCACGTATGCATGCTTATAGATGTTGTGGCACCATCATTGCTTAGATCCATTGGATCTAACCCCTACTTTCTCTCTCTTTGTAGGTTCAGGATCACAGGAGCACCCCAGGCACACAGAAGAATCAACTCTCACTACCAGGCAATGTCTAGTACCCCTGCATCTAGCTCCTTATATTCATGTATAGTTGTACGGCATGTGTGAGCTCATATGAATGTTTTCTTTTCAGTTCTTTTTTCTTTCTGTACAACATATTCAGGATATGACACATGTAATCTTAGATGCAGTAATTTATCTTTCTCTTTCATGTAATTGCAATGAACACAAATCTAATCAAGACCACATAATAATGCAAACTAGGTTATAGAGCTCATTTAGTAATTAGGTTTCCCAAAATGTGCAAAAATATGGCAACAGTAACCTTTCCCAAACAATGACTAAACAAGGAATGAAATTCAAATCCCTTCCCAAAGGTACACAAGACCAGGTAGAAACTCCAAGCGAAAAGCTAGGTGAGTGTCATCGCATAGCCCTCACCCCTTGGGTTGTCCTAGTACTAGCCACTCTTGGCCCCGGCCCCCAAGTAGGCACATGCGAAATAGAATGTCTTTCATATAGACAAGTGCCATTCAGTCATACCTACACATAGGTACCTTCTCCCACTCCCATCCATAGCCTTTATTAGCACTAATGGCATGAGTGAGGCATACATTAATATTTTTAGTGTTTGTTTCCATCCCCATAAGTTTTAATTAAGTTGTCACTTGTTTAAACAACTCATCAGTGGGTTATCCTGGTACTAGCCACTTAGGGCCCCAGCCCCACACTGAGAGTCAGTCACCTAGTGTTCTTAGGCACTCTACCCTTACCCAAGCATCATAAACATACAAGATATGAAGTAAAAAAAGTCCTATAAATATTCAAGAGCTTACAAACAATAATAGGAAAGGTTTAGAAGCCACATGGTTGTCCTAGTCCATCGGACAACCCTAAACCCTAATCTTGATTCCTAAACACGTCGCAAAGCTTAACCAGGCATCTAAATGCACCATACAACATACACCTGAAAGAAAAAGTGCCACAAGATGCCCCAATAATACTTAGGATTTTCTCCATATCACCCAGGAACCCTAAATCATCAACTAGGTCCAAATCTAGGGTTTTAGGAAGAGCTGCGCAGTTGGGGCCTCAAGTTGCACAATTGATGCCTAGAGCTATGTAGTCGTTAACATGAACTGTGCAGTTAGTCTCTAGAACTACGCAATTGGTCAGGGACTGTGGATTTTCAAAAATGAAACTTGTAGGTTGGGTTTCGAGGTAAAACTGGGCATGATGGAGGTACTGGAGGCCGAATATGGGAAAGACCTAGTTGAGATCTCCCAGTTTCCTTTCCAAAATATCCATCAAACCCATTTTACCTACCAGATATCCCTACTCAAAATCTAGGAATAAGAAATATGTACAAAGTCTAGAATGTCAAATGAGAAGGAGAATTGATCTTCCTAAAGTTTGGAAGTGTCTATAGACCTCCTAAAAACATAAGAGAGTATAGCAGAGACCTAAGGAAGACTCCAGACTTAAAAAAAATTCATGGAAAAGAATACATATCTCATATAGAAAATAAAATAATTCAAGGAAACATATATTTCAAAACATATTCACTATCATCCTTTCTCCTAAATCTTTCTCACAATAATACAAACATAATTTAAACAGAACTACCATTCTCTTAATACAGGTTCATATAAAACAACAGATAGCAACCCAAACAATCAAGAAAACATATGAGAAGGAGCATCTTCCAGGATAGCTCCTACCTGGAGTCCTGCAGAGAACCATTGGAGAAGAAGGATCCTGTCAACCTTAGCCTACTCCAAGCAATCCTCCAAAACTCCTAGATGTAGCACCAACCTTCCTCTAGAATACTCTAATTAAACTATCCTATCAAAGCAATGATCAATACTTCTATCAGAGATTATTTTTCCCGCCAACTCCCCATCTCACAGGGATCTCTCCCATATATAGTTTTAAGGGAGTAGTTGCATGGGAAAAATCCAACTGGTGCAACTATCCCAACCAAATATTGGTTAATAGTTAGGCTTAAACAATATTAATAAAGCCATTCCTGGGAAGAGGTATATGCATTAAGTAAATAATGATAATAAACTTATATTTCTTTTAATTAAGGAAGGCAAAAAGGTAATTTCTCTTATTTAAAATGTATTTACTAATACTAAGTTACCTAGCTATGGTAAAATAATTTACCAAATATATTATTTACCATACCATCACTTATTTAATTAGATTACTAATATATAAATTAAATGTCATAATTCTTAATTACAAATAATTATGTAAATATATGTAACCATATGCATACGTGTGCATCCATATGCCTATGTGTACATATATCGTGATAAATATTATTAAAAAACATATATTATTATTAATATCATAAACATCTTATTATTAGGGATATTATAAAATATTATTATCTAATCATACTCTCACAAAATGTAATAGTGACATATATATAGGGTAACTAATAACACAAAATAGATTATACCATAAACACAATTTAGAGTTACCAATCACAACATATTCACATAAATACAAGAAGAAAGCAACAAGATCCACAGAATCCAACAAACTAAGAGAACATGGTAATACATCATCAACACAAGGACTGACTCAGGAACTCCCTACCTAAGGAATAGAAAGGGTCAGTGGTAGAGTTCCTTCTCATAGAACCTTGGTGATATCTCCATAACAACAACAATGATCGAGGATTTTGAGGGCTCACTCAGACCTATGAGACCAGGTGGAGACGATGTCTGGTACCTACAAGCCTGCATCACCGAGAAGAGATATATGTGCATAGATACATAATAAGACATATGAAAATAGATGAACAGAATCAATACATTGTGTGGACCTCAACTAAGTGAGTAACTACGGCTTCGTCCTGAGTCATGAAAACACATCAATCACATATATACATGAAACAAGAGACATCATAGATATTAATGGTTAGATTCAAATCCTTGGGTTAGCTCTACTTCCTCATAAACATATAAAGATAAATGATTTCCAATTTCATAGATATTAAACAATAATCATAAATGAGTCTATCTAAACATCTAATAAGCATTTCATCATCTAAATAAGCATAACTATAAACATATAGTTCTAACCATCATAATGAAAAATGTCCAAATCAAAGAGTCAAAGTATAATCATCTGAGAGGGTATTACATGTCGTGTTACGTGTCTTCCTTGTTGTAGCCGTATTTTTCCACATGCTCTACACTTTCATCATTCTTTCGGTGTGGTCACAATTCTTAGAAAAACTACCACCATGATTAGTGAGGAATGGCAACCAGTGTAATTATGGGAATCTGATTCATTTTCTATGTGTTTCATGACTTCAACATTTGCATTTTAGTTTTTGCTATGTAAATTATGCTTCAAGCTTCTCTACGTATGTGTTTCTGTTGAGATTGTTGACTTGGTGGTCAGCACCTCCTTGGAGATTCGTGACATGGCTTAACCGCATCCCGTGGATCGGGTTAAATCTGACATTTGTATCGGGCATTGATAGTTCAAGCTTTTGGTGCAACGGAAAATGATTCCAACAATTGGTATCAGAGCCTTGGGTCATGGGTTTGAGTCTCCCTTCAGTTGGGGCTGAAGGCTCAGTCAGTGCTGAGGGGGAGATTGTTGAGATTGTTGACTTGGTGGTGAGCACCTCCTTGGAGATTTGTGACATGGCTTAACCACCTCCCGTGGATCGGGTTAAATCTAACATTTGTATCGGGCATTGATAGTTCGAGCTTTTGGTGCAACAGCAAATGATTCCAACAGTTTCATGCTTTATGTCTCATGTTTCGATAGTTATTTGTATATCTGTGATAGTTCCTTTATCTGATCCAGATGATTGCCTTTCTATCTTGTTTTAGGAGTTATCCTATGTATTTCAAAGTGTTCCAAAATATTTGGTGAATCACCTTAAGAGGATTAGCTTTTCTCCCCCCCTTTCCCCTCATCTTAAAATGAATATTTGTCTTCTAAAAGCTAGGAGGTTGTTCAATGAGAATGCATGAGGTCTCACACTCACTGAACATCCCATAAGGTCATTACACTTGAGAGAAATTTTAGGTGTCAACAATTTTTTTATGGCACGCCTAGTGAGATGAAAAACTTACATAAACTATAGAAGAGGTGTCTTCTTTAGTATTTTCATCTTTCAAGAGCCATATCCTAAGCACTTGGTGATTGTATAGCCTTCCTTAGGGTTAGATCCTAATGATATTGGCAGGGTTTCCCCTCATCAATCTCTCCCTTTCACCTATGTGTTGAGATGAAGAGATACTCTGGCCAACAATATTTCCCCACCCCCTTTTCTTGAAGATCCATGCATTCCACCTTCCTTCCAACAATACCCAGCCAAAGTGTAGATAGTTTTTCTTTGTATATCATTATTGCACCCAGTTATGAGAAAAACCTATCCACCCACTCATAATCCTATCAGCTGCAAGAGGTTCCTATTAACTCCTATCAACATGTTTACCCTCCCACCTATTGGCAATTTGGTTGAGTAGGATATCAAGTTGTTGTCATTATGGCAACATATAATCAGTATGAAGATCGCAACATGATAGCAAGCAGTTATGTCAGAGCGCAGAGTAAATTGTCTAAGTATAAGCAAGATTTTCCAGTCTAACCAGAGACAGTTTTTGATAGTGATGTTGATAGAAGTAATTTTAGTGCTTGAGCACTTGAACACGGATACTTTGATGTATATTGAAGACTCACCTAAAAGTGCAAGTCTGTACGGCATGTACGGAATGAGTTATTGCTGAATTACTGAAGATAGAGTTAGAGCCGACCAAGCAGAGAAAGAAGATAGAATCAGTATGAGAGTTAAGGGATTATTTTTTTTTATCAAAATAATAACTTAACCATTTAAGGGATGACATCCTAGATGTTAACCCTTGGGTAGCACAAGTTAATATTTATTTTGTAAAGCCGACTATAAAATTTATTACTCTTAATAACTTGTATAAATGTAAGACATATGTAATGTGAAGTATATAGTATGACATATACATGCGAAAGAAATTGATGAGAATTTGTAAAGAGATAGATCAGAATAGGAAAGCTATTTGGTAGCAATGAAAGGTTATATACCTTACCCTTTTTGTAATCAAAAATCATTGTACATTACATGTTTGGGTAGTGAGCTCATCTTGTAATCATTCTATCTGTACTACCAACTCTTAGCAGGGTTGAGGCTTCTAACAAGGCCTAGAGTCCTTTAATTAGGACTGAGACACTATATGTATGTAATAGACTCCTAACAGGGTCAACATCCTTTACCGAATACTTTTGATTAGTGGATCGTTGTGGGTATCATCCCCACTGGGGTTTTCCCTTGGCTAGGGTTTCCTTGAGAATAAAACATGGTGTTATGAGTTCATTTGCTTTATTGCTATGCATGCTATTTAGTTTACTTTGTTTTGCAAGTATCAAATTAATCTGTTATATCCATAATTGGGCGAATAGAAATGTTTGTAGAATATTGATTCACCCCCCGCCCCCCTCTTAGTATTCCCTATTTCTAACACCACCCACAACCTGAATGTGGGAAACCAAGAAGATATCAACTGTCAAGAGATATTAATAAATCTTTAGGCAAAGATGAAAGCTATCAAGGAGGAGCAAGAGTATCACCATCAACAAGAAGAACTTGATTATCAAGCTTACATGTTGTAGCAACAAGATGGTGTCCTAAGGATGCAACAAGAGCAATTCCTTGTAATGCAGGTTGCTTCCCATGAAGTAGGGACCATGTAGTTGGCTTCGAAGGAAGTAGGAAACAAAGAAGAGGAAGGAAGGAGCAGAGGGTCAAGATTGAAGAAAGAGGCAGACTCATCTAGCCATGGGCTTCCTTTTTCTTTGAGAATGTCACAAAAGGAAATGGAGAAGGTTGTTCTCCAACAAACCTCTCTGCAGAGATGGAACAAGAAAGGAAACAAACAAGATGAATACAAAATCCCCTTGTTTGAGGAACATCCCCTTTTCATTGACCTGAAATGGAGCAAGCAACATGATGACCCAACACAAAAGACAATTCCAAGTTCTCACTTATGTGTTTCTGAGGCATCTTTAGGTTTGGTGGTTCTGGAGGAGATCAACATCGAGGATGACTTTCTAGGAGAATTTTATGCCATTTACACATCGGTCAACCTTGAGTCAAATGTTTTTGGGTCCACAAGCTGTGAAATGCTACAAAGGGGGGCTTCTCCTATGCAGTAAAGAAGCCATTAGACTTTGTTTATAATGGTTATCTGAAGGAGAAGACAACCAAACCAACCAGGGGATGTCCCATCATACATCTAGCCCAAACCTATAGGTCACCATTGGTCATGCTCACATCCAAGCATGAAGAAGAATTAAATGATGAAAAGGAGAAAATTACCCATTCGTTGTAGGAAGATAATATTTCAACATCGGTAAGTTTCTTTATTTTTCAATTTTTGGGAGGCATTCTAGCATGTTGAATGCCTTTCAAGATTTCTTTTTTGGCTTGTCATCCAGAAACATGTAGTATATCGAAGGCTAGTTAGGAAGGGAATCTATTTTAACAAACTAGACAATGGTTTTGTTTAAAATGTTGTAATATAAATCTGTTTACATATGTAAATATTTGTATAACAGTAGGTTAGGAGTTTTCTTTCCAAGAAGTTTTGCTCACACATAGGGCATTTTCCTTAAGGGAATGTATGTTGTAGTTTTGGTTTCCTCTAAGTGTGTGCTTGCACATGTTTTGGTGTCCTCCCTTATTCCAATTTTCTTTTGCTTTGAGCCCAATGGATAAGGCAATGGTTTGCGAAGCTAGATATTTGGGTCCACATCTCGTAGGCAAGATGTCCCTAAAAGTTGCTAGAAACTGTGAAGGAAAACTTACCAAGCGCAGGAAGGTCAATATGAGCACCTCATTCATTCCCTTCATGCAACATTTCAAGATTAAGACCATAGAACTTCACCATTTTTCACCATGACACGCATTTTAATCACGACCTACCCTTTGTTGCACCAGAATTTCTGCCAACATGCCATGTGTTTCTCAGGTGCCAAACAATTTCTTTGTTCGATGGTGGGCCCAAGATTTCTTTAAAAATGACACATGGCCTATTCATGGGAGATCAAACCTATTGTGGCTTTGTTTAAAGGTATTTTCCCGACATGAATGCCAAACATCCTCTTTTTGGCTAGTTGTGATTCTTCCCAATGGTGGGCCCAATTCTTTCTCAAAATTGGATGTATGGAGATCTCGCGAGATTTTTAAGCAGCCAAGCCTCAATCATTTACAACTTTTAGCATTATCACATTGTGTGTCTTCCTTGTCGTATCCATATTTTTTCACATGCTTTTCAATTTCATCATTCTTCTAGTGTGGGTGCAATTCTTGATGAAACTACCACCATGATTATTGAGTAATGATGACTAGTGCAATTATGGGAATCTAATTCTTTTTATGAAAAAGGGAGTTGGTTGTTAGATTTTTTTGACCAATAACATGCCCCAATGTAAAAATATTGGCGAGAATGGAAATATGTAGCAATCTCTCTAATCCACTTTTAGAGTTCCTAGGCCACGTCTCGGCTATATATGCAGAACATTGTAATGTAAAAGGGGGATTTTTTAAGGACCTTAATCTTATGCAAAAGGCTATTATAGAAATCCTTAAGATTGTAATGAGCATTTTTAATCAATGAAATTTATCAACCATTCTTGTAGCCCTTTGTATTTCAAGGATTCATTTATTTTCATGAATGTTTTCTATGTGTTTCATGACTTCAACAGTTGCATTTTAGTTTCTGCTATGTAGATTATTCTTTAAGCTTCTCTACGTATGGTTATCATTATATGCTTCCTACTTTATGTCTCATTCTTAGATAGTTATTTGTATATCTATGACAATTCCTTTATTTGATCTAAAGAGTTGCCTTGCTATCTCATTTTAGGAGTTAGATTGTGCATTTTAAAGTGTTCCAAAAGTTTTGGTGGATCGCCTTAGTAGGATTTACTTTTCTCCCCCCTTTCCCCTTAGCATAAAATGAAGAGTCAACTTCTAAGACCCCTAAGGTCATTTAGTGAGAACGCATGAGGTCCCACACTCATTGAACTTTCCATAAGGTCATTACACTTGAGAATGATTTTAGGTGTCAACAAGAAGTAGTCCTTGGTTTGATCTCTTCTAAGTGATGCATGAGTCATCAAATATAATAATCTAGCACCGTTCTATCTACATTGGGGTTGGGAATGCGGTGGAAAGCAACAAAGATGATAATGGGGTTTTGGTCACTACTCATTCTCTTGATCACCGTCAAAACTATATGATGGAGACCCATATAATAAGCATAGATAGGGAATGCAATTGTTCAATGGAATTATTTGAAGGGATATGGTATCATTGAATACCTAAGAAGGTGTTAATATGAAATATTCTTGTAAAATGTTTGACAAAATGCATCTACAGTGGTACCTTATGAGACTCATTGAATACAAAAATTGTGTAAGGTGAATTTAATGAATTTTTTGTAAACTTTTAAAGGTGTATGCTTCAACATAATGATCAAAATATGAAAAATATGGATTCAAAAACAATCCAAGCTATTTGTTTGATAAAATGTATTGTCATTGTGTCGAACATAAAGAATAAAGAAATGTGTGGATACTTATGATATAGAAGTGAAATGTTCGATAAAATGTCCTGAAGGAATGGAAAAATATGGAAGACATGCCATAGCCCCTAAAAACGCAGTCTTTTGAATGAGATAGCACATGAGACTTATATGAATTCTTTGACAGAATGAATCAACACCATAGTTGTTCATTGGTGCAAAATGAATTTGGTGTGAGGCTAGCATATGCAAAATAAGAATTTTGAAACAAGTATGAGCATCTATTCAAGCATATGGGGGGTTGAGGTTTCATTAAATATTGCAATACCAATGTCAAGGAAAACATGTATTCAAGATCTAGAGTATGAATGTTTCACACAAACATTTTGAAAATAGCAGATATGTGAATTCATAAACAACATGTGATAGAATGCCCGATATTGACAGAGTGTGAATTATTTAACAAAATGATTTGAAGAAATCACATTGTGAGAAGAAAAATAATTATAATATGTAAATAAATCTAATTATGGACAAGAAGATCCAATGAACTATCTAAGGTTTGGACATGGCATGGTGATCATTTCTTAAAATACCCCAAAAGAAGCATAATCATGTGGAATTCAATGATTGTAGAGTGTGCAAAGATTTGGATTTGTTTAAAATACTTTGAAATTTCAAACAAGAGTAGGGGAAAGTGTAAATCCCCTCATCTAATCCATCCCTTGATGAGGTTGGAGCTTTCAAATAGGTTATGAGAATCCATCAAAGTATAATGGGGAGTTTCAGTTCAAAATATTTCTACATATATTCATTCTAAAACATGGAAACATAAATAGAGGTTGTGATTCATGATGAACATTGAATATGCATGAAATGGTTTTGTCAAATAAAGATGTGAGATTTTTTAGATATTACAAATGTAGCCATATTGATGAGAAAGCATTCAAAGTATGAAAGAAAATGTGGAACAAGAACCATTTCTATAAATATTTCAAAGGGATATCATCTCAAAAGGAATACACATTGAAGTGGATGGCCATAATGATTAGATTCTTATATTTTTTAGAAAAGGAAAAACTATTGTTGATGGTTCTATGTTCAGTAATGTATTTTCACCCTGAAAATATCATGTACGGGGATGTTCATCTTAAGAGATAAATATTGTTTATTGAAGGAAAACAATTTATTTGAAAGGTCATTCTTGTTCAGGTCTTTTAGAGCAGTTAATTAGTGTGTTAAATATAACTAATTAACCTCCTTATGAATAGTCATACTATTTTACCAAAAGTTGTAACCAATTTTGAAAAGGCCCCTTGTATCTATAAAAGGAACTACAAATTGGGGAATGAGAGAGAGGAAATAGATTTTAGGAAGGAAGAAGACAAGATGTAAATACCATATATCAGTTAATGAAAGACTTTCAATATTTTCTCAGCAATTGTGTAGTGGATTAACTTTCTTTTGATATCAATTCTCTATGATTTTTAGTTCTGGTAATTGAATGTTGTCTTAAATTCTCTTATGAAGAAATTATTTATTTTCATAGCAATTTGAATATCAAGAATCATTTGAGAAGTTGTTGTCCTTATGGTCCTTTTCTAATTGGTCTCTTCAAGTAGGAGTTAAACTCAATTGGACTAATTATGGTGGCAAATATATGATTATATAGTATTTATTAAAATTTGATCAGAATTGAGGAATTTTAATTTTAATTTTTGTTTCCTAGATGCATAATGTAATGCTTTCCACTTGAGATGCTATGATATATATTTTTTTTGTAACTTGTAATAACACTTATTAATTTTTTGTATTTTCCAAGTTACATTTGCAATCACAATATATAAGATAATGAAGAGACATGTCTTCGTAGAGGCATGTCCCTATGTGAACATAGTTCACGTAGGGACATGTCTCTACATGAGACATGTCCCATTAATAACTAGTAAATGATTTAACCTTAATATGATCGTTTCTTAATTATGAATGAATACAGATAATATCTCAGTCGATATTCATATCAATGGTTTATATCCACAAGGTCGATATTCATATCAACAGTTATATCCACAGCAAGGTCGATATTCCTATCAACTATTATGATCGATATGATATCACAAAACATTCTCTATTCATATTGATTATCATAGTTGATATGATATCGATATTTTATGTTTGTAGCAAAGTTGATACTCATATTGACTATTATGGTTAAGTTGATACCATTGTTTTACAGAAAGTCAATACAAATGATTTTGCACAGAATTTATATCGATTATTTATAATCAAATCTCATATTATCAATTTCACAATCGATACAATAATATGATAATTTGGTCGATATTCAATATCGACATATGTTATGATTTTCATTATTATTGTATAACTAATATTTATTAGATGAATAATAACAATAGTAGTATATAAATAATATATATGTATATAATATATCTCATTATATATATATATATATATATATATATATATATATATATATATATATATATATATATATATATATATATATATATATATATATATATATATATATATATATATATATATATATATATATATATATATATGAAAATCTAATAAATATTAATTATATATAATATTTAACAATACTCATAATAATAATATAGAGAAAGAATAGATATCAAATGCTTAAGGCCGATAGGCCACTTAAGTATTTGATTTCATCGATTGGATTTATCTAACCGAAGCTACAAATCATTAACACTCCCTCTTAGCTAGGGAGGATGACTTCTATCTAGATGAAAAATGCAATATGCTCATTTATTGTGGGAGAAGAATATCACCTCAATGTGATATCCAAAATTATGATATATCCACGGATATCAAAATGACATCCACTATAAATGATGTTACCTCACAGCGACATCAGGAGTATGGCATGTCCACGAATATCAAGTCACATGATATTCATCATACTCATATATTTTTTGGTTTGTGCACTAGCATCAAGTCTCTTGATGCCTACCAGAGAAGATATTTTCTCATGGCATATCCATGGATGTTATATCTCATAACATCCACCATGACATCTCTTAGTAATATAACTCATTGTGGTTATATCACTCAGCTAATATTACGTATGAGATATGAACTATCATGACATGTCCACGAATATCAACCATATGATATCTATCATGATAGTAGGTTAAACTATAGTAAATCTATCACCTTACAATAGTAACCAAAGTATACATCTTAGAAAGATCATCATCTTTCAAGATGTTTACCTAGGCCCATAAAGTCATGTAATTACACATATAACATCCACCATGAACCATATCAAAGGGTGGATCCACCATGGCTATTCCAGAGGGAGGAAAAAGAGTTATCACCTCAAACTTCTCTCTACCATAGAAGAATGTAAAAGGACATAGATAATAGATCACTAATGTTGAAATGCCTTTTCAGATAAGGCTCCATTCTCTAACACTACCAAGCTTATTCCAAAAGTACACAACCTTCTCTTGGTGAGAATATGGGTCATTTGTTCTTTAGTGATAATGTACCTCAAATAAATACTAGAGAAACTGGATCTCATCATGGTCTACTCCCTCTGAATCAATATGACTAAGAACTTTGGAGATTAAACTGAATCAAATCCTCTAGAAACTCCCTCTATCACGGAAGCATACCATGTTCACATATGACAATCATGAAAGATATCTTGCTTCAAGATACTCTCAACATCTTGCACATATCCACAAATGTTCACAACATTGTTCATAAGGGAAATTTCATGTACACACACGTACTTATCTGATTCCATAGTAACATGAGTGAATGTAATAAACTGTGGATTTATCCCTAGGCTTCAAAACATCAGTCATTCATGATAATGTGGCTCCCTTCTGAAGCTCCAAGTCCATGTATCAACCTCCTAACCTCCTCATTTACAGTTTCCTCAGATGGATTTGATAGAATCCATCTAAATATTATTTCCTCTTCTTTGAAGAAACATCTTTAGTCATCAACTCAATCAGACCTTGAATGCAATCTTTTATGCTTCTTAATTTGTCCTATTTTTTATTTTTTATTTTTAATCAATTTAATTTCATGAGTTAATGACTACGAATAAAATTCATGAACTTTATAAAGTACTTATCTCTTTATGTTAATTCTAATGCAGCCACTTTATATAACCTGTGAATGCAATGGAAATATGCTCTAAAGATGCACTCAGGTCTGAATTGTTAGCTGCTCCGAAGAGTGATGTCAAATTGTACGGTTAAGAGCCAACAACATATCTCTCTAGTCCACTAGAAGAAATCACCTCCACATTGAAGAACCAAATCACAAACTATATAGAATCTTCCTCTTCGAGAGATGTCTCAATTTTTCTCTATAAATCCTAGATGCTACCATCACTTGCACAAATGCCTTGACAAAATTTCTAATGCATTGTTCAGTTAAGAAGAATGAACCTTGAGAATATTGGTAGCCTCTACACGAGCTAATGCTTTATTTCAAAATATCAAAAGTTTGTACAGTATCTCCAAAATCCAAACGCTTTGAAGCAACCAGACGATTTTTGCCCCCATCATGCTAGCTAAAGAAACCATGCATTTTCTTGAGTAGTAGAATGCCCCAGCTGTCAATTTATATAATAATTTGTATTAGACTTGTCCTCTTCCATCCTTAACAATAGAATGGGTAGGCTCCTCACTCTCCGATTTAGAGACAATCATCCCACTATTAATGCACAAAACGCTCCAGCAAGAAGGGCAGAGTCTACACCAACACAGTCTCCTCTCTCGGTTATGACTCATGGCATCACTACTTAAACATATTGTAAACATGTCTATGCAGACATTTCTATCTTCAACAATACATTCCTTGCACATTATTTGAAATGATAGTCAAATAAGGAGCCACCATCGAATGTTGCTGTGTATCAGTTTGAAAGTGTGCAAAGAGTAACAATCACCACTATAGTTTCCTTGACTGTATGCTACCATCAACTGATTCTAGGTTACTTTATTTGATCACATACTCAGATCACATATTCTGATCACTCCTGAGAATACATCTAACTACTCAGAACATGTATAATTAACACCATCAATGTCTGTCCCAAAATCTCAGAGTAAAACTGATTGGATCTAATAATTTGCATTCGAACAAAAGTACAATCTATTTGGAAAATTGGCATTCACAACAAAAATGTTGCTCCAGACTTTATTCACAAAGCAATAGTTCTTCCATAAGCATCAAATCAAGAAATGCCTCCATATAAGCATTTGTCAAATAGTTTGGAGTACATCCTCTATGCTCCCAAATTTATTTAGTGCAGACTTGATATTAGGAAGTTGATTCTCAAGGATGATGTTATGACTTACCCTTCATTTGTGCAGCAAACACACTCTCAGATTGTTTAAGAGACATCTCCCCTTCAAAGAGCCTCACTGAATGTAACTCACGCTAAAAGAAAGAGCCAATAGTCTGGAATTCATAGCACTCACGGGTCAATGGATAAGAAATCCTAATGAATAACAGAAGTCCTACCGTTAATAAATGAAGTTGTCTAGATCAAGTTGTTTGCATCACAAATAACTTCAACCACAACCGTTATACTTGTAATGAAGTCTCACAGATTAATCAAATTATATTTCATCGCATGTGAACAATATAATGTCGTTAATCCTAGGAGAATGATACCCACTGATGAGCACATATTTTGGAAAGCATTGCCCACCACGGCTTTCACTATATGTAAAGCCTATACATAGTAGCAGTCATTCATGCACATTTCTCTATATACTTTGATTGATGGCCCTGTAGAGTATCCTTACTAGTATTTGTTGAATCTAGCATTTTGAAACCTGGGGGATACACACACTGAGCCTCACCTGATTTCAATCACAGATATAAGGTTTCCATGACAAAGGTCGACGCAGTATCCACCTACCAAAGAGGAAACTCAACACTCCAAATAAAATGATCTTCTACTGTCGATCATCACAGAGTTTTGACCCTCCAAATGCAGACTCCTATCACTTATACAAATCTGATCAGATCTTCCTTAACCTGTCTCTGATACCATGTTAAAGTTTGATCAGATTTAGATTGAGGAATTTTAATTTTAATTTATGTTTCATAGATGCATAATGTAATGCTTTCCACTTGAGATGGTATGATATATATTTTTCTTGTTAACTTGTAATAACACTGATTGATTTTATGTATTTTCCAAGTTACATTTGCAATCACAATATATAAGATAATGAAGAGTCATGTCTCTACGTGAGAAATGTCCCATTAACAACTAGTAAATGACTTAACCTTAATACGATCACTGCTTAACTATGAATGAACACATATAATATCTCAGTCAATATTCATATCGATGGTTATATCCACAGCAAGGTCGATATTCATATCAACAGTTATATCCACAGTGAGGTCGATATTCATATCAGCAGTTATATCCACAGTGAGGTCGATATTCACATTGACTATTAATAATCAATATGATATTGCAGCACAGTCGATATTCATATTGATTATCGTAGTCGATATGATATCGACAGTTTATGTCTGCAATGAAGTCGATACTCGTATCGACTTATAATCGAATCTCATGTTATCGATTTCACAATCGATACAACAATATGATAATTTGGTCGATAGTCAATATCGACATATGTTATGATTTTCATTATTACTGTGTAATGAATATTTATTAGATGAATAATAACAATAGTAGTATATAAATTATATATGTATGTGTGTAATATATTTTATATATATATATATATATATATATATATATATATATATATATATATATATATATATATATATATATATATATATATATATATATGACAATCTAATAAATATTAATTATATATAATATTTAACAATGTTCATAACAATAATATAGAGAAAAGATAGATATCAAATGCTTAAGGTCGATAGGCCACTTAAGCATTTGATTTCATCTGACTGAAGCTACAAATCATTAACAGTATTGAGGGTTAGATAGTCGACAAATTTATCCAAGTGGTAAATTTAAAAATGATCTCATAGTGTTATATGTGAAGGTATAGAAGGAAAGTGACTCGATTTCCCAACAAGGAGAAGGAATTAGTCTTCCATACAAAATATTATTTAAAACATAACTAGATTAGAGTAGGAGAATTAGGAGCATTGATAGAAGAAATAACAGAAATTAGTTAGATGTCAAGATTATTGTAGATAAGGATTAGAACAGAAGTAGCAGTAGAAAAAAGATAAAGTAAAGCAATATAATTAGGAGTTAGGATCAAGTAGTCAGATCAATCTATTTCAATATCTCATGCCATTCTGAGATAGATAAGCTAGAGACTAGAAGTAGAAGATGGATACAAAATTCAATTTGTTATAAAAAGCATCAAACTAAGGATATAGTTGGTAAATAGGTGCACTCGCCTAGGTCTTGCAAAGCTTGAAGTGTAGGGGAAGTTTAACCATAATTTGGTTACTCCTTTTCGTTGGCCAAGTCAATTAGAAGGTTTGAGCATAGAAGTTGCCATACTTCTTATAACTTTCCAATCTGTTGATTTGGGAACCAACATAAATAATAGTAAAATACAACAATAAAATGATTACTTAACCGCTTATTTAAGAACACAAAGCACATAATAAATGCAATGAAGCTTCGATCTAAGCATCCAAATTAGAAATAAGGAGAATTCTAAGTCACATTCACTAAAATCAAATGGAATGATTTTGGAGGTAGGGTCTAATCATGCAAACTAGAGCTCAACCCTACTTCCATACCATTTTTTTCATTTGGGAGGATTAACACTTGAGTTACATTCAAGACGATGGTGGTAGGAAATAGTTGAATAAAAAAGTGGTTTGGAAATAGGTATTCCCTTTTTTTTATTGAATATGATAATAAAACTAGGTAGACAAAATGAAATTGAGCATTAATCAACATAAAAATAAAGCTACATGTCTGAAAAAATAATATAGAACAAAAATTTGTAAAGGAAAATCAAAGGGGAACCCATACTCAAATTTAGGCTCAAAATAGTAGGAACAATTTGAACTTAGTACCATTAGCTCAGTAGATCCAAAATTAATATCATCTATGGATATAGAGCTATAATGTTGCTTCGATGTGTATCTTTTTAAAAAAATGGACTAAATCTATGAGAGAAGACTATGTGCAGAATACAAAGGTTTCCTTGTGTTAATTTCAAATTCTAAACATTCTTGTCTTAGACATCTACCTTCTTTGGATCTGCAACACTTTATTTTTAGATCTTTGAACCTACATACAAGAGAAGAAAAATGGTGTTTTTGTTGTATAGGGAATTTCCTTTATCAAGTACCAAAAGGATTAAACCTTTCAGGTACAAAAGTAATGTCTGAAATAATCCTCAAATCTTGAGTAAAGAATGTTGACTCTCTCTCTCTCTCTCTCTCTCTCTCTCTCTCTCTCTCTCTCTCTCTCTCTCATGCCAAAGAGATTTAGGATTTAATTGTTGAATGTACGATTAAGGAAAAGAAGGGTTCCAAATTTTAACACTTGAAAATTGGAATGAATTGGATTAAATTTGGATACTACCATCCATATAAATATTTTCGTAGGTCATATTTTTTATGCATTTTTATCTTTTTTTAAATTTGTGCTTGAAAAAAATATAATAAGAAGTGGAAGTAAAACAAATGGAAGCAAGGAATCTCTACTCTACAAATCAAATGTCAACAAAAAAATATGGAGAAAAATCCTTTTCAACAACTATCCTCCCTTAAATTTTATCCACCTAAATTTGTAACAAGGGTGAATAGAATACCCTTGGGTGGATATCGAAAAAACTAAAAAGAATTAAAAAGAGCATTGAAGAAATGATTGGACAAAACCTTCACAGAAGTCGGGAAAAATGATCCAACCACAAATTGCAAAATTTTTGTTTCCTTACTAGCAAATGAAGAAGCAAGATACTTGGAAAAGCATGTGGTCATAGCCAAAATCATTGGAGATAAACCAACAAAAAGGAAATGAGAGAATGGATATTCACGTCACTAAAACATCAATGTAGAAATTAGTTTTTTGCCAAAGAATTTTTTCTCAGTAACCCTAGTTTCAGAAGCTACAAGAGATAAAATTTATAGAGATAACATTGTTAATGTGTGGAACTAGACCAAAGATGTCAACCCCAAAGACAAAACACCATCTGACTATGCCTATTAGATTTGATTAAACAATCTCCCTTTGGAGTACTGGATAAGATACTGCATCCGAAAAATTGGAACAAAATTGGGGGTGGTACTCAGAAAGGAAATGGGGAGAGAATATTCAAAATTATTCATCTAAATAAAATTCATCACAATAGATCCAGTGCCAAATGTAATCCATCTCAAAACAAGTGCATGCATATGGAGGCAATAAATCAAAATTGAGAAACCAACTATTTCCTCCAATGCAACACAACACTCATCTAATGGAAAGATGCTCCAAACCCCTCCCATTGATATGGAAACAAAAGGTCATTGGGAGCTCAAAATGAGGTAAAAATATAAAAGATTATAAAAAAGGAAAAATTAGAATAGAGAAAGAAGTGGTATCAATTTTGCGTGAAAATTTAAGCTCATAAATTTGTTAAAGTGGCACTCTGAATTTTCAATCACTCAAAGCCAAGGAAGATTCATTGGAAGCCCAAGAATGATGCAGAGCTCACAGCGGCAGTGACCCTATAGGCCTACTTCCCATAATCTCCTACTAACTAGGTTCTTAAGTTCTTCTAACCTTCACCAACCTTTACTATGATGGAAACCCATGAGTTGGCAACTCCTAAGTCCACTCCAAGACTTTTCTCCACCTTAGCCAACTAATCTCAACTTCACCCTTCCAAGGCTTTAGGGATTTGTTCCCAAGTTGAGCCAAATGATGGAACTCTTCACCAGTCAAGTTCCCTAACCAAACTAATGATTGGAACTCTTTATTTGATGATCAAATATGAAGAATCAATCATCAAAACACTTCCCCAACTCGCACAAGGCTCTGATCACAACTTCACCTACAAACCTTTGTAGGTCTTCCACACTACTTCCAGGTGTACAAATCTTGACTCCCAATGAGTCTCAAGAAACTAAGACTAGTTTTGAGTACCCTTTTCAGGGTTACATCAATCCCCAAAACACCTTGAACTGATTCCACTCCTGCACTACCTAACCACCTTCAGGTCACAGGCCTAATTGGCTAAATTAGCCTTGGTTTACACTAAGGATGATTGAAAATGAGTATATAGAACCAGTTTAGGTTTCTAGAAGTCTTATTCCTATTGTGTTTGACTCAAAACAACTCTACAACCACTCACCATATTGAGATCTTTCACCTGCACAGCCTTTCTTCAAGTCTCCATATTGAACACATAGAGATGTTCAACCTAGGGCTTGGTGCCAAACCTCCTTGTTGATCGATTCCAGTAGATTGCTTTTGGAATTATACAAATAATACAACTTTCATTTCCCAAGGTTTCATGAGTTTCCACCAGTGGAAGTGCAAGTTAGGGCCATTTTTGTGAGATAGGCCTGGTAAACCCTTCAAACCTTGACTGTCTACACACACAAATGAATAACTTGGAATGCTTAATTTAATAACAGATCAAATCAATGGATTTAGTGACTAAATACAAGAAAGTTACAAGACATAAACATTCTTCACATTCAATCCTCTGTACACATTCGTACACAGCCAAATTCCACTGAAAATGCTTAGTTTTTATTCAATTTGATGCACCAAACATATGTCATTCAGTTCTAACCTCATTTAGAGGTCTTACATTTGTTAAATAACTTCAAAAATGGTGTCCAACTAGTCTCCACATAGTTGGGACCGTTGGAACCAACCTTGCAACTTCTTCAAGCAACTTTGAAAAGTTGCTCGACAACAAATGTGCAACATTTACAACTTTGATTACAACTTTCAAAAATGCACCAAAAGACTAACAAAAGACTTCCTAAGAGATCCACTAGATTGATCTAGGTTATAGATCCCTTAAACATCTAAAAGCCAAAGAAAATAAACTTAAAAACATCAAAACCTGAAATGATCCAATCCTAAACCATCTAGGATCCACATGGACTAAGGTATTCCAAGGCTCATAGACATGCCTTTGGAATCCTTGACCATACAAAAGGATCAAAAACATTGAGGAGATTGATCCCTAAGATCCATCCCTCCTTATTACAAAAAAAAATGAACCAACACAAGAGAGCATCCCGAATAGGCCTTGGGTGCCCTGCACCAAAGAAGAAGAGCAGATGGAACATTCACAAATAGAGGAAATAGAGACTATTTTTAAATCTCCAATGGAGCAAGAAAAAAATAAGGTGGGTGAGGAGAAAAAATAGACTAAGGAACAAATACAAATAGAGGATGGGGTAGGTGCCATGAAATTTTCCATGCCCCACCAAAGAATGCTTAGGGGACAAGGTGCATTTCAAACACAATAACTTTTTTCTTGAATAAAAAAGCACCATTGATAACATTAATAACATGGAAGCACTAACATGACATACAATGCAATCAAAAAGCATGTACATTCACTAAAAAATATATTACATCACTAACATGAACATCTTTGAAGTCATTAAGGTGAAAGGTCAAGCATTCCCAAGGGTCTCATGGCCACAACATAATGACCACATTATATGGTGTCAGGAGAGGGCTCAGTCAAAAATTCACGAGCCTCTCAACTTGTCTTTCATCCCCAGGCCACAAACATTAACTCAAACAGTCAGAATCACACCAAGGACCACCTAGGCAGGGTTTGAATACTTGAAACCCAATTGAAAAACTTGGTAAAAAAGGTCAAATTATGAATGTGAATATACTAAGATTATCAGAGGGGGTAAAGGGTATCTAAATCTCCAACTCATTTTTGCACAACCTAAGTAAAATATCAAATTATCACATATGTGCGGTTCTATAATAATTAATGTGTCATAACAGAGTACAAATGTGTAGAATTAGGGAACATTTCTACAAGAATTCTTGCATATATGTGCAAGGGAAATAGACATATGAACCATTCTACAAACATATGCATACTTAATAAGGACAAATACATAGGATATTTAGATGTATGCACAAGAATGGGATAAAGGTTAGGAACTTAAGTTTCCAGGGCTCTAACTCATTTGTATAGTCTACTAGAGGTCATTTCTCACCCTAGGAAGTATTGGGAACATACAAGAAAGTCATGAAAACATCATATCAAGGTAATTTATTATGTTTACAACATTTTAATCATGTATATAATCTATACAACATAGAATTTAATCAAGATACAAGAATGCATGTTACAACCAACTAGAATTCATCAAATCTTGAGAAATAAGATCATACATCCATTGCCATCATAGTAAAATAACTACTACACCATATACACATGTTCTTTTCTATTTGAATAAACATTATAGTCTAATGTACAAAGAGCAAGTACAGAATTACCAGATTACATCATAAAAATATAGTGCATGGAAATAATGTAAGGGTACACCATCATGATTCTCAAGTCTAGAAGGTTTACAAGTACTATCTAAAACCGCTCAACACCTTAACACTAGTCCCCAACAATGATTGGTCACGCCACTCAATCATGAGGAACCCTCAGGCCCTCTCCCACTGTGCTCACAAAGATAACCATGTTGCCCACACACAAAACAAAGGTTCACACATAGGGTAAACACATGTGTGAATCCACGATACCACACAAACCACAAGAGCCAAGATCAAAATATGTGTCACACTCACACGTCTAGGTGAACCACGAGCAAGTTCAATACATGAACACCATACAAGTAACAAGGGATCAACAATGCATATCTATTGACTCACTGATCAAATCGAGTGGGTGCACAATACAAGAATGGGAGTGTCATTGCATGACTATCTGACCCTTGTGGTGCGAAGCTATCCTCTCGTGGAGACAAGGAACTTGACATTTTAGTAACTTGGGCACTTCTCCAACATGTTTGTGGATAATGAGCACCCACATGGAACATAGGAGGAATCTATAGCTAATCACTCTCCAAGCCTACACAAAAATGGTCAATCACTCTCCAGGCATACACAACTACAGTTAGTCACTCTTCAGACCTACTCAAATTTACTTATCTTGATTAAGTTTTTTAATCCCATTAATTTTATTTATCAATTTATTAAGGACTCTACAATGGCTTACCCTAGTGGCCCCTTAATGCCCTGGTCCCCCTATTGAGAGTCGCTCCCATGTTTGGCTATGCATCCACTTACACACCCATAGAGAAATGGCATAGAGGAGATCTCATCACATCCAAACTAGCATGGATAATTTTTTTCATACCCCTTGGCAACGATACAACCATATCATCCATGTAGTGTGATCCTAATGCATTCACATTCATATACAAGAGCTAATTCCCACAATTCAAGCATGTCCACTATACAATTGAGACCTCATCAAGGGTGAATTACAAGAACAAGGACTCTATGGGCTTGCCATCACCCTCACATAAACACAAAAATGACATTTCACAATGAAAGATTCACCCATGGACCCTCATATGCATAAAACTTGGAATTGGGCATACCAAGGCCAAAATTCATCAAAAAATTAGCTTTCAAGTATCAAAAAAATATGAAATCCCATTCACCCATATGTCATACACATCCTAAAAATGCATTCAATTCATCAAGAAACTCAAACATAAAGCTCCTGACATGGATATAATAAAAAAACCTCATTCTCTAAATATACAATCAATTTGAAAATGGAATTTACAAATTTCTTAGAAAAATATGAAATCTCTTCTATAAGACTCATAGATTTGAATTATAACATAAAAACACTCAATCAAAAGAAAATTTAAGGCAAGATTTGAGGAGGAGGAATCAAACTCGCCTTTCAATGAGCAAGAAACCCCAAATGAGCTTAGAGGAAGAAGAAAAATACACCAAAAGTATTGAAATTTGGAGAAGGAAAACTCGACCCAAGGAATCCAATGGAGAAGTACCCACAAAAAATCCTTCCTCCCAATTTTGCCCTCCCAAGCAATTTCAAATTTCACTTCTAGTTTTTTAAAGAAAATCTCAATTTTCCATAAAAACAAGTTATCCAAAATGAAGTCAGGGTCACTTTTTTATCAAATCTCCAAAATGACTTAAACTCAAAAGAAAAATATAAAACCTTAATAAACACATAATTTCATCAACAAATAAATAATTGCAAAATCCCTCAATAAGAAATATTAAAATCTAAATATTATTAAATATCCCTAAAAACTAGTCGAATATGATTACTACACCCAAAACACTAATCAGTTCCACTGAACAACATAGAGTCACATACAAGGAAATCATCACAACACAACACAGATACCCATGATATTATACATCTAAATCATGCATACCAAATTAGTTGAATGTTTTCATACTGAAACTAGTAGTGTTTATACATATAGGGGAAAACTGGCATCCAAAAGTCAGAATGATAATTTTGGCTTAATATAATTGGCCACATGATTACCTTCAAATTTAACCATCGTTGGGGATACACACACACATGTATGTATATGTATATGTATATGTATATGTATATGATAACCTACAATTGATTGAATATTTTGATGGAATGAATGGACAAGTAAAAGATAGTGATTGAAGGTCACCGAGCTACTAAAGTGATATGTAAGGCAATTAAATTAGTCAATGTATTTTCATTGATGTCAACTAGTTTTGACTGTACTTATCATGATGGTTACAAACATCTAAAGAAGAAAATAGTAAAGGAATGAGATATCTACATGAAGATGAGATGGATATGAAAGATATGGCTATGGTATACATTGGGTAACTTATTGATAATTCTATGGCATCATGTTGTTGACTGATTGTATTACATGATTTTGTTATGTATTAAAGATTAGAACTAAACAAGTTTATGTCGTCGGTAAATGAAGATTTTTGTATATAGCGAGCTAGTGTAGTGTATACTGACTATAGTATTAACTGAGTAGGTATTCACTGACACATTTTGGTATTAATCAAGTGAAAGAAACAAATAAAGTTTATAACAGCCGAATGAATTAATGAGCTGGACAATTGCTTACGATTCCGAGGTAGAAGATAAAGTTTTTTAGGATGATCTAACGGCTGACGAAATTCAAGATTGATCAGATGTAGGAGAATGAAAAGTGTTATAGACACAACTACCAAGGAAGGTTAAAGTGAAAAAATGAATGATGAAGATTAAGAGGCAAAATCTAACAGATCAAAAGAAAATGGTTTATGTTGTCTATTTAAAGAGACATGAGATTCATTATTGAGTCTGAGATTATTGATACTGCAGGAGAATTCCCATGAAAAGGATTGTTTCATGCACCACTAATCAAACTGGTTGAAGACAAAATTGAGTTGAACTGCAGGCATTACCGAGCATTAGAGAATTATTCACCAAGTGGAATAAAGTTGGAGGATATGAAGGATTGAATTATTTATTGATCAAATGAGGTATTTTGAGCTTAGCATAGATCTGAAAATATACAAATCTTAGTTGTATTTGAGTCATATCATTACTATATCAGTTTAACCATTGTTACAACAAAATCTCTTAACCAAGTGGGACTTAACAATCTTTTTGTATTTCAATATGACATTCAATGAATGTTAATTATTTTCTTGTTGACCCATAGTGAATGTTGGTCAAGGGAGAACTGTTAGTGATAAATCCTTTAACCAAGTCACACCTTACAATGTACTTTGTAACCTTTGACAGGGTTGGCTCCTAACCGAGCTCACTTCAAAAGAGTAAATTATTTTGGGTTGCCGATCTTAGGTGGTTTTTCCCTTAGTAGGGTTTCCACATTAAAAATGTGTTGTGTGTATTTGATGTGTTGAATTGTTATTTTACTTTACACATTTCATAACTGGACAGATTATTAATTACAGTATTGAATTTACTGTCAATCGGTAGATGAAGAGAAAGATATTGTTGATAGCTTACTGAGTTGATTATTTGATTGAAAAGTTTGAATATATACATCTGAGAGATTTGGGACTGTAAGATAACTGGAATTAACTGATTCAGCCCCCCCCCCCCTCTCATTTATCTAACAATTGGTATCAGAGTATAGAGTGATTGGAAGGAAAGTTTGAAAGACTTAAGCTAAAGATCACAAGATGTATAAGAGAGAGGTGCCCAAGATAAATAAAGACAACTTCTCGACATGGAAAAGAAAAATGAAACTACATATATCTAGAATTGGAAAATCTTCTATATACTACTTCAGAAATAATTACATCCAACCGATGAGACCTTTGACTATTGATCAGTTGAGAGATAGACATGAACATAATATCACAATGATAGAGATTGTTGATTCCTTATCAGATGTTGAATTTGAAGATATCAAGACATGTACTACTGCCAAAGGAATGTGGGACAAACTTGCACTAGTTCACAGAGGAGATGAGAATGTGTTGAGGGAAAGAGCTGAGAGTCTTAGAGGAAATTTTGATGACATGAAGATAAAAGAAGGAGAAAACATTTCACAGTACAGCAACTGAATTAAGGAGATTGTCAACGCTATATGAGGAGCAGGACGTGTTATTGATGAAGACACTATTGTGAGTAAAATTATTAGAACCTCATTGCCCATTTATGCTATTAGAATGTTTGCAATCCATGAAATGAGATCGGCTCCGGGAAATAATCTTACACTTGATAACCTAATCGGTAAACTGGCTAGTTTTGAGTTGAATAACTATGATAATAGTATTGTTCCAAATGTTGAGTCTGTATTTATGTCATCCTTGAAAATTGGTAAATCAAGCAGTAAACACATTGATAATAAATGAGAGTGATAGTGACAGTGATGAGGATGAACTTGATGAGCTTGAAGCGTTAATGACTAGAAGATTGTAGAAAGGTAAAGGAAGATACAAAGGGAAATTACCTTTGGTATGTTTTAACTATAAAGAGATTGGTCACATTGTAGATAGATGTCCTAACTAGAAAGAAGATGACAAAGACAATGAACGATCCAATGAAAGAAAGTTTTACATAAGAGATAGCCAAGATCATAGACGCAACCAATAGTATGATAGAAGAAGCAACCGAGACTACAAAGAGAAAGGCACAAAAGCATGTTACCTTGTTGATGATGATGATGATGATGATGATGACACCAACACCGACACTGATGAAGACATTGAGGTGGTATTCGTAGCTTTGAAAGAAGATTCAGAAGAAGAAGAAAGGTATGTTGAAACAAAACTTATTTCTAAAGTTAGCAAGAATGATATATGGATTATTGATAGTAGTTATATGCATCATATGACTGGTGATGAAGATAAATTTGAATACCTTGAACATTATAATAGTGGATCTGTTAAAATGAGAAATGATATACCCTATCTAGTAAAAGGATAAGAATCTATCTCGTTGAACAATAAGATCAGATGTGAGAATGCATATTGGGTTAAGGGACTTAACTATAATTTGTTGAGTGTAGCACAGCTGAATAACTTAGGTCACTGAGTTTTATTTGAAAATAGAAAGGTGAAAATCTATGATGAGACTAGAAAGTTGATCGATATTGGTGAACAATCAAAAGATAGTCTATTCTATCTTGACAATGTTGAAACCTCTTGTTTATTGGTTAGAAATGAAGATGTGTGGTTATGGCACAAAAGGTTATGTCATTTGAATTTTGACAACATGGTTAAAATCAATAAGAAAAGAAAAGTTAGAGGCTTACCGAGCTTATCTAAACCTGACCATGTCATGTGTAAACAATGTCAAATGAGAAAAATGTCAAAATCTAGTTTCAAAAGCAAGAACTATTCATCTAAAGCTATTTAAAAGTTGGTTCATACTGACTTGTCTGGTCCTATGAGAACTCAAAGTTATTATGGTGACATATATTTTATCTTATTTGTTGATGACTACTCTAGGATGATGACTGTTATGTTTTTGAAAGAAAAATTTGAAGCTTTCAAGATGTTTAAATGGTATAAAGCTAAAGTGGAAACATAAAGTAGAAAAGAGTTAAAATGCTTGAGATCAGATAGAGGTGGTGAGTTTATTTATGATGAGTTCACTAACTTTTGCAATGAGCATGGAATTAAAAGACAAGTTTCTGCACCGAGAACACCACAGCAGAATGGAATTGTTTAAAGGAGGAATAGATCCATAGTTGATTGTGCTAGAACATTGATGATTGAAAATGATGTTGCACAAATGTACTGGAGAGAAGCTGTTAGTACTATTGTATACACATTGAACCAAGTACAAGTGAAGAAATATTCAAACAAGACACCCTATGTGTTATGGTATGGGTACATACCGAATGTAAGTTATTTCAAAATATTTTGAAGTAGATGTTACATTCTAAAAGATGATAGAAATAGGAAATTTGATTCAAAGGGTGATGCGGGAATATTCTTAGGATATTCTACTAAAAGAAAAGCTTACAAATGTTTGAATAAGGTTTCTAAAAAAATGATTAGGAGTGCAAATATGAGCTTTGATCAGTTTGCTGAGAAAAATGATGAAGAAAGAAAAAAAAAACCAAAAGACTATGATAGATTCACATACATTGAGCAACTTGACATTTACCCAAGCAATAGGTTAAAATTATTAAGCAATAGGATAATGATACCAAGCATCAGCCTATACAGAGTGAGAATCAGAAAATAGTTACTGAGGAAGATCTTGATCCTACACCAAATGATGAACAAAGAAGAGAGAAAGTGTTAGCAAAATTTGTGAGGAGACACCATCCACAGAATCAGATTATTGATCACAAGAAAGTTGGCATGATGACACAAAGTAAGTTGAGAAACACATGTTTAGTTTGTGAATTTGAACCTAAAAATGTTAGGGATGCACTTGAAAATGATGAATGGATCAAAGCCATGAATGAGGAAATTGAGAAAATACTAAAGAACAAAACATGGACATTGGTATCAAGACCGAATGATAAGAATGTAACTGGAACCAAATGGATATTCAGAAACAAGTTGAATGAAAATGGTGAAGTTACTAGGAATAAGGCAAGACTTGTATGCAAAGGATATGCATAAGAAGAAGGTATTAATTATGGTGAGACTTTTACACTAGTTGCAAGACTTGAAGGAGTTAGAATATTGCTTGCATATGTTGCCTACAAAGGATTTAAAGTATAGAAAATGGATGTCAAATATGCATTTTTTAATGGAATACTTGAGGAAGAGATATACATTGAACTACCTGACTATTTTGTTGATCCAAATCAGAAAAACATTGTATGTAAGTTGCACAAAGAACTATATGGACTGAAACAAGCACCGAGAGCATGGTATGAAATACTACATTGATACTTTATTAGTATTGGATCTGTTAGAACAAGTGATAACATCAATTTATATTTGAAAGGTGAAATTGTTGATAAGATTCTTATTGCTAAAATTTTGTTGATGATATCATATTTGGAGGACATGATAATCTATGCAAATCATTTGCTGATGAAATGAGAAAAGAATTTGAAATTTCAATGTTTGGAGAGATTAATTTTTTTCTTGGTTTGCAAATTCTACAACAAAGTGAAGGTATATTCTTTACACAATCAAAGTGCATCAAAGAAGTGTTGAAGACTTTTGGAATGGAAGATTCAAAACTGGTTGGTACACTGATGGTCACATGATGAAAATTAACAAAAGATGATCAGTCAACCGAGGTAAATCAGACACTATACAAATCAATGATTGCCAAACTGATTTATGTTGTGCATAGTAGACCAGATATTGCACATGATGTTGGGATTGCAGCAAGATTTTATGCTAATCCTGAAGAATCACATATGACTGTTGTTAAGAGGATTCTGAGATATTTGAAAAATATAGAGATCTATGGTTTATGGTACAAGAAAGAGGGCAATTTTGAACTAAATGTTAATACATATGCAAATTGGGCTAGAAACATTAATGACCAAAAGAGCACTACTGATGGAACATTCTTTTTGGGTGAAAGATTAGTTACTTGGATAAACAAGAAACAAGGATGCATTTTTCAGTCCACTGCCAAAGTAGAATATGTTGTTGTTGTTGCTAATTGTTCAACATTGCATAGATAAAACAACTATTGAAAGGGATGAATGAAGAGATCATTGATCTAGTGATAATATATTGTGAAAACACAAGTTCTATAAATATTTCTAAGAATCCAGTGATGCATGCAAAGACAAAGCATATATCCATAAAGTATCACTAATTGAGGGAACAAGTACAAGAAAAGCAAGTGAAACTGGAGTTTGTGAAATCAAAAGAACAACTTTCAGGTATCTTTACCAAACCCTTACCTAAGGATACATTTGAGTACTTGGGGAGTAAACTAGAGGTCCATCCCCTGTCTATTGGTCACTAAGGTGATCAGGAGGTTGCATCAACCTATAATTTATCATAATATCAAATGATGTTGATGCATATTGTTCACAATTTAGGTTCCATAAGGTTGTGAAAGCTAGAACAAATGACACTATATATTGGTACATGAAGGTACTTAATCTGAACCTAACTCTAGGAGTAATATTTTGGCTACTGCAAAGTTGTTTATTCTTTTTGGCATTGTTGTCAAAGGGAGAGAAAGAAACAATGAAATATCATAATGAGAGAGAGAAGCAAAAGGAGAGAAATATAGGGAGAAGAAGAAGATCAAATCCGCAAGGAGAGTCTACATGGAATGTTATGTAATGATTAAACATATTAAATGAACAAGATAGGGAGAGCTTACCACGATACAACATTTACTTATAGATTTGTAAAATAGATGTTTGGTATTATATGGCATATTTCATATTGTGTTGCCATCAATGCCAAAGAAAGAGATTGATAACCTAAAACTGATTGAATATTTTGATGGAATTAATGGACAAGTAAAAGACAATGATTGAAGGTCACCAAGCTACTAAAGTGATATGTAAGGCAATTAAATCAGTCAATGTATTGTCATTGATGTCAACTAGTTTTAACTGTACTTATCATGATGATTACAAACATCTGAAGAAGCAAATGGTAAAGGAATGAGATATCTACATGAAGATGAGATGGATATGAAAGATGCAGCTATGGTATACATTGGGTAACTTATTGATGATTCTATGGCATCATGTTGTTGACTTGATTGTATTACATGATTTTGTTATGTATTGAATATAAGAATTGAACAAATTTATGTGGTAGATAAATGAAGATTTATGTATACATCAAGCTAGTGTAATGTGTACTAAGTATAGTATTAACCGAGCAAATATTCACCGACACATTCTAGTTTTTTATGATGATCTAATGGCTAAAAAAATTCAAGATTGATCGGATGAAGGAGAATGAAACGTGTTATAGACACAGCTACTGAGGAAGGTTAAAGCAGCAAAATGAATGATGAAAATTAAGAGGAAAAATCTAAATGATGAAAAGAAAATGGTTTATGTTGTATATTTAAAGAGACATGAGATTCATTATTGAGTCTAGGATTATTGATACTGCAGGAGAATTCGCGTGAAAAGTATTGTTTCATGCACCGCTGATCAAACTGGTTGAAGACAGAACCGAGTTAAACTGTAGGCATTACCAAGCATTAGAGAATTATTCACCGAGTGGAATAAAGTTGGAGAATATGAAGGATTGAATTGTTTATTGATTAGATGAGGTATTTTGAGCTTAGCATAGATCTAAAAATATGCAAATCTTAGTTGTATTTTAATCAGATCATTACTGTATTAGTTTAACCATTGTTACAGCAAAATCTCTTAACCAAGTGGGACTTAACAATCTTTTTGTATTTCAATATGACATTCAATAAATGTTAATTGTTTTCTTGTTGACCCCATAGTGAATGTTGGTCAAGGGAGAACTATTAGTGATAAATCCTCTAACCAAGTCACACCTTACAGTGTGTTTTGTAACCTTTGACAAGGTTGGCTCCTAACCGAGCTCACTTCATAAGAGTGAATTATTTTGGGTTGCCGGTTCCAGGTGGTTTTCACTTAGCAAGGTTTCCATATTAAAAATGTATATGTGTTATGTGTACTAGATGTGTTGAATTGTTATTTTACTTTACAAATTTCATAACTGGATAGATTGGTAATTACAATATTGAATTTACTGTCAATCGGTAAATGAAGAGAAAGATATTGTTGATAACTTACCAAGTTTATTATTTGATTGAAAAGTTTGAATATATGCATCTGAGAGATTTGGGATTGTAGGATAACTGTAATTAACTGATTCCTCCCGCCCCCCCCCCCCCCCCCCCCCCCCCCCAAGTTAGCTATATGTATGTTGTTTTTTTTATTTCACAAACTCCAGTTTCACTTGATGTATATGTCTATGCATATGCATATGCATATGCATATGTTTATGTTTATGTATATGTATGTATGTATGTATATGTATATGTATATGTATATGCATATGTATATGTGTATATGTGTATATTTGTGTATGTGTGTGTGTATACATACATACATACATATATATATGTATGTATGTATGTATGTATGTATGTATATGTTGGAAACTGCAATTGAAACAATTATTGTATTGTCATTGATGTCAAACCTTAACTGGTAAGACTGTTGCTACTTAGGAAAGTACTATATCTATTGTGAGAAGGGATAGAAATGATGGTAACAATAGCACCTAGGGAGAGGTTGAGTTATCTTGATACTACAAAGTGTACTTGATTATGTTGCACAATGATGAGACAATGTATTATTTATCTTAGTAAGATTGAAGACTAAACTGGTAGGCTTAACCGAGAAAAAATGGAGAAATCATGTTTAAGCCAAGTTATGACTGAGTCGACTGAGTTAGTGGATGCCGAGCAAAAATCTAGTGTCGACCGAGTATCAGTAAATTGTCGAGGAAGACAGTGTATGCCAAGGAAACAGTTTTAGTAGTGACCGAGCATTTTACATGGAGACCGAGTGGATGATCATAGTATTGACCGAGCATCAGCAATTTTATATTTGAAGAGAATTTAGATTTGGAGCCGACATTGTTGAATTCTTAGATTATGTAAAATGTGTTGACTTTATTTATTGATTGTATGGAAGCATTTGATACTTTGTAAAATGTTTTATTGTAAATCTTTATGAGATTTGAGATGATTCTAGAAGAGGAGACAAAGAACATGAAGCAGGTAGATTCAATGAATCTAACCTAACCCTAAGATCTATGAAGGAGATTAAGCAGCAAAAGAAAAGTTAACCTAACAGAGGAAAGTATTAAGGGAACCGAAGCATTAGGTATGATAATGCATGGGTGAAGTAGATGCTGGAAGATCAGTAAGTTTTATTGACTGTATAAGCAAAAAGGTTGAAGGAAAAGTGTGGTGATTGCTTGAAGGAAAGTTCCAAGTAGATCAGAAATGAAGATGGCAAAGTTTCAAAGTCAGTAAACCAGCATTTATGTATGGAATTGGATCTGATATTTGCAAAGTGAGTTGTATGTTTTCAGATCAATATTACTACTACTTTCTAACCATTGTAATAGTCAAAATCCTTTTAATAGAGGTTGACCTAACAGTCATATGTTAAATCCTTTGAACAAGGTTGCATTCTAATGGAGTGTATGTAAGTCCTTTGACCAGGCTCACTTTTAACAGGGTGATTGAAATCTTTAACCGGGTCACACTTGATAGTGTGTATTGTAACCTTTGACAGGGTTGGCTTTTAACTGAGCTCACTTCAGAAGAGTGAAAATAATAGTAGCATGTTACAAAGTGGTTTTTCTCATATTGGGTTTCCACTATAAATCCCGGTGTCAATACTTGTGTGAATGTTTTGGTTTGAACATTTCTGTGTTCTACAAGTTAGATACAGCTGGGTAGTGGACTGTTGAGTTATATGTTTCTATTATTGAATCAATGATGACCGAGTTTGTTTTGGTTGCTTGATTTGATTTAAGGAAAAGTTTTTAAAGTTATTTTATACATCAGGACCTGAGAACAACTGATTCCCCCCCTCTTTGTTGTTCTAAATCATATTAACAATTGGTATCAGAGCTATGTTGCTTATTGGTGTTTACAAAAAACAAGTTTAAAGGGACTTGAAGCAAATGATCAAGATGTATAAGAAGGAGGTACCGAAGCTGAACAAGGAAAATTTCCCTACATGGAAAAGCTTGATGAAGCTACATCTGGCCGATATTGGTGATTCTACAAAGTACTACATTGAGCATGACTATGTCACACCTATTGCACCTTTGACTGTCGAGGAAATGAGAGCTAAACAAGAACACAATCAAGCAATGCTGAAAATTGCATCTGCCCTAAGCTATCCAAAATTTGAGGACATTAAGGACTATAATACTGCTAAAGATATGTGGGACACTCTTGCAAAGATCTATGGTGGTGATCTATATGTACTGAAAGCTAAAGCTGAGAGTCTCAGAGGTAAGTTTGATGAAATGAGAATGAATGAAGATGAAAACATTGGACAATATTGTGGTAGAATTAAAGAAGTTGTGAATGCTATTAGATGAGAAAATGGAACTATTGATGATGAGACCATAATTGAAAAAGTGTTAAGAACTCTGCGTCCTATATATGCTATTAAGATCTCAGCTATTCAGGAATCTAGATGTAACTCTGCAAATGTGCTTACTTTGGAAGGTTTGATTGGCAAGCTGACTGCTTTTGAACTGTCTAATTATGATAATTTCACTGTTGATAATCTTGGAAATGTTGAATCTGATTTTAAGTCACAGTTAGTTCTGAACAAGCCTAAGAAGGAAAAAGAAAGATGCATCAGTGAAAGTGAAAGTGAAAGTGAAAGTGAAGATGACAATGACACTTCTGATGAAGATCTTGAAGATCTAGAAGCTCTTATGGCTAGAAGACTGAGGAGAGGAAAAGGAAGATATAAAGGTAAACTCTCTATTATATGTTTTACATGTAACAAGGTCGGTCATATAGCTACTAGATGTGCTGACAGGAAGGATAAAGATGAAGAAAGGAACAGCAAACACAACGATAGAAGAGATGACAAAGGCTACCGAAGGTACAAAGACTACAAAGGAAAAGGTAAGAAATCCTGTTACATTGCTGAAGAAGAGACTGACACTAATAGTGATGATTTTGAAATTGAGGTAGTCTATGTTGAAATGAAAGATGAATCTGATGAGGATGAGAAAACTGCATTGATTTCCTATGTGAACAAGAATGATAAATGGATTATTGACAGTGGTTGTTCACATCACATGACTGGTGACAAGAGTAAGTTTGAGACCCTACATCATTATAAAGGTAAAAGTGTAACATTTGGTAATGATGCACCATGTCTTGTTAGAGGAAAAGGATTGATTAACTAACTGATAAAATCTCTTGTGAAAATGCGTATTGGATTGAAGGATTGAATTATAATTTTTTAAGTGTTCCTCAGCTCAACAAAATTGGTTACCAAGTAGAATTTCATCACAAGAAAGCTAAAATATTTGATGCCACTGGTGAACTGATTGGAAGTGGAGAGCAGACTAGAGGTAATTTGTTCTATCTTAACCTATCTGAAGAAATATGTAATATTGCACAACTTGATGACATTTGGTTATGGCATAAGAGGCTATGTCATGTTAACTTTGACAATCTGGTAGAGATAAGTAAGAGGCCTACCTACATTAAAGAAACCTACCTAGATTGAAGAAACCTAAGAATGTGATGTGCAAAGAATGTCAGTTAGGAAAAATGACTAAGTCAAGTTTCAAGAGCAAATCCTTTACTTCTAAACACATTTTAGATTTGGTTCATACTGACCTTTGTGGACCTATGGGTGTACAAAGTTACTGTGGTGCTAAATATTTTATCTTGTTTGTTAATGATCATACCAGGATGATGCATGTAATGTTTCTAAAAGAAAAATCTTATGCTTTTCAATTTTTCAAGTGGTATTTGGCTAAGGTTGAGAAGGAGACAGGTAGAAACCTGAAATGTCTTAGATTTGACTGAGGTGGAGAATTTACATCAAATGAATTTAATCTATTTTGCAATGATAGAGGAATCAAAAGATAGATGTCTGCACCTAGGACTCCTCCACAGAATGGTATAGCAAAAAGAAGAAACAGATCTATTTTGGATTGTGCTAGGACACTGTTGATTGAAAAGAATGTGGCACAGAAATACTGGAAAGAAGCTATAAGTATAGTTGTCTACACTCTTAATTGGGTACAAATCAAGAAAGGTACAAATCTGACACTTTATGAATTATGGTATGGGCATGCACCGAGTGTTAAATACTTTAGAATCTTTGGAAGCAAGTGTTACATATTGAAAGACAATAGGAATGGAAAGTTTGATGCTAAAAGTGATGAAAGCATAGTCCTAGGCTACTCCACAAAAAGTAAAGCTTATAACTATTTGAACTCTAACACTAACAAAATTGTGGAAAGTGTGAATGTAAAAATTGATGAGTATGCAGCAAGAAATGAGGCTGATAGAAAAAGAGAACCAGAAGATTACAGATCTTTTGTGTACATTGAGGAAATAGAAGAAGAAAGTAACAGACCTGCACCTGATGCTGAGTCCCGGATAAGCAATGTCGAGCGGCACGAAATGGTTGCCGAGCGTCAGGAAAATAGTGTCGAGAGAGAACAAGAACATGTCGAGCTACATGATAATGTTATCGAGGATCAGGAAGAGGTTGCCGAGCATTCAGAAGCTGAATCTGACAATCTTGTTGGGGAACCTGATGAAATAGAAGAGAAAAATGTTGAACCTATTTTGGCAAAATATGTAAGAAGACATCACAAGCCTGAACAGATAATTAGAGATAAAGATATTGGAATTCAGACTAGAAGCAAGACCAAGGATCCAAGATGCTTACTATGTGAGTTTGAACCTAAGACAACTAAAGAGGCATTAGAAAATGAAGACTGGATACAAGCAATGAATGAAGAGATTGACCAAATTGAGAAAAATGAAACCTAGACTCTGGTGCCGAGACCTGCAAATAAGAATGTTATAGGAACAAAGTGGATATTTCAGAACAAGTTGAATGAAAAAGGTGAAATCACTAGGAATAAAGCAAGGCTAGTATGCAAAGGCTACGCACAAGAAGAAGGAATTGATTATGGGGAGATATTTGCCCCTGTAGCTAGATTGGAAGGAGTAAGAACTCTGCTTGCATATGATGCTTATAAAGATTTCAAGGTATATCAAATGGATGTCAAGTCTACATTTTTTGAATGGTATACTGGAAGAAGAAGTTTACATAGAACAGCCAGAAGGTTTTATTGATCCAAACAGAAGACATATGGTATGCAAACTGAACAAAACCTTATATGGATTGAAACAAGCTCCCAGAGCATGGTATGAGCGGTTGCATAACTATCGGATACATATTGGATTTTCGAGGACAAATGACACAAGAAATCTGTATATGAAAGATGAAGAAGGGAAAGGTATTTTATTGGCCAAAATTTTTGTTGATGACATTATTTTTGGTGGACAAGATGCATTGTGTAAAAAAATTTCAAAAGAAATGCAAACTAAATTTGAGATGAGTATGTTTGGTGAGATCAAATTCTTTGTTAGTTTACAAGTATATCAGATGAAGAAAGGTATTTTCATTACATAGTCTAAGTATGTTAATGAAATACTAAAAACTTTTGGAATAGAAGATGCTAGACCGGTGGGCACTCCTATGGTTACTGGACAAAAGTTATCTAAGAATGATGATTCTGTAGAAGTTAACCAAACTTTGTACAGATCCATGATTGGAAAATTGTAGTATGTTGTACATAGTAGACTAGATATTGCATTAGCTATTGGGATTGTGGCAAGATTCTTTGCCAATCCTAAGGAAACACACATGATGGCAGTGAAAAGAATTATGAGATACTTGAAAGGAACTGCTGACTATGGGTTATATTACAAGAAGAATGACAAATTTGAACTTAGAGTATATACTGATGTTGATTGGGCAGGAAATGTAGATGACAGAAAGAGCACTAGTGGTGGAGCTTTCTTTTTTGGATAGAGATTAGTCTCCTGGACAAGAAAGAAACAAAATTGCATTTCCCAATCTACTGTTGAAGCCGAGTATGTTGGTGTTGCAGTAAACTGTTCAAATTTGATATGGATAAAATAATTGTTGATAGGCATGAAAGAAGAAATCATTGAACCTATTGTTATTTTATGTGACAACACAAGTGTTATCAATATTTCTAAGAATCCAGTGATGCACACTAAGACCAAGCACATAGCAATCAAGTATCACTATTTGAGGGAATTGGTACAAGACAAGGAAGTCTGAATGGAATATGTGAATACAAAAGAACAATTGGCAGACATATTCACTAAAGCTTTACCTAAAGAAGCTCATGAGTACCTTAGAAGTCAATTAGGGGTCCTTCCCCTAACTGAGGCTGCCTAGACAAGCTAGGAGCACTGCATCAAATATGCCACAACAAAACATTTGAAAAATTGATGTAGAAGATTGTCACACTTTAGGACTGTCCTAGAGCTGTGAAGAAGAAGCAAAGATAAAAAATTAGTCATAAGAAAGATGACAAAGGGAGAAACACTGTGTTGAACAGATATATCTACATCTGTTGGATGTATGTTTTAGTTGCTACTTTGGCATTTTTGTCAAAGAGGGAGATTGAATCGAAATGATACTATAACACATGACATTGAAAGAAAGGTGATGATGAACTGAAATGAAAGATCGGGATAGAGGGAGATCCAGATACTTCTAATGGTCACAGAAGTGAGATTTACAGATTCTAAATCAGAATGAAGCTAAAGATATTATAAATTTTCTCTGATGGACACATAAGTTTTGGATTGGTTGGTAATCCATGTGTTATTCAGGTGATATCATATGGTGTTGCCATCAATGCCAAAGAGGGAGATTGTTGGAAACTGCAATTGAAACAATTGTTGTATTGTCATTGATGTCAAACCTTAATTGGTAAGACTGTTGCTACTTAGGAAAGTACTATATCTATTGTGAGAAGGGATAGAAAGGATGGTAACAATAGCACCTAGGGAGAGGTTGAGTTATCTTGATACTAAAAAGTGTACTTGATTATGTTGCACAATGATGAGACAATGTATTGTTTATCTTAGTAAGATTGAAGACTAAACCGGTAGGCTTAACTGAGCAAAAATGGAGAAATCATGTTTAAGCCGAGTTATGACGGAGTCGACCGAGTTAGTGGATGCCGAGCAAAAATCTAGTGTCGACCGAGTATCAGTAAATTGCCGAGGAAGACAGTGTATGCCGAGGAAACAATTTTAGTAGTGACCGAGTGTTTTACATGGAGACTGAGTGGACGATCATAGTATTGACTGAGCATTAGCAATTTTATATTTGAAGAGAATTCATATTTGGAGCCGACATTGTTGAATTCTTAGATTATGTAAAACGTGTTGACTTTATTTATTGATTGTATGGAAGCATTTGATACTTTGTAAAATGTTTTATTGTAAATCTTTATGAGATTTGAGATGATTCTAGAAGAGGAGACAAAGAACATGAAGCGGGTAGATTCAATGAATCTAACCTAACCCTAAGATCTACGAAGGAGATTAAGCAGCAAAAGAAAAGTTAACCTAACAGAGGAAAGTATTAAGGGAACCGAAGCATTAGGTATGATAATGCATGGGTGAAGTAGATGTTGGAAGATTAGTAAAGTTTTATTGACTGTATAAGCGAAAAGGCTGAAGGAAAAGTGTGGTGATTGCTTGAAGGAAAGTTCCAAGCAGATCAGAGATGGAGATGGAAAAGTTTCAAAGTCAGTAAACCAGCATTTGTGTACGGAATTGGATCTGATATTTGCAAAGTGAGTTGTATGTTTTCAGATCAATACTACTGCTACTTTCTAACCATTTTAATAGTCAAAATCCTTTTAATAGAGGTTGACCTAACAGTCATATGTTAAATCCTTTGAACAAGGTTGCATTCTAATGGCATGTATGTAAGTCCTTTGACCAGGCTCACTTTTAACAGGGTGATTGAAATCCTTTAACCGGGTCACACTTGATAGTGTGTATTGTAACCTTTGATAGGGTTGGCTTTTAACCGAGCTCACTTCAGAAGAGTGAAAATAATAGTAGCATGTTACAAAGTGGTTTTTCCCATATTGGGTTTCCACTATAAATCCCGGTGTCAATACTTGTGTGAATGTTTTGGTTTGAACATTTTTGTGTTCTACAAGTTAGATATAGTTGGGTAGTGGATTGTTGAGTGATATGTTTCTATTATTGAATCAGTGATGACTGAGTTTGTTTTGGTTGCTTGATCTGATTTAAGGAAAAAAATTTGAAGTTATTTTATACATCGGGACCTGAGAACAACTGATTCCCCCCCCCCTCTCTATTGTTCTAAATCATATTAACAGTATATATATATATATATATATAGAGAGAGAGAGAGGGAGGGAGAGGCCCTTCAAATCATAAGGGAGGGAGAGGCCCTTCCCTTAAAATCATAGGGCATAGGGCATAGAGGCCCCTCTACAGAGTAGCTATTTAGTCAGGACTTCATTGAGAGGCCCCTATATCTATATGTGGTTGACTCGACTAACTAGACTACTATATAGTTCGTTCTGAGCGGTCTATACTCTAGCAAACTAATGTCTTATACCCAGCCCGCCCCAGCCCATAGAATAGTAGGGGCCCACCCCCTATCAAGGTAGTTGTAGCTCCTTGAGGACTCTGTATATATACATATATATACATAGATATGTATATTTGTGTGACTACATATAGGGTACACTCAAACCTATCAATTTAGGTGAAGTTGATGCCCAATACCTATCAACATAGTCTAATAGCTCAAGGACATATACATGTATAATATCAAATAGTGACAAGCAATGAAGGAGATCGAGACATTGTGAGGACCTCACAAGTGAGTAACTATGACTTCATCTCTCTTCATACCAATATGTCAAATAGGATTCATAAGAACATTAACATAAGTATAACAAAAATTGTAACATCAATAATTTGTAAACAACTAAGTAATTACTATCATATATCACCAGGAAGCACACACTGTGATTAGATAACATAATCATGTCCATCGCATCGTTTAATCACAATATCATCAGTTTTATAATTATAGAAATATCATTAATCCCATGAAACATAATGCATGTAAATTAATGAATCGGTCAACATTGTACCAAAGATAGTATACCAAATCATAACAACATCATAAAGATATGAATGCATCCATTCATTATCATATAACATCATGGCATATACTTGCATACACATCATGAATATATTATTTCTATTGAATCACTTGAATAATCAACTAATCACATCATTAATGACATCGCATGAAAAAAAGAATGTAGCAGTAATCAAACACATCACACAATACCATCCAAAATTTTAGCTCATATCAAAGGAATAGTCACATGACAAGATGTGGACATAATAGGCACTACAAAAGTAATAGGGAAAGTAGAAACAAAGGAAGATGTAAAAAAAAATTAAGTTCTTATGGGTGTGGAAATCAATGACACCCACCATAAAAAAATATATCCAAAGGAGGCAACATCAAAAAATAAAATAGAGTTAGAAAAAAATGATCTATTAGATGATTTGTATATAATAGAGCCTAGAAGCATAAGTTAAACTACTACAATCATAAAATTAAATGACTCGTATATGAAAGGAAAAGGAAGAAAAATTGATAGACAAGAGAGGGAACAAGAAGCATTTAATGGAGAACGGACTTTAATTAAAACCTATCTTCTCAAATCTAGACCCGAGGGAGGAACCCCTCCTTTAGAAAGCAATGAAGATTCTTACATGGAATATCAGGGGATTAAATGGTATTGACAAAAGATGCATGATAAAGAATCAATTAGAATCCAAAAATATAGATATAATCCTACTATATGAAACATGATTAATAACAAAAGAATATGATCAATTTATCAAATACTATTGACATTGGAAAGGGTAGTTTGTGGAATCTAATGGAGCCTTTGAAGGGATAGGAATTATGTGGTGACCAAATCAAGTAAACATTGAAATCACTCATTTCACATCAAATTGGCAATGGTAAAAAATTAAAAGCCTGCAAACCTCCCTCAATGTCACCATGTTAATATATATGGGAAAACTAAAACAAATGACAAAAATAAATTGTGGAACAAACTAAGCCTAATTTTTTCATCTCTTCAAGAAAGCTATATAGTGGGTGGAAATTTTAATGTGATATTAGACCCCTAGGAAAAAGCTAGAGGTGTAGGATGAATAAATCAAGTATAGAAGGACTTCTAGACCTTCACTTCCAAAAACATTCTCATTGACTACTCCCTAACCAATGGAAACTTTACATGGAATGATAGAAGAAGTGGTTTCAGTTATATAGAAAAATGATTACACTATTTCATGATATTTGAATAGTGGCTAAGTAACTAAACCATGCCTTCATCCTTAATTCACCACGTCCCCATCCCAAATCACTTCCCAACCAAACTGGAATCTCAGTTGTTTGGAACTGGCAATTGTTCCTACTGTATTGGATGTTTCTCCTCTTCCAAGTTGTCCACCTTCTATAAATGATATAGATTGAGATGGGGGTGGGTGAGTCAGGGGGGTAGGCGATGCGCTATATATATCTAATTTTTGTTATTTTGTTTTAAAATTAATATAAACATTTGTATAATCTAGAAAAGCCATAAGATTAAAATAAATGTCTAAATCAACAAAAATAATATAGGATAGGAATTTAATTTCTCTCTTTTTTTTTACCACTAGGAAATTATTAATTTATTTCTACAATCCTAATCATTTTCCTATGATTTTTTTTATGAAATGAATTAAGGTAATTCAAAATCCATTATACCAAAACACATAACTATACAAGTACGAAGAAGACAACTATATAAATTTTCAACAATGAAAGATGGAATTCCTACCTCACCAAGGAGATGAATCAAATTTGAAAAGACAACGAACGAAATCCTCAATTCACAAAATTGAATTGCACAAGCAAAGACCAAAACTCAATGCTAAAATCCAAATCTTTCGAACACCATTTCCTTAATCCAAAAATTCACCAAAAAAATAGTTCCTCCAAAACCTAATTGACATAATGCAATAATAACTAAAAAATCTCTAATATAGAAAACGTAGCAATCAAAACTTAAACATGCAACTCCTAATCAGAAATAGAACTCAATTGTTAAAAACAATAAAATAGTTAACTCTAAATCACAAAAATAAGAACTAAACTCCAACATTGTTTATATCATTCCTTAATTTATTAAAATAACTATTTTTTAAATTTCCTCAACTTACCTCACTTTAACTCAACTTGATTTTAAAACGTTAAGTTTTACTTTTATAATAAAGTGTTTTTTTAAAGTTGCATTATTTAATTTTGATTAATTTAAAATATGCAACTCGGGTAATAACCACTTAACTCAAATTGGACATTTAAATTTAATTTTTATTTAATAATTATTAAATTCTTTAATTAAATTTATAATAATTAAACTATTTATTAACCATAGGTAATTAATTAATTCTCATTAATTAATCAACCTTATATTTAATATTTTAATGTATCATAGGATATAATTATTTAATCTTAATTAATTCCTCAAACTATTTTAACACCAAGACCACATCAAACCACCTGACATGCAACCAGACAAAAACTAACTAAATCAAAATACAAAATCAAGCTAAAAGGAAGGGTTCACGAGTTCACGTCACCTTGACAAATTTAGATGGGTAGAAAAATAGATACTTGTCCATTATTTTAGGACAATCAATGGCTTGGACTGGGATTTGGATCTGTATGTTATCTCTCCTCTCTTACCATTGAGATATTGCGATAGGGCATGTTCATCCTAACAATTCAAGGAAGTTGATGTTTGGTACCTACAAACCTACATAAAAGACAAGCATGTACATACATGTATAAATATATAATAGACAATGGTGGCGATCAAGCAATCGTGTGGATCTTGAAAGAAAGTAACTACGACTTCATTCCTCAACCATATCTGGCACATCAAACAAAAGAGTAAAACATATGTGTCAACCATACACAAGCAAGTATGGGGTCAGTAAAACCATAAGCATCAATGACATCCTAACATATAAATCATCATCATGAAATAACCATAACATATATATAACATCATCATTTGCAATTAATAAACATAAAAATAACCAAAATCATCTAACTGTAACATGATATCTCAAAACTATCTAATGTAATGTAATACATCCATATCTTCAAGTATCTCTGAAATAACCAAAAAACACATGAAAGTGGCCTGAAAGAGTTTGGAAATAACAACTAAAAAGAAAAATATGGGAGGGGTATTACATCCACCTCCCCTAAAAGTAGGCTTACTCATGGAAGCCTACAAAAAAAATAGAGATATAAATCTTGTAATCTTGATGCACCCTACTAAGTCATAAAAGACTCAATGTGTGGGTCCTATTAGACCCTTTCTTGGTCTATGGTATGAACTCAACGGGTCATTCCCTATTGTAAACACCCTGTGGGATCTACCATCATCTCCAACTATAGGCTCAAAATTTATCAGTCTCTATCTTGAAAATTGTGTTGATCCTTGAGGACAATTGACAATAATGTGACCATGTTTCCCACAAGAAAAACAACCTCCTCTACTAAAACCTCTCCCATTCAAAGGTTTTCTAGATTGTTGGAAGCTACCTCTACTAAAACCCTGATGTGAATTCTGAGCTGGTTGATCATCCTAATTGTGCATAGAATGCTACCAGTTGTGACAGTTCCCTGACTGAGAACCACCACTAGTATCATGCAAGAATTTCCTACTTTGTTGATTCTAATTACCTTTTGAGAAGGTAGAAGGATTCCTAGATTTCTTAGCTCCCTGAGACTGATTACTCTTAGACCTTGAAAAAGAAGAACCACTAAACTGAACTCTAATCTTCCAACCATGACCTCTAGCCAAGTCCACCTCCACCAAAGTAGCCTTAATGACTGCATCCCTGAGAGTTGGGCTCAAAAACCATAACACCCCCAACAATGAAACCATTAAGTCCTCTAATGAAATGTTGTACCATTAGTGGTGACTTATCATTATAACCTGCATTTGGCTTGAGGTCGAAGAAATGACGCTCACACTTGTGAACTCTCATAGATAATTGTTGCAGATTGTGGAACTCATCTAAGAGTTGTTGTCACTGATCAGATCAGAAGCATTCTCAGAAGTTCTCAAGAAATAACTCCCAATTGACACTATCCATGCTAAGCTCTAGCTTATGTTCCTCAATCTTCTACTAAGTAGCTACAAAACCTTCAAGGTGCATAATAGCACACCTCACTCTGACATTGGTCTCAAACTATTGCATAGAAAAAAAAATGGTCTAATGTGATAAGTCATGTCTCTACCTCCAAATTGGCACCCATACCATTAAAGGGAGGAGGTTGTGATCTAAGGAGGTCTCTCATATGATTAGCCTTAGCGGCCCCCTGACTAACTACAATGTCCCTCCTTCTGAGACTCCTAGATCTCTGTCTCTCCACATTTTTTGAAAAGGGAGATTCTTCTTGTTTGAGCCTATTATGAATAGGTAGATGTTCTAGAATAGTCTGAAGTATCTACCTAGTATCAGGCTCCTTTGATTTACCATGTTGCTCACCATTGTTCTCTCTCATATTCTCCTCATGTACCCTCTCAACTCTACAACTCACAGGAGGGATGTGAAGCATACTCCTTCCATGTCCTCTACCATGACCTCCCCTATGACCTCTACCAACAAAGCTATTCTCAGTGACCATCTTTCCTACAACATCCAAATTGAAGAACAATATCTCAAAACTAGAGAAGAATGATAAAGATATAATGTACAGTCATAAAATAATACTCTGAAATATAGAGTGTTATATGTCTAAGTTTTTGTTTCAAGTTTTAATATTTTACACATCTAGTGGGTGTACAAACTCCCAGAGTTCCCAGTGTAGAAACTCGGGCTCTGATACCAAGTGTAATGCCCCACTAGGGAACCTGGGAGAATTTAACCTAAAACATGTTGCTATGTCTACATAATTTTTTTCTTAAGAGTTTACAAAACAATATTGATAACAATGCAGAAGTAATACAACATAAGATACAAACAAGTACATAAGTGCAACTTAATTATAGTTAACAACTCTAAAGAGTTCTATGACATAGAATTACATACACATAAAATTAATTATTTTACATTAAGTATAATTACAAATCTTACATATACAAATGAATAACAGTACAACCTCCTATAAAAGAAACATAGATACAACCAATATCGTAAGGTATACACAATGAAACAACATATTTTGCACAAGTCACATGGTATGTAACAATAACTAAGAATAAAGTATAGTACAATATCCCAAAAGAATCACATATGAAGTACTGATATAAGGTACAAATATAAACATCATAAGATAGATATGAACAAGCCTCTAATGAAGAACAATCTAATAAGGTAACAACAAAAAGCATCATCGAGCATCGGTACAGGAACATCAAAATCTCAAATGGTAAAATAATCACTACCACCTGACCTTGTGGAACCAAAGGTCCACTCCCACCATGCTGAGGAGATAACAACAAACCCCACTTGGATAACAATCAAAAAATCCAACACAACATAACACCTAAGCAAGGGATCCTGAACACTCTCTATCTCAAGAGGTACCACACTCAAACCAAATGTAAAACATACCAATCTAAGGCAAGCAAGGATAATGCGAAGGTACACAAAATAAACATAAGAAAATATAACCAATATCAAAAAACCAACAAGTACCAAAATACCAAATAAATACCAACCACCAAATACTAAATACTAGCCACCAAATCCAAATACAGAAACTAAGGAGGAGAACTAGACTACATACTATGGGAGTGTCATCACATGGTCATCTACTTGATTTACCTTGGACCCCAGACCCTCAAGTATTGAGTTATCCTGGACTGGCCACTCTTGGCCTTGGACCCTCAATACGATCCATGCAGAACTAGAATACCCTCTCCTGAAAATGAGGAACTCTAATCATACCTACTCTCTAGGTATCATCTCATTCTCATCCTTAGCCTATACAAGTGCTCAAGGCATGGGCTAGGCATTATCACTTATTAACAAACTTACGATAGATTACCCTGAAACTGACCACTTTGGGCCCCAGACCCCTATTGTGCGTCGCTCCCTTAAGATGCACCTAGTCCACCTCCCCTAGAACTCAAATACAAAAGCACCACCATTGATTAAATAAAACTCAATCAAGTTCCTTCTCATACTAGGAACGAACTGGCACCAATATAGCCATGGTAATCCTAACAAAATCTTTGAGATACATATATGCAAACATACAAAATCAACTTGGTAATAATGTCATAAATAAAATCACTAAACATGTGATGAAGCACATAAGAATGTTATTAATTAAATATAGTTTTTAATTAAATAACATAAAAATCACACTATTTAATTCAATTTATGGTACTTTTAGTTTTGTCTATACAATATTAACTTAACTCCAATTAATTTTAATTTTAATAGACATTAATATTTAAATCTAATTTTAATCTCCTATTAATACATATATTTTTGTAATAATCCAACTTAAAAAGAAAAGTATTAACAAAACTAATTTTAAATTCAAATACCTAAATAGACTAAAGAATATTCCAAAAGCAAGCAATAACAAGAGCTGTGTTATAGCTACAGTCCCGCCTAATGAAAAAAGAAAAAAAAAGAGAAATTGAGATTAGCATTTGTTTATATTCATATTCTTATAATTGATTCTTAATCATTTGTTCAAACTTGAAAGGTAACTATTTTCTTATAAATAAAATATATTTATAACATTCATAGATAATTTATAATATAGAATACTAAAAAAATTCAAAAATAACTTCATAGATATATATCTTATTATAAGATAATAAAAAATGTAATAGAAACAATGTCAGGTATATAAATTATTGTTATAAAACTTGAACATAAGATAATAAAATAATTGAATAAAAATAACATATCTTAATATAGGTATATATCTTATTATAACATAGAATAATAATAAAAAATACAATAGAAACAATTGCAGATATATAAATTATTATTATAAAACTTGAGCACATTTTATTATTTTTCATTTCAGCTTAAGTCTTTTACAAGGTCTTGTTGAAGAGTTGTATTACCCGATGATAAGTTGAACTTTGGTTCCGTGTTAAAAACATGGGATGATAAATATTATTATTCTTATTGTATGAATGATAATATTATTAGTTTGATGTTAATTGTAAATTCTCCTTCAGTAATTATTTTTAACTTGTAAGCCGATCTATGCCCATTCTATGTATTGCAAGCAATCATTGAGAAGCTGATTTGGAAAATTTATTCAAGCCCCAGGCGACACTGAAGTACAAAGGCATATGTTTCTTCAAGCATCCAAAACAGGTTCAACCATTCAAGGTTTCCCAACTATAAATTGTTTTTAGTGCTGACAACCCACTAATGTTCCTAAGCTGATATTTGGTTTCTTCAAAAAATTTGTATCAACATTTAAAAACAAAGAATTGTTCACCTTCAATTTTCCCACCCAAAATATTAAAAAAATTTGTAAGAAGATCTGAAGATTTTAGAAATTTAGAAAAGTTGCTAAAATATTTATAAACAAATTAGAAACCAAAGGAAAAAAGTATTATAATATCTAATATTTGATATTGTAAAGAATGTAAAACACAATATTTTAATTTTAATTTTTTAAAATCCAAAGATAATAAAAATAAGATGTAATTTATAATCCTTCAATAGCATGCCATCTATGTTGGGAGTTACATACATGGCATGTTGAATTCTTCCACAATCTGCATGCAACATACGTGTGTTTCCTTGGCTTCTACATTTTTTTTCATGCATACAAGCTTTCCAATGTACTTTGAAGAAGACATCTGGCGCCAAAAAAATTAGTAGATAGGGGAAATTAGGCTACTGAGCTTATTTTGCAAGAATTAGTCTGTACACTGTCTTTTGCAAGTGGTTTTTGTGTTTGTATTACATTGGTCCTTTAGCTGTACAATGTTCTTCACCTAAACCTTCAAAGTCACAGACCAATCTTTTGAAATGACTGTTAAGTGCAGTCATTTTGCGTAAAGGACTTGGGTATTTCACAATGAAGCATCTGGGGTAAATATTTCATGTGCAATACATTTGGCGAGTACTGAACGCTTCCATAAACAAAGATTTGGACATGGGCATTTGAAATTTATGAGGCTTATGAGATTTGAAACCTGGAACTAACTTGATTAATCATTATTTTTGGTTTACATTTGAGTCATTATTCCTCATTATATAATAGATACACTTCTCTTTCATTTTTTTTATCAGAGCGGGTTATGCTCTGAATTAGAACTCAATTTTGTATGCTTTTTTGGGTGATTGGTAAATAGATTTGGTCTCATAAATTTAATAAAATCTTCTCATTTCTTCATTTTGTATGAAATCTGTAATTGACTATCTTAGTCTTACGCTTTTTAAGATTTTGGTTTTATTTTTTCCTAACCCTAAAATGGCATTTGAGTCAAAGTCATACTGAGTTCGCATTCAGATGTAATATAATTTTGATTAATATCTTAATGAGTAATGATTAGGATTCTCTTTAGATTTACATCAACCCATCTATTTAATGTGCCATGGGAGAAAGTGGGTATTCACAAAATCAGAAAACAGGTACTCAAATGGAGAAGATTCATTAGCTTTTAATCATAAGAATCGAATCAAATAGTACTGCAACATGTTTTGACAATGTTTTTTTTAATTTTTTTTCTTAGTCTCTTAGATCGAACGAAACTATCAACAAAATGATTTCATGACCCCTGCATGCCTCTAAATTTATGGCAGGGGCTTCTCTCATCTTATACAGTGCTCAAGCTTATTAAACTTTTATGGGGTTGTTCTATATTGTTCAATCTACTGGTTTCTATTTGTATAATATTTAATGGAATGAGTATGTAATGAACGAAAGCCTAAGGAGGTGTTTGTGGAAACAGGGGATTTTTCTTAATTTTTTTTTGTGTTTTGGTAAAACCATCCAGACTTCAAATGGGTGCAAGCAAATTTTTAAGTCTATTTTAGAAAGGGGTTGTTTCTGCTTCCCTTTTTGGGCACAACAAACCTTCTTCTTCGGTAGCAATAAAAGGTTCAAATTCCCAGTATCTCCAAGGTGATTCTTAAAAAAAATTAGGCTTTAAAGCTAAACCAAATGAGAATAAATAAAGATCTATTTCAACCCCCTAATTTAAAGGAGAATTTCTTTGTTGATTTTTGTAAACCCCTGATTGTAACTACATTGTGTCTACAAAACGAACATAGAATAAATATTAAATACCCTGACTTATAAATGAAAAGAGAATGAAAAGGGATGAGATAAATAAATACAAATTCACAAATAGAATGTTCCCTTAGTATATTGTCTTTGTTGCTAGATCTGCTCCTATTACCGGTATTACCTCTATTGCTAGATCTGCTCATGATGCAGGTAGTAGCAGGTTTTACCTATGGCATCTGATGCCTAGGTCTGAACCACTTTTTACATTTCTCGTGCCTCTACGTTACCTTTGCTTCTCCCAGCTACCAGCTACCAGTTTGCAGCACGCATGAAAATTATATTTTAGGTTTTTAGTTTCGTGATATTCTGGAGAAGTTTCTAGAAAAAACATTTTAAAAACATTACAAAATTTCCAGAAAAAATGTATAAAAAACATTACAAATCTATTGACCAAAAAAATTGAATTTCTGAATGCAAATAATAATAAAACCTCCAGCAAAAATATGAAGAACCAATCAAAAAATAGAAATATTAATCAAATAATTTGAACCAATCAAAAAATAGAAATATTAATCAAATAATTTAAAATAAAAATAAAGAAACTGTCAAACATTACAAATCATGGAAAATATTTTACCATGCGCAGTTTTTAAGGAAAACTAATACCAAATGCTTTCAACCGAAAACATTAGTCTCCACCTATAAAAGGCGGGGACTAATAATAAAACTCCTCCATGATGGTGTTAAATGTTAATATAGTCAAGTAAAAACAATAGAATTAAGTTAAGAGGGGTTTTTAAATGCCTTTTTTATCGAGACAAGACAAATCACATGAGAGGAGCCACTAATAATAATTAATAAACATACCCTCCCTATTCCCCCATGGTGGAAGCTATTTTTAAGGCCCACAATTTTCATTTCACCCACGTAGTTTTTGAGAAAGTTGGAAATAAATTTTAAAACACAAAAAAAATCAATGTGGGACAGTACATGAAGTAAAAATCAAGCCCTAGAAAATAGGCATGAGTGCATATTTACAATTTGAAATGAATAAACAAAATAAAATAAAGTTCTTTATGAGAGCACATTTTAAAAAAAAAATCAATAAAATAAAACTAGTACGAGTAAGTAAATATGAAGTTAGGCCTAGGGTTTGGGATTTATGATTTGATTTAAATATATTTACTTTTTATTAGTACTTGCCAATAGGCTAAGCAAGTACTCTTGCATCATTTTATGGATTTCCTCCATTAACTAGTGATTAAAATTAATTTTTTCCACCAATTACAATTTAGAGTTTTTTTTATTTTATAAAAATTAACACATTTTCTATAGTCTAAATGTGAATTTTTTAAGTTTATAAATTATAAAAATCATTTTTTTATGATATGATTGGCTAATAGATTTGAGGTCTTATAGACCTATTTTTTAGGAATGAAAAGCATGAATAACATTTGTAGGAGTTGTTTAGGATTTTTATTTAAAAAATTGTAGGAGTTTTTTTAATATTTTTATTAGGAATTCACTTTATTTATTGTTATTTAATTATTAAATATTATTTTTAAAAAAATTAATTAATTTTCTTCAAATTTTTAAAATATTTTTTCATAAGCAAAAGTCTAATTAATTTCTGTCATACTATATTAAGATAATATTGGCTATTTTGGTTATATAACATGCATAATCAAAAAATGGCGACTAAAATACTCTATGCGAAAAAAGCAGGGCTGTCGAGAAAAGCAGTCATAAATCGAGCAAATGTTTGCCCTAGCAGGGTGAAATTTTCTTCCTTTCTCCTGACATACTCTTCGAATAAACTCTACAATGGTTGAACGCAGGGTTCGTATCCTTCGATTAGCAATAAATTTGCCATCCTAGCTAATGAAAGGGAGGAAGGTGCTGCTCGCAATAGGTCCAATTTCAACACCCTAGTAAAGCTTCACGAAGATAGACACAGAGAGATCAAACTAGGGCAAGGAAAATCACACATAATAAACAATGATGAAGAAGGTTGGCAGCAAGTAAGAAATAGGAAAAATAGGAGAGACAAGCCCAAACCAGATCCGACAATTCAAGGTCAAGAACAATCAGAGGCTAGAAACTATGTGAAAAAGCAAGAGGATCTTTTCAACAAAACATGATACGCTCGGCAACAAATTGGGGTACCCATTGTGGAACCTGATCAAAATTGTGCATTAGGAAAACATAAGCCAACCGTAATCTCAACAGTAAATAACATCCCGCTAGATCATAGACAAGCTCAATTTGGTCACATTACCAATAGTAGGGCTACTGTTAGCAAGCTTCAAAACCCTAGTGTATACCTCCCCCCTCATAAAAGATTATGTGACAAGAAGGATACTGCAAGTGAAAATTCACCTCCATCAAAGGTAAAAGTAAATAATTGTAAATCATTTCCAGATATACTAATCATTAGTGACAGGTATGTAGAAGAAAAATGGAGGGAATGTTCAGAGTTTGACATGTACGCATGCTGGAATGAACCAAGGAAGCATCAACCAAATATGTTAAAGAAAATGGAGAAGATTTGCAATCAACAGGTAAGTATTAGCACCTTTTCAAATTCATCATTGTATATACACTGCAGAAACAAAGATATTAGGAACAAGCTTATTGCAATATTGAATTGTCAATATAAAGGTTTTTTAGTGAAATTTTTAGCATGGGAACCTAATTGGAATAATGATAAAGGAAATCTAGCACCAATTTGGTTAGAATGCAAAAAATTCCCACCTGAAATCAAACATTTACAAACCCTTGTTAAAATTGGGAAATCTCTTGGCAAATTACTGGGCATTGAATCAGATTATGAACATACTAGTAACAATAAATTTTTAATAGAAACAAAGCCAGATCAAGATATATTGAAATCAAAATTGCTAATCATAAATAGATCCATCTATGAGTTAGAATTTGGAAAATATGAAGGGTACATAAAAGGAATCATTAGACCAAATCTGAGTATAGATTACAACATCTCAAATTTAAAAGAAGCACTAAGCAATATCAGAAATAAGGAATTCAAAGAGTAGAGGGAGAAGAAAGTAAAAGATAATAAGGGTGAAAAGAAGCTGGATGGAATTGTATCAACAAGGGATGCAACTGGGCAAAAGAGACAAATAGCAGAAAAGGTATCAGAAGGGAAGAAAATAGAACAGGGAATAAATGGAAATAACAAGGGAACAGAAAGGAAAATAGAAGATCTACATAAGTTTCACCAAAAACTATCTATCTTAAAGGAATGTAAAATGTGCCTAAAGGATAATAGTATTCTGGTAGAAGCAGAGAGGAGTTTATAGGATTTGAATAAAAAGACTCATGATATACTGCTCCTCCAGGCAGATATTGAAGATCATATTATTTTAAGTGAACAATATCACCTTGATCATGGTTTTAGAACACAGCAAATAGAGGAAGGAGGAAACAAGAAGGCAACCAGTAAATCAGAATTGATCAACAAGACATTCAGGGAGACTATTATCAACAATTCATTAGAAGAAGCAAGAACTAGCGAAAGCCAGACTCAGGCAATTAGCAGTAAAGAAAATTCAAAAGAAGTAAAAGGAAGGTTAGACTCTCAAGAAATAGCAGGGACACAGAATATGGAAGGAAATTCATTATTCAAAAATAAAGTTAAAGAAGCTACTACACCTGAAGAAACAATAGAAACTCAGGAGGCTGGAAATGCAATACCAGCAACTGATTCAGAGCATTGGAGCAACATAACTATCTGAAAGAAAGAAAAGAAAAGGAGCTACAAATTTTGGCAGACACCGGCAGATGGGAAAGATATCTTTGGGAAAGAATCAAGTAACTTAGAAGAGCATTTGACCCTACTAGAAATTAAAGCATTTTTAGAAGAACAGAATCAGGAATATAAACTGATATATGTAGAGGAAAATATAGAAACAGAGCATATGAGAAACAAACAGAAATGGGAAGAATTTGGGATTATACACAAGACACCCATATCACAAGGAGAAGAAAAAGTCTGCAAAGAAATAGAACAAGAGACTGATGAAGAAGATAATGAAATAGTTGAACAGATTATCAAGGATTTAATAGATGGGGATGTAGAAAAGGAGGAAGATACAGATCTAAACAATAATCAGAAATTTATAGATAACTTGGGAATCTCCATCAATCAGGAAGGATTCAATACACCAAAATGTGGTAAACAAAAAATGAAGAGAGGAAGGAAATCATTAAAGGAATTAAGAGAAGTAGATGGTCAAGCTAAAGAACAGAAAAAGATTTTTGAAGTTCTCAAGGCAAGGAAGGGGAAGAGCCTTCCCAGTGATCAATGAAGATCACAACATGGAATGCTAGGGGTCTAAATGCCCCTAGCAAGCAATGAATGCTAAAACGCAATCTAAGCCTATTCGAATCAGATATAATATTGATTCAAGAAACTAAATTAAATAAAGAAGAAGGAGACAAACTAAGGAAAAGATTAGGAAATTGGAAAGTAGAAATGAAAGAATCAAATGAAGCATCAGGTGGTATGGGAATCGTAAGGAACACATGAACATTAGACATCAAAATTTTAGAATCTAACAGTAATTGGATGGGAAGTAAGGTATCCAGCAATAAAAATGATCTCCAACTTATAGTAATTAATGTATATGGACTGATACAAACAGTAGATAATCAGCATATTCATGAGAACATATCCGGATGTAAATATGGTAATTGGTGGAGATTTTAATGTTATTTTGGAACTAAAGTAGAAATATGGTGGTTCCCAAATGATTACCAAAGCAATTATAGAATTCAGGAATTGGGTCAGATATAACAAATTATTAGAAATCACAACCAGTAATGGAATATTTACTTGGAACAATAGAAGGAAAGATTTCAATCAAATAACAGAGAAATTGGACAGATTTTTTTTCAAAGGAGAACTAGCAAATTTGGATTTATCTATCTCAGCCACGATACAACCAATAGCAGGCTTAGATCACTACCCGGTTAAAATTGAATTCAAAGAACCTAAAAAACCAACAAGGAATCCTTTTAAGTGTGAAAAAATGTGGTTCCTAGATAAAAATTTCATGGAAAACATCATACAGTGGTGGGAAGAAGGTAAATTCATAAGATCTAAGATGTTTTGCTTTGTTTCAAAATTAAAAATGATAAAAGGAAAAATATTAGAATGGAATAAAACACACTTTAATAATATTTTTAAAGAAAAACTGGATACTAAAGCTGAACCTAAAATATTGAATGATGAAGTAATTAAAAATGGTATGAATAATGAGAAATTTAACAAAGAAAAAGAACTGTTAGCTAAGCAAGAGGAAATTTTAGCTAAGGAAGAGATTTTCTAGAGGCAAAAATCTAGGGAAAAATGGCTTGTAGAAGGTGACAAAAATACTAAATTCTTTCATAACAGTACTATACAAAACAGATCTGTTAATTCTATTACGCAAATTAAAGACAGTGTAGGCAATATGGTAAACAACCCAAATAAAATAGCTAAAACTTTTGTTACATATTATGAAAAATTACTAAACAACTATGATTTCTCAAACCGGACAACACAAGAAAGAGTACTTAAAAATATACCAAAAATAGTAATAGAAGATGATAATACAGCTCTAAATAAACCCTTTTCTAAGGAAGAAATAAAAATAGCCCTCTTTAATCTCAGCCCAAACAAATCTCCAGGGCTGGATGGATTCCAAGCCTTTTTCTTTCAAAAATGTTGGGATATCTTATGAGAAGAATTATGGAGGGCAATTGAGGCTGCTAGAAATGGAGGATCAATTCTTACAGAGATCAATCATACATTCTTTGCCTTAATTCCTAAAAAATTAGTAGTAGATTCACCATCTGATTTTCGACCCATAGCATTATGTAACACTATTTATAAGATTTATTCCAAAGCATTAGCAAATAGAACTAAATCTCTGCTCCCTAAGATAATTTTTGAAGAACAAACCAGATTTGTACCAGGTAGATCAATTTTGGCTGGGATATCCATAATTCAGGAAACTATCCATTCAGCTGTTAGTAATAAGGATGCATGTATGTTTATGAAATTAGATATATAAAAAGCCTATGATGTAGTGGATTGGAGATTTCTATGCAAATGCTTAGAAGCTTTTGGATTTTCCCATCAATGGATCAACAAAATCTTTAATTGCATATCCACACCTAAGATATCCCTGTTAATCAATGGTACTTCAGAAGGTTTCTTCAATATATCAAGGGGCATTAGGCAAGGTGACCCCATTTCGCCTTTTCTATTTATCATCATGGTTGAAGCCTTTGGAAGATCAATTCAAAAGGCTCGAGTAGAAGGTAAAATTAAAGGAATCACGGTGGTAGATAATATTCCTAACATCACTCGTCAACAATTTGCTGATGACACTATTCTTCCCGTAGTCAGTACTAGAACTGAGACTCAAGCTTTTAAGAAAATCATCTTAGATTATATTGTTGCTTCGAGTCAGAAAGTAAATGCGGACAAGTTAGAAATTTTCTTCATTAATACTTCAAGAGATATGGAAGAATGCATTTGTAATCAGATGGGTTACAAGAAAGGATCCTTCCCTTGTAAATATTTAGCCATTCATTTAGAAACAGGGGCAAGGAACAAAAAAGGATGGGAAAATATAATAAATAGAGTTGCAAAACAAGTAGATTCATGGAAAGGTAAATGGTTAACTAAAGCTAGAAGAGCAACAAAAATTAAATCTATTCTTACAGCTATACCTACCTATCAAATTTCTTGCCTTCCTTTACCCAAAACTATTAACGAAAAACTAGAAGGAATTCTCAAAAATTTCTTCTGGAGTGGATCAGAAGAGACAAAGAAACAAGCCTTAATAAAATGGGACAAGATTTGTCACCCGAAAAATCAAGGAGGTTTGGGTATCAAAAATCTCTCGTGGCAAAATGAGGCACTGGGAGAAAAATTAGTTTGGAGAATGTATCAAGAAAAAGAAAGTAAATGGACCAAGATTCTGTATAATAAGTATCTTAATCTGAATGATCCTACTTTGTTTAGGACAAGGAATCCCCTGGCAAGTTCAAAATCATGGAATTTTATGATTAGATGTTGAAACATGATTAGCAAATATGTAACCTGGGATTTGGGTAGAGGAGATGAGGCTCTTTTTTGGGAAGACTCTTGGGATGGGCATCCCCCTCTCATCAATTCAGACATTCCTAGAAGTGTCATAACTGTGCTTACAAATCTATGGGGCCCGAAGGTCTCAGACTACAAAACTTTTATAAAAAATGATGGGGAGGATCAATGGGTATGGAAATCATTGGAGAAAGTATATATATCTTTGGAAGGTAAAAATAACTTAGAACATGTTCTCAAAGAACATATAGTGAATTATAAATATCAGGATGATAAACTCATATGGGGTGCATCCAAAGATGGTAAATACAAAGTTAAGTTAGGATACAATATCATTATCAACTCTCAAAGATGGGATAATATTAACCTTCCTTTGGAATTATGTTGGGATGTAGCTTGCCTACCTAAGCCTGGAATCTTTCTTTGGACAGCTTTCCAAAATCAAATTCTAACTGCGAATCTCTTTACAAAAATGGGATTCGAAGGTCCAGCTAGATGTAGCCTATGCAAGGCTAACTCTGAGACTTCTGATCATCTTCTCTTCAACTGTCCCTTCGCTCAAGAGAGTTGGCAATGGCTTAGAAATAAGCTCAATTGGACTTCTCCACTTCCTGAGAATCCATCTTGTCATCTTTTGGGTTGGCCTACTAAGAATAAGAGGAGTATATATGATAAACTTTGGAACATTACTCCTGCAATCCTAATGTGGGAAATTTGGAAGGAGAGGAATAGACGAGTCTTCAACAATTAATAATTTTGCATGGAATCTTTTCTAAATAAGGTTGAAGCATCTATTACATAAGTTATGAACAGCTATCTACGGAAGACGAAAAAATTTGAAGGGACATTTTCAGAATGGGATGGTATTATGAAAAAGAACTGTCTCATCTGATTAATCCACCACTATTATATGAGAAAAGGGATCTCAAAGCAAGGGTAGAATGTAAATGGGAAGCCCCCCCAAAAGGATGGATGAAATTAAACTTTGATGGAGCATCTAGAGGAAACCCTAGCAAAGTAGGAATAGGATACATTATTAGGTTAGAAATTGGAGAATGGATCATTAAACTATCCAAACCTTTGGGTATTGCTACAAATAATATGGTAGAATTAGAAGCCCTTTGGGAAGGTTTACAATTAAGTCTAAAAAATAAAATATCTAGATTAATTATTGAAGGAGATTCTCAAATCATCATAAATGCCATTACAAAATGTCAAACACTGAACTGGGTGATGAATTCCAAACTTGAAAGTGTATTATGTCTGATAGATCAATTTGAAGAAACCAGATACCAACATATTTATCGTGAAGGTAATATAGAGGTAGATAAGTTAGCCAATAAAGGAGTTGAGGAAGAAGATTTCACGCTCCAATCTTCTGCACCCTTTCCTAATTTAAATTAGATTATTTTATATCCTTGGCAATAAATAGATATGCTAAATCTATTATAAATCAATTTAGTGGATTGACATTTGTCCTTATGCCTCCCGATTATGACATGTATCATCAATAAAGGTGCATCAATTAAGGGTAGTGCTATTGATTAATTACTTAGAGGTATGGTAATCATGTTTCATCAATCCCCTCTTCGCGTCCACTTGTGAGTATTTATTTCTTGAGGTGTTTCATTTTTTCACATATTGGAGTCTTGTGCTACCCTTTCTTCTTTAGATTTCTACTTTTAAGCCAGTGTGGGTTCTCTTCCTCTATTTTCTATGCATCTATGGAGTCTTCTATTTCCCTTTTTCACTCCCTGGAAGTTAGGACTATGGCATTTAGAGGATCGGTTAAACAGGTAAGATGGAATCGAATGGTTCAGATTAATCTTATAACCATAGATAGGCAATATGCATGATTTCATGATGGAAATTAATCCTCTTGGCAGTTTAGGACTATAATTCACTATTGTTAGGAACTGTATGCTAAAAATCAGATGGATCACTGAGTAATTTAATTTAATGCATTTAGTTAATATAAACAAGCTTGTTTTGAATACATTTTCTTCAACAATTGAGCTAGGATTGGAACTTTGAATTCTTATCCACTCTAAGTTAAAATTGTAAATGTAGCGGGAAGATAATTAAGATAAGGATACATTAAAAGCATAATATTAGACACTTTGGTAAATTCCATCAGCACAGATAAGGATACTTTCTTGTTTGGCACTTATGTCTAACATTAGATAGTCTATATTTCTGCATATTAATAGATAATCATATTGTGCTTTAACTATTAATGTGGAGTTTAAAGTATGATTAACTTAGAATAGGAAGGAAATGGAATCATTATTAAAGGTTTATGTTTTGAAGAACCTTCCAGTGTGTTGATTGGTCTTTTTAACTCCTCCCTTGTTACTTCTTGTCACTTTGTATCTGGTTACTAATCCCCAATTGGAAGATAGATGTGTTTTGTCATGCAGATGTTAGTCGGCGCACTTCTCCATGGTAGGATATTCGATGCATAAAATTTGGAGTCTAGCCTAGCCTTGAGCACTCAGTTTCCTTATTCCAAGAAAGATTCTTGTAACAAATTGTTTCATAAAATTATGTAAAAATCTAAAAGAAAGAGCTTACATATATACTGGGGTATGCCCCTTTTAAATTTGTATAATATAGGACTTCGGTCTTGCGCAAGACTGGAGGTTTTCTTACTCTGTTCTTTCCTACCAGTGCCCGTTTGAATGGAGAACTCTGTAATTTCATTTTATTCATCCAATATAATACAAGGCTTCAGCCGTTTACCGATCAAAAAAAAAATTGGCTATTTTGGTTATATTATAAAGCATTGAATTCATTTTTAATATATATTATATAAATTTAGATTTAATATTGATATTATTATTATAAATAAAACTATTGTACAATTTAAATCAATTACAATTTAGATTTATATAATTTATAAAATTATTATTACAACAATAATTATAAAATTTTTATTATTATCTATAATTAAATAAATCACTTCAAGTATAAATTAAATTAAAATGAAAATTAATTATAAAATTAAAGGCAAGTACTAGCCACTGCATGGTACTTGTTTTATTTTAAAATTAATATAAACATTTGTACAATCCACAAAAGCCATAGGATTAAAATAAAGATTTAAATAAACACAGAATATAGGATAGGAATTTAATTTCTCTTCTTTTTTTTACCACCAAGAAATTATTAATTTATTTCTCCAATTCTAATCATTTTTCTATGATATTTTTTTATGAAACGAATTAAGGTAATTAAAAATCCATTATACCAAAACACATAACTAAACAGGTGCAAAGAAGACAACTATATAAATTTTCAACAATGAAAGATGGAACTTTCCTACCTCACCAAGGAAATGAATCAAATTCGAAAAGACAAGGAACAAAATCCTCAATTCACAAAATTGACTTGCACAAGTGAAGACCAAAACTCAATCCTAAAATCCAAAGCTTTCGAACACCAATTCCTTAATCCAAAAATTCACCAAAAAGAGAATTCCTCCAAAACCTTATTGAAGTAATGAAATAATAACCCAAAAATCTCTAATATAGAAAACCCAACAATCAAAACTGAAGCATGCAACATTTAATCAGAAATAAAACTCAATTGTTAAAAATAATAAAATAGTTAACTCTAAATCTCGCAAATAAGAACTCAACTCCAACATTATTTTTATCAATCTTTAATTTATTAAAAGAATTATTTATTTAATTTCCTCAACTTACCTCACTTTAACTCAACTTGATTTTAAAAGGTTAAGTTTTACTTTTATTACGCCGAGAGGCGTAGCTATACAATGGCAGAGAAAATGAGAATACCAGCACAAGAATATGCCATAATAGATTCCTTGTAAATAAAAACTATTATTCTAAATAACTAAATAAAAAATTAGCTGGACTAGCTGGCATAACAGCCCAAAAATATAAGTGTCTGAAAAAATAAAATAAAAATTAAATAGGCAATGGGGCCACCAGCCCCGGCCCCCGCACGTTTCATACGTTTCAAAAAAAAATTAATGGTGACCGCCCGCGCAAGGCGCTGAGACTATTCGGCTTTTGATATCACGAAGCAGACCGTTGATGAAGAGGAGGGAAAACATGTGGCACTGCCAGCACTACTAGGCGAGCAGCTGTCTTGCCGCCACTGGCAGGCAGCCTGGCAAATTGTCGTAGTTCAAAACTGCGGTAGTTTGCCAGGCTGCCTGCCAGCGGTGGCAAGACAACTACATGGACAATGGCAGGGGCCGGGGATGTGGTGGCCCCGTGCCCCAATGAAAATTTTTCAATTTTTTTTATATTAAATTTGTTTTAAACATTTCAAACACCCATTACGAATGCGGGGGCAATTCTAGACAATTTGTAAAACGTGGCAATTTTCGTAACTGCGATTTTATGGAATTCCAATAGTCAGAAATCAACGTTTCATCACCCTATAAACTTTTAAAAGAAAATCTATGCTCTAATCAAACTCACAATCCGTACTCATAGCATTTCACAATCCATACTCGCAGCATTTCAAAATACAGTAAGTTTTCTTTCCAGTGTATTTGTGCTTCATTTTTTATCTAAGATTCTACATGGTGGAATGCATTTTAATGAATTTATATGGTTGTATAGCTTTGGAAGCTTTGAGCAATCGCTACTCGCAACATTTCAAAATATAGTAAGTTCTTTTTCCATTGTATTTGTGCTTCATTTTCGATTTGAGATTCTGCGTGAAATACATTTTAATGAATTTATATGATTGTAATAAGTTAAATATATTTGAATTAGACCTTTCTTACCGGCTGTTAGTTCACTGGCCTCTCTCTCTTGTGGATTGCATAGTTGGATGTATGTATGTGGGCTCATTTTGTTCAACAGATTGGGGTTTTCAGTAGATTGTGGAATTTTAAAAATTATATGTTGGATATGGTGAGCGCATTGGTTACCAAAATTTAGGTTTAACTGCTCTTTTGTTTTTCAAATATGAGATACAATGTGTTTTTACAATATTTAATATGACAAGAAGATTTATAAAGAAAACCTAAGCGATTCTAATTTATTAGACTTTCAAATTATGACTTGCTTATGGTATTCACAAAGAGATTAAAGATTTTAATTTATTCATTTGATATAATTTTAAGAAAGTTTAAGTTTCACACTTGTAATTATTTTCTTAGATATTATATCATTTTCTAATATTTTTTAAAAGTTATTTTTTTAAAAATATAAAATATTTCAATTATAAAAAAAATACTATTTTTGGAAAGTTACTCGGATTTGGTTAGTTATATGTCCTTAAAAAGTATGAAGTAGTTAGTTTCCTTTTAGGGATTATTATTGCTTTGCTATTTAGAACATTTTTTTCCCTCACATAGTTATCTCATCTCATTATGTTGCATGTTTTAAGCTTTTCCATTATGTTGCACGTTTTAAGTCCGTTATTTTGCATGATATCTCATTCAGTAGATTGAGGGTTGATCCCTGTTCAAGATTTGTTTTATAAAAACCAGGCTTTTATTTTAAAATATCCCCAAACATCTATTCTTCATTTTCTATTTGCATGTTTGATTTCCATTCAAGATCAACCATGCAAATGTAAATCAATAGTTTATTTGATTTGCATGCTTCATTTTCAATTACATGTTTCATTTGTTGTTTTGCAGATTTTGAAGAATTCAAGAATTTTAGAGGAGCCAATACTACAATTCATTTTCAAGCAAGTTATTTTCAAGTGAGATTTTCATTCTCATTTGTATGTTTGTATTGTAGAATAAATTGATTTCCATTAAAAATAATTTGCATTATATGCTTTATATATTATATTAATTTATTCTTAAATATTACATTTTTTAAGCATACATTAGATTAACAATTTTTAATAATTTATATTTTTTACATCATTATCATAAATCATTTTTTTCATTATTGTGGAGGGCAATGTCGCCATATTAATGAAATTTGAATTCAATTATTCTTAATAGTTTTTAAAAACATAGATTAAGCATACATTACATTGAATATTAATAATATATTATTTTTATGTTCTCAAATTAAAAATATATTTAGAATATTTATATTTTTTCAGTAATCTTTGAAAAGTGGAAGTCAATGTCGTCATATTTCAAACATTACTATGTGAATTTTTTGTATTATTTCCATATTTAATAAATGCTTTATTTAAGGATTTTGCATTTTAGATTTAGATTTCTTTTTTAGATTATGCTTTATATATTAGATTAATTTATTCTTAAATATTACATTTTTTAAGCATACATTAGATTAACAATTTTTAATAATTTATATTTTTTACATCATTATCATAAATCATTTTTTTCATTATTGTGGAGGGCAATGTCGCCATATTAATGAAATTTGAATTCAATTATTCTTAATAGTTTTTAAAAACATAGATTAAGCATACATTACATTTCTTAATTATTTTAATATTTGAATTACTGCTAACATTTGATAATAAGAATATATTCGAATAAATATCTATTTTATGTTTTGAAATTAAAAAACTCAACAAATATTTATTTTCTATTGAGGATTGTATTAAAAAAATTAAAATGTTCTTTTGTGTTGTTGTAATGCAAAAGGTATAACAAATGGATTTCGAATTTGGAATGAAAGTAGAAGTGTCTTCTGATGAAGAGAGTTTGGAGGGAGCCTGGTTCCCTGCAACAATATTAGGATATGTGAGTAATGCAGAGAGGCCCAAGTTTGCCATACAATATGATAATTTTATAACAGATGAATGGTCTCGAAAGCCTCTTGTTGAGGACATCTTCTATGAACATATTAGACCCACACCTCTGATAATTAGTTTACCTCAATATATTCCAATCAACTTTGCTGTGGATGTATTCGATAATGATTGTTGGTGGACAGGTGTTGTTGTTGAAAAATTCCAATCTCCTCTTAGTCAGCAACAGTTTTTTGAAATCTACTTCCCTCATACTCAAACTTTGCAAGCATATTCTCGTGCCCAATTACGCCGAGCACAAGAATGGGTTGAAGGACGATGGATACTAAAACAATGGTTTTGAGTAGATCATTGTTCTTTTTGTATTGAGATCCACTCCTCTTAAATAGGATCACATATTTTTTGGGGATATTATTGTAATCTTTAGTATTGGGATCCACTACCTCTTAAAGGGGATCACCTATTTTTGGGTTTTGCATAGCTCGTTATTTCTTTTTGTATTGAGAACCACTGCCTATTAAAGAAGATCATGTATTTTTTGGGTATTATTGTAATCTTTTCTATTGAGATCCATTTAATATAAAAAAGGGGATAACCTATTTTTGGGTTTTGTTATTTTCTATTGTAAAATGGGAGATCATGTATTGCCATGTTTTGTAAAAAATCCTCTTTTACACCATTTATTTGTCACATGATGTATCTAATATTCTTATAAATAAATTATTCATTTGCAACAATTTTATAATATTTTGTGTCTCCTTCTCTTCATGTTTCCATATTTCTTATAAATTTGTCACTTTAATTATTCTTCTAATCTATTTTATTTGTTGTAATTCTTCTTGTCCTTTGCCTCTTCATTATTCTAAATATTTATTAACATACTATTTAAAAGTATACATGAATTTTCATTTCAACCAAAATTTTAACACGAATAATTTATACATCAATTTTAATTTCAGCCCATTTATCAATCTAATTGTTGCTCCAATTCTTCATTCTACTTGCTAATAACAATCATCATTACTAATACATTTTACATGTATATATTTATGCTACTCACTTTATTATTCTTTCCAACTAGGTATGGTGAGACCAAGATTGAATTTTGAATCTAAAGAGGCAAGAAGAGAATACCAAAGACAATATCAAAGAGAGTATCATAGAGAGTATCGTAGATGCCAACAACAACAAATGATAGAAACTGAAAGAGAACAACAAAGAATAAGACAAAATGAAAGTAATAGGCAGAGTTATGCAAGAAGAAGGGCAGAAGTAACGATTGAACAATTGGAAAGTGAAAATCGAGGTCATAGAAACATAGAAAGAAGCATTTCTCAATGGAATTCTCAACATATCTTTCTTCAAAATGAAGAGAGGGTGAAGAGGAACATCCTGATCCCCAACCAAGTGACAGATATAAGCACCCAACAAATGAAAACAATCAGCTGAATGTTGATAATGAATGCTCAACATCTATAGAACATGTTCCAGAAACACCACAACATGCAAGTGAAATACACATGAATGAAGATTTTCAAGGTAATATACAAAATATGCCCAACCCAAATGGTATGCTTCACTTTGAATTTACAAGATTCCAAATGCAGTTTAGACATCAGATAGATAGTTTGAAGACACCAAACATGTGTTATATTTGTCAAGAGTCATATATTGGAATGAAAGTAAATCACACCTGTGAGGGTCCTATATGCAACAGGTGTCGTCAAGAGAGAGGAACTCATAGGTTTTCATCTTCAAATAATATGGATCCTGGCTCTTAACCACAAGAGCTTGCAAATTTAACTCAGGTTGAAGAGATGTTGATAGCACGTGTTAGCCCTTTGTTGCAAGTTACACATGCAACTGGTGGTCAATATAAGTACAAAGGACACACTATTAGTTTTCCGCAACATGTAGAACAAGTATCCAAAGTCTTGCCACATACAATTGAACATTTACCTATCATTATTGTTCATAGAAGGGATCAACGTGGCACACGGTATAACTTTACTGTAAATAGGGATCGTGTCTTCAAAGCATTGAAATACAAAGTTGATCATGACAAGTTTTACGCAGATGTCAGAATTGATGAAAATGCTCTTAAAGACTTTCCAAGAAATTATGATGAGAATGTTTTTGATAGATTAAAGACAGTGCACATGGACTTTGATTATGATGCAAATGAAGTCATATTTTTAGGTCCTATTATAGATGAAGGTGATATAATTGACCACACAACCTCTATGGCTTCAAGGCCACCTAATGCTCAAAGAGAAATGGAATTAATCCATGCATGGGTTAATAATCCTGATGTAGTTCCATCTGCTTTAATTGAATGGCCATCTATAGGTGCATCACCTATCAATGAATATGTCATGTCTGGATTATTGGATATGGCATTTCCAACATTGTTTCCTGATGGAAGATGTGATTTGTTGGAGCCCAAAATGAAATGAGTACATCTACATGAATTTGTGAAGCATTTGTTGAGGTATAGGGATCATCGCTTTGGTAAACATCCAAGATTTAGGTATTTCATGATGAAGATGATAATGAGGCATCGTGCACAAGGTTCAGCCGTTGTCTTTGCAAAAAGGAGTTTTCACGACATGCTAATTACCATTAATGAGCTACGTGAACACATGGAGAATGTGCCACGTAATAATTTGGTAGATAGGTTAATGCGGTTTGGAACAAGTCTAAGAGGGATGCGATCATATTGGGCTAAATGTAAAGCAATTTTAACAGACATGCTTAACCAACTGGGCACTCCTACAATTTTCTTCACATTAAGTGCAGCAGATATGCAATGGCCTGATTTGCATGCACTAATGCCTAGTACACCACCAACTGATCCACGAGAGGCTTAGAAATGGAGAAGACAAAATATCATCGACTATCCACATATAGTTGTGCATTACATGCACCTAAGGCATACAATGTTCAGAAAGGAAATACTTCAAAAAGGTATGAAAGTTAAGGACTTCTGGTGTAGATATGAGTGGCAACATCAGGGTTCACCTCATGTTCATGGCTTCCTTTGGCTAGAAGGAGCACCAAATATGGACACCATTAATTGGTCAAATGAGGGTGAACGAAAATCTGCAGAAACATATTTTCATTCCATTATTCATGCATGGAATCCTAGACATGATCCTCATCAAAGAAATATACAGGTACATTTCATACAATTTGATATTCTATATCAAATATATTTAACTTATTACAATGTTTGCAGTAACGTAAATTTATAATAATAATAAATCAACTATGATTTTTAGGCATTCCAAAATTTTGGTCAACATCCATGTCTGAAGAATACTACACAACTAGCTCAGATGGATATCGACCATGACTACGAACAAATTCTCAATTGTGTCAAAAGACACATAGTCTGTAAGGAAGATGCATGTCTATGCAAGAAAAGGGGAAGGATGGTTTGCAAGTAATTATTTCATCAAATCATAGTTTTATCTGAATTTTATATATCAACTATTTCAACAAGTTTACCTAACAAGATACATATTCTGTAATATTTCAGGTATAATGCACCTTGGCAATTGAATTTGGGAGGATCAAAGTTATATGAGGATGCAGAATCAGGCGAGAAAAAATTTGAACCCGCAAGAAATGATGATAGAGTTAATTCACACAATCGATACATATTACAGTTATGGAGGGCCAATGTAGATTGGCAACCTGTTCTTTCAAGACATGCAGTTATCAAATACATTGCAAAGTATGCAGCAAAAGCTGAGAGAAGCTCTAAAACATATCAAGAAATGTTGATGCGTCTCTCAAACCTTGAAAACCCAGACGATTTAGTGGCACGAGCATATAGAAAACTTCTAACAAAAATAGTTGTAGAAAGAGATATTGGAGCTCAGGAGACATGTCATATGCTATTAGAGCTTCCATTGGTGGAGTGTAGTAGAAGGTTTGTTAATCTAAATGTCTCACATGAAGTTTTCAAACCTGTAGTGATCAATAATGAGGAAAATGAGGAAGAACTCACAAAATCTTTTGTAGATGGTTACAAAATAAGACCACTTTGTATGGAAGGTATCACATTGATTGATGCAGCAAGGTCTTGGATATACAATCCTAGAAGAAGAGGGGAAAATAAATGGGGGCCAAGACAAACATCAGCTATTGTCAGAGTTTTTCCTAGGTTTATTTCTATTCCTCCACGTGATTCAAATAAGTGGGTGGAGTTTTGTTTGTCTGATTTGTTACTATACAAACCTTTCTGTAACATTGAAAGGGACATTGGTCACAATGATGATATTATAGTACAAAATTGGGAGTCACTCAATTATAATCCTTGGCATGTCCATAAAGCACCACACGTAGAAAATAATGACCCTTCTACTGATTTTGAAATAGAGGATAATGGAGGTATTCAAGAAAATACCATAGAACATGAGTGGGAAATCATTTCTAGGCTACACCAGGGTCAACATATGCCACTTTCTGAAATTGACATGTTGGGAAGAAGAGATATTGATAGGAATACTAATTGGTGTAGTGAATATCAAAGTGAAGAGCAGACAACCATAGCAATAAATTTCATAGCTGAAATGAAAAAATATGGATGTCTCTTGTATGATGACATCCCACAGTGCATCAATTTTACAACTCTTAGTCAGAAGCAAAAAAAGGCAATTGACATTATTATGACACACTACCATAGCAATCAGGTGGGAATGCCTTTATTTATGATAATTCAAGGAACAACAGGAATGAGAAAGTCTTATCTAATTGGTGCCATCAATCAATCTCTCTGAATGGCAGTGATGTCGAATGCTTCTCCACTTCTATTACTTGCACCAACTGGAGTTGCAGCTTTCAATATAGGAGCCTCTACCATTCATTCAAAGCTGCGAATACCCATTACAGATTTTGCACAGCTAGAAGGGTCAAGGCTTACAAGTTTTCAACAAGAAATGGAACATATCAAATATATTTTGATTGATGAAATGAGCTTCATTGGTCAAAACTTGCTGGAAAATATTGATTCTCGACTCAGACAAGCCTTCCCACAAAGTGCTAACATTAGCTTTGCAGGTATACCTTTCCTTATTCTTAATCATGCTATAAATGTCTTTTAATACTTATATATAATATCATGTTATGATATTACTAAATGCTCTAAATTTAATTTTATCCAACTCTGTTTCAGGTGTATCCATTATTTTGGTTGGTGATATGGGGTAGTTACCTCCTATCAATGATAAACCTGCATATGATAGCAATAGATGGGCAAAGTTATTGTGGCATGAATTCAAGACAGTGGTTACACTAGACAAAGTATTCAGGCAAGATGGAGAAAATGTCCACCAACAAAGATTTCATCATCTTCTCACAAATCTGAGAGATGCAGATCCAAAAATAGATGATTGGAACTTGCTTATGACAAGAACTCCTATAAGGCTAGATGCTGCAACCAATGATGACTTTGATAAGATAGTGCATTTGTTCTCTACAAATAAAAATGTTCGTGACCATAACATGAGAATGTTGTATTCTTTAAGGCATCTTGTTGCACGTAGTCTTGCAACTAAGTCAAGGAATGGTAATGCAAATGAAGATTGGTCAACTGAAGAACTTGATATAGAGTTATTATTTAGTACCAATTCAAGGGTAATGTTGACTACAAATCTATGGATAGAAGCTGGTCTTGTCAATGGAGCATTGGGATATATTAGAAATATTGTCTACAAACCTAGAACTGGTCCACCTGAACCACCATCATATGTCACTGTTGAATTTGATAATTACTCTGGAATACCATATGATGACCACCATCCCAAAATAGTACCAGTAGCACCCTTACAAAGGGGTAGGACCTTCCAATTACCGTTAAGGTTAGCATGGGCGTTGACAATTCACAAATCTCAAGGGCTAACTCTTTCAAAAGCCATGATTGATATAGGTCCAAGAGAAAGAGTAGGATTGAAATTTGTTGTTGTATCTCATGTAAAGTCTCTAGAAGGCTTGAGAATAATGCCACCCTTCACATATGACCGCTATGAAAAAATGAAAAGTGGGAAACAACTTTCAAAGAGAAAAGCAGAAGAAATCAAACTTGATGTCTTGAAAATCAGTGATGTACTCTTATGATGTATTTTAAACTTCCTATTATAAAATAAAGAATTATTTCTTCTCCTAGGTTATGTCATAATTATCTTCAATTCTTATATCATTAACTATAATAATAACACTAACCTTAATAATAACAGTAACCAGGTAACAAACTTCTTAAATGGATCCTAACAGTTCCCCTAACACTAACTTTAGGTGTAAAAATAACATTGCCACTAATTTTTCTTGTCACAATAACAATTATCGTAACACTAAACATAAGTGCAACAATACCACTAACCTTAATTATAATACAGGCACTAACCCTAACAATAACCTCAACCTTAGAAATATCAATAACCTTAACCGTAATAATGACAGGGAACCTAACAAAATAACTTAAATGTAACAATAAATAAACAAAACCACATAAAAATATACCCTAACAGCTACCCTAACACCAACCTTAACTATAACAATACCACTAACCTTATCCTAATACGAGCACTAACCCTAACAATTTCCATAACACTAACCTCAGCTCTAGCAATACTACTAACCTTAACCATGTTGTATTTAAAATATTATGCATGTTCGATTTAAAAATATATTCAGAATATTTATATTTTTTTAGTAATGTTTGAAAAGTGGAAGGCGATGCTGCCATATTTCAAACATTACTATGTGAATGTTTTGTATTATTTCCATATTTAATAAATGCTTTATTTAAGGATTTTGCATTTTAGATTTAGATTTCTTTTTTAGATTATGTTTTATATATTAGATTAATTTATTCTAATTAATTATATATATTGATGTTTGTTTAAAACTTTGCAGGGTACCATTCCACCTATGGCTGCTTCTGACAGCGAGTCGAACATCATCATTACAAGCCCCTCTACTTCGATGTCCTCAAATGATGTCTCTGAGACTGAATTTGGCAAGTGTACATGAATCATTGTAGACTCATGTGCAACTATAATCAAAGTTGTGGAGCACACATCATTATCAGTTGACTATTTTGACGAACTGGATATAATGCAGATGGCAGATGTTGCGAAAGTTCTGCGTGAGACATCTGCAAAAGTGGATGCATTTCCATCAATGATGAAAGAAGTCTATCATGATCATTATACAAATAAGGGCCGCAATACCAACTTTATCATTGAAGAATATGTGATGTACTTGCATCATTATGGAGAAATGTTATTGATTTAGATCATTCTAATCTTGGCTTTCAACCTTCTTAATTATCTTAATAGTTGTATTGGGACTTCTATTTCCCTTTTCATCTATATATGTTTCATGAATAATAAATAAATATTTTTGGCTATTCACATCATGATTACCCCTATACTTGCAATATTTTGTAGCATGTTTTGTTGAACTCTACATTTCTAATATTTATTCCTTCAATGGATTTACCAAATATATGTGAGGAATTAATTATAGAGGACATCTTATTCATTCCTACTTCTAACCTAATCCTAATCAATGTTAAAATATGTTAAACTTAATTGTTGTAATTCTAAGAAATTAGGATTACTCTAATATGTTATCGTTAACATTATAATTACTTATATATGGTAACCATTCAAGTTAGTTGTTACCATATTCCTACCATTTATAATACATTAAATGGTAATGTTAAATAAGATACTAATGATAATTATCATGTTAAACTGTAAACAACATCCAAAAATGTATTACCAAGTATGATACTTTAATCCTAACTCTAAAACCTATATCCCATAGCTAACTACGTCCATAATCTTACCCTCACAAAAACCCTAATACTAACCCTATACCCAACACTACATATGATTTAACCCTGACTATAAACCATACATCATAACACTGCACATAACCTTAAACTGACCCTATTTGTCATACTAACCTTAACCAATCTTTTAACCCTAATACTAATCCAAACTCAACACTCTCCATGTCATCATTAACCCATGATTAAGCCTCACCGTATTAGTAACCCTAATCCTAACCCCATACCCTAATCTTAAAGCTTAATGTTACACTAAATATGATACTAATCCTAACTGTAAACCTAACATCATGTCCCTAACCACATCCTTAATCTCACCCTATCCCTAACCCTAACCCTAACTATAACTCTCACCTAGATACTAAATCATAAGGTAAAATGTCCTACTAACCCTAACTCTCACCCTATCCCTAACCGTAACCTTAACTGTAACACTTACTCAAACCTAACTCAAAAGGTAAAATATCCTACTAACCCTAACTGCCACCCTAACCCTAACCCTAACCCTAACTGTAACTCTTACTCGAACCCTAACTCATAAGGTAAAATATCCTACTAACCGTAAGTATCAGCCTCTCCCTAACCCTAAACCTAATTGTAGGTCTTACCTGAACCGTAACTCATAATGTAAAATTTTCTACTAACCCTAACACTCACCCTATCCCTATCTGTAACCCTTAGTGTAACTCTTACCCAAACCCTAATTATATTTTAGCTAAAATATCCTACTAAATGTAACTCTCACCCTATCCCTAACCCTAACCCTAATTGTAACTCTTACTTGAACCCTAACTCTCACCCTATCCCTTACCATAACCCTAACATTAACTCTTACCCGAACCCTAACTCATAAGCTAAAATGTTCTACTAACCCTAACTCTCACCCTATCAGTAAAAAATCCTCTTTTACACCATTTATTTGTCACATGAATTTAACACTATTCGTAATTATAACTTAAAACTTAGCAAATTTCATAAATGTAACCTAAAATTTCCCCTAACACTAACCTTAACAATCTCACTAACCTTAATTATAATAGTTTAACATACCCTAACACTAACCTAATCATTATATTAATACTAATTACAAATGTAATCCAACCTAACCAACTGGGTTTAATAACCTTTATGACAATTATTTTTAAAATTATTTTTAAAAATATAAAATATTAAATGTCTTTTGTGTTGCGCTGCCGCTGCTACTAGCTTATATATATTTATATATATAATACACCGAGAGTAATCCTTCTCGAGGCGCCTATTTTCTTTAAATTGCAAGCTGCAATAGGTGCCTCGAGAAGGATTACTCTCGACGTATTATATATATAAATATATATAAGCTAGTAATAAAATGTTTGTTTTTAAGTTGCATTAGTTAATTTTGATTAATTTAAAATATGCAACTCAACTAATAAGGTCACTTAACTCAAACTGGACATTTAAATTTAATTTTTATTTAACAATTATTAAATTCTTCAATTAATTAATTTGACTTTATAATAATTAAATTATTTATTAAACATATGTAATTAATTAATTCTCATTAACTAATCAACCTTATATTTAATATTTTAATGTATCATAAAGTATAATTATTTAATCACATTTAATTAATCTTAATTAATTCCTCAAACTATTTTAACACCAAGACCACATCAAACCTCCTAACACACAACTAGACAGAAACTAACTAAATCAAAATATAAAATCAAACTAAAAGGAAGGGTTCACGAATTCACGTCACCTTGACAAATTCAGATTGGTAGAAAAATAGATACATATCCATTATTTTAGGACAATCAATGACTTGGGTTGAGATTTGGATCTGTATATTATCTCCCATCTCTTACCATTGAGATATTTTGATAGGGCACATTCATCCTGGCAATTCAGGGAAGTTGATATCTGGTACCTACAAACCTGCATAAAAGATGAGCATGTACATACATGTATAAAAACATAACAAACAATGTCAGGGATTAGTCGATCATTTGGATCTCTCAAGAAAGTAACTATGACTTTGTCCCTCAACCATATCAGGCACATCAAACAAAAGAGTAAAACATATACGCCAACCATACACATGTAAGTATGGGGCCAATAATACTATAAGCATCAATGATATCCTAACATATAAATCATCATCATGAAATAACCATAACATATATATAACATCATCAATTGTAATTAATAAACATGAAAATAACCAAAATCATCTAACTGCAACACATGATATCCGACAACTATCCAATGTAATGTCATACATTCATACCTAAAGTATCTCTAAAATAACTAAAACACACATGAAAGTAGCCTAAAAGAGTTTGACAATAACAACTAAAAATAAAACTATGGGAGGGGTATTACATCTGCCTCCCCTAAAATTAGGCTTACTCATGGAAGCCTACAAACAAAATAGAGATATAAATCTTGTAATCTCGATGCACCAGGACTAAGTCATAAAAGACTCAACATGTGGATCTCATTAGATCTTTTCCTGCTCCATGGTATGAAATATGTGGATCATTCTCTATTGCAAACACCTTATGGGATCTACTAGCATCCCCAACTATAGGTCAAAGTTGTTGGCCTCTATCCTAAAAATTGTGTTGATCGTTGAGGGCAATTGACAGTAAAGTGACCATACTACCCACAAGAAAAACAACCTCCTCTACTAACACCTCTCCCAATCAAAGGTGTACTATACTGCTGGAAGCTACCTCTACTAAAATCTCGATGCAAACTCTAAGTTGGTTGATCATCTAGATTATGCATACTACACTGCTAGTTATGATAATTCCCTGACTGAGTACCACCACTAGTACTATGCAAGAATTTCCTACTCTACTAATTTTGATTACCTTTCAAGAAGGTAGAAGGATTCCTAGAGTTCTCATCTCCCTGAGACTGATTACCCTTAGACCCTAAAAAAGAAGAACCACTAAACTAAACTCCAATCTTCCCACCATGACCTCTAGCTAAGTTTACCTCCACCAAAGTAGCCTTAATGATCGTGTCCCTAAGAGTCTTAGGCTTGAAAACCATAACACCCCCAACAATGCAACCATTAAGTCCTCTAATGAAATATTGTACCATCAATGGTGACTTATCATTATAACCTACATATGTCTTGAGGTCAAAGAAATGATGCTCACACTTCTGAACTCTCATAGATAACTATCATAGATTGTGGAACTTGTCTATGTGTTTTTTTGTCACTAATCAGATAAGAAGCGTTCTTAGAAGTTCACAGGAAATAACCCACAAGTGACAATATCCATGCTAAGCTCTAGCTTCTGCTCCTCAATCTTCCACCAAGTAGCTGCAAAACCATTGAGGTGCATGATATCACACCTTTCCCTAACATTGGTATCAAATAGTTCCATAGAAAAATAATGGTCTAATACGATAAGCCATGTCTCTACCTCAAAACTCGTACCCATACCATTAAAGGTAGAAGGTCATGATCTAAGGAGGTCTCTCATCTAATTAGCCTTAGTGGCCCCCTAATTAATTGTAGTGTCCCTCCTTCTAGGACTCTTAGATCTATGTCCCTCCTCATTTTTTGAATTGTGATATTCTTCTTGTTCAGCCCTGTTATGAATAGGTAGACATTCCAGAATAGTCTAAAGTATTTGCCTAGTATTAGGCTCCTTTGAATCACCATGTTTATCACAATTGTTCTCTCCCATATTCTCCTCATGCACCCTCTCAACTCTATGACTCATAGGAGGGCTATGAAGCATACTCCTTCCACGTCCTTTACCACGGCCTCCACTATGAACTCTACCAACAGATCTAGTCTCAGTGACCATCTTTCCTATAAAATCCAAATGGGAGGATGATATCTCAAAACCAGACAAAAATGATAAAGATATGATGTATAGTCATAAAATAATAGTCTAAAATATAAAGTGTTATATGTCTAAATTTTTGTTTCAAGTTTTAACAGTTTAGACATCTAGTGGGCGTGCAAATTCCAAGAGTTCTTAGTGTAGAAACTCAAGCTCTGATACCAAGTGTAATGCCCCGCTAGGGAACCCAGGAGAATTTAACCTAAAACATGTTGCTATGTTTGCATAATATTTTTTTTCTTAAGTGTTTTACAAAACAATACTGATAACAATGTGGAAGTAATACAATATAAGATACAAACAAGTACATAAGTACAACTCAATTACAGTTAACAACTCTCAAGAGTTCCATGACGTAGAATTACATAAAAACAAAATTAATTATTTTAGATTAAGTATAATTCTAAATCTCACATATACAAATGAATAACAAGTACAACCTCCTATAAAAGAATCATAGATACAACCAATACCATAAAGTGTATATAATGAAACAACATCCTTTGTACAAGTCTCAAGGTATGTTACAATAACCAAGAATAATGTATAGTACAATATCCCAAAAGAATCACATTTGAAGTACGGATACAAGGTACAAATATATACATCATAAGATAGACATGAATAAGCCTCCAATGAAGAACAAGAAGAAAGTAACAACAATCATCATCCAACACCAATACAGGAACGTCAGAACCTCAAATGGTATAATAATCACTACCACCTAACCTCATGGAACCAAAGGTCCACTCCCATCATGCTAAGGAGATAACAACAGACCCCACTTGGATAACAATCAAAAAATCTAACACAACATAACACCCAAGCAAGGGATCCTGAAATCTCTCTATCTCAAGAGGTACCACAATGAAACCAAATGTAAAATATATCAATCTAAGGCAAACAAGGGTAATTCTAAGGTACACAAAATAAATATAAGAAAAGATAACCAATATCAAAAAACCAACAAGTACGAAAATACCAAATAAATACCAACCACCAAATACTAAATACCAAACAAATACAAACCACCAAAGACACACCACTAGATGTAAATACATAAACTATAGAGGATAATTAGACTACATACTATGGGAGTGTCATCACATAGTCATCTACTTTAGTTACCTTGGACTAGTCACTCTAGACCCCAAACTCTCAAGCATTGAGTTACCCTAGACTGGCCACTTTGGGCCCTAATCCCTCAATATGATCCATGTAGAACTAGAATACCCTCTCCTAAAAATGAGGAACTCTAATCATACCTACTCTCTAAGTATCATCCCATTCTCATCCTTAGCCTATACAAGCACTCAAGGCATGGGTGAGGCATTATCACTTATTATATTTTAATGTGCTCTCCAAATTTTAATTACTAAGTTATCACTTATTAACAAACTTACGATATATTATCCTGGAACTGACCACTTTGGTCCCCAAACCCCTATTGTAAGTCACTCCCTTAAGATGCACCTAGTCCACCTCCCCTAGAACTCAAATACAAAAGCACCACCAATGATCAAATAAAACTCAATCAAGTTTCTTCTCATACTAGGAATGAACTAGACTCAAATCTCTAGTACAACAACCCCTTCCTAGGCTTACACTACTCGTAAAAATAAGTATGCATAAACAAAACATCATGAAATAAAGGTCACATGTAGAAAAAAGTACAATATCCTCTCTCTCTCTCTCTCTCTCTCTCTCTATATATATATATATATAGAGAGAGAGAGAGAGAGAGAGATTATTACTAAGAAAACTATATACACATTCATTACCTATTCAAATCACATAATAATGCCATTAATTAAATAAAATTAACTATAAATGTTTTTAATTAAATAACATAAAAATTACACTATTTAATTCAATTTATGGTACTTTTAATTTTACCTATAAAATATTAACTTAACTCCAATTAATTTTATTTATAATATACATTAATATTTAATTCTAATTGTAATCTCCTTTTAATACACATATTTCTGTAATAATCCAAGTTTAAAAAAAATATTAATAAAACTAATTTTAAATCCAAATACCTAAATAGACTCAAGAATATTCTAAAAGCAAGCAATAATAATAAAAATCCTCCAAGCTGGCATTAATATAGGGCCACTCGAGTACAAACAATAGACTTAAGTTAAGAGGGGTTTTTTAATGCCTTTTTTATCCAGACAAGACAAATGACATGGGAGGAGCCACTAATAATAACTAGCACTTGCATGTTTTTGTACGTACAATGATGAGTTTGATTTTCAAAATTAAGCAACTTAAAATTTGTTTTTAAGGTGTGTAAGAAGAGATATGGTAGAGGAGAACATTTGAAAGGTTTTTTAAATTTGAGAAAAAATAATCATCAATAATATAAACTCTTAATGATATTTATCATTTCCACAAGCTTTTGCTTTTGACAAACCCTCAATTGAGGGGATATTCATCAAGAGAGTAAATTCAATTCCACCTTTATTGCCAATGCATTAGACTTATTAATGGTGTTAAAAATTCATTAAAATTCATGAAAAAAGTTGTACTTATTTTTTAATTAAAAAAATGAAAGCTTCCAACTCAAATAAAGACATGTAATATCATAAATCCAAAAAATTTCCAACTAATTTTAGAAAGGCTCGAGAATTTGAAGAAAAAAAAGGTAAGTTGTTGTTTTATATTATATTTTATATTAATATTACATTATGATTATATTATTTTGTTATATTATAATCTTATTGAATTTGAATATTATCTATTATTATATGATAATAAATATTAACTTATTATATATTTTATTATATTAATAGTTTTATATTATTATAATAATAATCACTACTAAAAATATATAAAAATAAATAAATATAGAAAATTATTTATGCTTCCAAATTAGTCCAATATATTTTTCTAAATTAGTTAAGGAATTAATGACTTGATATAATAGACCCAAAAAAAAAATGACTTGATATAATGCCATTAAAATTATACAAAATCATGAACAAATGAATCAAAAGAAGGCGGAGAAATAATATTTAAGTCATAATTAGAATTAAAATATAATTGGATTTGCTTTTTACAATGTCCCTTTATTTAGTATTTATTTTTGTTGTGCAATTACCATTATGTTTTGGTTTTTGAAATTACAATCAATAATTAAACGATCTTAATTGAAATGAACTTTAAATAAATTCATTTCTTATGCAATAATTTTTTTACCTAATTGATTGAGCCTTAAAAGGTATATAACATTGCTACATACCTTAAAGAAATTTAATTATAAAATTTTTAAAAAAACAAATGGGGGTTAAAATAGGGTCCATCATAACAAACTTGTTGGAAGTGAGCTTAATCATTAAATAACAAAATTATATCTATATATCACGAAATAATTGAAACAATGATTAGTATATTTCCTAAAATCATTACAAAGGCACATGAATCCAGAACAACGCTAATTAAATAACAAAAAAAAAAATGTTGAATCGTTACCATCAAACATAAATATTTTTCACATATCTACAACCAGAGATTCATCACATATTAGGACAATATAAATTTTCTAAAGGTTAAATCAAATGGAATCATTACAAGAGTGAACAATTTGGTGCATGCTCACCAAACATATAGATTGCAATGACAAAACATAAAAATCAAAATGTTTGGAAAATTGCAAGTATTCCACAGTATAAATTTATGCTCTGTTTAATTATTTGAAGATCTAAAATTTGATTACAATATATAATGAATTACAAAAACATTTGTATATTAAAAAACCTCTTCCACAATATCATAAAAATGAAAACTTCTAACTCAAATCACCATCACCAAGGCAAGAATTGACAATCAGATTGAAGGTATAAGAGTCACTTCCAACATGGAACCCATTACACACCAGCAATTTGTTGATGACACCATGTTATTAGGCAAAAGCTCTTTACAAGAGGTCTGGAAATTCAAGAAAATCCTCCAAGCTTATGCCAAGGCCTCAGGGCAGGAAATTAATAAGGAAAAATCTAAAATTTTCTTTCTCAATACAGAGCCAAATTTAGAAATTGACATTTGTAACACCCTTAATTATAGAAAAGGTTCACTACCATGCAAATATATGGGCCTATCCTTAGATAAAGGAATCAAAGACACTAATTCTTGGGACCCTATTATCTCAAAAATAAGGAAATGAATTGCATCTTGGAATGGTAAATGGCTTTCCTCTACAAGTAAGATGGTAATGCTGAAGTCATTGCTATATGCAATCCCTATTTATCAAATGTCTTGCTATCACCTCACCTCAAATAATAGAAAGGAAATTAATAAACACCTTAAAAAATTCTTCTGGCAAGGAACCAGTGATCGACATAAAATTCCCTTGGCAGCATGGGACACTTTGTGTACACCTACAAAATTTGGTGGCCTGGGCTTCAAAAACATTAAGGAGAAAAGAAAATCCCTTGGTGCTAAGATGATCTGTAACCTCCTCAATAAAGCCAATTTGAAATGGGCTAAGATTTTACGCTACAAATACCTTAATGACAAGGACCCTATAATAGTTTTTAGAATGGGGAATCTCCCAAAGGGATCACGAATATGGAACTTTGTGGTAGAATACAGAAATATCATAGGAAAATGTCTTTCATGGAATATCAATAATGGAAAAGATGCATTATTTTGGGAAGACTCGTGGGAAGGCCTCCCTCCAATCTCCAACTTACATAATTGGGGAGATTTCATCCAAATACTCCAATAAAGTTGGGGTAAATATGTTTATAATTACATCATACCTCTTGATGACTTGTCCCCTTGGCAACCCCAAGTGGAAACAACTTGACAACATCAATATATCAGATCAGCACAAGACTTTGTTATCCAACATTTTAACAAACTAAAGAATTAACCTCAACAATAAAAAGGACTTCCTCCTATGGACAACATCTAATGACAACAAAAATAACTCAAAAGATGGTTATAAAAAATTTATCTTAGAACACCAATACAATAAAATGGACCTTCCCCTACACTTATGTTTGGATAAGAAGGTTTTACCTAAGACGAGGCTCTTCTTATGGTTTTCTATTCAAAACAAAATTCTCATGGCTGACTGCTTTACTAAAATGGGTTATGAGGGTCCTAGTAGATGATGCCTCTGCTAAATGGAATCTGAATCCATAGATCACATACTCCTAAACTGCCCCTATGCAAGAAAATGTTGGGAGTGGTTATGTGGCAAACTCATTTATATCTCAACATTCCCTCATAGCTTGAAGGAAATGTTCAAAACTCAATTAATAACTACTTAACTCAAATTGGACATTTAAATTTAATTTTTATTTAATAATTATTCAATTAATTAACTTGACTTTATAATAATTAAATTATTTATTAAACATAGGTAATTAATTAATTCTCAATAACTAATCAATCTAATATTTAATATTTTAATGTATCATAGGGTATAATTATTTAATCTCATTTAATTAATCTTAACTAATTCCTCAAACTATTTTAACACCAAGACCACATCAAACCACCTAACATGCAATCAAATAGAAAATGACTAAATCAAAATACAAATCAAACTAAAAGAAAAGGTTAATGAATTCACGTCACCTTGACAAGTTCAAATGGGTAGAAAAATAGATACTTTTCCATTATTTTAGGACAATCAATGGCTTGAATTGAGGTTTGCATATACATGTTATCTCCCCTCTCTTACCATTGAAATATTGTGATAGAGCACACTCATCCTGACAATTCAAGGAAGTTGATGCTCGATACCTACAAACCTACATAAAAAGACAACATGTACATATATGTATAAATATATAACAAACAATGGTGGGGATTGACCGATTGTGTGGATCTCACAAGCAAGTAACTACAACTCTGTGCCTGAACCATATCAAACACATCAAACAAAAGAGTAAAACATACACACAAACCATAAGCATCAATATGAAAATAACCAATATCATCTAATTGTAACACATGATATCTCACAACTATCCAATGTAATGTCATACATTCATATCCTCAAGTATCTCTAAAATAAGCAACACACACATGAAAGTGGCCTAAAAGAGTTTGAAAATAACAACTAAAAAGAAAACTATGGGAGGGATATTACACCCTCCCAACAAAAACAAACATTTTTCTCTTGTGGATTTAGGTTTTCAAACTTGCGAATTCGGATTTGGAGCCTTCAGAACTAGGTTACTATTGCAATTTTGGATCTCGAAAAAACTTACAAATCAAGGGGGGCCAATTTTGGCCTAGTCTTGGGTGGATTTTCCTCCAAGTCACCATGCCCCCTCTAGGTCAACCTAGTCCAGAGGCAAAAATATTTATGGGTTTTGTAGATCATAATTTTTTTAATTCCAAATATGATCATGTTCAGTTTTATGATATATATTCTAGGACCAAAATCTTAGATATGAACAAATACTAAATACATAGCTCACTCCATTGAACCAAGGAAACATAAGAACCAACAATAGAAACCACCCCATAATGTTGATAAGGGAGAGGTGATAGGTACAATGAAAAGGATTGCCAATAAGAACTGCATCATGAAGAACTAGGAACATCGAAGGTGCAAAGAAAGGACAGACACATATAAATACATCTTGAGGCTAATTTCATGGAAGGAACACTCACTTAAGAAAGGTATATGGAAAAAAAGGCAAATATCAAACCCCCCATGGCACTTTATAATGGAGCGTGAATACAAAAGGCACAAACATGTGCAAGATCCCAAGCATGCAATAGACTAAAATTTTATCTTAGTGTGTTTGCGTAAAATAATGCTTACAAAATATGTATATAATGCTCAAATAAGATCTAAGGATCCTAAAATAAGAAGAGCAACTGAAGAAGAGCCATCACATACAAGGAAGAGATCCCAGGACTTGAAGCATCCAAGATATTCACTAGAGTGCAGAAATGAAAAATAAATAAATAAAATATACCTTGAGAAGAATCTAGAAAAAATGACTTACAACATTGAAAAGAATATGAAACAAGCTTTCCAACAATAGCTCATTTTCCAAAAGCGGAGTCTGAATGTGCAAGATATGGCTCCCAAAGTGCAAAAAATAACTTATAGCTTTGACAAAAAAAATACCATAAAAAATGCAAAATCATAAACTCTAACCTCCAAATCTAGATAGATCTTGGAAACAACTTTCTGATGATATCTCATTTTCCTGATTTCAATACTGTATGCTCAAGTTATGAGCAAAAATACCACAGGGTGCTCTGGAAGGCCCAAAAGGGTGCATGAAGGTGTTGATGTAGTGCTGAAATAAAAAATCCACAGGGATAAATTTGATGGCCACATGACCATCACTACAAAAAACCAATAAGTCTTGGGGGCCAAAAAATTTGGGCCCCTAGTCACCACATGACCAAAGGACTAGTTTCTTGTACCTACAACCGATTGAATATCTTGAAGGAAAGAATGAATAATTGAAAGACAGTGATTGATGATCACCGAGCTACTAAAGTGATATGTAACACAATTAAATCAGTCAATGTATTGTCATTGATGTCAACTAACTTTGACTGTACTTATCATGATGGTTACAAACATCTAAAAAAGGAATATGGTAAAGAAATGAGATATCTACATGAAGATAAGATGGATATGAAAGATATGGCTATGTTATACATTGGGTAACTTATTGATGAGCCTATGGCATCATGTTGTTGACTTGATTATATTACATGATTTTTTATGTATTGAAGATCAAGACTGAACAAGTTTATATGGTCGGTAAATGAAGATTTATATATACACTAAGCAAGTGTAGTGTATAACGAGTATAGTATTAATCGAGTGAGTAATCACCAATGCATTTTGATATTGACCGAGTGAAAGAAACAAATAAAGTTTATAACAGACAACTGAAAGTTTATAACAGTCAGACAATTGTTTATGATTCTGAGGTAGAAGATAATGTTTTTATGATGATCTAATGGCTAATAAAATTCAATATTGATAGAATGAAGGAGAATGAAACATGCCAATAACACAACCGTCAGTGAAGGTTAAAGTGGAAAAATGAATGGTGAAGATTAAGAGGCAAAATCTATGGATGAAAAGAAAATGGTTTATGATGTCTATTTGAAGACAAAACTGAGTTGAACTGCAAACAACACCGAGCATCAGAGAATTTTGATGTTGCAGGAGAATTCGTGTGAAAAAGATTACTTTCATGCACCATTGATCAAACTATTTGAAGACAAAACCAAGTTGAACTGCAAACAACACCGAGCATCAGAGAAGCATATATCGAGTGGAACAAAGTTGGAGGCTGTGAAGGATTGAATTGATTATTGATCAGAGGAGCTATTTTGAGCTTAGCATAGATCTGAAAATCTACAAATCAAATTTGTGTTTGAATCATATCATTATTGTATCAGTTTAACCATTGCTATAAATATATCTCTTAACTGAGAGAGACTTAATAGTCTTTTGTATTTTAATATGGCATTCAATGAATTTTATTTGTTTTCTTGTTGACCCCATAGTGAATGCATGGTCAAAAGAGAGTTGTTAGTGATAAATCCTCTAATCGGGTCACACCCTACAATGTGTTTTGTAATCTTTAACAGGGTTGGATCCTAATTGAGCTCACTTCAAAAGAGTGAATTATTTTGGGTTACTGGTCCTAGGTGGTTTTTACCCTAACAGGGTTTCCACGTTAAAAATCTGTGTTATGTGTGTATGATGTATTGAATTGTTATTTTGTTTTACACATTTCATAACTAGATAGATTGGTGAACACAATACTTAATTTACTGGTAATCAGTAGACAAAGAGAAAGGCATAGTTTTTATCTTACCGAGTTGATTATTTGTGAGAAATATTTTAATATATACATCTAGAAGATTTGTGACTATAGGATAACTGGACTTAATTGATTCACCCACCACCCCGCCACCCCCAATTATCTAACAATTGGTATCAGAGTGTAGGTTGCTTAGAAAGAAAAGTTTGAAAGACTTAAGCTAAAGTTCACAAGATGTATAAGAGAGAGGTGCCAAAGATGAAAAAATATAACTTCTCGACATGGAAAAGTAGAATGAGATTGCATCTATTTGGAATTGGAGAATTTTCTATATACTACTTAGATAATGAATTCATCTAGCCGACTGGACCTTAGATTGTTGATTAGATGAGAGATAGATGTGAACATAATGTCTCAATGATAGAGATTGTTGTTTCCTTATCAAATGGTAAATTTAAAGATATCAAGACATGCACTTCTACTAAACAAATGTGGGACAAACTTGTACCAGTTCACAAAGGAGATGTAAATGTGCTAAGGGCAAAAGTTGAGAGTCTTAAAGAAAAGTTTTATGACATTAAATTGAAAGAAGGAGAAAACATTTCATAATACAACAACCAAATTAAGGAGATTGTCAATGTTATCTAAAGAGCATGAGGTATTATTGAAGAAGACATTGTTGTAAGTAAAATTCTAAGAACCTTTCTGCCTATTTATGCTATTAGAATCTCTGCAATCTATGAAATGAGATCAGATCTGGGTAATCATCTTACACTTGAAAGTCTAATCGGTAAACTGCCTACTTTTGATTTGAATAACTTTGATAACAATATTGTTCTTAATGTTGAGTCTACATTTATGTCATCCTTGAAAATTGGTAAATCAAGTAGTAAACACATGATAAGAAATGAGAGTGATAGTGACAGTGATGAGGATGAACTTGATGAACTTGAAGCATTAATGGCTAGAATACTACAAAAAGGTAAAGGAAGATATAAAGGGAAATTACCTTTGGTATGTTTTAAATATAAATAAATTGGCCACATAGTAGCTAGATGTCCTAATCGAAAAGAAGATGACAAAGATAATGAATGATTTGGTGAAAGAAAATTTGGCAAAAGAGATAACTGAGAACACAGAGGCAACCGACGGTATGACAAAAGAAGCAATTGAGACTACAAAGACAAAAGAAAGAAAGCATGTTACCTTGTTGAAGATGATGATGACATTGACACTAACACCAACACGGATGAAGACATTGAGGTGGTATTTGTAGCCTTGAAAAAAGATTTAGAAGAAGAAGAAAGGTGTGTTGAAACAACACTCATTTCTAAAGTTAGCAAGAATGGTACTTGGATTATTGATAGTGATTGTACACATTATATGACTAGCGATGAAGAAAAATTTGAATACTTTGAACACTATAATAGTGGATCTGTTAAAATAGGAAATGATACACCTTGTCTAGTAAAAGGAAAAGGATCTATCTTGTTGAACAATAAGATCATATGTGAGAATGCATATTGGGTGAAGGGACTTAATATAATCTATTGAGTGTTGTACAACTAAATAACATAGGTCACTGAGTTGCATTTGAAAATAGAAAGGTGAAAATCTATGATGAGACTGGAAAGTTGGTCGGTACTGGTGAACAATCTAAAGGTAATCTATTTTATCTTGACAATGCTGAAACTTCTTGTTTATTAGCTAGAAATGAAGATGTGTGGTTATGGCACAAAAGGCTATGTCATGTGAATTTTGAAAACATGGTTAAAATTAGTAAGAAAAGAAAAGTTAGAGGCTTACCGAGCTTATCTAAACCTAACCATGTCATGTGTAAACAATGTCAAATGAGAAAAATGTCAAAAGCTAGTTTTAAGAGCTAGAACTATTCATCTAATGCTATTTTGGAGTTGGTTCATACTGACTTGTGTGGTCCTATGAGAACTCAAAGTTATTATGGAGACATATATTTCATCTTATTTTTTGATGACTACTCTAGGATGATGACTGTTATGTTTTTTAAAGAAAAACCTGAAGCTTTTAAGATGTTTAAATGGTATAAAGCTAACGTAGAAAGAGAAAGTGGAAAAGAGTTAAAACGCTTGAGATCAGATAGAGGTGGTGAGTTTATTTCTGATGAGTTCACTAATTTTTATAATGAACATGGAATTAAAAGGCAGGTTTCTGCATTGAGGACACCACAGTAGAATGGAATTGTTGAAAGGAGGAATATATCTATTGTTGATTGTGCTAGAACACCAATGATTGAAAAAGATGTTGCACATATATACTAGAGAGAAGCTTTTAGTACTGTTGTATACACATTGAACCAAGTACAATTGAAGAAAGATTCAAACAAAACATGCAATGAGTTATGGTATGGTTACACACCGAATGTAAGTTATTTTAGAATATTTGGAAGTAGATGAAACATTCTTAAAGATGATAGAAATAGAAAATTTGATTCAAAAGGTGATGAAATAATATTCTTAGGATACTCTACTAAAAGAAAATCTTACAAATTTTTGAATAAGCTACTAATAAAATGATTGAAAACACAAATGTGAAGTTTGATGAGTTTGCTAAGAAAAAATGGTGAAGAAAGCAAAAGGGATCTAGAAGATTATGGTAGATTTACATACATTGAGCAACCTGATACTCTACTTGAGCAATAGTGTGGAATTACCACACAATAGGATAGTGATACCGAGCATCAACCTATACAAATCAAGAATCAAGAAATAGTTACCGAGGAAGATATTGATCCTATGCCGAATGAAGAACAAATAATGGAGCATGTACTTGCAAAATTTGTGAGAAGACACCATCCACAGAATCAGATTATATGAGACAAGTAAATTGGCATGATGACATGAAGTAAGTTGAGAAACAACACGTGCTTAGTTTGTGAATTTGAACCTAAAAATGTTAGGGATGCATTTGAAAATGAATGGATTAAAGCTATGAATGAAGAAATAGATCAGATACTATAAAAAAAACATGGACATTGATACTAAGATGAAATGATAAGAATATAATTGAAACCAAATGGATATTCAAAAACAAGCTGAATAAAAATGGTGAAGTCACTAGAAATAAGACAAGACTTGTATGCAAAGGATATGCACAAGAAGAATGTATTGATTATGGTGAGACTTTTGCACCAATTGCTAGACTTGAAAGAGTTAGAATATTGCTTGCATATGCTACCTACAAAGGATTTAAAGTGTATCAAATGGATGTAAAATCTATATTTTTGAATGGAATACTTGAGGAAGAGGTATACATTGAACAACCTAAAGGTTTTGTTGATCCAAATAAAAAAAACATGGTATGTAAGTTGCACAAAGCACTATATGGACTAAAACAAGCACCGAGAACATGATATGATAGACTGCATTCCTATCTTATTAGTATTGGATTTGTTAGAACAAGTGAAAACAACAATTTATATTTGAAAGGAGAAACCGATGATAAGATTCTTATTGCTAAAAATTTTGTTGATAACATCTATAAAGTAATGAAACCTTTTTAGTCCATTTCTTGATTTTCTCTAAAAAATTTAATCAGAGTTTGGATTGCCCTTGGGAATGAAAATTTGTAATGTTTTGTATTAGGAGGATTTCAATTTCCAATAATTATCATATGTCATTATGCATTTAAATCATATTATATTAAGAATAATCTCTAATTCATAATATATACTTAAGCCCTAATTCCTTACTTCACTCCTAATCACAAACCTTAAGAAAGATGGTAGATTTATTGTGCTAGGACCCATGCACAGTCTACAAGTGGATTCCCTCAAGGCTCTACCTATCTCGGGATCTTTCCATCATGTGACCGAATTACCCACCTTTTCCTACATGCACCTCCTATCCTCTTAACAATAATTAATGAGTTATTAAGAAATTGACCAAGTATATATTAATATTTCATATTACGAATATGTATAAATAAACATGTATATATAATTTTGATTTCATTCACATTCCCACAAATAAATTATATATATATATATATATATATATATATATATATATATATATATATATATATATATATATATATATATATATATATATATATATATATATATATATATATATATATATATATATATATATATATCATGCATTACCACTATATGTATAAATCATACTTTCTATAAGTTAACTCTTATATTCCTTATATATTAGACCATTAAGTTATATAATCTAATATATACTATATATATAATTTCAGATATATATTTGATATCTATATAATTCTTATATAATTCAGAATTATATTGTATTCTTTAGCTATTCTATTACTACTATAGTTCAAATATATATATTATAAATATATATATGAATATATGTATAACATAACTGATACATATAATTATGATTACATTATTAATATATGTTTACACATTTATGATTCTACTATCATATATGATATTCATACTAATATAATATAATTATTATATTATAATTCATACTAATATATATACATATCATTTTGATTTCATTCTATACACAGACGTAATCATACCACAATTTTCTATCCTTAATAAAGATTCACATTTAATATTCTATAATTGCTTTAGTTCCTAGCTACTCACCAACAGTATTAAGAATTTCCTTTGTGAGGCTCAATTATATGTACTACTCCATATTCTTTATTTGATGATTATTAATTGTCATTAGTTTCTGATCTTTGTTGTTGAAAGAATATGTTTATGGTATTCCTCACCATTCTCTAATTTTCCACGATTATAAAAAGATCATATTTTTGGTCCATACCAGATACCATGGACCAGAAACCCCTCTCTGTTTAAGGACTCTCCTTACTATCGCGTTTCCTTATATTATCATGTGATCTCTCTACTATTTGCTGCTTGTATCCTTTCTGCTAGTCATTGTATATTATTTTATTATGATTTCCTCTTGTCTACTTCGTTTATTCCTATTCCCCGCTTCCCGTCTCTAGCATACACGATAATCTATATATACATATATTTATTTCCATAGGTCACGACTCTTCAATGGCGACGTTTAATAATGTAATGATATTGTTAAGCCAGTCATCCAGATTTCATGTCATTCGAACAAGTATAATATTATTAATATTAGAACATTATTAATATTAAAATATTATTAATTAGATAATATTATTAATAAAATGTAAAGATTAATATTATAATTTTATTACTTAGATATTATCAATAAGAGAATTAATAATATTTGAATAATATTATTATTGGTATCAATAAGGGAATAATGCTAATGGTATTATTATTGATTAGTTATATTTATTTGTTATATTGATCAATAATATTGGTTACTAATATTATCAATTGATTATATATATTGATAGCTATTAAATATTAAATAATCAATATTATTAATTATATTGATTGTAGATATTATCAAGATTAATATGAATTTATATTAATTGTATATTAATACTAATAGGATGGCTTAGTTTTTTATATTGATTATTAATACATCATTAACATAGATTAGCTATTAAATTATTAATTATTGTTATGTTAATCAATATATTTAAGATCATGTTATTCACTATGTTTAAACAAGAATGTATATATTAACATATTTGTACATACATCATTTACAACTCGTGACATATAATCACATAAAAATGGTCAAGATCAAATCAAGTGAGAAACTAAGGCAAAATCAAAGCATTAATAGAAATCAAGCCAAAGTACAATATTAATTGAAAATCCAAAGCCAAATAAATCAATTAAATCAAGATAAATCAATTAATTGTGCAATTAATCTAATTAATTGTATAGTTCAATTAAAAATCAATCAACCCATTTAAGGGGGTACACATGGCTAATCAAATTAATTAAATTCAATTAATTAATTCCTAATTTCTCTCACCCACCACATGGGAGGAAAATACCTCAACCAATAGGAATTAAGGATTGAGTTCACATGGATCAAGCTAAAATCAAATCTCAATCACACATAAGGTGAGAGCATCTTGACCACTCATTTTGTCTCTTTGTCCCAAGCTTTGAGGACAAACCATTTAAATTGTCCCTAAAGATGAAACCATGGACTTAACTCAAACTCAACCATGATTAACTCAACTCCACCTCTTATGCTTGCAAAAATCTATAAAAGCAAGGCTAAAATTAGGAGAATAGATCCACACATTTGAGAATTGCATCAAACCTCTTGAGTTTTTAAGCTAGAAAAGTTATTTTAGCATAATTTGAGCATTGTTTTAAGTAAAATAGACTTGAATTCATAATCATTTAGCTTCATTCACATTTTAAATTTGTCACTAATGGAGGCTTGTTGAGAGCTTATCATTATCATACTTAAATAGAGAGCCATAGAGTGTTCATTAGATTTATTTGCATTAAATAGCTCACTAATTGTGGTAATTTAGTTTATTTGATCATTTATTGTTTAGCTAACCCTATGAAGGTACTTTCATTAGTACACAAAATGGCACCCACCATGGGGCATTAGACTTCATTTGTTTAAATTTTGGATTAATTGATAGAATTAAAGAATTTTGTATTTGAATTCTTTGTTTTACAAGTGAAGTTGTGCATTTGAGTAGTCCTGCAGTGCATCTGATCATTCCTGCAGCGCATTTGATGCCTAAAACAATGCATCCCAAGTAAAGCATTACATCTTTACATAGTGAAACAATGCATTCTATACTTTATGTCTTCTGTCTTCTATTCTTCAGTGTGTTCACCCTGACTTCAAAGTGCATTCAAACAATCCTGCAACACATTTAATGTTTTCTTTATGTGCATTTGATCTATAAAGTAGCGCATTTAAATTATATTTAAGCACATTTAAATTGTTCTACTATGCATTTAAGGCTTTAAATAGCCCACTTAAATTGTTCTACTATTTTTAGAATTTGATAAATCTGACAGTCGAAGATGTTTTATTTGTGTTTTTATGATGGTGGGACATAAAAATGTGAGAAAACCAGAGACATGAAATAACTGTGAGGACAAGGCTATAGTGAAAAAGATCAACAAAGAGAACATCAACCACATAAATAACATTTTGGAGGATTCTAAGCAGGAAGGTAAGGATTACGAACACTATTTTCAAGTAGTTGAATCTTGCAAAACAAAATTCGTATCCTTGAATTGGATTTTCATGCCTTGATCATTTTTGTTAAAATTTAAAATGAAAGGCTTAAAGTTCTTTTTTTTAAATTTTCTTCATTTTTCTTGGTTGTGTTGGACTAACAATTTTGAAGAAGAAGCAAAGGAGTTGGAACAATCATCACTAGGTGAGTGAAATCATGATAATTTCAATAAAAAAATGCCCCTAGCCTTTGCTAGCTTTGAAATGAGGTAATCCTTTATACTTTTGTGAATTTTTACTTAAATTGTGGCATTTTCACTTTGAATCTAGTAATTAACAAGCCTATTATTGTTTGAGGGATTTGGTAATAGGCCTATGCTCTTCACTTTTCAAGTCAAAATGTCAAACCTACCAAGTTCCTTGATATAAAGAAAGGATAAGGAATAAACAAGCATTAAATTCAAAGCCTATTATTTGTGGAGGAAAGTAGAAATAGTTGATTCTCATTAGATTAAAAGGCTTGGTTAATTGAACATTGTTAATTATGCTTGGGAGTGGAAAAAATAGTAGGGATATGCTCTTCACCTTTTGGTGAATCAAACTCCTAAACAAATATTTTGACTTCACTTATTTGCTTTCAAATGAACATGCTAGAACTATAGTGGGCTCGCCTCCTGAGAATTTTCCTTAACAAGGCCGGTGAGAGGGATAGTCCAAAGTGGGATACAATTTCCTTTTCCGCAATAATCCAACCCACTATAAAATAAAATGCATTCATCCTTAATGGGGTGAATGACAAAAGGATATCAAGTATCAAACTTCCTCGAGTAGTCATTTGAGATTGTGCAAAACTTTGATATACTGGTGGTGGAAGCCCCTAATTATTGTGGGATTAAACTTGGTATTTCTTTTGAACGAAATCATTACTAGTACCTTGTTTTTTATTAAGGTAAAATCAAGCTTTACAAGGACCCGAAACTAGAGTTTAATACAACAAGGAAAAAAGCATTAAAGAAAACAAAATGAAACAACTGTTGGAAAACCATAGTAGAGAACAACAGTTGAACAGTTCAAAAGATGAAACTAGAGAAAAAACCAACAGAAAAACATCTACCAGCCAGAACAAGCTAATTAACTTTTATCATCTCCTCAACTTTCTTCTGGAGATCTTCCAACTTCTAGATAGTTTCTTGCAGTTCCTTCAACTTTTTAGGTTTTTTTGGGACCTTTCTCTAAATGCGTCCTCTAGTTCTCATTCCTGACCCTGTGTTTCCAGCATCCTCTTCAATAGTAATAGTGGTTCTTTCCAGCATGTTCATTTTCAGATGGTTATGTAGCATTTTCAAATTCATTATGGTCACCTTCAGACCCTCTTTGTTGTGATTCAGGACACCTCTTATCATGCTATCATGGTTGTTGGTTTTAGTCTCTAAATCTTCCATCTTATCTTTAACCTTCTTACTCATCTCAGCTATACCCTCCTCTTTAGTATTTTTATTTTTAACCTTATCAAAAATCTTATTTTCCATTTTACCCATTGTAATGCCCCGCCAGGGAACCCAAAAGAACTTAACCTAAACATGCATCTAAGTTTGTATAATAATTTGTTTTTAAAAGTTAACATACATGATAAGCATCAATGTGGAAGCAATTACCATTAACTCACATAACATAAACAACCAACACATGTTACAACTCTCAAGGGTTCCTTGACGATGATTACTTAAACATTAATTAATAATATAGATTAGGTACAATTACAAAACTCACATAAAATAATGAAAGATAAAATCAACATCACCTAGAAGATAACATAAATACATATGGTACCATAAGGTATTCATAATAACCTACATCCGCTGCACATGTCACAGGGTATGTAATACATTAACCAAAAAGAAGTACAAATGATACTTCTGATGAACTGATACTTTGAAGATACAAGATCACAAGGAAGAAGAAGAGGAACACATCTCCAACAATGAAGATCAAGAGGGAACAACTGCAACAAGGAAGATCATCTAGCACTAGTGCATGAACGTCAAAATCTCAAATGGTAAAAGAATCACTACCACCCGACCTTGTGAACCTAAATGGTCCACTCCCACCGTGCTGAGGAGATAACAACAGATCCCACTCGGATAACAACATAAAATAGAGCAAGCAAAGGAAAGGAACCTGAAAGCTCTCTAACTCAAGTTGAAAAAGTAATAATACCATGAAAGACTCACTATTCCAGAGGCAACTGACACATGTAGGATAACTAGACTATGCATAGGAAGGTGTCATCATGTACGTCTAACCCTTGAGTCTCGTCCTGGTAATCTTGTTGGACCCCGGCACCCAAGTGACCATACACGGCATCAATGACTTCTCGTACAGATGAAGCCATTAACTATGCTAGACACACACCTCTCAAGGCAGCAAGCATCTTCTCCATTCCCACCTTAGTCTGTACTAGCACTAAGCCAGGGTGAGGAAACTTAACTTATTAGGTTCATTTTAAAATCTCTCAATGTTATATTATGTTATCACTTGATTAAGATACTTAACAATAAGTGATCCTGGTAGCCACTTGTGGGCCCCGACACTTATTGCAAGCCACCTCCTACTACATATCTAGGTAAACTACCCTAGGCTCACAGATCTCTCCTAGATCTAGTCAGGTATACAACTACGTAACCTCATATCCATTTTCACACAAAAGAACTAGATATGATTATAGAGATACCACAAACAGAATACAATATAACATGAGCCCAATGGTCAAACAAGAGTGATAATCAGATATAGTACACACACACCAAACATAACTGATAACATGAACATCTGACTCATACTCCAGCATTTGTATCCTCCTAGGTCTTCTAATTCCCGATATCACATAATGAAAAGAAGACACAACAAACACGAAGATTATAGCACTCACGCCATAAAGAACTGATATAGATCCAAGCATTTAAATTTCATTTCGGTACAAAATTGAATCTAAGCATATATATAATTAACTCACTTAAGAGAAAAGGAACATGAACATTACAACAACGTTACAAACAAAGAATATTCCCTAAAGATTCTCTATGGACCTAATAGAATGAAAAGTCCAGTTTCAGTAAAAATATATTATTTAATAAGCAATTGTTTCTTTTCATAAACATTTCCCTTTAATCAAAAATGAATTTACAATTAAACATTCTATGAATAACCCTAATTTCCCATATATTAAGTGGTTATAATTCAACTACATAATAACTCTTTAAAACTTATAAGCACAATTATTTTAACCAAATTAATTAAGCAAAAATTAATTAAACTTTAAATAATAAATGAAATTAATTAATCTAATTAATTAATTAAAATCTAAATAGACTGAAATAATAAACTATCCTCTAATTATACCAAATGTATAATTAATAAACAAAGATACAAATTACATAATTTATAATGCACATACAATTAATTAAATTATAAAATACATAAAATATTAATTAACAAAAATTATAAACTAAATAAAATATAAATTAAATTAACTAAAAATAAAAGATAAATAAAATTAATTAACTAAAATCATAAATTAAATAAAATTCAAATCTTTTTTTTTTTTAAAACAACATAGCATATGGTGTGGGGGGTATTGGGCCCCACCACCCCTGCGCATGGTACTGCCGCAAGTGGTGGTAGGCCGGCAAACTGTGCCTACCGTGCAGTACCTACGAGTACTGACGGCAGGTCAGTACTGTCGCGCATGCCTTAGGAGGTGGGGATGTGGTGGCCCCCACCTCCCTTTCAAACCACAGAATTTTTTTAATAGTATTTTTTTATTATTTAAAACAACTTCCTAAATATATATTATGAATTATTTTACATTGCCAATTTTTTTTAAACAATATAAATATATTCACACACTTACACAAATGCCTTTTTATTTCATTATATATTTTTTTTATTAAATAACATATTTTCAAAAATGGAAAACTAATGGCTCTGTGTATTTTTTTTTCCAGAAAAGGAAAAAGTACAGTTTCTCCTATTGCATAAGGTAATTTGTCTTTTCTTCTATTTTGTTTTATTCTACTATTGTTTGTGAATACAATTTCAATTTACTAGTGTTTTCTTTTGTCTTTTGCAGCAAATAATTTCTCTATCTTGGTAAATTTATTTTGATTGTCATTTTTGACAGAGAAGTATATTTTTTTTCAAGAATGATGATTTTTCACTCAAATTGGGTTTTTTGTCAACAACCCATTAATTTAATTTAACCATACTATAATACAAACTATATCAAGATTAATTTATCATTTTCTAAGAGTTCTAGGATGTGTTTTTAATCCAAAATCAGGCAGCATAACCCTGTTGTGCCAAGTATATATAAAAATACAAAATAGCAAATCTATGAGTTTATTAAAACCCCAAATTGAAAGCAATACCAAAAGTAGATCTAATCTACAAATCAAATCAAACATAGTAATTTACAGAAAGATCTATAGATGAAATCACAGGAGAATTCCTCAAAACCCCTACCTCAATTCCAAAGCTAGAACTTGAATTAGAAAGCCTGTAGAATGCTAAAACCCTCAGATCTGACAACAGAAAAGCTCCACCTGCAAATCTAAATCACAGTGCATGCAAATCCCAAATCCAAAAGCAAGCAATCTTCACCCAGAATTCAAGCACAATCTCCAAAAGCTCAAGAACACCAAGAAAGCACAAAAACTCCAAAAGCTCTCTCCAAAATTGCTCCAACAAATTGATTGAATCAAAATGAATGCTAATTCCCTCTATTAGGGATTCAACTCCACTAATCATGCAAAACCCTAGATGACTCACACAAAGAACTCCTAATCCAACTCTCCCTCTTTTGTTGAGAGAAATTACTAATTAATAATTAAAAATAAATATAATTGTGCACAACTCAACTTAGTCTCCTAAAGACAAGTTGTCACTTTTTCCAAACAAATCACTTACAAATTCAATAAAGCACATGTTTATAATAAAATCTATTATTAAATAATTCAATATTCCTAACACCATTAAATCATGTGATTTAATAATTTAATATCTAATGGACAATATTAAATTATATTTTCACATAATTAATTAATTAAAACCAAATATCCTAATATTTGATTTTTAATTAATTAATAATCATAAAATAACATAAGAAATAAATCTAACCTTATTTTCAACTATGATATTAATTTCCCAAATACTCACATAATTAACTTTAATCTAATTTTCTCAATTAATCATAGGAGCATATTTAATCATAAAATTCAACTATGCACCTAACAATGATAATCACATAAAATAATCTATATAAACATAAATCAACTATAATTAATAAATGAATAAACGTATAGAATCACTCACATCACCACAAATCAACTGAAGCCTAGCAAGATAAAATCAAACAAAACCAAAACCAAGCAACACCAGAAAGGGATCCACGAACTTTGCCAACCTGACAAATTTGAATAGGGTAGTCAATAGATACTTATCCAACAACTAGGATAAATGGGTTTGGGTTAGGGTTTTGGATCTGTGTTATCTCCCCTCTTTTACCATCTGAGATATTGCGATAGGGCACGCTCATCCTGACAATTCAAGGAAGATGATGCCCAGTACCTGTGAACCTCCATACAACACCCACATGTACATACATAAATAGATATATAACAAACAATGGCAGGGATTGGCCAATCATGTGGATCTCACAAGCAAGTAACTATGACTCCATCCCTCAACCACATCAGGCATGTCAAACATAAATATGAAACAAGCACATCAACCATACACATGCTAGTATGGGGTCAGTAAAATCATACGCCTCAATGATTTCTTAACATGTAATCAATCATCCTAGCGTAATCGTAACATTTATAAAATAGGACTAGGGGCGGGGTACTACACCCATCTTAGTGTTCATGTTTTTAATTATTTTCTCCATATCCTAGATATGGATTTTCATTTCCTACATTTCCTTCTTCCAGTCCCTGTTCTCATCCTGTATCTCCACATTATTCTTCTCCATGTGCTGAGAATCTTCCCTCTGAAGAGTAATAGGTTCCCCTTTGTTGTTAATATTCTCCAGCATAGCCATCTCGTCCTTACCTTCCTCCCCTCTTTTGAAGGTCTCCTCACCAGTATCACTAGTAGAAGGATAAATACCAACCTCCTTACCATCATTCTCTTGGCCACCCAAAATTCCCTCCGAAAAAACTTCATCATCTTTATAGTCCTCCTCTCTGGTATTACCTTCCCCCATCTCAGGCATGGCATTGTTCATTTTTTCCTCCACAGGGGCAATCTGAGAAGAGATAACCTCCTCCATGGAATGAGTGCCCTCATCCTCTTTCTCAGCACCCTCATTATTATCAGGGGTATCTTTTGTTATTTCATAAGAAGAGTAACTATGGGTACCTTTCTCTTCCTCTTCCACTTCCTCCTTATCTTCTCCATCTTCTTGGCTAATCTCCTCTTTGTCATCATTCCCCTCCTCCATCCACTCATTCATATCCTCTTCTTGATCTTTTCCATACTCTTCCTCTTTCTCTTTGCTTATCTCTTCCTCATCGGAGTCCTTTTCACTGTCTTCCACAAGAAAACCCTTTCCTCTAGTTTGATGCTTATTCTCTGACTCCTTCTCTCTGATATCTTTGTCACCAATAGCAACAAAAGGTTTTCCTTTAGTTATCTTTCTCTTTTAACTAGTCTCAGGTTCAATCACCCCTTCAATCTTCACCTTTCTTTTCTCCGTGATTTTTTTAGGGATAGGATCTAGAATGTTGTCCCTTATGTGCTCAGATATAAGGAGAATCAATCCTTCATGTAGCATAGGGTTAGAAGCCTTTTTCTTGTGTCTTGTAATGCTGCTATTCAGAGAACTTAAGAGATAGTAAGGGAAAGAAATTCTCCTTTTATGCCTGAAGTGGTTAGCAAACACAAAATGGAAATTATAGATTTTTTAATACCGCCTATCCAGGGTAAAATATTCAATCATGGCCTTCAAAATTTTAGCCCAAAACACATCAATATTAGAAATGTCCACATAGTCACCCTTCCCCTTAGTCATTAGGGCTTTCTCATCAATAGTTTTGGGAAAAATAGAAAAGGCTTCAGTACCAAGCTTATGATTACCTCTATGAAAATGGGTACCATCAACAGGTAAACTAGTAATATCAGCTAAGCTAGAAATGGTAAGCTTGAAAGACTTGCCCCAAAGAAACACCTTACCATTATTCTAGCCATCCGCAAACAAAGACATAATATTACTAGTACCTTGTTAAATTAGAAAGCCTACCTATTTAGAACCATGTTTACGAACCAATTTGATAAATATGTAGATTGTTTGGAGTTACTTATTGTTTAAAAACTTGTGATAACATTTGAAAAATTTCAAACACTTTATGTTTAGAGGGTCAAAAAGACAAGTGTACTTGTGGTTTACTTTTTTGAAGATACATGTAACAAGTGAGAAACATCCATTAAAAATCATCTTACATTTTTAAATATCTTCTTAAAAGAACAATCACCAAATTGGGGAAAATCAATTCAAATCAAACCTTTGTTGATGTTAGTTTTTATACGATCACATAAATTGAAGATATCATTAAAAGAAAATGGAAATTGTACAACACAAGAGGTCCCTGAATTTATATTTCAAACTCCTTTTATTGAAACTCAAGAACAAGAAGATATTCTCTCTAACTTGTTTGAAGAAAGAGTCGATTCAATGGCTAGAAACAATGAATTTTATGACTATGTTCATGGAGGTAATAATGAAGACCAAGGAGAAACTAAAAAAGGAAATTAAGGGACAAAGGAAACCACCAAAGAAAGAGCCAATAGGGATGCCCAAGATCCTGAATTCCTTGAGATAATGGGAAAACTTTTAAAAATAAATAAGGAAAGATACTTCCTTAATTTAACCCAATCAAGGGTCAAACTTCCTCATGATTACGATACCACCACACTAAGAAAATATGAGGAAGAATAAAATACACTAGGTGTGATGAATAAACAACTGAAAATGTTTCAAGCACAAATTGAAACCATGAAGAAAGCAGTCAAACTGAAACCTTTTTCCATTGAGGCTTAATGTCCATTTCCATTTGATTAGAATTTGGTTATGGTACCTTTCCCACCTAATGTGGTCTTTCCTAGATATAATAAATACATTGGTAAATCAAACCCCCAAGACCATCTAAGATAATTTTTTGCTTTAAGTATAGAATTCTTACACAATACCACCTATTTAATGAGGCTATTTACAAGAAGCCTAGGAGGCCAAGCCATGGAGTGGTTTTACAAATTACCCCAAGGAATCAAAATCTTTGATGAGTTAGCCTCTAAATTTGTGACTCATTATTCTTATAACATAGAGTATGAAATCACCATGCTCAACTTATGTGATACAAAACAAAGTGTTGGAGATTTGCCAACAAGCCAGTGTTGACTATATGTTTGTCATTGATCACAACATATGGTAAGTAGCATGCATGGAAGACTTATGTAGTAAGATTTGAGTATATGTAGCATGGACATGTTATCATCATGATATCATGGATGCAGAGGTTAATTGTTAGTACATACAGTTATGTAGCAACTTGTGTCAGTAGTGTTCCTAATAGAGTTATAGACAGTGTTCTGTGAGTGATTGTTTGTACATTTATCATGGAGCCTTGTGTGTTTGGATATGTGATGGAGACATGTTATTGTTGTTACATTCATGGATGCAAAGTTTGATGTGTAGTAGAAGTGAATTTATGCAGCCGCTATTCACCAGTTATAGTTTCTTGTGTTTATCCAGAAGAGTCGACAAAGATTATATTGGTACATGAGTTGCGCCTATCATTTCAGTATGCATGCTTGGATTAGTGATTAGAGAAGAGTTAATAATGTTTGGTTAAGAGCATATGATGTAATTTATCTTGAGGAGAAAGTATCAATTAATTTGATAGAGCCGACAGTGTGTAGCGTGCGTCTACATTCATTGATTTTGATAGGTCCCAGTTTGTGTTGCGTGCTTAGTAGAGCCGATCGAGATGTTATTGGAGAGTTTTATTATTTCTCTAATATAACTTCAAGGTGGTTCTAATAGGCCAACTTTATTATATCATTTAGAGGAAAGATACTTATAGCCGGTCATTTGTGATCGCTAGTAATATGGCATGGAGATAAAAGATTAGAGCATAGTAGAGAGTGTGAAGTATTGTGCCATCAAGAAGAGGCCTATGTGATAGAGAAGGTAGAGTGTGCTATTCATTTGAACTGATCAAGATAGTACATCTACCTCATAGTTCACCAAGATCTAGATATAGTGTGTATCTGTTATTCAGAAGGTTGCAGCCTTCACCCCTTTGAGCAGTGAGCTCTCGAACAATGTGTCCTCACCCCTAACAGGGTCAATCATAAAAGAATCCTAACAGGGTCCAACATTTGACTGGGTCACTATACTAAAAGCATTGTAAAGATCAACTCCTAACAGGGTTGTAAGATCTTCTAACAAGGATCATTATACACTAGTTCAATTTATTAGTGGGTGTTAATTCCCACCGGGGTTTTTACCTATTTGGGTTCCCCATAACCAAATTATTGGTATTGTGTTCAAGTGTTCTTTCATTATGTTTATGCTTAAATTTTAAGTATACTTAATTGGATAAAGAATTGAAACTTGTAGATAACTGATTCACACCCCCCCCCCTCTCAGTTATCTCTTGGGACTATTCTTAACAATTGGTATCAGAGCCAAGTGCCTCAGAGAGAGAGTTTAACAACTTGAGGTTGATCAGATGACATTGTTTAGAAAAGATAGTCCTAAGTTTGATGGAGAGAACTATCTTGATTGGAAGAAAAAAATGGTGACACATTTGCAGTGCATTGCTTTTGAAGTGGCTATCAAAGAAGTTAAGATCCCCTCTCTAGCAGATCTTGCAAAGGAAGATACTACTGGAAAGCAAAAGGATTTGTTCCATCAAAATGCAATATCCAAAGAAGCCCTTATCGACACCTTATCTGATAGTGAGTTTTCAAAGATAAAGAAAGTAGACACAACATACAAGATATGGAAGTACCTAGAAGACATGTTTGAAGGAGATACACAAGCAAATAATGTGCATAGAAAGACATGGAAGAAAAGATACAATGCATTAGAGATGCTACCTAAAGAAGACATCAAAACTTACAACCAAACGATTAATGAAGTTCTTGTTGGAATCAGGAACAATGGTGGAGAGATCTCGGAGGAAGACATTATGGATAAGTTGATGACTACTCTTACAACAAAGTATGAAAACAAGATCAACATCCTTGATGAGACCATGTAGCTTGCAACAAATTTAAAGAGAGGGACCTTGATCAGCAAAATTTTAGCTTTTGAGACTTCAAGATTGAAGACAGAGCCTAAAAGTGAGACAACCTTCAAAGCATCAGTCCATGGTAAGAAATCTTTAAACACTTCTGGTAATTTTGATGATTAAGATGAAGATAAAGAGATAGATGATATTATTGCTATGATTGCTAAGAAAGAAAGAAAAGGAAAAGGAAAGTGTGAAGGTAAGTTACCATTCAAATGTTTCTCATGTAATAAGATTGGTCACTTTGCATCTAAGTGTCCTACAAGAGTTAAGAAATTTAGAACTAATTACAAGCCTAAGTATACAAAAGAATGTTACTATGTTGGTGATGGAGTTTCTGATGATGATTCAGTTGAAGGTGAAATTGGATTCATTGTTTTTATGGAGAAGATATTTGATGTAATGGATCATGATGATGAGAAAAAGGAACAAGAGCTAGCATTGATTTCACAAGAAGACATAAGGATAGATCGGATTATAGATAGTGGTTGTTCACATCACATGACAGGTGATAAAGACATATTTGTTCATCTAGACAAATACAAAGGGGGCATGGTTAGATTTGGAGATAACAATCCTAAACCTATCATTGGTAGAGGAGCTATCACATTGGATAGAAAGAACAATACCGATGATGTTCTTTATGTAGATGGTTTGCAGCATAACCTTCTTAGTGTTGGGCAGTTGCTTAACAAAGGTTATTAGTTGGAGTTCAAAGACAACAAGTGCATCATTAAAAACAAGGATGGTGTAATGATTGCATCAGGTTCAAAGACTAAAGGTAATGTTTTTCAGCTTAATTCAGAAGCAAGTTGTTTTGTTGCTAAAGTAGATGACAATTGGCTATGGCATAAAAGACTATGTCATATCAATTTTGATAAAATAGCAAAGATAAGCAATGTAAAGGCAGTAAGAGATCTACCTAGCATAGCAAAGCCAGTTGATACTATTTGAAGGGAATGTGTGATGGGAAAGCATGTGAGGAATTCATTCAGAACCAAGCATAATTCAGCAGAGAACAAGTTGGATCTGATTCATACAGACCTATGTGGACCAACTCAAACAAGATCATACTATGGTGAAAGGTATTTCATTTTGTTTGTTGATGATTATTCTAGAATGATGTGGGTTGTGTTCTTGAAAGATAAGTCAGAATCATTTGAGAAGTTCAAAATATTCAAAGCTAAGGTTGAGAATGAATCTGGACTAAAGATAAAGTCTCTAAGATCAGATAGAGGAGGAGAATTCACCTCTGACAAATTCTATGAGTACTACAAAGAACATGGCATAAAGAGACTGTTGAGTACACCTAGAACTCCTCAGTAGAATGGGATTGCAGAGAGAAGGAATAGGATCATCCTTGATATAGCACACACCATCATGATTGAAGGAAAATTTGCACACACCTATTGGAGAGATGTGGTCAATACATCAATCTATACCATCAATAGAATACAATTAAGGCCTAGCACAGACAAGAAAACTTATGAGCTGTGGTTTGGTAATGTTCCCACAGTGAAATACTTTAGAATCTTTGGAAGAAAGTGCTACATCAAGAGGGATGAAGCAATAGGCAAGTTTGATGTAAGAAGTGATGATGGTATTTTCCTTGGTTACTCTACTAAAAACAAAGCTTATAGATGTTTTAATTTGAGATTGAAGAAGATCATTGAAAGTGCTCATGTTAATATTGATGAAAATTTTATGGTTCAAGAAAGATATCATAATTATGAACCTATGATTGAAGAAGAACCCAGTCCTTCCACTAGTGAGATAGTTGTTGAAGAGATGTTTGACAGTGTTGATGTATTATTCAATGACCCTAAAATAAGTGAAGAAGAAACTTAGAAGGCAGATGAGATAGTATCACCTAAAGTTCCAAAGTTCATATCTAGATATCACTCTACGGATGACATCATTGAAGATTAGAGTGGCAAAGTCACAACAAGATCAAAAGCAAAGAGTTCAATAGGAAATGAAGTGGTTAGTTTACTATCTCAGATTGAACCTTTAAGTGTTGAAGATGCATGTAATGATTTAGATTGGCATGATGCTATGAAAGAAGAAGTAGATCAGATTATTAAGAATGATACTTGGGAACTGGTCCCCAGACCTAGTGATAAGAATGTGATTGGAACCAAGGGGATATTCAAAAACAAGATGAATGAAGATGGTACAATAGTAAGGAATAAAGCAAGGTTAGTATGTAAGGGATATGCACAAAGAGAAGGTATTGATTATTCAGACACATTTGCACCTATGAGTAGATTAGAAGCCATTAAGTTGTTTCTAGCTTATGCGACATTCAAAAACTTCAAAGTTTATTAGATGGATGTTAAGTCAATATTCTTGAATGGAGAGTTAAAAGAAGAAGTATACATTGAGCAGCTAGAAGGATTCACCTTATCAGACAAGCCTAATATGGTATGCAGATTGAAGAAAGCCCTCTATGGACTTAAGCAAGCCCCTAGAGCTTGGTATGAGAGACTTGATGGACATCTAACAAAAATTGGATTCAAGAAAGGAGCGGGATATTGTAATCTATTTATAAGAGAGACATCTAAAGGTTTACTACTTGTAGCTATATTTGTTGATGACATTATCTTTGGGGGTAATGACAAAATTAGTGCTGAATTTGCTAAGGAGATGCAGAGCGAGTTTGAGATGAGCATGATTGGACCTATCAAATACTTTTTGGGATTAAATGTGCAGTAGACAAAGAAAGGTATTTAGATTAATCAGTCTAAGTATGTGAAAGAGATATTGAAGAAGTTCAAGATGGATGATTGCAAGCTAGTGGGTACACCTATGATCACAAGATGCAAGCTTATAAAAGAAGATAATTCTCCAACAATAGATATAACATTGTGCCAAGTCTATGATTGGTAAACTTATATATCCTACTCAATCTAGACCTGATATTTCTAATGCAGTAGGCATATTTGGAAGATTTGCAATATAGCCTAAACAAAGTCACCTCATGGTAGTAAAGATAATATTTAGATATTTGAAGGGCACTATAGATTATGGTCTATGGTATCATAATTTAGAGAATGTTGAGCTTCATGTATATACAGATGCAGATTGGGCAGGATGCATGGATGATAGAAAGAGTACATGAGGAGGAGCAGTATTTCTTGGTGATAAACTAGTCACTTGGACAAGAAAGAAGCATAATTATATTTCTCAGTCAACAACAGAATCATAGTATGTTGTAGCAGCTTTGAATTATTCTAAAATTATTTGGATCAAGTAGATGATAAAGGATTTTGGAATTTAGATTGATTATCCTATTATTATTCATTTTGATAACACTAGCACTATCAACATGTCAAAAAACCTCGTGATGCATGCAAAGACAAAACACATAGAGATTAAGTATCACTTCCTAAGAGAGCAAGTGGCAGAGAAAGAAGCCAAATTGGATTATGTGAGTACAAAGGAATAGCTAGTAGATATATTCACAAAGCCTTTACCAAAGTATACTTTTGAGTATCTCATAGAGAAGCTGGGAGTAATTCCCTTCCCTGATTCTGATTAGAGAAAGTGGAGAGAGCATCAGTCCTCAGTGACTGATGGATGGTTGACTACTCTACTTCAAGATTAGTACTGGTGCTTAAATCTTTGGCACCCTTTGTCATTGATGTCAAAGGAGGAGTAGTATATAGTCATGAAAAATAATATTAAAGGGGGATTACATACATAATTAATTAGTAATATATAGCAATAAGGGGAGTAGTATTCAGTCATGGAAGTAGTTCAGTTGAGGAAATAGAGAATGTTGAAGAATATTGCAGTAGATGGAGGATTCATCCTTGGGGGAGTTTTGATGAGGAAATGGAGAATTTTATAAAAGAATTTTTCATTTGGATTGGTGGTGTTTTTCATTCCATATGTTGCCATCAATGCCAAAGGGGGAGATTGTTGGAGATTTTCTAGCAAGCTAGTGTTGACTGTATGTTTGTCATTGATGACAACATATGGTAAGTAGCATGCATGGAAGACTTATGCAGCAAGATTTTAGTATATGTAGTATGGAAATGTTATCGACGTAGAGGTTAATTATTAGTACAGATAGTTATGTAGCAACTTGTGTTAGCAGTGTTCCTGACAGAGTTACAGGCAGTGTTCTATGAGTGATTTTTTGTACACTTATCATGGAGCCTTGTGCGTTTGGATATGTGATAGAGACATGTTAGTGTTGTTGCATTCATGGACACAGAGTTTGATGTGTAGTAGAAGTGAAGTTATGCAGTCGCTATTCACCAGTTGTAGTTTTTTGTGTTTATCTAGAAGAGCCAACAGAGATTATATTAGTACTGGAGTTGTGCCTATCATTTTGGTATGTGTTCTTGGATTAGTGATTAGAGAAGAGTTAAGAATGTTTGGTTAAGATCACATGATGTAATTTAGCTTGAGGAGAAAGTATCAGTTAATTTGATAGAGCCAACAGTGTGTAGCGTGCATCTACATTCATTTATTTGGACAGGTCCCAGTTTGTGTTGCGTGCTTAGTAGAGTTGACCAAGATGTTATTGGAGAGTGTTATTGTTTCTCTAATATGATTTTAAGGTGGTTCTAATAGGCTGACTTTATTATATCATTTAGAGGAAATATACTTATAGCTGGTCATTTGTGATCGCTAGTACTATGGCATGGAGATAAAAGATTAGAGCAGAGTAGAGAGTGCAAAGTATTGTGCCATCAAGAAGAGGTCTATGTGATAGAGAAGATAGAGTGTGCTATTCATTGGAAATGATCAAGACAGAAGGTCTACCTCATATTTCACCAAGATCTAGATATAGTGTGTATCTGTTATTCAGAAGGTTACAACCTTCACCCCTTTGAGCAGTGAGCTCAGATAGTGCGTCCTCACCCCTAACATGGTCAATCATAAAAGACTCCTAACAGAGTCCAACCTTTGACCAGGTCACTGTACTAAAAGAATTGTAAAGATCAACTCCTAACATGGTTGTAAGATCTTCTAACAAGGATCATTATACACTAGTTCAGTTTATTAGTGGGTGTTAATTCCCACTGGGGTTTTTACCTATTTGGGTTTCCCTGTAACAAAATCATTGGTGTTGTGTTCAAGTGTTCTTTCATTATGTTTATGCTTAAAGTTTAAGTATACTTAATTGGTAAATAATTGAAACTTGTAGATAACTGATTCACCCCCCCCCCCCCGCTCAGTTATCTCTTGGGACTATTCCTAACACAAAGAGATGGTGAGCCTTTTCTAGGGTTTCTCCAAATATGGAGAATGGTTTTCGCATGATACCCTCGAAGTATACCTGAAAAGGAAAAGATGGAGATCTTCATGAATAACCTAAACATGGAGATAAACTATAGACTCCAACTTTAATGTCCCCCCACATTTGAAAAGATCATTGAAAATAGGATAAAAATTGAAGAAGTGTTGGTAAAAAGAGGTGAAATTAAACTATTTAAAGAAAACAAACGTTATACCAACACTAACAATAACAATAACTTAAATAATTATAATAATAATAAGGGAGCCAACAAAAGCAATGATAAACCAAGGTTATGGTTTAAAAACACCAATAAGAACCTTGTAAATGATGGAGTCGTCAAAGCACACAACCTAAAGGCTACTCCTTTTAACTTATCAAGCGGGTCAAATCAAACACATAATGTCAATCAAATGACCAAGGCTCCTTTTAATAACAAAAACAACAACAACAATCCTTTCAATAATCAGAATATAAACAAGTCTTAGTCTTTCTTCCCTTCATTTCAAAGAAGGAAATTCACTTTCTTAGGTGAACCATTGGAAAATACTTTGAGAACACTTGTGGCCAACAAAATCATTGTTTTACCTGAATCAAGGCCATATGAGCCTCAAGTCAACCCCACATGGTGGAATGCCACACACTATTGTGAGTACCATTGAAACAAGGTACATAAGACTAATGAATGCATGAATCTTAAGCATTTAATCCAAGACCTAATCAATGATGGTACCATAAAGGTGGAAGGAACTCAAAACAATGAAGACCACACAACTTTTAAGAACCCTTTCTTGAATCACAAAAAGGGGGAAACATCAAATGCCAATGAAAATAACAAGAGGGGTAATGAAAAGGTAAATTTTTCCCACACTTATGACAACACCATAAATTCCTTAAGTGGTGGTGAAAATACAATCAATGTGATTCTAGTGAAAGAAAAATGAAAGGAAGAAACATATAATGTTGTGATTAAGGGGCAAGCATAAAAAATTACTTTATCATAAGGTGCCCCAAGAATCATTCTACCTAATCAAACATCCTCTTCATCAAAACAATACAATTTGGTAGATCAACTCCAATGAACTCCTACACAAATTTCTATTTTGGAATTGCTCAAACTTTCACCTACTCACAAAGAGATCTTAAAAAAATCCCTTGTTGAAACCAATGTGTATTTGAATTTGGATGTAGACAAATTGCAAAATATGGTAGGACACCTTGTTGCACCCCATTGTTTATCCTTTTCTAAGCAAGATGATATGTCCTTAAATTATCCACAAAATTTTCCATTGCATGTCAAGGTATTAATCCATAAGCATAAGGTTAAGAGAGTCCCCGTTGATGGAGGAGCGAGCCTAAACATCTGCACTTTAAATCTTGTTAAATCCTTAGGATATTCTAAGGAAGCTATAGACCCTAAAAAAATAACCATTAAAGCTTACAATTATGAAGAAAGGGCTTCTAAAGGAATAATAGTACTCCCCATTCGAGTAGGTTCTATGAAAAAGGAGACCATCTGTCAAGTCCTAGATCTAAAATTGACCTATAATATCCTATTAGGAACGTCGTGGATACATGAAATGCAAGCGATACCCTCGACCTACCATCAATGCTTAAAATTTCCTTATATGGGACAAGAAGTCATGGTGAGTGGAGATCTAAATCCATTCCAATATTGTAATAACATTAAACCCATAAATGATCCATTGGCTCCCCATAATGCAGAAGGATCTATATTGATAAAGATAGAATAAGGAAAAAGTTCAAAGGATCTTCCATCCTTAAAAGTCAAAGAAAAGGTAGAGGAAGAAGACATTGTTGTTGAAAATCATCAAATTCCCACTAACCCAGTTACATCAACTAAGGGAAAAGAGAAAGTTAGTGAGGAAAGTGCTAATGAAGAAGAAAAAGACCAAGAAAAATCTACCCAATTACACACCAAGGAGGCTCATTACCAAAAAATGGATACCATGATGAAGAATTTTGAGAAACGGTGAAAAATCAAACAAAAGGGTGTGGGTGAATATTCTTTATCTATGATGGATCTACCCTTATCTCCAAAGTCTCATGGAAAACCCTCTAGCCTACGTACACCTCATAAATACTGTTGCCATATTTTTGCACATTTTGGAAGCCTAATTACTAGATGAGCTACAATAACCTAGTTTGTGTTATTAGGTGGTCTGGCTTATATTTGTGTTCATTTCATTACAAAGTAAATGAAGATAAAAAGGGAAATGAACTACATCTACATCTACACATACATCTTTCTATGGCATTTATACTGTTCAAAGAAGAAAGAAACTAAAAAGAAAGCATCTATATAAGCTCACATAGGCCGTGAGCATAGCCATTATCAGAATTGATGGATGAGTGTAGATATACATAAAAAATAATTGATATGGGGGTACCAGACATTGCTTGGTTTTGATGCTTGGATCCGGCCTATCCAGTGAGCTCCTAAGATCCAGAACCTGCAAGAAACAAAGAGAGGAGATGGGTTAGATCCAATGGATCTATGCAATGGCTAGTATCACAATATCATAGAATGCATACATACACTTAGCCATGCACCTCTAACAAAGGTTGTGCTCAGGGCATGTGCATAAAAATCATCCAAAGAACCAAAAGAGGCATCATGTTTTCACTGACGTGTTTGTTTCATGTGCAGATACAAGGAGGCTGATCCAACAATGAATTCAATGAATGATCTGGGCCCTTGATGCGGATCACGATAGAAAAACCTCAAATTTTTCTATCAGTGATCGCATCAAGGGCCAAGAGCACACATTGTGTGAAAGAAGATGAGGAACATCTAGGTGATTCAACATCAATAAGGATCAATCAAACAACATGGCATGATAAGCAAATACTAGTGTAAGGATGCAACAGAACCTATGTGTTATAACATGAGCATGATATTATGATAAACCAATAAGGAGACGCCATGGCATCAAAAAGAATAGAACCATAATCAAGGCACATAGATCTATGTATGAGATAAGGCACACTAAAACATAGATATGTCTTGGATCTGCATTAATATTCCAGCAGGGCATATCATATATGTGATGGGCATGAAGCAATAACAACTCAATAATGGCACTACTGAAATAAGCATCCATAAATATACAACAAATCAAAGAGATACCAATTCAAATGAAAGAATGAATCATTGCAATTAAGCATAGTGACACAATGTCATTTATGATAACAGTGAACAAGACCAACATGTTGATCATCCTGGGAGCACCATTTTATGCATTAACAATCAGTATGAATGGTCCCTATGTTAGCATTAAGAAAAAGGCCAAATGCAGTAACAGTGAAGCATATAGTAATGAGTATAATTCAAACATCGGCATCAAGTGTCAAAGTATAATGCATGAGAGTCACGGGTTCTTGCAAACACCAAAAGGATGCTACATAAAAGAAACACAACAGTGAGCTTTCCTAACTTTGGTTGTCACCAAAAAACTTAACAGTAATATAGTTCATGCTTCACAGGGCATAGCCATCAAAGTAACACAATCAAGGAATCATGCCCTCAAAGGAAAAAGGGTGCAATCATACACACCATGAAATATGAATACATAAGCACTCCATCATTATGCAAAATAAGCACCAAGAAACCTCAAAAGGAGCCCGCGGGCTGGCATGATACAAAAGCATGCATATAGTCAAATGTACCAATAAAGATCAATGAAGCATGGATTAAACCACTGGTAGTCATGACAACACATTCCCCACCCGCGGGTAGATCTCACAATGATCACACTACTAAAAGGGTGAGACATCAATAACAATGGTAAGGCCACAATAGTAGTCAATGACAAACAATAGAGGCACCCAAAGGTCACACTATAACAGCAGATGGCTCCCCAAGAAGCTCTCGGGTCTCAATGATACCACCAACATCTAGCTCATGGGCTAGCACAATATATCAACAGTGAGCTCAATCAAACACTCACGCCATCAAAAAACCTTCGCAGGCTAGACACAACAGGGCATTATCATTACAGAGAACACCGCAACATCTTAGTGGAGCACAAACATACAGTGAACATCAAGTATCATGCCCGCGGCTTGACATGGTAAGGAGACATTATGTAGTCGTGCCTTAGCCATTTCATGGTCCCTTAAGGTTCAATGCCACAGTACATCATAAATAGAACAAAGTGAAAATGCCATACATGTTTACGGGCCAATACATATCAAGTAGGGAAAAATTGCGATGCTCATACACCTTCAAATTGCAATAGCAGTGCCATGAGATACAACAGCAAACCAACATAGCATGGTGCCCTAGTTTCCATCACGGGGCTTTGACCTTCAAGCTAGAATAGTGAAAACACTCGGTACCCATGCCCTAGCATTGCTCACGGCATAAATAATGATGCCCTAGGTATGAGCAAGGGTTAACAGAGTAGCATATGCCTGAGTTCTTACATGGAATTAAATATGGCAAGTTTAATGCCCTAGCTTGTGGGTTATGAAGATGAAATCCAATGCTAAACTAATCAACAGTAAATGCAAAGATTCTGCAACCAAATACAGAGATAGGCATACACAGTAAACATGAGATAGACATGGGGTCGAGATGCATCATAAATATATAGAGACATGCAAACATGGAAAACAATACATAGAGCAATATCAAGAAATTGCAGAGCAAGAATGAAAAGAGACAATGCGATATCAGCTACCATAGCAATAGTGCACCCAAACATGAATGAAAAAGATTGCCTAGAGTAAAGCCTACCTTGATATGCATGTTGCTGAGTTTTGAGTTGTTGTTTCCATTTTCAAAGCTACAGTGAACTGCAGTGGATTTGGGAAGGTTGCCAAGTGCCAAGTGTGGGTGTTGTGATGCAGAGCTTTCCATCTTCGAGTATTGTTTTAATGATGTTATCTTTTCCTCCCCTTTTAGGTTCGATTTGTTATACCAATGCCTCAATACTTTAGGTTATGTATGTTTATGGATATCCTCCCATTATTGGGGAGTTGATATTTTACATCTTTTTCACGTAACCTATAGTTTTCTTAGGGGGTTGAAATTTCATGTTAATGTTATTATATTTTTTAAAGATGTGCCTCCCTTTTGGTTGAGGCTTTCCTTTAAAAGATGTAATTATATCTATTAGAGGTCTTAGTGGTTTGTTTTTAATGTAAAAGTCATTGTTTTACCATTGTAAGGTGTCAGGCAAGTGGCATTTTTATGAGCCCTTGTCAAATATCAGTTATAAAACATGACTTAATGGGCGTGATGGTCATCTTTGATTGTCTATTTTTAGGCCCCACTTTCCTCACCCCTAGGAATCCAGGAATCTGATATTCAGACCATGATGTTGCCTCATGGGTCCATATTTTTTACTTTTCTATTCTTAGGAGGTAGTGGAGTTGAATGCAGATTCCTAGTTTTCAGTTCATATACCTCTCACTTTTGGTGATTGAGGTTAGCTCTTCACTTTTTCTCTCTGATATGAGTGTTGTAGCTCTGAGAGACACAATTGTATCTGTTTCTTTTTAGCAATAAAAATTAATCCTTCTTATTCTCCTACAATTCTGGGTGTGTTGTTGAAGCCATATGTGAGATTATTGTGATAATTCTATATCCTTAATCTGCATTTTGGATTCAAGTGGGTATTCAAGGATTTCTCTTAATTCAGTGGTGTAATTTGTGTATAATCGAGAATGTCAGATTTGTGAAGTTTTCTTCCTTCTTTGGATTATAGGTACCTTGTTTCATCAGGGATTGAGAAAGTAGGATTGAGTTGTGAATTAGATTTGAATTGGTACTTGTATGCACCCTAAAATGGTCACCTAGACTTTGGGCCCCAATTTAGCAATTTATCAAATCCCTTAATCAATATTTTCAAAAATCAACATTTTCCAAATATCAATTTCCTTGATCAAATCCTATTTTATCATTTTCGATTATGCCTTGGGCTAACCATTTTATCCTAAATCTTTATTTAATTAAAAGGAATATTTCCTCCCCTTTTATTAAATAAAAAGCCCCCACTTTTCCTCTTATCCTAAGTTGCACAAATAAAGCATCATTCTTATTTTATAAAAAAGGGAAACAGTACTTTTCATCTCATATGGACACAAAAGTCAACTCTTATTTTCTCATTGGAGGATACTTGTGCACATGGATTGCTCTTCTTTCAAGCTCCACCATTGATTAAGTCTTTTGACTCTTAATCTCCATGGTCCATTCCTTTTCATTTCTTATAAAAGGAGAGCTCTCTTCCTCATTTGGATATAGATCTTTTTTTATGTTATTGTTATGTTGGAGGTTTTCTAGGTCTATTTGTAGCTTTCTTTGAAGACATTCTTGCATTCAATCTTTGAAGACATTGTTGTTGCATTTCATTTAGTTTGCTTTCATAGTTGCATAATCATGGCATTCTTAGCATAGATTTCCTTTATGCAATAGATTAATTTCACATAGCCTAATTAGGAAGGTTGTAATCCTTTGTACTTGCACTTTCATAGAGTAATTTGCATACTCATATAGGTTGAATTGCATTACATTCATATTGATTTCATTGGAGATATTGGCATTCTTGCCCTTGTCTTTGATTTGGAATATCTCATTGTGTGGTTGACTAGCAAGGTCATATGCTTCATAGCTCTAGTTGAGAGCAAAATTCATAATCTTGCAACTCCATACATAGAGAGCTATGGATCAATTTTTGAGGCCTCATTCTTGAGTATCCTTGAATGTAATGATTCATAGAAGTGTGGTCACATTTTTACCATACATTTCTGGCACCCACCATGGGGTAGAGTAGACTAGCTTTGTCCTTTAATTATGCATTTTTCGTCAAGTTTTCGGCAATTTTTTAGCTTAATTCATAGTCTCTGGTTTTCTGTCTTAGAGTATCGCATGATACTTCTAGTAATATTGTGTGATATTTCTCTGTATGCGCGTGTGATACTTCACCTATCTGAAGTATCACTTGGCTATTTCAAGAACTATCACCCGATCTTGGATGAAGTATCACCTGGCTTAAGGTAGAATATCACTTAGACTTAAAATATCACACTGTTATATAGAACTGTATCATGCAATTATTCTAGTGTCTGCAGTGTGTCACCTGTACCAGCAAAGAGCTTTAATTTGAGTTTAATTAGCTGAATTTGATCTTAGATAGCTTGTTTTTGTTTACTGCATTTAGACAGAGTTAATTTGCATCTTTTAGTTAGATCTTGCTTCATTTCATTTAGATTTTGGTTTTCCTAACCTCTTGTTGGTCTAACAAGTTGTTTTGTAGGTGCTCTTGCTTGAAGGAAATTGCCAAATTGCATGCTAAAGGGCTACTAATGGTTTCTTGTAGGGCTGCCCCAAAAGCATAAAAATACAAAAAAATTGTTTGTGATTTATTTCATTTCAAGTGTGGCAATCTACTAGTTGTTTCATTTAGTAGGCACATAATATCTTGTGAAAGAGATTTTGAGGTGGTAGGAGAAGTATGCTCTTCACCCTTGTGGTGAACCAGAAAATCTTGACCCATCTTAAGATTTTTGAAGCAAGAGAGTAATTGAACCTCTTCTTGGTGTGTTTGGGAGATACTTTGAGATAGGGAAGTATGCTCTTCACCCTTGTGGTGAAACAAAAACCTTGTACCTCACAAGTGGATCCATTTTTATGTAGATTGTTAGAATCCTTTAGCGGGCCTGCTCTTGAGCAATCAAGAGGAACGACCCAAGTGGGGACAAGCTAATACCGAGCTATTTTGACCCACTATAAACTCAAGGCTATCGAGGACACAAAACCTTGGTAGACATAACACTTGTCTTTGCTTGATGTGAGTAGCTCATGGGATTGCGACCATGGGGAAAGCATTGAGCAAGAATGCTTAAGGTACTCTTGAGGCCACGAGGTCCTAGTCCTTTTTGAGGAGCAAGAGGGGTATTGTGAATGGAAGCCCTAATTAAGAACCATTAGATAGAGGCCACCTTATTTTAGCTGCTTAGCTTCTTGGTGAAAGATTGATCCAAGTGGAACAACCCAAATCACCTCAAGATACTCACCATATGTGTTCCTTTGGTTGTGTCTTTGGCACTTCCATGACAAAGCCAACATCTATTGTGGGTAACCATTTTGTGTAAGGTGAGGGAACATCAAGTTGTGGGCCAAGTTGATAAGTAATGAGCCTTGACTTTCTAGGATAGATATTGCTTGAAGTGTCTTCGATTATGTAATACTAGTGTTAATGTTCTTGAACATTCAAACAATTGGTAGTATTCATAAGGTGTTTTTCTCTGTTGATATCACAAGTGTTTGTCTTGGCAAGGTTGCTTTTGCCCTTGTTTCAAGTGTTTTGAGACATGTTTGATCTCTCACTATTTGCAAACTTGTCAAAATTCTACTGATATTGTGATTGAGATCGAAAACATCAACCCTCAAACTAAAAACTTTGATCAAACAGACCCAAAAATGCAAATTTTACACAGTTCTGGTCAAGAGTTGAACAATTATGCAACAGTATCGTGCACTTTGCTAAGAAATATTGTGTGATAGTTCACCCCTGCTGGACTATCACCTGACCTACCTGGCATTTATCACCCGACTATTGTGAGGTCTATCACCTGGTGTAAGGCAAAATATCACCTCAGTAAGAAGTATCACCTGGTTAACCTGGAAAGTGTCACCTGAGATTTTTCTATTGTATACCTGGTTTCAGTTATTTTGCAGTTGCTTTTAGTTGGCTAGGTCTTTAGGTGGGTAACTTATCTTGCCATTGGAAACCTGTCTTCACTCTAAATTCCTATTTTTAGCCCTCTAGGGGTAGTGTCATTTGATTTACAAAGTCACTTTGAGAAAAATTGCCAAGTTAGAAAATTATTCTTGTTGAGAAAATACATCTCTAGAGTTGTTAGTAACATTCTTGGAGAATTCTAGTACTCTTTTTGTCCAAATCATTTCCATCCAAATTCAATTTCAATTATACAACTTGGCTAAGTCTGTCCTCCTGGTTCAAACATGCAAGGATATTAATCCTTTGATTTAAGCACCTCTTTGATAGCGTTGGTAATGCCTTTGCAATTTCTATCTTACCATCTCTTTTTGGACATTAGAGAACTTTAATCATCCTAGTTTGGTGTTGACACTTTGAGAGGTCACCTTATCATCAAGAATCCTTTTCTATCATGTCAGTTACAACAAGGTACCAAGTGAATCAAGGAAAATGACCCCCGGTTGTCTTTAATCAGTTACCCTTAGTTAAGACTTGTCAACAGCGAAAGGGAAAAGAGCCCATTTTTTATCAATCCCCTAAGAGTGAGTCTGATGTTTGCTTTGACCCAAAGAGTCATCCTAGTGAATTGAGCACCTCTTTAGCACCCTTTTCATCAAGTATGGACATGAGTTACACCTTCACTAGACAAAAAAGAGATGCAATGAATCAAACTCTTGATGACATCTTCCAACGGCATAGGGGTAACACGATGTCTGTCAGGTCTTCTTCTGATAGTCCACTTGGATCACCCCCTATTGACACAAGATATTTAGATGCTCACCAATGAGCTAAGAGACACTATAGGAAAGCTCACCCTGATGCACGGTCACAACATGATGACCAAAACAACGCATCGGGTGATGCCCATATCAATGCAGCCACTATATTTAGACATTCAAGACAACCTTCTCCACTTAGAGACACCTCATGATACACAAGTGGAAGGTTAAAGAGCATTGAGAGAGAAAAAAAAGCTTTCTTGGATGCACAAGCTGCTCAGAAAGAAAAGTTCAAACAATTGGAAGATGAGGAACGAGCTTTGTTGGAAATCAAGAGAAGAGCCACCCAAGAAGAACAAGATAGGCTCTTGGCACAACAACTCCATAATCAATACAATGAGAGGGGTACTAATAGTGGGACCAACTCGCCCCCATCTACTCCCTCACCAAGTCCAAGAAGATGGTTAAGGACCCCATCAAGATCATCTAGTCCTAGAGGCAGAAGGACGTCTCGATATAATCATCATAGGAGACAATCACCTCCTAGACTTTCAAGACAACCCTCCCAATGAGATCATAATAGCTCTCAACATGGAGGAAGTAATGCCAAATTTTATGTTATTGATTTCATGACAATGCAACAAGAACCATCCTTCCAACAATATGTGGAGAAGTATGTGGAACAAAACAAGGATCAGTTCTTGGAAAGTTTAATCAATAAGGGTGCAAAAGTCCCATACAACTTTGATGTGGACCAAAAGATCAAGAAGCAAAACCCTTCAAATGATGAGGTGATTAAGCAGATGCAAAAGACTATGGAAAAAATGATGGCTCCAAAGAATACCTTCAACTTGGACTCCATATGTCCCAATCCCATTGACAAGAGTGTGGTTATGATAGATTTTCCTAGAAAGGTTGAAATCCCCACATATGACAAATATGATGGTAGTGGTGACCCCCATGACCATGTATGACAGTTCTATATTATGAGCTTTGAATTTCATCATGAGGATTCCTACCTTATGAGGTTATTCCCAAGGAGCCTTAAAGGCCAAGCTATGGAGTGGTTTACTAATATCACTCCTCCTGTTAAAACATTCAAAGAACTTTTCCAAAGGTTTGTGCAACACTTTGCATATAATCTATCAAGGTCAGTCACCATGCTTGATTTGTGCAAGCTAAAACAAAATTAGGGGGAACTCTTTGTGACATTTTTACAAAGGTGGAGATGCTTATGCTCCAAGTATCCTAGGACCATCCCTGAGGAAGAAAGGATTGATATACTTGTGAGCAATCTAGTGTCAGAATTAAGATATGAAGTTAGAAAAATGGTCTTTAATTCTTTTGACGTTATGGTAGAAACTGCATGTCGCATCAAGGATGTTCTAAAAGAATAAGATATTTTGGCCAAACAAAGTAACAACAACAATGGCCAAAACAATCACAACAATAATAAGGATAAAAAGAACTCGTATTGGAACAAAAATAAGCACGTAGTCAATGACGGAGTTGTTGACTCTCCACAACCTAAGGAACAAGGATTTCTTAATCTATCTAATGCAATTCAAGCTATGAAGCTGCAGACATCCTCAAATCAACAAGAACACAAGCCCAAGTATCAAGATAAACCTAAGTCAAGAAATAGGCAATTCACTAAGCTTGGAGACTCTTATGCAGATATTTTTAAGACCTTGATTGCTCATAATTTGGCACAACCTCAGGATCCTACAAAATTTCAGATACCTGATCCTAAACCTTAGTGGTGGAATGAAAAAGCATATTATGTATACCACAATGGGATTGGGCATGACATTGAAAATTGTTTTAAACTTAAACATCTAGTTCAAGACCTTATTGAGAATGGTAAATTACAAGTTGATGGGTTAACCACAAATGTAGACCACAAGGCCTTTAAGGAACCCTTGCCTAAGTATGAGAAGGGGGAAGCTTCTAAAAACAAGAATGGCAACGCCGCCATCAATTATACCTATATAGCTGTGAAAAATTTCATCACTATACTTGAAGTTGTGGACAATGATGTCAACATGATGAGGGGAAAAGATCCCTATGGTTATGATGTAAACTCACCTCCCATATTTGATGAAGGACTCATTGTTGTGCTTAGAGGTCCTCAATCTCAAAGGTCATCTTAGCCTCTCAATGCTGTTACTAGGAGTCAATCCCAAGGTCCTATTATTATTTGAGGTCCTAATTCTAGCAAATCCAAGCAACCAGTGTCCAAAAGTGTTCCTCCCAAGTCTACAGTTGGTCCTGATGTGAGTTACAACCTTGTCAATTAGTTACAGCGAACGCCAGCTTAGATTTCCATTTTTGAGCTCTTATAATTGTCCCCTAGACACAGGTGTGTCCTTGAGGATGCCTTGCGAGCAGCTAATATTCCTAATGCCATAGATGTTGATCAATTCCAGAACATGGTCAATCACCTTGCTAGCCCTCATTACCTCACATTTTCAAAAGAGGACGATAAAGCATTAAGCCATCTACACAATTTGGCCCTTCATATCAAGGTCATGATCCACAAAACCCATGTTAGGTGCGTGTTAATAGATGGGGGTGCTGGGCTTAATATTTGCTCTTTGAGTCTATTGACAGCTTTGGGGTATTCTAAGCAAGTAATTGACACTAGGAAGAAGATCACAATTAAAGCCTATGATGAAGCAGAGTGAAGCTCTAAGGGATTGGCTATTCTTCCTGTTCGGATCGGTCCTGTGGAGAAGGACATTTTGTTTCAGATTGTTGATGCTAGACCTTTGGCATATAATATCTTATTGGGTAGGCCATGGATTCACAACATGCAAGCGGTGTCATCTACCTACCACCAATGTGTTAAGTTCCCTTACAATGGAGTTGAAGTATGCATACCAGGGGATAGCACATTATCTGTTAATGCAATTTCAGCCAGCTCTGATGTCCCTTTGAATAGAGAAGCTGATAATTTTGATGCTGCTCTTGAGTAGTGTAAGAGTAAATTTAAATCCATAGACCTTGGCATGGGAGACTACCAAATGGATTCCTTCACAAAAATGCCAATCTCACCTAGGTCTTATGGAAAACCTTCATCTGAGAGGAACCTTCATCCTTAGCTATGACCTTGTTTGGGAAGTTTGTAGAATCCTCCATACCTAGTCATGAGGAGAAAGAGGAAGTAGCCATTAGAGATTGGATTTATAGAGAAGAAAAGTATCAACACAACAAGATTTTTGCGCCATCTCCTAAAAGCTATGGGAGAGGGTATACTTTGGTTAAAAACATGGGCTACCCAGGTCATGGCCCTCTTAGTCACAGGTTAGATGCTAAGGCTGAACCACTCACTCATGCTCTTTTTGGTCACAAGACTAAGTCAATGGTTGGCCTAGGCTTTGATAATGAAAAGAAGACAAGTGTCCCTATCCTAGCTACAACGAATAGTGACAGTGACTCAAATTATACACCCAATCTTCAAAACCAGCAAGACACGACTGATGATTGGGTGCCTTCCACCAATCTCCTTTGGGGAGATTTAGATGATTCAGTAGCTAAAAATACAAACACCAGAGAAGGTGATACCCTTCACAATCTTGAATCCTCTACATCAAGGCATCCCAAGCCTTCTTGGTGTAAACATCCTAGCAGGGGTTCAGACACAGATTCACATGAGTACGAGTGGGACTCTCTTTTAGATGAAATAGTTGATTTGGACATGGATGTTGTCCATACCTATAGTACTCAACCCGATGTGACCAACGAGTCTAGTGTAGGACTAGAGGATTGGACTCCTTGAATTGCCCTAGTGGACGATGCTTCATTTGATAGGACGAATCCTAATTCGGGTATCTTAGAGAGAAACTTGACAGACCCTAACTCTGTGGTCACCAGAGATAATGACTTTTGTATCAATAACATTAAACCCACCATTAATCTCTCCCTTGTTCACTACGACCTAATTGACTGGTCTCAACGCCATCAAAAGCCTCAGCTCCTCACTTTTCACAATGACTACAAAATAGCCTACTACTTGAATGCTCTTGAACCCGTAGTCTCTTCCACCAATGAACCTACAATGAGTATGATGGAGCTGGATATTAAGTACCTCAGTCAAAAAATAAAAGAAAAGAAACAAAAGAGAAATGGTTTTGATGGTGAAAACCACTTTGTGGCGATGTCAGAACCCAAAATAGTAAAAAGAAAAGATGTATCCAAAGGTGAAAACCTCTTTGAGGTGCCTAAGGATGGGGTACTTAATAACCTACCGAGTTATTTCCAAGACAGGTCATCAGTTCTTATTGAGATGACACAACCAGTAAATTTGAATATGGAGGAGGCTCTACAAGTGATACACCTAGCTCAGTCTCTGTCAGTGCAAGAAAAAGAGGCATACACAAAGTTCTTGCAACAGAAGAAAATCAATTTTTCTTGGACATATTCAAACATGCTAGGGCTTGACACTAATCTCATTATGCATCACTTATCTATAGCTCCCGAAATTAAACTGGTAAAACAAAAATTGAGGAAAATGCATCCTCACATAGCTCTCCTTGTTAAGGCTGAATTAGAGAAGCTCTTAAGAGCAGGATTTATTAGAGCTATCGACTATGCCGAGTGGATCTCCAACATTGTCCCAGTTTCAAAGCATGATGGGCCCATTCGCGTATGTACCGACTTCAGAGACCTTAACAAAGCTTTCCCAAAGGATGATTTTCCACTCCCTAACATAGACATGATAGTGGATATGACTGCAGGCTATGAGATATACTCTTTAATGGATGGTTTTTCCAGTTATAACCAAATAAAAATAGCTCCTGAGGATCAAGAAAAGATAGCCTTTACATGTGCATGGGGAACCTATTGTTGGAATGTCATGCCATTTGGATTAAAAAATGCAGGAGCCACATACCAAAGAGCTATGACCACAATTTTTCATGATATGATGCATAAAAATATGGAGGATTATGTGGATGATACCTTGGAAAAGTCTAAGCAAAGGGATATACACCTAGAAGACTTGGAAGTAATTCTAGATCGAATGGAGCAGTTTAAGTTAAGATTGAATCTGAAAAAGTGTGCATTTGGGGTTACCTTAGGTAAACTTCTAGGATTCATAATTTTAGCTAAAGGAATAGAGGTGGATCCCAAAAAGGTTCAAGCTATATTAGATATGCCACCTCCTACAAACATTAGTCAGATGAGAAGTCTTCAGGGATGACTCCAATCCATACAGAGGTTTATTTCATAGCTTGTTGATAGAGCACAACCATTCAACAAGACATTTCATAAGGGAGCCACATGTACTTGGAATGAGGATTTCCAAAAGAGCCTAGATTAGATAAAATAATACTTGGCTAATCCTCTAATTTTAATGCCTCCTATCCCAGGAAAACCATTGATTTTGTACATCTCAGCAATAGAATCTTCCTTGAGGGCATTGTTGGCTCAACTTGATGATACGAGGAAGGAAAGAGCCATCTACTACATTAGTTGTACTCTAGTATCTTATGAGATCAATTATAATAGTATTGAAAAATCTCGTCTTGCGGTAGTGTTTGCTTCCCAAAAGTTGTGACACTACATGCTTGCCCATACTATACATCTTGTTGCAAAAATTGATCCTCTTAAGTATTTGCTCAGTAAGGCTGCTCTCATGGGTAGACTTGCTAAGTGGATGATGGTCTTGTCAGAATTTGATATAGAGTACATTGAGCATAAGGCTATAAAAGGGCAGGCTATTGCAGATCAACTTGCTGATTTCCCAGTCAAGGATAGCATGCCTATTCAAGTAGAATTCCCAGATGAGTATATAATGTACATGACCATGCGTACTTGGAAAATGTTCTTTGATGGTTCAAATATGCAAAATGGATTAGGAGCTGGAGTATTGTTTATTTCTCCTCATGGGTACAACATACCTAAGTCTTACAAACTTTTGTTCCCATGCACAAATAATATTGCAGAATATGAGGCTCTAACCAATGGACTTAAGATGGCTATAGAGTGGAACATAACATAATTACATGTCTTTGGAGATTCACAATTAATTATCAACCAAGTAAATGAAGAGTACCAAACTAAGGATGATAAACTGATACATTACAAAAATATGGTTGATTCATTGCGATGTTACTTCACATTTGTGACATTTCAATAGATCCCTAGAGCAGAAAACAAGGTTGGAGATGCTATGGCCACACTAGCTTCACTCCTTCAATTGGAAAAACATGAATCAAGATTTGAATTCCTGGTGGAAGAGCTACACCATGCCATCTTTGACTCCTCTAAATGCCACGTCATTTGTACCTTGGTCACTCATGAGTCTTCCCATTATGATGCTATCTATTCATACCTTTGTGATGGCATCATCCCTGAATCATTTAACCATTTTGAAAGAAGAAACCTTATCCATAATGCCTCTCACCACACCCTTATCTCTGGTGATCTATATAGGAGGGGTTTAGATGGGACACTTCTTAGGTGCTTGGAAAAGGAGGAATCTGACCAAGTGTTAGCAGACATCCATGAGGGTATTTATGGTGGACATTCTAATGGTTTTTCCATGGCTCGAAGGTTGCTTAGGGTGGGGTATTATTGGCCCATGATGCAGATAGATGCAGTAGCCTTTGCTAAGTCTTGTGAAAAATGTCAGAAACATGGAAACCTAATTCATGCTCTAGGTAGGGAGTTGATTCCTTCTATTTCTCATTGGCCATTTCAGCGTTGGGCCTTTGATCTTTTTGGGAAGATACATCCCAACTCATCTGGTGGACATAAGTTCATTATTACGGCTACTCATTATTTCAAAAAATGGGTGGAAGCTGTGCCACTTTCTATTGCTTCAGGGAAGACTATCTCTTTGTTCATCTTGAATCACATCATTTTTCAGTTTGGGATACCTTCTAAAATAATTACTGACAATGGAGGTCATTTCAAAAATAAGGACCTTACACACCTCTATAAGAAATTCAAAATAAAATAGCATTGGTCCTCCATTTACTTCCCACAAGGAAATGGACAAGCAGAGGCATCTAATAAGACCATTCTCAAGATTCTCCATAGAAAAGTTCACAAGAATGGTAGGGATTGGCACTTGCAAATCAATCCAGCCTTATGGGCTTACAGAATGAGTATACATACTCTAACAAGGGCTACTCCTTTTTCCCTTACCTATGGTGTTGAAGTAGTATTACCTTTAGAAGTAGAGATCCCTTCACTCCAAGTCTCTCTCAAAGGTTTGATCACAGATGATGATTATCGTGCCATGAGGTTACAAGACTTAGAACTTTTGGATGAGAAGAACAAGGCCTCATTTGATCATATGAGAGTATATCAGAAGCATATGTCCAAGGAATTCAATAAGAAGGTTCGCCCTAGAGAGTTTCAAGTAGATGATCTTGTTTTGCGAGAGAATCCTAAGAACCAACAACATAGAGAACAAAAGGGTAAGTTTGAACCTAATTGGCTTGGACCATATGTCATCACAGCTGCTTTTGGTATAGGTGCTTACTTGTTATCTGATGAGGATGGAGAACAACTCCCTGATCCCATCAATGTTTTGCACCTCAAGAAGTTCTACCCATGATGCCTATTTCGTCTGGGGGCATCCTTTGTATATATTTTATGATCTTGAAAAAATTCCAAAAAAATTGATATATGATGCTGAAAAAATCCTAAAAAGCATATAAAGTCCTGAAAAAATACAAAAAAATTAAAAATAGCAAAAAAAATAGAAAAAGTGCCTGGGTGAAAACCTGGAAACAGGCGCCTTGGTAGCAAAAATACAAAAAAATGAAAAGAGAGAAAAAAATTGCAATAATATCCAAGTGGTGAAAACCTAGAAATAGGTGCTACTTGAGGCCTTTGCACCCTTGTCTCTTAGCATGTGTCCTCGACACTTAGCCATTCTCCATCATGACTTGACCGTATTTGACTTGGTTTGGAATTGGTCTTTATTTTTGTCTAGGGGGCATAGCTTTTAGCATAGGTCCTTTAGGTGTGTTTGTCTCTTGGGGCATTTCACATCAGGTGTTTTTCAACACCACCCCATAGTGTTTTTCAGCACTACCCTAGCGTCAAGTGTTTCTCAACACTTATCAGATATCCTACCCACAGTCTAGTATGATGTGATATTTCTCACTAGCAGATATGATACTCAAAGTTTGACTGTATGACCAACACACACACACACTTAAACCATTAACTTGATTGCAGTATGTTGACCTTATTTTTCTTTGTGTGTTGTCTATGAGGATTTCTTTGATGAGTGGTCTCTCCCTAAGAAGTTTTCAATGATGCATAGCTAGAAAATTGAGAGTATGCGAACATGTTTTATTTCTCTATCTGCTTGTGGGTATATTTTGTTGGTCCTAACTGTCCTTAGCATTTATGCTTGTTCCACTTGACATTCAGACCTACAAGGTATTATCCTTGACTATTTTGCGAGTGCATACTTATAGTCATCTTGAATTTCTTATGTCTTGATGTGAATATAATCTTGCCATAATAAACTTAGGTAATCTCACTGCACTAGCCATCTTGACCTAAATGTCTTTGGTGCCTAGGTGGGATTTCCACATTCCTATCTAATATAGATCATATTCAGATTCACATAGTTATACTAGTGTGCATTATATGATCTTTCGACACTACCAATAATGCTCGATGATGATAAATTAGATGTCTATAAGCATTGTGACCTTGCAAGTCAACCACTTGTCATAGTAGCTTGCATTTTTAAGTTCATGTTAGTTTTGCATCTTTGCATATGGAGAGAGCTCTCCTTTTATCTTTTGTGGACCTATTGGTCAACTGCGCTTATCTTTCCTTTTCTTGATCATGTCTTTCGCTCCTTGTCTTTCACATCACAATATGTTCCTGTTCATCACAAGGGGTTAATCATATCATCATATCTATATCAAAATGTCATTTTCAAAACCATGAGTCTATACCATACACATGAGAATTAAACATACATTTATGAGAGAGAATTTGCATGAGCACCTACATAAACATTTTTGAGCAATATGATAAGATAATATATATAAACTGATACATCCATCACAAGTGAGACAAATACACATGATATATCGAACATCCAGTAATCTCGTATATACATCAATGTCATCATATACAATACAATATGGGATCTCAAAATCTGGATCAATGTCTAATGATATGTATAAACATCTAAAACCTAAACCTAGACCTAAGAATGACTGCCACCCTCATGTTCTGGTGGTGGTGGAGGTGGTGCTGGATCAGGTACTACATCTTATCTACTCACTACTACAGAGTATGAAGGCACTCTCTGACCCTCTGGGACTGCCTAAATGTAGAGGCCATGATAATATGTGGCCTGAGCTACCTCCCTCTGTCTCTCTGTAATGACAACCTGTAGCTGCCTCTCCCTACGCTCTGTCTCAGCCCTCTGATCCATGAGCTGCTAATCCCTCACAACTATGGTAATCCTAAGCTAATGTATCTCAGCCTCGAGAGCCTGTATCCTCACTCTCAGATCATCCCCTCCTACAAGTGGATCCTACCTAATCTCAGCCTGTTGGCGAGTGGGTCTTGCCTCCTCCTTAGGGGTCACTCATCTCTATCCCCGTGGCCATTTTCGGCCACCTGATCTGGAACTCTCCCCACCATCTCTCACTCTCCCCCTCCCATCATCTCCTCCATCATCACCCTCATCACCACCCTGTACTGGTACCTGTGCATATGGTATGGTAAACTGAGGGAATGGGACCCTTTGTCACTCTGCCCTATATGCAGCATCTGATCCTGCATCTGCCATATCTGGGAGGTACTCCCAGGACTCCCTCCTAATGCCAACTATCTTTTGGATAGCTTCCTGATAATCTAACATGGGTAACCACCCATGTCCCTATGGAGACCCATTACTGCCACCCAAACTGTCACCACACCTGAGTGATGATGAATCTCTCAACTATCTCTGAGTGTCAGCCTACCAGTGGCTAGGTGCACAAAATGTAACTCAGCTCATCCTCTACATCACTCTAAACCTCGGCATCCCTGTATGGCCTCCATGTGAATGCAATCATCTCATCCAAAACCCATCTATACTATGTCACATCCCCAGTATGGGCATGTGATATAAAACCTACATATTTGTAGATGAACGGATATCTTCACTCTCTCAGTTGAACCCTGGGGCGCACCACAGCAATGTGCTCCCAAGCCCACACCTATGCCAGGATGGCACCATATGCCCATGTCTGACCATCCCTATAGATGATCTCATGCAACTCATGATACATCTCAGCAAGAATGGCAGGTCCCCATGCCATGCACCAAGGTCTGCCTACCAAGTCCACTATTAGTCTACCCCATCCGAGCGAGAATCCCTTCTGACTGTGATTAGTCATCAGGGCCTGTGAAATGATAGATGCTATAATGCATGGCACTGGAAAATCTCTGCCAAAATCATCTAACAGCCACTCCCAGCTGATGTGTCGATCAAGAATAGTCACATCCTAGAACATCCCCTGGATGGCTCGTCGCCCCTCAGTAGCATCCTAATCATAGTATACCTATGTCGTCACACAAAATCATGTCATTTTCTATGGAAACATTACATTTATGACTATCTATAAAGCATGATTATACTTACAGGCTCGTTGTGGCATGGTACTCATAGAATCCTATAAACATCCTCTAATGTGATGGACGCCTCTCCAGTGGGCAAATGAAACATGTTATGCTCACTATGCCATCACTCAGCTAAGGTTTTTAATAGCCCATGATCGGCCCAGATATATGGGAACCGCAATAGATATCTGAATCCCATAGCTCTGATGTTAGCATTGCTCGGATCATCTAGATCTTGGACACACCTCAACCCGGTCACCTTTGGCGCTCTGATGATCAACACTGGAAAGTTCTCCTGCAAACCATTAACCCAAGCTAGATGTTAGAACATATCATGATGGATGTCTACAAATTAGTATAAAACATCTTTAACACGTAAAATTGTCTGGACCCATGTCATTTTTGCTCAAAAATACTTTAAAAAATCAAATTTTGCACTTGGGCGATACTGCTTTTGGAACAAGTATCATGCAATACTTATTTCTATAGTAGTGTGATATACCTTTGGTCATGCGATACTTCACCTAGTATCATGTGATAGTTTTCCAATTATCGTGTGATACTAGTGTCTATATGCGTGCGATACTTTGGGGACCCGCGAAGTATCACGCGATGTTTCTCCCCAAAGGGCGCGACACTTCTAAAGTATCACACGATAGTTCACCCTAAAACTAAAATTTGAAATTTTAAAAATTTAAACATGTGCTAAAAGCATATTAAATGCAATAAATGTCTCAACACAAGCAAGTTTTTTGAAAACATACCGGGGCAGGATAGTGTGGAGGCCGGTTGTGCAACCGGGCTCGCTCGAATCGATGCCTGTGGATGGGAACTCCTGCTTGTTGGGCCATTTTCTCTTTCTAAAGCTCTAAAAATTCTTAAATCACTAAATGACAAATGATTTTGAAAATGACACTTTTTACCCCTTTTATAGCATTTTGACTTTTTTAACCAATTTTCAACACACCTCAGAATTGCGCAAAAATTGCACCCCTAGCTAATTTCGACATCCTGGATCCATTTTTGGACTTGAAATCAAAATTTAAGTTCATCTTGATAGTCAAAATCATGTTTCAATTTTTTCTCTTTCTTTTGGGTAGTTGACTGACCTTTTGAGGCATAATTCTTTGATGGAATTTCTTCATTTTCATGTCTTTCAAACTTCTAGTCTTCCATTCACCCCATTTCTTTTCTTCTAATTCATCACTGGGGCATGTTTTCACTACCTAATGGTAATCCTATTGTACTTCACCTTCGATTATGATCCTTAGTGCTTTGATCAACCTTTATCAATCTGCTATTCTCCTCTACCTGATTTCGATTTCGATTCTGAGGGGGCAGTACCTATTAGATTTAATCCTTGATTTTCTTGATTCAGCTATCTTTGTATGAGCTTTCACTCAGCTTGAGATTTTTATCTCTTATTTTGGATGTGATCCCAAAATGAACTCATGTCCAGAATCTTTTATTTATTTTTGTCCGGGCGTGTTCCCAAAATGAACACACATCTGAGTTGTTTTGTGATCCCAAAATGAACTCACATTCCAACTTCTTTGACTGCATGTGTTCCTGAAATGATCACACATTAGTCAAAGAGGGACAAATGTATGCACCCTAAAATGGTCACCTAGACTTTGGGCCCCAATTTAGCAATTTATCAAATCCCTGAATCAATATTTTCAAAAATCAACATTTTCCAAATATCAATTTCCTTGATCAAATCCTATTTTATCATTTTTTTATTATTCCTTGGGCTAACCATTTTATCCTAAGTCTTTATTTAATTAAATGGAATATTTCCTCCTCTTTTATTAAATAAAAAGCCCCCACTTTTCCTCTTATCCTAAGTTGCACAAATAAAACATCATTCTTATTTTATAAAAAAGGGAAAAAATACTTTTTGTCTCATATGGACACAAAAGTCAACTCTCATTTTCTCATTGGAGGATACTTGTGCACATGGATTACTCTTCTTTCAAGCTCCACCATTGATTAAGTCTTTTGCCTCTTAATCTCCATGGTCCATTCCTTTTCATTTCTTATAAAAGGAGAGCTCTCTTCCTCATTTGGATATAGATCTTTTTTTATGTTATTGTTATGCTACAAGTTTTCTAGGTCTATTTGGAGCTTTCTTTGAAGACATTCTTGCATTCAAGCTTTGAAGACATTGTTGTTGCATTTCATTTAGTTTGCTTTCATAGTTGCATAATCATGGCATTCTTAGCATAGATTTCCTTTATGCAATAGATTAATCTCACATAGCCTAATTAGGAAGGTTGTAATCCTCTGTACTTTCCTTTAATAGCATAATTTGTACTTGCACTTTCATAGAGTAATTTGCATACTCATATAGGTTGCATTGCATTGCATTCATATTGATTTCATTAGAGATATTGACATTCTTGCCCTTGTCTTTGATTTAGAATCTCTCATTGTGTGGTTGACTAGCAAGGTCATATGCTTGATAGCTCTAGCTGAGAGCAAAATTCATAATCTTGCAACTCCATACATAAAGAGCTATGGATCAATTTTTGAGGCCTCATTCTTGAGTATCCTTGAATGTAATGATTCATAGAAGTGTGGTCACATTTTTACCATACACTACTGAAGTGAACTTATTTCTCAATTGTGGTTCTTCTTCAATTTTGGTGGATCACCTTCCTTTCATTTCAAGTTGTAGTTGTTTACTTTCAAGCATTTTCTATCCCTTTTCCCTCCAAGTTTAGATAAGTTTCAAGTGATCCAAAGGGAAGCTGACCCTTAATCCAGAGGTCTATTCTTTGTTAGGTTACCCACAGCTTGAGAATAGTCTCATGTTTCATGGGATTGCTAGGTTCTACACTTAGCCATACTCGGGTGCAATCCCTAGTGACAACAAATACAATGACCATTTTTTAAGGGCTAGTACTTCTTCATCCATTGATGAAGAGGATAATGAAATTTTGAAATGGCTATATAAAGATGATGAGTCAAGTGCTCATGAGAAATGAATCTAAAACATTAGTATTCCTACTCATCAATATGGAAAAGGTTTCCAAAGAATACAAAAGATGGGTTATAAAGGACAAGGACCTTTGGGTACAAGAAATGAAGGGTTAATTGAGTCCATCAAAATGTCTTGGAGGGATAGCAAGGAGAAATTTGGATTGGGGTATCTTGAACAAGGATACACTCAAAAGAGACAGCCCATGTTTTATGACCAAATTCTACAATTAGGCTCACAAAGTGATGAATATTTAAACAAGTGGGAGTGGGATTCATTGTCAAGTGAATATTTCCAAGATAAAGAGGTGGATGTAGTTCACACTTATGCTCCTCACAAAGGTAAAGAACAAGAGGTAACTTCAAGATGCAATTATAATCAAATTTTGAGTTCTAATCAAGAGGCTCAAATAAATACACCAAATCAAGAAGAGGAATAATCTCAATGGGTAGGAGAACCCTATATACCATCATGGTTATCTACAATAGAAGAATCCAACAATAGGTTTAATCCAAGAAATTTTTGCCTAATAGAAACCCAAGAGAATTCAAGTGAGGAGGATTTTGAACCGAGTTCTCTAAAGCACTTAGAACAAGTGTATGTTATAGATTTAAGTGATACAATGTTCAAACCTTCCAATGAGGTCATGTCCTTAAGTCCTATCGAGCCAAACCAAAACATTGATCCCTTATCCCTTGTTTATTTGGAACTCATTGAATGGGATTCCCTACAACCCACTATCCATCCCACATTCTTGAATGAAAAATTGGGTCCCAATACCTAAATGTGGTTGAATATTATTATACCAATGAATATAAAGAAGAAACGATGAAGGGAAGTATCCAATCTCTCAGTTCATAAATAAGGGAAAAAATGAAAAAGATAAAAAAATTGAAAGAATTTAATGGTGAAAACCATAAAGTGGAAGCATTAGATCAAAAAGAGAAAGAAATAAAGAACATTTACAAAGTTGAAAACCCAATAAAGGCACCTAAAGAAGAGAGGTTGGATAATTTTCCTGAACACTACAAGGAATGGTCACCTATTTTGATAGAACCAATGGAGAAAATCAACATTGGATTAGAATCAGAACCAAAGGTTATCCATCTAACAACACCTCTATCAAGTAAAGAAAAAGAGGAGGTCATAAAATTCTTCAAGGAAATGCAAGTAAATTTTGCATGGTCATATGATGATATGCCCGAACTAGATCCAAACTTGATAATGCATCATTTAAATATCAAAGAAGTAAAACTAGTTAAACAAAAGTTGAGGAAAATGCACCCAGACATAGCACTTCTTGTCAAAGTGGAATTGGAAAAGTTATTAAAGGTGGGTTTGTTGGTTTCTTTTCTTTCTACTTGAAGATTTATGATATGATTGAAAAATAAATGTCTCTGACTCTTGTAATCTGCTCCAAATTTGACAAGAAAAAGGGCCAATTAACAAGGACTGGGATATTAGTCCTCCTACACTTTGAGCCTTAATGCTTAGGCAAGTGTACCTTGGATTCATTTCTTAAAGGAATTAGTAAATATTAAGCATCGATGTCCTTGACACATTGATTGAAAAATTTTGTCAGTTGTAACTTGATTGATGATGAAGTACTGCTTCCTGAGAATAGATCAATGTCTTATCCTAGGGCACAAAGTCAAATACAACATACATCAATAAAAAAAACTTAACTAAAACACACCCAAATCTAGAATAAGTGCTTTGCCTATTATTCCTCTCACTCTCACATTCAGACATCAGATTCTCACAAGAACTATGAATTCTCTAAATCTATCCTTAAGAATTTAATCCTTTCTTGAAGGAACTTAAAAACAACTTCATAATTTACTTTGTAAACCATATATTAACTAGCTTTGCAACATTAATATATAATAATTCAAGATCAAAACAAGAAGACATTCACAAATATGGAATTCAAGTGTATTCTCATTAAAAATTTTAGTATCAATACATTAAAAATGACAAAATGCTAGAACCAAACCCTAAATCCAAGCTCTCTCTATTCAGTTACCAATTTCACCATCCTCTAAAAAACACCACAAGCTGTTATATGTAGTCACTAATCATCTTGGGATCCCTAAAAATTAGGATGCAATAAACTACATATGACTAGGACAGGGTTAGGATTTCCAACAACCACACCAACCATATTCAATCAAGAAATTACTGCATAAAAGACATGCTAGGCAATCCAGAGCAATCAGGTCCAAAATTATCTTCATTTATGGCCAAAATCTCAACTGGTACATTAGAGACTAGAAATTACATCATTTTAGCTCCCTATTTACTTCACCTACATCATAATTAACATGACTTATTCACCCATTCTCCATGACATGGACATCCTCCATAGACAAGCATCATTTCTAGACCATACTATGATAGTGTACATGATCAAATTGAATAGATCAGCCACCCATGCATTTAATAACCAATCCTTTACTCGTAGAAAACCCCTAAAAAAATCAAATCTTTGGTAGCAACGTTCGATCAATTAAGTTTAAAACATGGCCGCCGATCTCTATCCTTTCCTAGCACATCGGACGATCATTAAAAATTGACAATAGTAACTCTTTAAAATTATCGAGCCACATCATCACCATTTGGAAATCAATCAAAACTAAGCACATCAGCAACACCTGGAAACTGGACCCTGTTAGGATTAACAAGGCAGAAATAACAATTATGTGCAAATATAACTAATATCAGAAAATAATAAACCACATAGAAGAGAACACAAGACACAAAGATTTAACGTGGTTCACCCAATCCCTGGGCTACGTCCACCAATAGTGAGTCCAATATTATTATTATCCAGTGATTACAACTTGATTACAATCTGTAATCCCTTACAACTCAATTTCACCGCAAGTACTAAAATCATCCATCATGAAATCCCTAACCCTAAGCCATATTATACAATATTTTTGCTGCTTTAGGGTTAAAATGAGTTACAATATGTCAGCCCAAAATAACTAAAAAGTGTACAGTACTTTCCTATATAGTACTTTCCTGATTAGTCACCACAAGCTAACAATCTCCCACTTGGTGACTGATCAGTATCCACACTATACTAAAAAACCTCCCACTTGGAGACTGATCCTATAGCAATACCACTACCATATGAGGCTCCCACTGGATCGAACTACCCGAGACTTAGTTGTTCCTTTATTTTGTTCAGTCTAGAAGACCAACTGAAGCTGAACATGAGTTCAACTTCTCCCTTGTTACTACCTTTGTAAACATATCTATTGGATTATCATCAGTATGAATCTTTTCTAGCCTTAACGTCCCATCATCCAAAACTGACCGAATGAAATAATACCGCAACTGTATGTGTTTTTTCTTTGAGTGCAAAGCAGAATTCTTTGCAAGGTCAGGAGGAAAAGTGTACAGTACTTTCCCGGATAGTACTTTCCTGATTAGTCACCACAAGCTAACAGACCCACTTTGACCTTGACAAGCACCTTTAACCTTAAGTCATTTGGAGATTACGCGACTAAAGGCTTCACTTGATCTTGACACATTTTACTTAACCTGGGTCTGGTCTGGAGATTGGGCGACAAAGGCATTTGCGTGATCTCTAAACATTTTCTTTAACTATGGTTTCATCAAGAGAACAAATGCCAATCGTCGATCCTTGCAATCATCCACGGTCCTCATTTGATCACTAAATGTTTTTAGACTTGACCGCTTCATTACAAGATTCAATGACAGAAAGAAAACTTAACTATTTGCCAGATCGCTTGATGTTAGGAACATAGCTGCCAAGATCAGGAGAACACACAAAAACTCAGTCGCCAAGTCACTGAACAAAAATCACTAATTGCCAGAAATTAAGAGATAATGCGAATAAAGGAAAATAAAAGGCATGTGCACAAACCAGACTTAAGTGGCCCAAAAAAGGTAATGGAGAAATAGATTTGGCTAGGGTTTTGGACTTAGACAATTTTTATGAAATCCTTGGACATGGATAAACCCTATTTCTCAGACCTTCAAACTATAATATCTCTCTAGTTTTTGCATTTAAGCACATCCAACACGATCTTGACTAAAACTTATACACATCTCAAAGTACCCTTGATTTAGTTTGCAAGCTATAAAACATCATACATCTTCTTGACTGATCAAAAATATGTTGCAGCAGGACATACCAACTTTACAAGATTTTTGCAGGATAAGACCATTTTCTTAAGATTTTGCATTTTACAGGAAAATGGGCTAACATGGTTCATAAGAGAAATCAGCTATGTTGAGTGGATATCAAACATTGTGCTTATTTCAAAAAGAAGACAAATCTATTATAATTTTCATGGACTTTTGAGATCTCAACCTCGCATGTCTAAAGGATGATTTTCCTTTTCCAAGCATAGACGCTATAGTAGATTTGACAATGGATCACTCAATGTTCTCTCATGGATGGATTTACTAGCTATAACCAGATTAAAATTGCACCTGAAGATCAAGATAAAACAACTTTCACATGTGCATGGGGGACATTTTGTTGGAATTTTATGCCCTTTGGTCTTAAAAATGCAAGAGCAACATATCAACAAGCCATGACTACCATATTTTATGATATGATGCATAAATTTCTAAAAGATTATGTGGATTACATACTTGCAAAATCCCATTGAAGGGAGCAACATCTACCTATTCTAGAGAAGATAATCACAAGGTTGGAGTAGTTCAAAGTGAGACTCAATCCAAAGAAATGTGCCTTTGGGGTACAATCAGGAAAGTTGCTAGGGTACATAGTGTTGGCTAAAGGAATAGAGGTAGACCCCACAAAAGTCAAAGCAATAATGGAAATGGGGGCACCTAGAAATATAATCCAAATGAGATCACTCCAAGGGAGAATTCAGTCAATCAAAAGGTTCATATCAAAATTAGCAAAAAAGTGTCATTCTTTTACTCAACTCCTTCATAAGGACACAATATTTAGATGGGATAATAAGTGTGAAGAAACTTTCACATTACTTAAAAAGCACCTAATGAATCCACATACTTTTATGTCATTGTTTGGTGTAAAATATGGATAGGGTTTTAGAACAATGGGGGTTTGTATATAAAAGAGACCCTAAACCAATATTTAATACAAACATGAAATTCTAATGATAAGGAATATAAATCTGGAAGTGCTTGCAAAGAATAATGAAATCAGATAAAATGAAATACATACCTCATAAGATAGCAAATATGAAAATACCTATTTTCTGGTGTTTCTACTGAGTTTCTCAAAATTTTGCAACCGGATCTGGAATAGAAACACAAAGATGGAGAAAACCCAGAAATATTTTCCTTTTATGAGCCAGGTCAACCTTGACCTAAATACGGGGGCGCAATGTTACCTCTTTATGTCGACCTTGACTTGCACTACTCAGACAGAAATTCTATTCACGGATCCTAAAAGTTTACTGAAAAGGGTATCCAAATTAGCTCTTCAACTCTCGAAACAATGACTGTAGATATCTGAAAATGGTGTTTTTGGGTGGCTATATAAGGTTTTGCCTTAGTCAAATCCCTATTTTGGTGATTTCCACCTCCACAAATAGTCGGATGTAATAAAATATGTCTGTTGCTCATAGGAAGAGCTTTGAATGTGCAATGTCAAGATCTAATCCTCTAGATTAAAACCCTAGCATGAATTGAAATGAGAGAGAAATGCATAGATTTAAATATGATAAATAAATCATACCAAGCCCCCACAGCTAAATTACTCCTACCAAACTCACTATTTGTAGTTGCTACCCCATGATTGTATCTTTGGAATGCTTGAATATTGAAAATGGTAGATCAAGGAAGAAGGAATCTTTCTTGCTCCAAATGATTGTACACAATAACTTATCCACAAAATGCTTTCTTTCATCAAGGCATTATCATATCTTGTTCTCCTATATCATCATCTTGCAATCTTGCGTCATCATTTCATCATTATGTCATCTCCTCATAACTTCTTACTTGTTGAAATGAAGGCAAAAGAGAGTGCTTATATAGATATTTCAAGGCAATGCTCCTCGAGAAATTTAAAGGCCCCTAATTCAAATTTCACCTTGAATTATGGTCCAATCACAATAGCCAACTAAGGAGAAATTGTATTAAATGAATTTTAAATAAAAACCCTTCAGCATTTGAATATGAAGGCTCATTTTTAATTTAGGGCTCTGCTATGATCCAAATTTGAAAGCAGGAACCAAAACCTAACAAAGGTCAAGGTCAAACTTGGTCAGGGTCAACCTCGACCTTGACCTGAGGTTTTAGGCCAATCAACTTAGAGTTTTAGTGAAGTTTTTGGGTCGGCTAGAGACTTAGAATGATGGGAAAATATAATAGAATGATGGAAAAGGGCATAGAGGCCTATAAGAAATGTGATGAAGGCTAGGAGGATTAGTGCATAGGTCCTACCTAAAAAATAGAGCCACAAAGAAGGAAATCAAGGAGAATCCTCAGGATCCTAACCCTGATTTCACCTAAAAATGAAGAATCAAGTGTAGATGCATCCTAAATGCAAATCTATCATGAAAATGCACTAAATGAGGGTACTAAACCTACCAATATGGAAGTGATTCCATTTTAAGATGATACATTTAGCCCCAACTTTAGCTTAGATATGACACTACATGAATATGCAAGCTAAAGTAAGAAAACATCATAATAAATAAAAAGGATATAACCAAGTCCTCAATGTAGAGATCCTATAAAAAATCATTAGTTTTCGCAACCTAGAGCACACAAGCTTAATTAAAATCCATAAATCACCTAAGACTTACTAAAATGAAATTGAGAAGTGCATAGATCCCTTTATGCCCCCTATTTTGGCTTTCTACTTCTGAAGGGTGAGACAAGGTGATAAGGATAACCCTATACACTAGATATGCAATTTGTTGAAAAAGGCATTTTCCTAAACTAGTTAGAAGGATTCCTACCCTTTCTAAAATTATTCAAGGAGTTAGGTATCTAAATCATGATTCCAACTCCGTAGAGAACACTGAAAACGGAGCTAAAAAACTCAAGTTATGATGAAAAGAGTGAATGTCTATCTAAAAGCATATGAAGGGAAATTTGAATTTAACATAAATAAACCCTAACAAAAACCCTAATAAAAACCCTAATTTTGATCTATAAATAAGGGAAAAGAGCACATACCTACTCATTCTTACCATTTGTAGATTTTAGGAGAGAAAGTAAGATGTCGAGCAGAGAGAGGAGAGAACAGAGGAAATAGCAAATAGGATGCCCCTAGCTGATAGTACTAGTGTAGATGTGCATGTTGTTCATGCATCACCACTCAGATCACAAAAACCTCCACACGCCCATATAGAGACACCACCTCTAAGACCTATACATAGCAAGTGTGGAGAGAGTAGTCACTCCATGCCCCCACCATCCAAACCCTTCAATGATACCCATGAGGGAGATCCAGGTATAAAACATGTATTTGATTTAAATATTTAACTTAATTTGTGAAGAAAAAGGACTAAAAGATAAATATATTTTAATTCAGTAGCTAGCATAGTGGAGTGGAGGAGCTATGTATCCAAGGTCCTAAAGGATACATGTCTTTCCTACCAACTACTAGCCATCGAGCAAGAGTTCCCCATTGGTCACAGAGATCTTGGCAGGCATGTTGATATCTTTTCTTGTGTCTAGCGAGAGCTGAGGTTATGTACAGAAAGAGAGGAGAGGCTAATGACTAACCTACATAAATCACATGAGTGCGTATATGAGCTTATCATATCGAGGAGCCACTCACGGACTACCATACAAAGATCTTCACCTTCTCATCATAGGTCAGAGAGATCTGGGAGACATCGACCACGAAAGCATAGGGATAGAGAGAGTGATAGATATAGGGCTTTGTGCCACATATGTATCAAACTCAAAAGAATTTATAAATGAAAAACTCTCTTTTCTAGTTAGTTTTGTGATTGATTACTATATTTTCACCAATAACATAAAACTTAACAGAAAGAAAGAACATGTATAAATGTACTCAAATGTAATTTGCTAAAATCACATAACCTATAAAACAAACATAGTTATTTTACAAGGAATACATAAATACATAAGGAAAGAAAGATGTACTAGGGATAATAACATTTGAGATGTATAATATTGATAGGTTCCTTAAAAGGCACACCATCCATATTAGCAATTTTGTAAGCACCTGAACCAAAGTCCTCAATTACAACAAAAGGTCCAAGCCAATTAGGGATAAACTTTCCTTTTTCACCAGGTAAAGCATTCACATTTCTTTGATTCTCATATAATACTAAATCACCCTCTGGAAATGATCATTCAATTTCCTTATGATTATACTGCTTCTAAAGTGATTTACGATAAGCCTTTATATGTTCCAAAGCATTTATTCATTGTTCATCCAACATTTCTAATTATTGTAATTGTTGTTCTCAAAATGTATCTTTGTCAATTATCCCATGAAATGAAACACATAAAAAGGTATTTCCAATTCCAAAGGCATAATAGCATCAGTACCATAGATAATATTATAAGGAGAAGTACCCGTGGCAGTACGAACACTAGTCCTGTAATCCCATAAAGCATAGGTAAGTTGGATATGCCAATCTTTTGCATGCTTATTAATTATTTTCCTCAGAATTTGTTCAATGACTTTATTTGATGCTTCAAATTGACCATTAGATTGAGGATAATAAGGAGTCAAAAATCTAAGTTGAATTTGATATTTCTTCAAGAACTTCATGACTTCTTTATTCGTAAAAGATGTACCATTATCTAAAACTATCATCAAAGGAATACCAAATCGTGTTATAATATTCTTAAGAATGACATCATAAATAACATCTGCAATAGTTGAACAGAGAGGGACAACTTCCACCCACTTCATAAAGTAATTTGTAGCTTTTAGGATGTACGTATGTCCTTGAGAAGAAGCTGGTGAGATTTTTCCAATAAGATCAAAACCCCAAATACTAAAAGGCCATGGAGTAACTTGAATACGAAGCTCATGAGCAGGAGCATGAATCAAATTACTATGTTGTTGACATTGAGGACATTTCTTAACAAACATGAAAGAATCTTGTTCCATTTTTTGCCAATAATATCCTATTCTAAGAAGTTTATTGACTAAAGATTTTCCACCAAAATGTCCCCCAAAAGAACCAGAATGAGCTTCTACCAAAGCTACTAGAATTTTGGTTCTACCAAGACATCTTAATAGAAAACCACATCTTAATAGAAAACCATCATAGGAGCATTTGTAAAGCGTATCTCCTAAAATGATATAACATGTTGCAAGCTTCCTAATATGATTACATATGTTCCTTGTTGTTGGTTCAGGAAAAGTACCATCTTTCAAAAAATAAAAGACATGAGAATACCATTCATACAAGTGCAAATTGAAACAATCAAAGGTAACCTTATTGGAAATTGCAAGGTTTTTAAGAGTATGTATAGTAAATTGAAAGTTTTTAGTGTTATTCTCAAGACAAAGCAAAGAAGTTGTGTGTTCCATGGCATCTGTATGTCGATTATCTTTCCTAGGTAAAGTATGAATCGTATAAGAAGAGAATTTTGAAAGAACATCAAGAGCCAAATCTCTATATTATGTCATTTTATCATTCTTAGTATGATAAACTCCTTTAATCTATTCCATAATCAATTGCAATTCTCTATAAATTTCCAAGTTTTTAATGTTAAGGGATGAAGCTGCTCGTAAGCCAGCTATAAGAGCTTCATACTCAACAATATTGTTAGTACATGGAAAAGTCAATTTATATGATAGAGTGATCAACTTTTTCATAGGAGGGATCAAGATAATGCCAACACCAGAACCTATCTTGCATCTAGATCCGTCAAAATATAACTCCCAAACATCATCCTATTTAATAGCTAGAATGTTTTCATCGGGGAATTCTATTGAAGTAAAGCATGTATCGAAATGAGGACAAGGAGCTTCAGACAAATAATCTATTAAAGCTTGTCCTTTAATTGACTTTTGAGAAATAAAATTAAGATCAAATTCTGTAAGTAACATCACCCACTTTGCAAGACGACCAAAGAGATCAGTTTTTGAGAAAAGATGTTTCAAAGGATCAAATTTAACAATCACATTGACTTCGACATTTAATAGATAATGCCTAAGTTTCTGACAAGCATAAACTAAAGCTAAGAATTTTCTTTTCAAATCTATATATCTTGTTTTGTAATCAAGGTAAGTCCAACAAATGTAGTACACAGGTCTTTCCTTACCTTAACCATCATGTTGAGACAACAATGCACTCACCACATTTAGAGTGGCTGAAGTATACAGATAAAAGGGTCTATCAAATTAAGGAATTTGTAAAAGAGGAGGATTGATGAGATACTCCTTAAATTGTTCAAAGGATTGTTTACATTCTTCATTCCAAGAGAAAGTGGTATCCTTTCTAAGAAAGGAAGTAAAAGGAACAATTCTATCATCTAAGTTGGAAACAAAGCGATGAATAGCTTGAATTTTCATTGTTAACATCGTAACTAAGAAATGTTCTTAGGAGGAGGCATATTAACAATATATTCAATCTTTTCAGTATCTACCTCTATGCCTCACTTAGATATTATAAACCCCAATAATTTATCGAAATCAACTCCAAAGACACATTTCTTAGGATTCAATCTCATATTATAACTTCTAATCCTTTCAAATATCTGTCGTAAAATACTAACATGACCTCCTCTTTGTATAGATTTTTCCAAGATATCATCCACATAATCCTCAAGAATCTTATGAATTTAATCATGAAAAATCAAAGTCATGGCTCATTGATAAGTTGATCTCACATTTTTTAATCCAAAAGGCATCATGAACCAACAAAATGTTCCCCAAGATGTTACAAATGCGGTCTTAAATTGATCTTTAGGAGGAATAAAAATTTAATTATAGCCCAAAAAGCTATCCATAAAAGATAATAAAGCATGACCCGTTGTTGAATCCATCATCATATCAATATTAGGTAATAGGAAATCATCTTTTAAGAATGTTTTATTTAAATCTCAGAAGTCAGTAAACATTCTTATCTTATTTTCTCCTTTTGAAATGGGCACAATGTTTGAAATCCAATTTGAGTAATCAATAGAGTGGATGAATCCAACTTCCAATAATATTTCAATTTCAGCCTTAACTAATAAGGCAATTCTTGGATTCATCTTTCGAATTTTCTGCTTCACAAGTTTAACATTTGGTTTGAGAACAATATTGTGAGTAACAATCTTAGAATCTATACCCGACATATTTGAATATGTCCAAGCAAAAATATCCTTAAATTCAGGTAAAAGGAAAACTAATTGATCATGTTCATCTTGATTCAAATATTTCCCAATTTTTATCATCTTCTCAGAGTCATTTGCATCCATTTGAACCTCAACAGTCTCAGTTATTAGAAAATTACTTTGTATCAGAGAATCCATTAGTAAAGGAGAAATATTTTGTTCATCATGTTCTCCAAAATAAGCTTTTGTATTTAGACAATAGGGCTTCCATCTTTTATGATGAAACATAGGTAGATCCTCATAAGCTCCTAAATTTTTTGCTAAAGCTTCATCTTCAGGAAAAACATCCAAGATAGATTTTCGATTCATGTCAAGAAGGAGCAGGTTAACCAACTTCAAATGTTCATCACATATATGATTAACATTGAGAGGAAAAGTCGATGGTTGTTTGTAAGGATTGAACCCCAATCCATATGTATAATCATAAATTTCATTTTTAAAGGTACTTGTATACCTTGTTCATATTTACCACATCCTTTCCCATTAAATCCCAATTTCTTGAACAAATGATAACCAGAACCATATCTATCAGCCATATCAGATTGATTCCAAGGAGCCGCCTATGTCATAATATCATAACAATCAAGTTTTATTGTTTCAATTGCTTATTCAATCGAGGCAGAAACAAAGTTACTTTTTAATTCCTCAAAAAGTGAGGAAGGAGTAAAAACTTTTTTTTCAAACCCACTTTGTTGTTTCATGAATTCCAAATTAGAAATTATATTCTCCAATAAAAGAAGGATTAAAGTCCAATGTTCCCCGATCATCCCCAGTCAAAGAAGAATATGGAGTTGTGGTTTGTTTAATCTCAGGTGGCCTTTTAGGCTCTTTATTTGGTTGGAGAGGTTCAAAAACTTTAGCATATTCTACATTTAAACAAGGATTCAATGCATCATTTGCATGTAGCGTATACATCAAATTGTTATAAATGAACCTAACATTGTGATGAAGAGTAGAAGGAATTGCATGCATAGTATGTAACCAAGGTCTACCTAAAAGAAGATTATAATCGAGAGGTCCATGCATAACATGAATAGGTGTATTGAGAATAACTAAACCAACTTTAACTGGTAATGTAATAATGCCGAAATTTCTCTTTACAATATTATCAAATCCATGAATAGGGACATTATCAAGTTGAATAGTTATAAGATTAGCCTTAATTGCCTTAAGCATATCATGCTGCAAACATTAATCCCATATCCATTGTTAATTAATGTTCTACAAATGATACTCTGATTAATAGAAACAACCATAAGAGCATCATATTGATTCTGCACCTCAACAGAAGGTAAATCATCATTGGTAAACATAATAGGAGGTAAAAAAGGCATAGTATGCATGCACTCCAAAAAGGAATTAATGTTCTCTTGGTTAGGAGGCAAAGAATGAAGAGTAGATAAAGCCTTTTGCAATGCCTCATGATATGTTGGGGAAGTTTGAAGCAATTCCCATAAAGATATCTTAGCAGGAGTAGAAAGTAATTGTTCTACTAAGTCATACTCCTTAAAGGAAGATGGCAACCTAGGGACTTGAGGAAGCATAGGTTGGGAAGGAGCTAAAGAAACCAGAACAATAGGCTAAGAGTTATTCCATGTGTGATAAGCATGCGAAATGGAATCTGTGTTATCAAAGAAATCCAAAGGATCTCTAGGTTTACCCTTAATTGTTATTCGAGGACATCCTTTTACCATCAACAAAGGCATAGGATATAACATTCTAGGTGCATCAATGTTGAATATAGTGGAACATGAAGGTAACCATGCACACACCCTATGGTAAAGGTTAATTGAAGAGGTTGTAGAGGAGGATGAAATAGGAATAGGATCAATGGAGATCTTATTCAAACATTTTTCACCCTCACTTCCATGTACATCATTAGGGGATCTATCCTCTTTTGCAATAAAAGCCTCATCAAAGTATTCAAAACAAAAATCATACATGTTGAATACAAAGTAGCACTACAAGCATGAAAAATGTAAATGTTTTTGTATTTTTAAAGAATTTTTTTGTTTTTGTTTAAATGTAAATGCAAGAGCATAAAATATATCTACTTTTATATGCATGTAAGATCTAACATAAAATTCAAATCTAAAACCAAAAAGAAAGAGTTGTCATAAACGGGTTCACCAAAATGTTTGGTGTAAAGTATGGATAGGGTTTTAGAACAATGGGGGTTTGCACATAAAAGAGACCCTAAAGCAATATTTAACACAAACATGAAATTCTAATGATAAGGAATATAAATCTAGAAATGCTTGCAAAGAATATTGAAATTAGATAAAATGAAATGCATACCTCATAACATAGCAGATCTGGAAATACATGTTTTCTAGTGTTTGTACTGAGTTTCTAGAAATTCAACATCCAAATCTAGAATAGAAACATAGAGACGCAGAAAACCCATAAATATTTTCCTTTTCTAAGCTAGGTCGGCCTTGACACAAATACGAGGGTGCAATCATGCCCCTTTATGTCGACCTTGACTTGCACTGCTCCGATGGAAATTTTGTTCACAAATCCTAAAAGTTTTCCGAAAAGGGTATCCAAACCAACTCAACAACTCTCAAAACAGTGACTGTAGATATCTGAAAATGGTGTTTTGGGGTGGCTATATAGGGTTTTTCCTTAGTCAAACCCCTATTTTGGTGATTTCCACCTCCACAAATAGCCAAATGTAATAGAATATGTGTGTGTGTTGCTCGTAGGAAGAGCTTTGAATATGCAATGCCAATATCTAATCCTCTAGATTGAAACCCTAGTGTGAATTGAAATGAGAGAGAAATGCATAGATTTGAATATGATAAAGAAAGCATACCAAGCCCCTGCAGCTAAATACTCCTACCAAATTCACAATCTAAAGTTGCTACCCCATGATTGTATCTTTAGAATACTTGAATGTTGAAAATTGTAGATCAAGGAAGAAGGAATCTTTCTTTCTCCAAATGAATGTCCATAATAATCTATCCATAAAATGCTTTCTTGCATCAAGGCAACATCATATCTTGTTCTCCTATATCATCCTCTTGCAATCTTGCATCATCATCTCATCATTATGTCATCTCCTCATAACTCCTTGATGAACTACAACTGATTGAGGACTTGATTGATGAACTACAAGTACATAATGGTTATGTAAGATAATTGAATCAGTAGTTATGTTGTCATTGATGTCAACTAGTTTTGACAGTACTTATCATGATAGTTACAAACATCTACACATCTGTAAAGTAGAGAGAAAAGATAAGGAACCGAGATATCTACATTGAGGAAGATGGATATGACAAATAAGGATAAGGAATACTTTGGGTAACTTATTGATGAGTATGTGACTTCATGTTGTTGACTTGATTATGTTGCACTAATCAGTTACAAAGAAGGAAGAAAATGTTACAATATAGTGTGGTCGATTAATGAAGCATTACAATGTACACCAAGCTAGTGTAGTGTATACCAACGAGCACAGTTACAACCAATTTTGTATTCACCGACGCATTTTTGTATTAACCAAGAATGGACAAAAGAACTAAATGACTAGTTTAGCTGACAAAAATTGATGAGCTATAAAGTGTATGATTTCGAGGTGAAAGATAAAGTTTGTTACTGAGATCTACATCTAACAAAATTTGAAGAAGATCTAAAGGATGGAAATAAAATGAGTTATTGACACATCTGCCAAGGAAGGTTTAAGTGGCAAAATTAATGAAGGAGATGAAGTGGCAAAATCTGATGGATGAAAAGAAAATGGTTTACTTGTCTATTTAAGAGATAGTGATTTCATTATGGAAGAGATGCCAGAGGAAGGAGACTACAGAGATATCATGTGAACAAAGCTTCATGCATGCCTGATCAGACTGGTTGAAGAAGAACCAAACTACAGAGTTAACAGAGCATCAATGAGCTTTTACCGAGTGACAGTAAGTTATTGAATGTTGAAGAACTGAATAGATTTATTGATCAGAGGATTTGTATGGACTTAAAATAGATCTGAACATCTACAAATCAAGTTGTATTGTAATCAGATCAACTGTTGTTACAATTTAACCATTGTAAACAGAGAAATCTCTTAATCAAGTAGACTTGAAAGTCTTATATGTCATTCATAGAATGTACATTGCATATTTGATTTGGTCGGTAATTACTATGAGCAATTAACTGATAATTGGTAAAGTCACAGACAAGTGTTAGATCTATGTTTACCAAGTTGCAGAATTAGCTGAATCTATTTTTGAAGTTATACATTTTGTATTTGGGACCGAGGATAACTGATTCACCCCCCTCTCAATTATTCTAACAATTGGTATCAGAGCATATTGGTTGCTCGGAACAAAGTTTTAAGGACTTCAACATAAAGATCACAAAATGTATAAGAGGGAAGTGTCAAAGCTGAACAAGGACAACTTTACAATATGGAAAAGTCGAATGAGACTGCATATATCTGGTATTGGAAATTCTGCCCTCACTCTATTAGATAATGGCTACCTAGCACTGCCTACAGGACCCTTGACTCTTGATCAGTTAAGAGATAGACATGAAAATAATATTACTATGATGGAGATTGATGCTACTCTATCTGATGCCGAATTTGAAGATGTCAAGGATTGCACTACTTCTAAGGAAATGTGGGATAAACTTGCTCAAGTTTATAGTGGTGATGCAAATGTGAAAAGAGCTAGAGCTGAAATTTTAAGAGGAAGATTTGATGATATGAAAATGAAAGAGGGAGAAAATATTGTGCAATATACAAACCGAATAAAGGAGGTAGTTTATGCTATCAGAGGATCTAGTGGAGTTATTGAAGAAGATACAGTGGTAAGAAAAATCTTGAGAACCTCACTACATGTTTATGCAATTAGAATTTATGCTATACATGAAATGAGGTCTACACCTGGTAGTACTCTTACTCTTGACAATCTAATTGGTAAACTAACAACTTTTGAGCTGAACAACTTTGATAATAGTGTTGTAATGTCTATTGAATCTGCTTTTATGTCTTCTCTGAAGATCGATAAGTCTAGTAGTAGAAGCAATAGAGATGATAATGACAATAATACTGATGATGAGCTTGAAGCTCTTATGGACAGGAGATTACCTAAAGGCAAAGGTAGATATAAGGGTAAGTTACCTTTAGCATGTTTTAACTGTAAAGAAGTTGGTCATATTGCTGCTAGATGTCAAAATAGGAAAGATGATGATAGAAACAAAGATTGATTTGGTGAAGGAAGTTATGGGAGAAGAGGCAACGGAAGTTACCAACATTATAATAGGGATAATTGAGACAAAAATGATAAAGGCAAGAAGGTGTGTTACATTGCTGAGGAAGATGACACTGTTACTGACACCGATGAAGATGTGGAGGGTAGTATTTGTTGCAATGAAGGATGATTTTGAGGAAGAAGAAAGGTATGTAGAGACAACACTAATTTCTAAGGTTAATAAAAATTATACATGGATTATTGATAGTGGTTGTACACACCATATGACTGGTGATGTAGAAAAATTTGATCATCTTGAGCAATATAATGGAGGATTTATGAAAATGGGTAATGATACACCTTGTATGGTTAGAGGAAAAGGAACTTTACTGATAAATGATAGAATAAGATGTGATAATGCTTATTGGGTAGAAGGACTGAACTACAATCTACTAAGTGTGGCACAACTTAACAATTCAGGTCACTGAGTAGCTTTTGAGAGCAAAAAGGTAAAAATATTTGATGACGAAGGAAAACTTGTTAGAACAAGAGCACAATCAAAAGGTAATTTATTTTATCTTGATAATGCAGAATCTTCTTGTTTAATAATGAAAAATGAGGATGTGTGGTTATGGCATAAAAGGTTATGTCATGTAAACTTTGATAACATGATTAAAATCAGTAGAAAGAAAAAGGTTAGAGGTCTGCCTAGCCTAGCAAAGCCTGATCATGTTATGTGTCATGGATGTCGAAAGGGTAAAATGACAAAATCTAGTTTTAAGAGAAAAGATTATTCAACAAAGAGAATTTTGGAGCTAGTTCACACTGACTTATGTGGTCCCATGAGAACACAGAGCTACTATGGAGATAGATATTTCATTATGTTTGTTGATGATTACACTAGATTAATGGTTGTTATGTTCTTAAAAGAGAAATCAAAAGCATTTAAGATGTTTAAGTGGTACAAGACAAAAATAGAGAAAGAAATCAGTAAGGAACTAAAATGCTTGAGATCTGACAGAGGTGGTGAATTTATTTCTGATGAATTTACTAACTATTGTAATGAGCATAGAAAAAAAAGACAAGTTTTTGCACCAAGAACACCACAACAGAATGGTATTGCTAAAAGAAGGAATAGATCAATTGTAGATTGCACAAGGACATTGATGATATAGAAGAATGTACCCCAGACATACTGGAGAGAAATAGTTAGCATAGCTATTTATGTTCTAAACCAAGTACAACTGAAGAAGGACACAAACAAGACACCCTATGAGTTATGGTTTGGTTACAAACCAACTGTAAGTTACTTCAGAATTTTTGGTAGCAAATGGTTTATTTTGAAAGATGAAAGAAATGGAAAGTTTGACTCTAAAGGTAATGAAGGGATATTTCTTGGATATTCTACTAAAAGCAAAGCATATAAGTGTTTAAATAATGTGACTAACAAAATGATTGAAAGTACTAATGTCAGGGTTGATGAGTTTGATACTAAGAACAGTGAAGAAAGTAATAAAGAGTAGGAATATTATGGTTGATTCACTTACATTAAACATCTAGAGCCCCTACCATCACCACAGGCACAACCTTCTGAGCACTAGGAAGAGAACACCAAGGAACAACAAGGAGAAACTGACAATCAGGAAGGACCTAATAAGCAAGCAAATGAACCTGAATAGGATGAACAAGAAAGAAGAAATCATGTGTTGGCAAGATTTGTCAGAAGACATCATCTTGAGAATCAAATCATTGGAGACAAGCAAGTTGACATGATGACAAGAAGTAAGTTGAGACAAGGCACATGCTTAGTTTATGAATTTGAACCGAAAAATGTTAAAGTTGCATTGGAGAATGAAGAATGGATAAATGCAATGAATGAAGAGATAGAATAGATAGAGAAGAAAAAGACATGGACTTTGGTACCTAGGCCTAAAGATAAGAATGTTATCGGTACTAAATGGATTTTTAGAAACAAGTTGAATGATAATGGAGAAGTTACAAGGAACAAAACCAGACTTGTATGCAAGGGATATGCACAGGAGGAAGGTATAGATTATGGTGAGACTTTTGAACCTATTGCTAGACTTGAAGGAGTATGAATGTTACTTGCATATGTAGCACATAAAAGATTTAAAGTATATCAAATGGATGTGAAGTCTGCTTTTCCGAATGGAATACTAGAAGAGGAGGTCTACATAAAACAACCAGAAGGGTTTGTTGATCCAGACAAGAAAGACATGGTATGTAGATTACACAAAACTTTATATGGTCTAAAGCAAGCACCAAGAGCATGGTATGAAACGTTGCATACTTATTTGTTAAGTATTAGTTTTGTTAGAACAAGTGAAAACAACAATTTGTATATGAAAGGAAATACTGATGATACTATTTTGATTGTTGAGATATTTGTGGATGATATTATTTTTGGAGGACAAGATAATTTATGTAAAACATTTTTCTGATGAGATGAGAAAAGAATTTGAAATGTCAATGTTTGGAGAGATTAAGTTCTTTCTAGGATTGTAGGTTATTCAGCAGAATGATGGTATATTCATCACACAATCAAAATATATAAAGTACTGAGAACATTTGGCATGGAAGATTCTAAACCAGTTGGATCACTGATGTTCATAGGTTGCAAACTAACTAAAGATGATGAATCCACATAGGCAAATCAGACATTGTACCTGTCCATGATTGGTAAATTGATGTATATAGTACATAGTAGGTTGGACATTGCACATTCAGTGGGAATAGTTGCTAGATTTTTTGCTAGTCCAAAGGACTCACATATGGTTGCAGTAAAAAGAATCCTTAGATATCTGAAGAAAATAGAGGATTATGGGCTATGGTATCCTAAGGAAGGCAAGTTTGAACTTAGAGTTTACACCGATGCGGATTGGGCTGGAAATATAGATGACAGAAAAAGTACAACTCGAGGAGCATTTTTCTTTGGTGAAAGACTTGTTACTTGGACAAGTAAGAAACAACTGTGTATTTCTCAGTCTACTACCGAAGTAGAGTATATTGTTACTACTACAAACTATTCAAATATTGCATATATCAAACAAGTGTTGGAAGGAATGAACGAGGTAATCACAGAGCCGGTGATTATATATTGTGACAACACAAGTGCAATAAACATTTTAAAGAATCCTATAATGCATTCAAAGACCAATCATATTTCTATTAAGTATCACTACTTAAGAGAATAGGTACAGGAGCAAGTAAAACTGGAATATGTTACATCAAAAGAGCAACTTGTTGACATATTACTAAGCCTTTATTGAAAGATACTTTTGAATACTTGAGGACTAGAATTGGGATCCGTCCCCTATCTATCAATCACTAATATGATCTAGAGGTTGCATCAGCCTAATCTTATCAGAAGATCATTCATGTTGATGCATCATAGTTCACACTTTGGATTCTGTCTGAAGTTGTTGAAGATTTGAGGAGTTAGAACATAAATTTGCATATCAGTATACAGAGATACATTTGATGCAAACAATGTATGGGCAATGAAGAGTTACTTAGCTAATGCAGAGCTATATGTTTTTTATTTTTCTTCTTTGGCATTGTTGTCAAAGGGAGAGATAAACAATATGAATAAACATTATGAAGAGCACAACTGGAACATCTATCTAAGGGAGAGAAGTTCAAAGGGAGAAATGAAAGGATAAATAAACTGAAGAAGTCAGGGAGAGTATTGAAGATATGTTGTTGAGAATAGAAAGGAAGAAAAGAGCTGAAAGATCAAAACTACAGAAGAAGGTCTGCACTTGCAATGTTGTTTTGTAATGTAGTGATTAAATATATTAAGCTACAAAGAGCTTATCGAGCTACAAAATTTGTTCATATAGTTGTAAAATACATGTTTGGTATGTGTATAGTACTTTTCATATTATTTTGAGTTGCCATCAATGCCAAAGGGAGAGATTGATGAACTACAACTGATTGAGGACTTGATTGATGAACTACAAGTACATAATGGTTATGTAAGATAATTGAATCAATAGTTATGTTATCATTGATGTCAACTAGTTTTGACAGTACTTATCATGATAGTTACAAACATCTACACATCTATAAAGTGGAGAGAAAAGATAAGGAACCAAGATATCTACATTGAGGAAGATGGATATGATAGATAAGGATAAGGAATACTTTGGGTAACTTATTGATGAGTCTATGACTTCATGTTGTTGACTTGATTATGTTGCACTAATCAGTTATGAAGAAGGAAGCAAATGTTACAATACAGTGTGGTTGGTTAATGAAGAATTCCAGTGTACACCAAGCCAGTGTAGTGTATACTGACGAGCATAGTTACAACTGAGCTTGTATTCACCAACACATTTTTGTATTAACTGAGAATGAACAAAAGAACTAAATGACTAGTTTAGCCGATAGAAATTGACAAGCTATAAAGTGTATGATTTTGAGGTGAAAGATAAAGTTTGTTACTGAGATCTACGACTAACAAAATTCTAAGAAGATCTAAAGGATGGAAATAAAATGAGTTATTGACACATTTGTCGAGGAAGGTTTAAGCAGCAAAATCAATGAAGGAGATGAAGCAGCAAAATTTGATGGATGAAAAGAAAATGGTTTACTTGTATATTTAAGAGATAGTGATTTCATTATGGAAGAGATGTCAGAGGAAGGAAACTACAGAGATATCGTGTCAATAGAGCTTCATGCATGCCTAATTAGACTAGTTGAAGAAGAACCAAACTACAGAGTTAACCGAGCGTCAATGAGCTTATACTGAGTGATAGTAAGTTATTGAATGTTGAAGAACTGAATAGATTTATTGATCAAAGGATTTGTATGGACTTAAAATATATCTAAACATCTGCAAATCAAGTTGTATTGTAATCAAATCAATTGTTGTTATAGTTTAACCATTGTAAATAGAGAAATCTCTTAACTGAGTAGTCTTGAAAGTCTTATATGTCATTCATAGAATGTACATTGTTATCCTATCAACCCCATAGTGAATGTTGGTTGGATGATAACTGTTAGTGTTAAATCCTTTAACAAGGTCACACCTTACAATGTGTTTTGTAACCTTTAACAGGGTTGGCTCTTCACTGAGCTCACTCCAGAAGAGTGAAAATATTTTGGGTTACCGATCCCAGGTGGTTTTTCCCTTTGCAGGGTTTCCACGTTAAATCTCTTATGTTATGTGTTTATGTGGTGATTGTTTGGATATCATACTTTACATGTTGCATATTTGATTTGGTCAGTAATTACTATGAGCAATTAACTAATAATTGGTAAAGTCACAAACAATGTTATATCTATGTTTACCGAGTTGCAGAATTAGCTGAATTTGTTTATGAAGTTGTACATTTTGTATTTGGGATTGAGGATAACTGATTCATCCCCCTCTCAGTTATTCTAACAGTCCTTGTTGAAATGAAGGCAAAAGAGAGTGCTTATATAGAGATTTCAAGGCAACGATCCTTAGGCAATGTAAGGGCCCCTAATTCAAATTTCACCTCAATTTATGGTCCAATCACAATATCCAACTAAGGAAGAAATGTATTAAATTAATTTTGAATAAAAACCCTTCTGCATTCAAATTTGAAGGCCCATTTTTAATTTAGGGCCTTGTTATGATCCAAATTTGAAATCGGGAACCAAAACACAACAAAGGTCAAGGTCAACCATGACCCTGACCTAGGTTAGGGTCGACCTTGACCCTGACCTAGGTTAGGGTCGACCTTGACCCTGACCTGAGGTTTTAGGCAAGTCAACTTAGAGTTTCAGTGAAGTTTCTGGGTTGGCCAGAGACTTAGAATGATGGGAAAATAGAACAGAATGCTAGAAAAGGGAACAAAGGCCTAGAAGAAATGTGATGAAGGCTAGGAGGACCAGTACATAGGTCCTACCTAGAAAATAGAGCCACAAAGAAGGAAATTAAGGAGAATCATTAGGATCCTAACCCTAATTTCACCTAGAAATGAAGAATCAAATGCAGATGCATCCTAAATGCAAATCTATCATGAAAATGCGCTAAATGAGGGTGCTAAACCTACCAAGATGGAAGTGCTTCCATTTTAAGATGATACAATCACCAATAAGAGGAAAGCCCTTGATTTTATACATTTTAGGGACTAGAGATTCTTTAGGGGCACTCTTGGGTCAAGAGGATGAAAATGGAAAATAAAAGGCCTTTTACTACATAAATAGAACCTTGGTAAAATATGAGTTGAATTACACTTTTATAGAAAGAGCATGTTTGGCGATAGATTTTTCTTCACAAAAAATGTGACATTATATGTTATCTCATAAGATCATACTCATAGCAAAAATTGATCCACTAAAGTACCTCTTAAGCAAAACAGCTATGATGGGAAAATTGGCCAAATGGGTCATGGTGTTGAGTGAATTTTATATAGAGTATGTGGATAGAAAGGAAATCAAAGGCCAAGTGATAGCAAACCAACTAGTGGAAGCACCATTAAAAGATAAACATCCTATTTAGGTAGAATTTCCAGATTCAGAGATAATCAATGTTGAAGCAAAAACATGGAAATTATACTTTGATGGCTCTTATACTCAACATGGATCAGGAGTAGGAATACTATTGATTACTCCCCAAGGATCAACAATCCCTAAATCATAAAAGTTATTATTTCCATGTACAAATAGTATAGCTGAATATGAGGCATTAGTCATTGGCATCAAATTGGCTTTAGAATGGAAGGTGACAAAATTACAGATATATGGATATTCTCAATTGGTCATTAATCAGATAAATGATGAGTATCAAACCTATTAGTATACAGATTTTCCTTCCTATTAAAATTATAACTATTTTCAAATCCTCTTGCCCATATGAAGAACTGAAAAGCCTTTCATACTTTCAGTTCTTCATATGAAATGACTATAGAAAGATTTATGCTTTGAGAAAGATCCACATTCATCCAAGCCAACTAACTAAGATTGCAAGAAGAACATTCCCAAGGTGATCGATCTAATAGATACTAAAATAAAGTGAAGAATGATTCAATAACCATAGAACATATACATAGATTATAGCAACATGCATCTAATTCCAATTGAATTCAAAATACATGTAATAATCATACCAACTAATCTGAGAAAGATACTATTATCTTCTATAAATCAACTAATATTATATCATATGTTCTGCTTCAAAATAAAACCATTCATCGAAAGTACTTGCAGTAAATGTCAAAATAACTAAGCTTTTCTATAACCAGAGAACCGACCCTTTCAAAGTCACTCAAAAATAAATATATAGCCACGCAGGGCCCAATCAATTTCATAACTAACTATTTAATGGAAAAGAAAATGAAACTAGAAATTTTTAACTCCTGGGACCTACTCTATGAGAAACTAATTGGTCGATTGGCCTTTCTCAGCATTTGCATTGGTGGTAGCATTGACTGCTTTGTGCATGGAACTCCCTTCATCAAATGCCATCATGAATTTCTCAAGCATGACTAGGTTTGATGAAGAAACTAAGTCGAGCCTCTGTTCCCAGATACACTTACAGTTCTGTAACTGTTCTAGCTTGGTCTCCAGCATCTTTACTTGTTCATCACTGAGCATGATCAATGATTACACTTGGGCTATAACTAAGTAGTCACGAGCCACCATTTCTTTAGCATCTTTCAGCTCATGTGCCTTTTATGTGAAGGATTCTCTCATTTTTTCTACGTCAATTCTGGCCTTAACTTCATTTTTAGCCAGATTGTAGAGGCAATCGATATGATTACTAAGCACAAATTCTACAATATCCAGCGCCTTCAGGATTTGACCAGATTCCTCAATTCCTTGATCGAAGAGGGTACATCGCCACTCTTCATTAACCTTAGCAACAAATAATAAACTAGCATCAATGTCAGGTATTACTTTCTCAGCTAAGAACTTGTCTATACCATAGACAAAAGCCTCATCCACATTAGTTATCTCTATGTCTAGACTGTCTCTCTTTACCTCCCAGAGCTTAATGTCAGCTTCAATAGTAGTTACCAGAGAGGAATACCTCTTGGTTATATCCTCATAAGCCTGTGCAAAATGGCTGATCTTTTCGCTAACTTCTCCCATCCAACTATAAAATGCTTTAGACAAGGACCTCTCTTTGTGAGACATCCAGATTTAGAGTAACCATTGCTAATGGCTGAGGAACATGGTGTTGCAATTGTTGAATGTACTTAGCCATCTCACATAGAGCTTACTTCAATTTTGCTTTATCTTCTACATTCTTTAGTACTCGGTGATTGATCTTCTTGTTTGCAAAGTTTAATATCTTCAAGTCTGCTGCTCTGGAAGCTACTCCCAAGTCTATTTTCTCCACATTAAAATCATGTTCAATGACCTCAACACTAATCTTATCAAAATTAGGTTTAAATATCTCAGCAACCCAATGACCTGTGTTTGGGTCTACATCTAACATAGATTCTATTTTGGGCTTTTTCGACCTTGGAGACTTTCTGAGATACTTAATGACTAGATATCCCATAGGGACTAAAGTAGGGACAATATTCCTCTTCTTACTCACTGATAAGTCCAACCAGTTTGGGGTTTTTGGACTTGCATTCTGTAAAGATATATTGGTGCCTGGGTTGTTTTGAGTCATCGAATCTTGTTGACTTGGGTTCCCACTAACTCCTATTGATCCCGAATCCATGATTGGAACTTTGCTTCTTTTCAACCTCTTGAATTTCTTTACACTGGGTTCTTTTGTGTCTGAATTAAGAACAATAAAGAAAGTTTAATCTACTTTCTCATTTCTTTTACTACTTCACCTGGTAAACTTTACTGTGTCATCAGGAACTAACTCTGAATCTTCAATGTTAGTGGTTTCTAGAAGATCTGTATTACCTACAGGCAGCAATGATTCAATATTAGTTGAAACAGGGGAAGGTTCAATTTTAGGAACTCCTGAACTTCTTCTGGTTTTCAATGCAAGGGCTTCTTGATTCTTCTTTCTTTGAGACTTGAGCCATTATTTTGTCCTTTTGAAAACCTCTTTAGTTAGAGACTTTATGTCTTCTTCCTCTCTTTCAGTCCACTCAATTTTCCTAAGTACCAATTATGCACTTGACTTCACACTTTCTGCCTCTTGCACATTTTCATCTTCATCCTTTATGTTTTTAATGATGAAGGGAAGTTTTAAGGTAAAAATATTCCTTAAAGAAAATCTAGAGTGCAGTCTCCTCATGAATTCAACTTCATTTGCACAATCATCCCAGAAGTCTTCCAAATCCAATTGGTACAGGAACATAGCATCAACTTTGGAATGGTTCTCCACAAAGCCCTTGCTATCATAATAATTTCTAGCTTGATATGGTTGGAGATTCATCTCCCTCAACTCACTTGTTAAAAAGGAAAAATCATGCATTAATCTGAAACGGTAATGGCCTAATTCTAATGGAAAGAAGGCACCAATACCTCTTTTAACCCTATATTTCTTCTCAACCATTAGAAACAGTCTTCCTACCTCTAGTAAAATACACTTGTCTAAATAATACCTGGGTAGTTTAAGAGGTGTATCATTGAAACCTCCTACCCTAAAATAACTGAAAGTAGGGAATTCTATGTAAGAGCTTCCATAAATCTTAACAAACTCAATGGCTTCTTTAGACATCCTGCAATTAGCTTTCCCTCTCAACTCAAAGACCAATTTGGACATAAAGGTATCTTGTACTTTTTTGAAATTTGTAGGACTTTTTCTTTTCTACAATAGGGGATGATATTCATAGATAGTCATGCTACTATTCCATTCTTCATGTGGTAAACCATCCCAAACTCTACAGATGGCAAGGACATAGAAGAGGTATGAAGACATATAAAAGTTTGAAATCAAGGGTGGCTGTGATAAACTTTCATTCAATTGTTCTGCTATAATTTCTGCCCAATCAACAGGATTCTCTACATTTAGAATGGATTTCACAAAAATGTACATCCAATCTTCCTAGTTTGTATCTACAAGGTTACCTTTCATTCTATTTAACATTACTGTTATATCTCTTACTTCTATGAACAAATGATCTTTCCTAAGGGCCCTGGGTAAATGAGAACCTCCCTTTTCTGGGTTCAATAGCCAATCCCTAGCTATATTGTTTCTATATACCTTCTTGTTTTGTTCAAAATTAGCAAGGGCTTTTTCAAAACTCCAATCCCCATAGACCTCTGCTGATGGAATCTTAAATGAAACTATTATTACCTCTCTGTTTATATTCACCAAAACTTCACCACTCTCGGTAGTAATACATCTCTCAAACCTATTATACCTATTATGGAATTCCATCACCAATTCTAGGGATAGGAGAACCTCAGGAAAATAGGCCACCTCTAACAGACCACTCTCTATAATTCTGGTAGCTATGGCCTCTCCCTCTGTATTTCTCAATCTTTGCACAATTTCCCTAATATCATCGTCCACAATCACCGTGTCTCTCATTTTAGGCAAGCAACTACTGATAGGGGAAAATTTATTCTCCTTTACAAACTTCACTTTGGAAGAAGACAAGGTGAAACAAAATTTCACAAAAAATCCTACGAAACTTGGACGAATGTAGAAAAGAACCAGCTCTTTTCTTTTTAAAATGAAGAAGTGAAATGAAACACAGGACTGAGGTTACTGAATAACTCATCATTTTCTGCTTTTGACAATTTTACCTCACTGCTCTAAGACGCTTCTAGAAAATAAACTAGACAGAATGAAGAAACAAAATGAGAGGGAAAATAAATATACACACTTTGCTTCAATTCCATCAAATCGAGAGCCATCTAATCAAGAGGTTTGACATGCAATAAGTTTTTTCACCGTAATAACTGCTAACAACCTATTTTGCACGTTCCATTTTAGATAGGAGATCACTTGAGCTAAGCTGGCATCATTTTCCCAGTCCCATCAATCATTTTAATGTCAATAAGCAAGGATTTGGCTTGCGGCTATTTTATTCTAGTATTATTACATCTCGAAATCCAGTCCTTGAACTATAAGTATCGAGTTCAAGATACAAGATTCACAATGCTTTTATTTATGTGTGTACTTAACAACCATGGTGGGCCCCTAGGACATTTATGGAAAACCTAGAATTTTGTGAACTTGTGACACTAAAACCCTGACATGGAAGATTTTCAATGCAAAGCTGTCAAAGTGCGTATGGGAATGTGAACTTTGAACCATGGGAAAGGAGTATCAAAGTTCAAAATTCAATTTACCAAATACAAAAGAACACGCGATCGCAACCAAAATGCTTAGGCCTTATCATGAAGATGCTTTTTCATGACGCACTTTGGGAAAAAGCATTTTGAACTTTGAACTTTGAACTGGCCAGGTTCAAGTTCAAAGTTAAAGGTTCAATTTACAACTTGAACTTTACAAAGGCAAAAATTGTTGCGCAAAGAAAGATAAAAATTATTTGATTGGCAACAAAACCAAAGATGATAAGTTGATACCTTGCAAAAATATGATAAAGGATTTTAAAAAGTATTTCACATTAGAGCAAGTGTCGAGAGACAAGAACAAAGCAATAGATGCCATGACTACATTGGCTTCACTCCTCCAAATGTCAGACCAAAGCGCAAGATATGAATTCTTGGTAGAATAAATGGAACAACTCGCATTTGACCATTCCAATTCCCACATCATTTACCTTTTAGTGGAGCATGACTTACCCTGGTATGGATCTATTTATACATACCTAAAATACCAAACTTTACCTATGGACCAAACCCGAAACCAAAGGAGAAACTTCATAAGACAAGCCTCTCGTTACACCCTTGTATCTGAAACATTGTACATAAAAGTCTAGACGGAATGCTTTTAAGATGTTTAGAGGAGGAATCAATTTTAGCCTTACAAGAAATACATGAAGGAATTTGTGGGTCACATTCAAACGGGTTAACCTTAGAAAAGAAACTTTTAAGGACAATATATTATTGGCATTCTATGGAGAAGGATGCATGTCATTTTGCCAAGACTTGTTAGAAGTGTCAATACCATGGAAACCTGATTCACATGCTGGCTCAAGAGCTCCATCCAATGACTACACCTTGGCCCTTTTATCAATGGGGATTGGATTTAATAGGGATGATTTACCCGCCTTCATCCAATGGTCATAAGTTCATTATTACTACAACTGAATACTTCACCAAATGGGTCAAAGTTGTGCCATTATCCACTGCCACGGGAAAAAAAAATTCTATGTTCATATTGAATCACATAATTTGTAGGTATGGTGTCCCTCAAGCAATCATAATTGATAATGCTAAACATTTCAAGAATAAAGACTTGAAAGAATTATGTGCAAAATTCCATATGATACACCATTCATCTTCAATATATTACCCACAAGGAAATGGACAAGCAAAGGCTACTAATAAGAACATCTTGAAAATATTGAAGAGGACAGTGGAGAATTTAGGTAGAGATTGGCACATTCAGATAAACTCTACTCAATAGGCATATAGAACAAGTGTGAGAATGCCAACAAGAGCTACACCTTTTTTATTAGTTTATGGAGCTGAAGCAATATTGCCTTTAGAAGTTCAAATCTCATCCTTAAGAGTTTCACTACATGGATTGCTAAGTGAAGAAGACTATAGAGTTGCTAGATTACAAGAATTGGAGTTTCTAAATGAAAGACAACAACAAGCCTTTGATCATCTTAAAGTGTATCATAACCAAATGTCAAGGAATTATAACAAACACATCAAACCAAGGACATTCCAAATATGTGATCTAGTGTCGAGAGAAAACTCTAAAAATCAGGTAGAAAGGGAGAAGAAAGGAAAATGGGAAGCAAACTGGTTAGGTCATTTTGTGATTACTTCTTTTGGAACATACATGTACAAACTAGCTAATTGTGATGGAGAGGAGATACAAGAACCCATCAATAGTATACACCTAAAAATGTTTTACACCTGAAGTAGACATAAGGGTATAAAAAAAAGAGTATTAAAAAATCAGATGAGGAAGTATCTTATTTATTGTACATAGTCAAAAGTGATCTAAAAATTTTCAAAAACATTGAAAAATAGAAAAGAAGAAAAAAAATAGAAACGTATAAAAGTTCAAAAATAGTAGAAATGATCCTCAAAAAGATGTTGTCTTGGTGAAAACCTAGAAAATAGGTGCCTTGATGATAATACAAAAAAAAAGGTAAAAAAAGAGAGAAAAAGTTCCTTGGTGAAAACCTAGCAAATAGGCGCCTTGGTAAAAAAGAAAAAGAAAAAGAGAAAAAGCATAAAAAGAGAAAAAGAGAAAATCAATTCAATCGATGAAAACTTGGTAAACAAGCACCATTGAAAGTAAAGTCAAGTCTCATACCTAGTCATCCTTGTAGATATTGCATTCGCCAACATTTGTACATATTGCATAATAAAACCCCAAAATTGCATTTGCAAATACCTAAAGCTTTCATCATAGATCTAAAAAGTGTCCAATTCCAACAACGTAATAACATCAAATTGGGGGCAAAATCTATCCTAGAAGAAAGAGGGATTCATCAAATCAATATCAATTGACACAAATCAATGCATCAAATCACAAGCAAATACCTAGATGATCAATTCAAATCCAAATGATGATTCGACAAAGAAATCTTTTGATCCATGATCTCACAATGAATTTACCTTTTATCAGGATTAAAATGAACAATCAAATATAAAATGGATAGGACTATACTTGAAATATGAATTTGAAAAACATGACAATTTTTTTTAAAATTTTTTTCTAAATGATTACTTGATTAATGAAATCATGTCTTTCTAAAAAATTGATGACGTCTTGGACCAAATAAGCAATGATGAAAACATGATATTTTATTAATTTCTGCAATACTATTTTAAGATCAAGGTTTTAAAATATGTATCATTTGTCTAATGACATGATCATCAAAGAATCATTGAGGACATGTATATATGGAAAAACCAAGATCTCTGTTTGTTTACGCAACATGATACCTTGGATATTTTGATGTTCAATATCATAATACCAAAATCCACTTGTAACATTGAATCCGATGAAAGCGGTAATCAGACTCTCATGGTTGAATCCAATCAGTGACACTTGTACCTACATTAGGCACACAACACGAAAAGGAAAAGGTATTCATATCATTATGGTTGAATCACTGATGATTGTGCCAATTTCAGGTCTCAAAATTGTTCAATGATGAAAACAAGCCTCCTAAATTCTGAACAATGACAGCTAGCTACATCCATATTAGATTAAATGCATTTAAGTGCATAATTTCTTATCTTGAAAATTGGTTCGGAAAAAGGAAAAGAGGGGGTGGAGTTAAGCTAAAATTGAAAATTTTCATCATTGCCTTATGTGATAGAATGTGTTGAAAAATAAAAAAAATCAAACTTAGATTAAGGTACATTGCATTAGTTTAATTGCATCATTAAATAAAAAACATTCTAGTTGCATTTATCATATAATTTTCATTCATTTTAAGACATTCTTAAAAGTGTGTTCATTTTAAATTGCATTGCATTGATTATATAATTCATCATTTTAGTTGCATCAAATTACATTAATCATTATATAGTTACATTGTATTAAGGTCATTTACAAATGACATTCACTTCATATCATTAGGTCATTGCATTATTCTTTAAGGTGCATTCATCCAGGGTTCGTTGCATTTAAAATTTGAATTACAATTAAAAAGATGAGTGTATTAAGTTCATAATTGAATTTCATTAAATCCATCATATGTCATTAATCATCGTATCATTAGGTCATCACATTGCATTAAGTCCATCATTTGTCATTAATCATCATATTGTCATTAATTAAGTTCATACGATTAGGTCATTTCATTATCCATTAAGTGACATTCATTAGGTCATTGCATTAATTAGCTATTATCTATCATTAGGTGCATACATTAATCATTAAATTCATTGAATCATATAAGTGCATTAAAATCCATTCATTGCATTTACATCTCATTACTCATCTATTATACATTGCATTATATCATCCATAAATCATAAAACGCATCCATCCATATCATCACATATCATTAAAACATTAAAGCATTAAATATCATCATTATAGATCATTAAACATTAAACTATGTAATAAATGCATCCATCTAATCTATGTCACAAATAAGTCATCCATTTGCATAAACTAAACATAACATGTGCATTCGTATCATAAACTACATTAGAAAAGCATAAAAACACAACATATAGAGATAGATCATATGGCACTCCATATCATAAATCATTTCAAAATTAAATCCAACACATGATGACATCACATAAAGTAAAACTATCAAAGCAATCAAAGTCCATGGTGTCATTAAAGTATATAAATCACAGTCCAGAAACATAATAGTATTGAAAAAAAATGAACACAATTTGATAAAATAATGTAATGTACAATGTCTCGAACACATGAATAAAAAAAGTACATCAATAAGGAGGCGCATCAAATGAATCAACTGCCAGTGCTTGCGCTACCTCCAACACCATCAATGTCTGGACCTGTATCAGAACCTCAACTTGAACTAGCTTATAACCCATGCTAACTCATAACATCCACAAAGGTTTGCATCATCATACTCAACTGGGTGACCTGTTGTCGAATCTCTAATATCTCATCTTGTAAGGACTAAACATCAGATGCCTGTGTTGGTGCTTATGAAGGAGGTGCTTGAGATGGAACAGGGGGTGTTTGAGGAGGAGCCTGTGAAGAAGATGAAACCTGTGAAGAAGGAGGACCCTGAGGAGGAGGATCCTGAGGAGCTTGTGCCTGTGCATCCTAATCAACCAAAATCTGAGCAACCTGTGTGTCAATGTTTGCTACAACCTAAGGGGTAGTAGGCATAAAAATCTGAACTCTATGTTGACCCCATTTTCCAAGTCTAACCTGGTGAACCTGATGTAAACCTTAGAAGGGGCCACCTCAAACTCACACATGACCACCTCTCATTCAAACACCACCTCTAACAGGAGCAGGGGCAATAACAATAAAAATCACTACTCTACCACCTCACCTAACTCTACTGCTCGTCGACCATGATGACTGCCTCTGCCGCCACCACTGTCACCACTGTCATCATCATCAGATCTCTCATCAATCCTGGGCACAGGCTCAGCATGATCAATGAATCTAGGGAATGGATGTTGAATAAATCATTAAGTGTAGTCATCTATTATCCCAACATCGACAATATGCTCCCTCATATCCCATGCCAAATGAGGTAAATCTAAAACCTTGGCCCGTGTTGTCCTATAATCAATCTAAGGACCCCAAAGGGATCACTCCACCTGTACTCTTGCATATAATGCCGATACTTGTGCCATACCCTATGGTCAGCCAAACTACCGAAGAACCCTAAAAAAGATGAACCGCTCTATAACCAATGGTGTACGCCCTATCATCCATCAAGACATACACATGAATGGAAGCTCTGATGCATCCTCTTCCCATGACTCGCATCCCAGATATGACTGCCATACCACCTGATCAGTGTCATCAATAATGTGTCACCAATAATCAGGTTTTCCCAGATGTGCTTAGACAACTATACCCTCATAGATAAAAGCAAACGGTCATGCAAGATCCTACCATCACACTGTAATCAGACGTGTATTAGGGAGATGCTCCTAGGTCCAAAGTTGTAATAGGACTACTCCTGCAAATAGAGTAGCTTCGTGCGTGTACACAACATCGTGCAACTCATGGTAGATCTACACCAAGATGCAACATGAACCCTAATCGAATCTATGGGGATGACCTATCATATCCTCGAGGATACAACCCCACCCAACTACAAATCCATGACCTCGTTGGTTAGGAACAAGAAAACCACCAACCAATACTCCAAGTACTGTGGGAAGAACATGAAAAAAAGGGAATTGTGCCCAGATAATACTATCATTGTTGATAGTAGGGTCACTAAACAAATGCCTGCAGATGGTATCGTCATACACCTGATCATAATTCAATCTCCCCATGTCTCAGGATCTACAACAATCTATAGACATCTTCAGGGATGATTGTCATCTCACCCATCGACAAATGAAAGGTGTTATGGTTAGAGTACCACCTCTCTGCCATAGCGCCTATCAAAAGTCCTTGATTCACTCAGAATCAAGGTAGAGAAAGTAAGAAAGATAGACCACATTGACCAATTAGTCGACACTCCTGCCCATTGAGATCATCAATCATCTCGAATGGTAAAGGGAATAATCCTCAGATGACTAGCTTCTGAAGGGGAGCCCACGGAAGTAAGTTAAATCAGATCAGTAATCAAAATCATTAAATGTTTGAATCAGCACACGTCAATCGACAACCTAAAACCAATCAAGCTACTATCAATTTTCCTAATTCTATTTAGAGAAGACAAAAAATTCATCATCATAATCAACCAACCAATCAGGATTGACAATCAAAATTCAACATCACATGACTAGAACTGACATCAAACAACTCGTTTCAACACAAGATTCATCAACCAAGCCAATTGACTGATCAACAAAATCAACTAAGCAAGAAACCTGACTGATAGACCTAATTTTTTTTTTTTCAAAAAGGGGTATATGTGCTTTAAAATAATTATACGTGCTAAAACACAAATATGTTATTTAAACGTTTAAATGTGGTACTAAAACTATCAAATGTGCAACAACGGTGTGTACGCGCAGTGGGATTTCATATGCGCTATGAGAATTACCTGTATGCGCTACTAAAAAGTTTAAAAGCGCAAAATGATTTATACGCGCTATAGAAAATGGTAAAGGCAAAATCTTTACCTAGGGTTTGTATTTGAATCGAAAGCGCAACAAAAAGGCTTGGATGCACCGTGGAAAATCATGAATGTGCTAAAAGGGAGGTGTACGTGCTGTAGAAGTGCTTAAATGTGCAACTTTATTGGAAAAAAGAAAAAATAAATAGGGGTTTTCCTATAAAAATTCTTTTTTTTTAAACATTTAAATGCAAAAATTGGACAAGAGAGGTTTCTAGGGGTACATACCAGAGGTCCATAGTCGGCTGGGCATTGATACCGATGACCACACTCGAATCTATGCTCGTGATAAGGCACCACCATCATAAAAGGCTCAAAGGGGTCAGAGGAGAAAAAGTCAAAGGAGGTGAAAATGAATAGTAAAATTAACTTTTCACCCCTATATATAGCTTTTTTGACCTAAAAGGAGCACAATTTAGCATAAAATGACCCAGGAGCCAAATTGAACACCCAATCAACCAAATAAGAGGCATTTGTCATCAGATCATAAAAACAATATTGGAAATGAAATCAAGATTAGCACATTATTAAAAATATTCAATGAAAATGATAAAAAAAATGCAACATGTTTCATCACAATCAAATTTCATTTCATTTAATTTTTAAGAGGGCATACACTCGGATCATCAAGATCATCATGGTCAAAACCAAATCAATGACATAATCTTTCAATGCAATTTTTTTGTATTTATCAACTAGGGCATAAAAAATATCAAATCAGGTCAAATCAGACATCACATCAGAGATCTATCATCAAAATGATCATCAAGGATATTAATCAATCAAGACTTCATTATGAATCTATCATTAGTATCAAAATCAATCATTGAGATCAAAATCAGATATCAGTTAATCAAGGACTCTGCATCAGAATATTAGATAATCTTTGAACCAATGTGCTTCGCACATTGATTCAAAGAGGGACATTAATCACCTAAAAATGGTCAAGATCAAATCAAGTGAGCAACTGAGACAAAATCAAAGAATTAACAACAATCAAGCCAAAATCTAATATTAATTGAAAATCCAAAGCCAAATAAATCAAGACAAATCAATTAATTGTGTAATTAATCTAATTAATTGTATAGTTTAATTAAAAATCAAATCAACCCATTTAAGAGGTATACATGGCTAAACAAATCAATTACATTCAATTAATTAATTCATAATTTCCCTCACCCACCACATGGGAGGAAAATACCTCAACCAATAGGAATTAAGGATTGAGCTCACATGGATCAAGCTAAAATAAAATCTTAATCACACATAAGGTGAGAGCATCTTAACCACTCATTTTGTCTCTTTGTCCCAAGCTTTGAGGACAAACTATTTAAATTGTCCCTAAAGATGAAAACATGGACTTGACTCAAACTCAACCATGATTAATTCAACTCCACCCTCAATGCTTGCAAAAATCTATAAAAACAAGACTAAAATCAAAAGAATGGATCCACACATTTGAGAATTGCATCAAACCTGTTGAGTTTTTAAGTTAGAAAAGACATTTTAGCATAATTTGAGCATTGTTTTAAGAAAATAGACTTGAATTCGTAATCATTTAGCTTCATTCTCATTTTAAAGTTGTCACTAATGGAGGCTTGTTGAGAGCTTATCATTTGCATACTTAAATAGAGAGTCATATAGTGCTCATTAGCTTTATTTGCATTAAATAGCTCACTAATTGTTCTAATTTAGTTTATTTGATCATTTATTGTTAAGCTAGCCTTATGAAGGTACTTTCATTAGTACACAACATCATATTTAGAGGACACATGATAATCTATGCAAATCATTTGCTGATGAAATGAGAAAAGAATTTGAAATGTCAATGTTTGGAGAGATTAAATTTTTTCTTGGTTTGAAAATTTTACAACAAAGTGAAGGTATATTTATTACACAATCAAAGTACATCAAATAAGTGTTGAAGACCTTTGGTATGGAAGAATCAAAACTAGTTGGTAAACCTATGATCACATGACACAAATTAACAAAGGATGATTAGTCAACTGAGGTAAATCAGATATTATATAGATCAATGATTGGTAAATTGTTGTATGTTGTGCATAATAGACCGAATAATGCACATGCAATTGGAATTGTAGCAAGATTTTCTGATAATCCTAAAGAATCACATATGACTATTGTTAAAAGAATTTTGAGATACTTGAAAAACACATAAAACTATGGTTTATGGTACAAGAAAGAGGGCAATTTTGAACTAAATATTTATACAAATGCAAATTGGGCTAGAAACATTCATGATCGAAAGACCACTACTGATGGAGCATTATTTTTGGGAGAAAGATTAGTTACTTGGATAAGCAAGAAATAAGGATGCATTTTCCAGTCCACTACTGAAGTAGAATATGTTGTTGCTGCTGTTAATTGTTCAAACATTACATGGATAAAACAACTCTTGAAAGGTATGAATGAAGAGATCACATACGCAGTGATAATATATTGTGATAACACCATCGCTATAAACATTTCTAAGGATCTGGTGATGCATGCAAAGACAAAGCATATATCCATAAAGTATCACTACTTGAGAGAACAAGTACAAGAAAAATAAGTGAAATTGGATTTTGTGAAATTAAAAGAACAATTTGCATATATATATTTATTAAACCCTTACCTAAGGATACATTTGGGTACTTGAGGACTAGACTAGGGGTCCATCCCCCATCTGTCGATCACTAAGGTGATCAGAGGGTTGCATCAACCTATACTTTATCAGAATATCAAATACTGTTGATGCAAAGTGTTCAAACTTTAGGTCTCCTAAGGTTGTGAAAAACTAAAAATTGGAGAACAAAATGACACTGCATATCAATACATGAAAGGTACTTGATCTAACCGAACACCAAAGATACTATTTTGGCTACTAAAGAGATATTTATTCTTTTTGGAATTACTGTTAAAGGGAGAGAATAATCAATGAAATATTTATCCAAAAGGATAGAATAAGAAACAAAGGGAGAGAAGACAATAATGAGCAAAAGCAAGAAGAAGATCAAATCCATGGGAAGAGTCTACTTGGAGGTATTAATGTTGTGTAGTGATTAAACATATTAAATGAACAAGCTAGAGAGAACTTATCGAGTTACAACATTTTCTTATAGAGTTGTAGAACATATATTTGGTATTCTATGACATATTTCATATTGTGTTGCCATCAATGTCAAAGGGAGAGATTGATAACCTACAACTGATTGAATATCTTGAAGGAAAGAATGAATAATTGAAAGACAATGATTGATAATCACTAAGCTACTAAAATAATATGTAACACAATTAAATCAATCAATGTATTGTCATTGATGTCAACTAACTTTGACTATACTTATCATGATGGTTATAAACATCTAAAGAAGGAATATGGTAAAAGAATGAGATATCTACATGAAGATGAGATGGATATGAAAGATATGGCTATGGTATACATTGGGTAACTTATTAACGAGTCTATGAAATCATGTTGTTGACTTGATTGTATTACATGGTTTTGTTATGCATTGAAGATCATGACTGAATAGGTTTATGTGGTCAGTACATGAAGATTTTTGTATACACCGAGTGTAGTGTATATCGAGTATAGTATTAATTGAGTAAGTAATCACTGATGCATTTTGATATTGACTGAGTGAAAGAAACAAATAAAGTTTATAACAACCGATTGAAAATGATGAGTTGGACAACTATTTACGATTTTGAGGTAGAAGATAATGTTTGTTATGATGATCTAACGACTGATAAAATTCAAGATTGATCGAATGAAGGAGAATGAAATGTGTTAATAACACAACTGTTGAGGAAGGTTAAAGTGACAAAATGAATGGTGAAGATAAAGAGGCAAAATCCATAGATGAAAATAAAATGGTTTATGATGTCTATATAAGGAGACGTGATTCATTATTGAGTCTGCGGATTTTTTATACTGCAGGAGAATTCATGTGAAAATGATTACTTTCATGCACCACTGATCAAATTGGTTGAAGATAGAACCGAGCTAAATTGTAGACAACATCGAGCATCAAAGAAACATATACCGAGTAGAACAAAGTTGGAGGATATGAAGGATTGAATTGATTATTGATCAATGAAAGTATTTTGAGCTTAACATAGATATGAAAATCTGCAAATCAAAGTTGTATTTGAATTAGATCATTACTATATCATTTTAACCATTGTTATAGATAAATCTCTTAACCGAGTGAGACTTAACAATCTTTTGTATTTCAATCTAACATTCAATGAATGTTATTTGTTTTCTTATTGACCCCATAGTGAATGCATAGTCAAAAGAGAACTATTAGTGATAAATCCTCTAAGAAGGTCACATCTTACAGTGTGTTTTATAACCTTTAACAGAGTTGGCTCCCAACCAAGCTCACTTCAGTAGAGTTAATTATTTTGGGTTACCAGTCTAGGTGGTTTTTCCCCTAACAGGATTTCCACATTAAAATCTATGTGTTATGTGTGTATGATGTATTGAATTATTATTTTATTTTACACATTTCATAACTTGATAGATTGGTGAACACAATACTTAATTTATTGGTAATCGGTAGACAAAGAGAAAGGTGCAATTGTTATCTTACCGAGTTGATTATTTGTGAGAAAATTTTTAATATATACATCTGGGAGATTTGGGACTATAGGATAAATGGAATTAACTGATTCACCCCCTTTCAATTGTCTAACAGCTTGAGGTCTTAAAAGCTGGCTCTTGGGTGTCCACATGACCTTGCTGTTGACGAAGGGGGGCTAGTGATTGGTAGTCATTACCGGTCACCGCAACAGTTAAATTGACAATGACTGTGACGGTCACAGCGCGTTGACCGCTAGGCAATAATTGCCAGTGGGTGTTAGTAGTTGACGCCTTGCCAAAAACCTTATTTTATTTTATTTTATTTGTACTTACACCTCGAAGTGCATGCCAGGGCCGTACAACTCCAGTGTAAATTTATTTTGCCTCAAAATATAAAGTTGTCCAAATTGGATAAATTTTATATAGAAATAGGGGTTCTTGGGCACTCTGAACTCAACACTGAGGTTTGTTTGAGCCCAAAGTGACTAAAAATAGAGGTCCCCTAGATCTGACACAAAACCTCTAAAATTTGTAGATCTGACGAACAAGGTTGAATCTCTTAAGAAGAGAACATGGGCACGAAGATTTGAAGCTCCAATACCATATTGGAGTTGATGAGGAAACAACCCACAACTCCCAAGAACACTTGCATGCAAACACCTATCATAGAAAGAGAGAAGCAAAAACTATGGAGGCCTAAACACAAGCATCCACGAAAGAGGAGACATTCTTGATGTGCAAAAATAAAAGTTGCAATCAAATAAAATGAATGTGTTATGATTAGAAGAGAAATCAATCCTTATAAAAGGAGATCAAAACCTTAACAAGAAAACCTAGGTTGCATAATAATAATTAATAAAAGAATTAATCATTATATGACTAAAGTTTAGCTTAAGCAAAGAAAGAGATAATAACTGACTTAATAATTAAATCAATATGATTTAATTAATAAGCAAAATAATTTATTACTCTAACAATTTTGAATATTTCTATATCAGATCTGATCTATTTTCTTAGTCTTAGTATTACATTTACCTTCCTAGTTGACTATACCTGATGCATAGGAAATGACATCTTTTTACTTAGTGCTTGGTTAGATCCTTGTTTTGAATTGGTACCCCTACATCACTTGGGTTGTGCTAATCTAAATCGGATCCAACTAGGGGTTTTGCTTGGGAGATCTCTTCCTTTGTGGCCCCATCTTAAGCATAACATTGAATGTATATGCCTGAAAAGTGTGGTGTATTGCATATCTTACCCTTATCACATTTTTCACCCACTATGCATAAAATAAGTACCTCTATCATCACATCACTTCCAAAGCAAAAAAAACAAGCTTATCAATTTTCCATGATTAATTATCTTAGATTGGTTGTACTTATTAAGTTGGTTTTATTTAATGACTTAAGTTGACTCCAACAAGAAATTTTAATGTGCATGGTATATGCCATTTAGTTTTATACCCATTTCAAGGAAATATTTTGATATGCATACATATTAACACATTTGGTGCATATATTCCACACACTTAGCCCCCACCTCATCCTCACACATGCATACTCCACTACATTCACCTAATCTTCACATTTATTACATTTATCCAAACACCTACCCATATATAGTTGCTAACCACTTAAATTTGACCATCTACCACTTAGGCTATTTCCATGGTTGTGGACTTGACTTTTGCCCTTTTCAATTCAAATTCAAAAATTGGTTGATTAGCCCCCTTTATTTTTCCACCATGAGCTAACTAGGAACACATGTTACAAAATTCAATGTTATGTGCTACTACTTTATGGTATCCTTTAACATTTATCTTAAAATATCTCTCATTTCAATCACTTTTCATCCAAGTGCATCAAATGAGCAATCAATAGCAAAACATTTGGATTTAGTGCACTAAAAGGACTAACAAATACACAAACATCATTACAGGGCCCTTATCTACTACCATCAAGCTTCTATGCACATTTTCAAAGGTTGATATAAGTGAACACTTCACCTTGCAACATAACAATAACCCTTCCTCGATATTTGTAAATTCCTTTAGTTATAATATATCATAGAAGAACAAAGTAGACCAAGGATAACTACACAAATGAACAAGATAGCACAACTACACAAACAAACAAGATAGCACAACTACACAAACTAACAAGATAGCACAAGTACACATCATGTCTAGAGTCAATCCAAATAGAAAGGATAAATCCCCAATTTAATCAATCCCAAAAATTTCAAAACATTTCAATAATAGAAAAAACTCACTTTAATTCTTACACATAAATTAGAGGACTAAATCAAATTGTCTATTGACTCTCTTATTTACTCACCTAAAATGACTGTAGCTCTCATTATTTAATCTATGCTTATTTTTTAACTTCAATTTTTTGCATGAACTCCAATAATCTCCTAGTACCGAACTGCTCTTGAAAATTTGAAAATTTGATAGAAAAAACATTCTGAAAAGAGGCGGGAACAAATTGGCCGTCTGATGACGTAATTCTGTCATAAATTTGGCGTCAACTGACAGAGAAATATTGGCGGGAGACCGCTTTCTACATTGATTGATTGCTCTCTATATCGGCGGGAGACTGCTCTCTACATGATAAACTACCCACATTGAAAGATTTGCGTTCGAAGGCTAACCTCAAAATTCTTTTCGTTTGCATCTTTCCTCACATCGATTTCATATTTCTTTATTTCCCACGACTTAAAATCTGTAAAAATGTATGGCATGCAAAGCCAATCTGATGGAGGTTCTCTGTTTTCTGGAGGAGGTTTTATGCCTTCGCAGGCTACTCAAGTGAACGAAGGTGGTTTGTCAACTGCCAGGGTAAGCGCTTTTTACTGCTGATTGTTTCTTACGCTTCCGTGTTTCGAGAAGTCTTGTATTGTTTTTCCTTGCTTAAAATTTGTTTTGGGCCTTGGTTTTGCAGAAAACGGGTAATAGTACAGGGCTTCTGCCTTTGACAGTGAAGCAGATAAGCCAAGCGACCCAGAAGCATTCAGATGACAGTTCGAATTATATAATAGATGGAGTGGAAGTCAACAATGTTAGCATTTTTTGTTCAATTAATGCCTTTAAACATTAGGGTTTTATTTTATTTTTCGCTCTATAAAATATCATAAGTGGATTTTTACTCTGTTTTTCTACTTTTTAGTTTTGCGGAAATGGCTCAAGTAGGGTTCGTCTTTTGTTGTTATGTAGAAGTTGTTCAAATGGGTTATTTTGGGTTTGTGTAATTCATATTCTGGAATTGGGTCGTCAATACAAATTAAATATTAATAGACGGAGTGAATGTTAAGAATGCTAGCAGTTTTTACTCAATGAATGCCTTTAAACGTTAGGGTAGTATGCAATCTTTTGTTCTGTGAGAATTGCCTAAGCGTTTTTTTCCTGGTTAGCAATTTTTCTTTGTTGGTTATGCGAAAATGCTTCAAGTGGGTTCTTCTCGTGCTTGTGCATTTTATTTTTGTTTTAATTTTAGTTTCTCTCTGTTGAAATTGCTCAGTTTTGTTACTTTGGGTCTATGTAATTTGTTGATCTGTAGAAGTTGGTCATTTTTCGTATCTCTTGTTGGATGCACAGGTTACCCTGGTTGGAATGGTTTTTAACAAGGAAGAAAGAATAACCGACGTGTCGTTTTATTTGGATGACGGCACGGGAAAAATCGAAGTGAAAAGATGGTAAGAGATCAAGTTTAGGTTGCAGATAAAGAAATCGAATCGTTAAATTCTGTTGGTTGCTGTCTGTTTTTATTTTCAACCATTTTGTATTGATTTATTTATTATATGTTGATTGACTAATTAATTATTAGTGTTTATTCTTTCATTTTAGCTTTCTTTTCTGTTCGAAGAGTTAAATTTGTAGCCATGGCTTAGTGGCTCGAGATGCTATTTTTTCGATATTTGGAAATTTAAGTAAGCTAAGCATGCTCGAAGCTAGCATTTCTTTAAAGTATTTCAAGGTTCAATCAACAAGTTCGACTGCATATTCACTAATGATGGTGGTGAAGTGCCACACGTTTTATAATCTGTGAAGGGGGATGTCTTAACTATTAAGTGGACTTTAACCAGAGGGACTACCCACGGGCAATTTAACTCAAATTTACTTTGTTTATGGTACATCAACTATCTTACATCTTGAACACTTGTATCCAAAAGGTCGAATCTTACTGTTGAATGTGGCAAATAATTTGCATTCTTTTAGTTGCCATCAGAGAAGTTTTATCCTCCACTTAGAGCTTCAAATTCAGCACGACTATGATGGCCAAGGGTGTGGAAACTCATGCAAATTTCATTTGCTAAAAGGCTCCAAGGATTTCTAATAAGTTCATTTATATAAAAATTCTGCATGACTCGGCTTCTATGTATTGTAAACTCTGATATCTAGTGTTTTTTATAGATCACTAGTTGGCTGCATCTTCAGTATTCTACCAGTAAACCAATCTGACAGTATTAGGTCCAAGATCCTGGTACTAAAAAGAGATCCTGATGGACAAGATATGCTCTAGACTTAATATAACGTAACTACTGTTACCAAATCTACCCGTATCCTTATTTTTTTCTACTGAGTGGATTTGTCTGAGTTGGTCCAGACTTAACCCAATTTGTTTGACCTCTTGAACAGATCAAAGCTATTAAACTTGGTAAACTACAAACCTGACGAAGAGTGTTTTAATGTAGCTGTTGCATTGTTGTACAATCAGTTGGTCAATGATAAGCACCATGGTAGCTCTGGACAAATGAGGTATTTTTTGCAGTGTGCTAAATTACGATGTTTTATCAGTGAAATATCCTTCAAAAAAATGATCCAGTTGAATCTAGAAAAAACATAATAATTTGGCACACTGTGAAAGACCTACTTGCCTATGGATGAACTAAAGGGAATCTACAATGAATTGTTCAATAGGCACACCACTCAATGAAGGTTCAGAAATGGGATAACAAGCTAAGTGGACTTGATCTTGGGGAAAACACCATAGTTAAGTGTACTTGAGTTGGAGTTATATCAGGATGGCCAACCACCTGGTTAGTCCTAATCCTTCACTCTTGTGTGCCACTTAGATACATGATGTCGCAACCAGACCATTCATGCTCATTAGAGGTGGGTTTGTGTGAACCACTACTCATGAAATATGCTTCAATGAATTTGACTAGAACACTTTGCAGTTGAAATTTGGTAAAACATAGTGTCTACACTAGCTCCAACTGTTGATAATAATGCCATACTGTTTTGTGCTCTTGGCATTCTCATTCACTGGAATTGCAAGGGAACACAATATTGATTATTAGACCCCTGAATTGCATATATAGGCACATATTATTGTCCTGCATTTTTAAATCAATTATCTGCCATTACCTCTAGGCTGCATGTTGACTGCTGTCTGATTGTCTTAATAATTTGATGGTTTCTGCTGAAAACTGAATTATACTGAGAGGGGGAGGGGGTGAATCAGTATAATCATAAACTTTTAATGTTCAAAACCAAAACAGAGAACACGAAACAAAGAGACAACACACGCAAATTATCTCGTGGAAACCCAAAGCGGGAAAAACCACGGCATCACTATCCAAAGGGCAACAACCCAGTTACAATCTGAGAGCTGCAACTCTCCTCAAATCCAATCAGACCTGGCTCCAACCAGTCAACTATAAGGCTACAACCTTGTTACAAAAGATATCAGAATTTCAACAAGAAATGAACTATCTATGTCTCTACTGAGATGTAAAGACCCGTGATTATAAGAACTCAGAGCAAATGAGTGAAAACTGAATTTCTCAAAAATCCTCCCCACAAATCTGTCCTTCACAAAACTGAATACTTTCCTTTTCTTCTTACTGTTTTTCTCACCCTACCATCCTGTGCCAAGTTATGATTCCTGAATGTTGAACAACCTCAACAAATGTCTGTCTAGCTGTATTGAAGGTCACACTGAATGCAGAAACTTTAAATGCACACCTTTGTAATAGTCAGGATTTAAAAATGGCTAGTAACAACAATTACTGTGCCTTGATATATGCAAATAAGTTACTTTCTGTACTCAACACAGTCTATCTCAGGTCAATTTCCTGTTGTATAAGAATTTACTGTTCATGTTTATTACTGTAGACTGCTGTCAATACATTACATCCAGCACTCTTTTCTTCTCACAAGTTTTCAAACTGAAGTCTTTTCATGCATACCCTTTTACGAACATTCATATCCTTTTTAAAAAAAAAAACTAACTGAGAGTGCATTTGATTAGTACTTATCTCTTCATTGGATATACTAATATTGTCTCGAATCCACAACACGGTCAGCTGTTTTTGAACTGTTTGAACTTGAATATCTCTTGGCTGTATTTCCTGAGAAAAAGCTTCTTTCTACATCACCTGTCTCTGTTCGTATGAATGTATTTTAACGAAACAGAGAGCCACTCTCATTCTTGATATGCTGTCGACTCCTCAATGGCAAAGACCTTTTGTCAAACTCTGAAACTTCAAACATGTATAATCTCTGGTCTTCATACGATGCCAATCTCCAAAAAAAAGTCTTCTTTAACACAGCCCACAAAACGTATTTGCCTTATCTTTTAAAAATGTGTGAAATCTGCTCTTTATGATATCATTCTCTTCTGCCATTGACTTGATACTACCGTTTTTAATGTAACTGCTTGCATTCCCATTATTTTTCTGTTTAACGCACACTCTACGTTTTTCTTCATCGACAGCTCACCAAAAAAAACTTTTCAAAATTCTTGCCTAAAGGAAAACGTTTGTTTTGTTTTTTATTCCACCGTATATGATAACCGGTTTCCTCTTTTTAACTGCATTTGAGAGCTGTAATAAAAACTGTAGCACCCGAGACGAACAGGTGCCTTAACAAACATATTCGGTGCTCTTTTTTATGCTAGAAACAAAACTCGAAATCATATCCGATCTGTTCCTTTGAAGCGTTACACTCTATACGGCCCTTTCTCACACGTTATGTTCTTATAGCATGAGTCGCATTACAGTTGTCACTTTACTCTCCCGTTTTCATCAACATGGCGTCAAAATACCTCCCTTCATCATCACGCCACAGCTCCCGCAACATCCTGAATTCTGATGTCCACCAGTCGGCAATTAGATGCGGTCCTATATTCTGTGCAGCACCTGGATACGACATGGAGTTATAATAACAAGCCGTTATGCAGAGACAGACACTTGGCTTTTACAAGCAGCCAACTGCACACACGATTTCCGCAAGTGTGCAACTCAGATAAAAGCATACATAGCTGACACACGGACACCCTTACAACAATCCTCAATCTGACACAATCCAACTAAGCCAAGGATCATTGAATGACAGAGAGAGTCATCAGATGACAAAAACTCAACATCTGCTGCCCTTTAAGCAATTAAACATTAACCTTTACAGAAGAAATGAGATTTTCCTTGGTGACATGCAGCAATCTTCCATTCGAATGAGCAGCAAATGATTGCACTAAGAAAAAAACCATTTGCTTGAGCCAACCTGCGGGAATTTTTTAGATCTGATATTTTGCAGGCTGATTCCTTTAGAGATGTGAGAGAGTAGGGTTGTACTCCTGGACAGACAAGGATGGTTGTCAGCAAGGCGGATGGATGGCCAGGAATGGGCCTCAGTCCATTTAAACTAGTAGCATTTATGCATGTAGGGGTCATGGATCACTGAGCATATATTTTAAAGAAATTTGCGAGGAGGCAGGACTCATGGGTGAGGGGCTCGTAAGGCATGCAAACAACATTGCCTAGAAGCAATGCAGTAATATGCCATCCAACAAATGGATATACCCCAATGGTGGGTTGAATCCAAAGGTATGTTCCAAATCCCCTTAAGAGTCAAGAGCCAAAATCAAACACCTGAAAAGCTGAAAACAGATTTAATAGACAAAATGCCTAGTAGAGGTAAATAAAAGCAGAGCTACTGAGCATTATTTATTCATAAGGCTTATAAGTTGGGTCATCATTCACTTCAAGATTATCAACAGGATCAGCTTTGGGTAAGATTTCCCATTATTTAGAGTCTTGACATAAGATTTACATCAAGAAGTTCAAAGATTGTTGATTCTGTTTTTGCACAGACCATTTCTTGAGGCATTTCAGCATGGAAGAGCAGCCTATTGTTTCTCTCCTTCCAATTTTGTTAGATAATCATAGATGGACAGACTAGCCATAGAGGCTAAAGGATTTTTCTTTCTACAGGCTATGAGAAAAAAATATTCTGTAAAGAAGCTGGTATCACCCAATCAAAAACCAATTATATGCAGTTGCAAGTGTTTAAAGCATATGGAAGGTAAGAGAGAAGGCGCTTACCTAATTTAATAATTTATTTTTAAAAGCATCAGATGGAAGGGCATTGCCAACCCCTATACTGAAGTTTTTCTTGGGTGTTTATTTTATCTGGACACCCAGTCAACCAAAGGCATCAGTTTTGGGGAGTCCAATCCTGTATTAAATATTTTGATTGGCTTGATCAATGACTTGTTGAAGAGACACATTTGCTTTTAATACCATAACTTGTTTTTATTGTGTGATCTCCTCTACATATTATCTATGGTCATGCGTCTAGGAGCGCAATTAGACCAAAACAACTGCTGAAGCAACTTAGGTTGCTTTATGTTTAGTGAAATGGGTTTTTCAGATCCCTCAAGCTTTTATTTCAGCTCCAATGGCTTTCTACCTTCATCTGGTAGAGATATGCTGAATACCAAAGAGAGGAATTGCTGGTCCCCTGATTGATTGAAGCCCCTTGTACTTGGAAAGAGGTTTTCTTCCAGTCGATGATTCATCTCATAACTGAGCAGACTGATTGTTGCTTACCTCCTAAGTCAAATGCTTGATAATTGCATGCTTACATTCTCTAAGAAAATGTCCCATAGGAAAAGCCATCGGGTGTGGTTGAAGCCATGAAGATCCTGATTGGATTCATGGAGGCAAGTTCATAAATAAAATTCCAAGGCAGGTTAAATGTCTTAAAGATTCTCTATACAAATTGGACAACCAAAGGGCTGTTGAAACATTAATGTTGCATGTACCTGACCTACCTTTTTTGCCTGGCACCCTTTCCCCATTTATTAATGAAAGCTTCATTTCCTTTTCATTTACTCTCAGTAAGAAGGATCTTATTGTCTTGTCCATATTTTGGTTACATCCTTGGGTGCTTTCTACATTGGTAGGAGGTAAATAGAGTGTGCTTGAAGTACCTCTTTTAGTAATTGGTGTCTTCTTTTCATTTCGAGATATCAATTATTCTAGTGTGTCTAGGAGTTCCCCTAATTGACTATAAATGTTACTTGAATAGAATCAATACAATAATGGAATGAGTTTGGCAATGGGATTTGAGGGGCATGAGTCTTTGGGTAGTATAGAGTTTTTATAAACATAAGATAATTGGAGATACTCAACTAGCACTTGCACCCCAATGAGGTGTAATGGTTACGTTGATAACAAGATATGCATTGTGTTATATATTAGAGGGCTAATAAATATAAATAAAAACAAAAGGTAAAGTAAAGAAATGTTTTGTATGGTCCAATAAAATAAAATCCAATGCACAAAGCTATATAATAGTTGTCAGAGTTATGTCTCATTGAAGTGAAAATATATTTTAAATAAGTGGGCATGCCAACATTCACAAAAAATCCACCAAAAAATGTAATGTCCCTTTCTTGGACCACCTTATATTTTGCCCTAATTCACAAATCCAAAAAGAAACAAAGAGCGAAATATAGTCTTCACTCAAATAAACTTATTTTGGAAAATTGCAACTTGATTTGACAACAATGTAGATATAATTGATGAATTACATCCTCACAACAACAACAACATCAACACCAACAACAAATCTCAATGATTACATGGGAGCTCAACCATAATGAGTGTTGTGATGGAAGACATGATGAGTTGCCCCAAGTATCCTCTAACCTAGGCCCAACAATAGGACCTTATCCTTTGTTACCTTATGTGGTTCTTAACCATCATCATGAGGTGGTGTACCCTGTGAGAGCGTTACACCATTACCCTCCATCATGTCAACCTCTCACCTCTTATGATTGATTCACTTCAATAATTGATCAATGCGGAGATGGTAGGTGAGCTGCAATATGGTGCCCTTGACCCTCAACCCTAGGCCCAAGGTAAGGACCTTATTCTCCTTGGCCTCACGTGGTCCTTAACCATCATCATGAGTTGGCCTTGCAGTCCTTAACCATCTTAATGAGGTGCCATAACTAGTGAGGAGTCTTTCACCAATCTCCCTCCTTGCACTACCTTCCTTCAACAAGATTGATTATTGCAAAGTTTCATATTTATAAATATATAGACACTACATTCAAGTATTCATTAATTGTATAATCAGATATGAACATTCTGTGCTCCCATCTATATATAGTTATAAATGCATATGCAATCCTATATTTTCATATCTAACAATTAAGAGATTATAGGTAAATCCTCCTGGTATATGCACTATATATTTGTTGCTTATTTGATGTGTTTCTGCTGTCTTGTTCAATTTTTGTTGAATGATTGATATTTGTACAAATGATTGATTGATTGAATGAATTCCTTTGCTTTGGTGATTCAAGGTATTGGTGAGTTATGATTAAGTAATTGTTTATTAGATGATTGAAATGTGATGATATAATGAATGTTAGTTTGACATATTGATGGATGATGATTGAGTGTGTTTGAGCAAATTATTATTTAGTCACATGGTCAAGTTTAACTTAGCCATTATCAATTAATTGTTAGGAGTATTCAGTTTTCCAGGAGTTGTACAGTTACATCTGCCTACCGGTTCATTCCTTACCTTTATAAGCAAGACACATCTGTATAATATTTCATGTCATACAATTTCATTTATCTGGTGAAGGATTAGTCTCTCCATGAAGGTTTTATAGCAGGCTGCTGCTCTTGGGAGGTTGATCATTCCAACATTGTATTAGAGTGGTCTTCGTGTGTCTCCTTCTGCTAAGAATGTTTTCACTAATTTCTGTGCTGAGATCCTTTTTTTTATTCTGCAGTTTCTCTGCGATATTTGTGGAGCATTTCATTATCTCTGGCTGCATCTATTTTGGTGGGAGCAGTGTTAGGGTTTGTGTTTGTACATGCAGTCCTCTATTTGGTATTTTCATATTTTGCACAGCTTGTTTGAGAAACAAAACTTAATGCATCTAATAATTAATTAATAATGCCTAAGCTTAAACATAAGCATGTGAGTAGATAATAATTTACACCAACACTCCTCCTTAAGTGCAACTTAGGGAGAAGATTATTATGCATTATGAGCAAGATGCAAGATGGGTCCCGGCAACTAGGCCATGTTAAGTACTGCACTACAACTTGTACACTTTATAGTGAAATTACTTCACTCCCTAATATAGTGAGATTGATTGTGCTTTTTAGATAGAGCAAATTGAAGAATCTAAAGAAGGATGATTGTAAGAGGGAAAGATGGAAGACAAGTGGATCTGATCATTTAAGAGTAGATGGGAATTGCTCTAGTTTGTTTCGTATCCAAAATAATTAATGCTTATAGATTTTTGATTTGATACAGAAGCATTGATTGTATTCAAGCTAGAAGGTAAAAGGAAACAGATGATCTTTATAGCTTGTGAATGAAAGAATCAATCTATATACAGTTAGTAATCTGACTAGTCTAAATGAAACATTCAAATAGCTATTGAAAGAAAAAAAGCAAAACATAAAGAAATGGAAATGATTTAATTACATTGTGAAGGAGCCACTTTTTCATAGCTCCCCTTTTGTTTTATGGGCACTTTTTAGTTGTATTAACTTTTATTGTAATTACAAAAGTGAAAACGAACCCTGCTCTTACTTGCAACATCTGGCTTACTCTATCCCGATCTGTTATAATTTTAGACTGAATGGCCTTGAGAAATTGTCAAATATACCCTTTATGTTGGAACTCCTGCAATATGGAGGAAGTCTGCCATCTAAAAACATGAAATTCAAGCATAGAGCAGTTATATTAGAAGTTGTTCAATTTAGAACTGAAGATTTTTCTGTTTGTTGCCTGATTGATATGTAGGTTCCCTGGTAGATTACTTGAGTGGCGCATCTAGGTTTTCCTGATTGTTTCAGATCTATAGACTGTTTAATGCAAAAAAATTCAGAGGTTTCAAGGCCTTTTTCTGAAAATACCCTCAAGATTAATAGTCATGTAACTAAAATAAACTGACAAGTTTTTCTAAACCAATGCATATTGGAATGAAATGCTAAGGTTGGTTATAGTTAGTCCTAACAAGCACAAGCTTATTTTTAAATTGCAAGAAGACAGACTTTTGTGACTAGGGTGGCAGAACTGTTAATTATTCTTTCCCCTCAATTGCTGTTTGTGCACAACATAAGAGAAACAAGTTATCCTGATACAATGATGACTGACGTTCCAAAAAATTGGCTGTGTTCCCATGTTATGTCAATGATTTCATGTTGATGTGGCTTGATGCTTGTCACATAGGCAAAGGCTTTCACTGGCTCTTAAGATCCAATGGTAGTAATAAAAGTTGGTAGGCTCATCAGCTAAGAGATAAGATTCTACAATGATGAAAACTGTATATTGGGTGGACCATCAAACGAGAGAGAAGACCATGCTATGATGAATATTGTATGAGATAATCAAGACATAGAACCAAAGTTAATGAGATGCTAATAGTTTGAAGTTTGAATAGTTATTGCATGAACAAGGGTCGGAAATTTACCAATTGATCAACTCAGTTGTTTTCAGATTGTTTGATTGATTTCACTGCTTTATTAGTTTTCTTTAGAAGTATTCTGAGTTAAGGGTTCCACAAGCAGTCCAACTTGCCTATTGTTCTAACTTCTAACTTCTTGTATACACTTGCTCCCCACACCTGATCATTCCTACACCATTTATGCTTGTCCTCTGCTCGTGTTTCGTGAGTTTGTGAGTATTGTGCTGCTAATTGAGCTTGCTCCCAATTTTATGCTGTCTGTAATTTATGTGCACCTATATGAGTGTCGCCCCTTCCATATTCTTCATTAATGCTCTCTCCCTATATTGAGAAGTCAAAATCTAAAAACAAGCAAGAGCCCAAAGCATTTAAACTGGAACAACGAGAAAAAAATTGTCCTGTTTTCTGTGTGCTTTTAGCATTCCATCCAAGAGTATATACCCATAAATTAAAGAAAAAGTACAATCGTACAACTTTGTGTTTAAAACACATACAAGATTTACAGTAAATAAGTCTAAATTTTCTAATAGCTTTTAAATATCTGATTAGTAGGTTTTGATGCACTAACATTCAGTAGATGGAGACTACATGGCAAGTTTGAATCAAAGAATTCCTCAACAGTTTCAAGCAACTCAATTGCTTATGTTGATTAAAGCTAGAAGATTTTCCTTCAAATTGTTAACATTTTCAGATTATAGCAAGGAATATATAATCTATAGAGGTCTTTCAAATACTAAGCACATGATATAATAAGTAATCACAAAGAACAAGGACAGATAATACTTGGATTATAGCTCCGAATTAGTCCTTAGAGACTTCAAATCTGCACTTTGTATTCTTCAAATTAGTCTTCCAATGTTGCCTTCAATGACTGTTATGAATCAGCTCTTGAAGGTCTTCAATTTGCTCTTCTAGGGCTATACAATTCTGCTCTAATTCGCTCCTCTAGGGCTGCAAGATCTCTGCCCTAATTTGCTCCTTAATATCTGGCCTAATTCGTTGCTCTTTTCTTCTCTAATTTGAACCTTCAATTCGCTTCCTAAAAGGTCTGAAATAAATCGCTCAAGAAGAATAAGAATAATGTGAAAGAATGAACTTGTAAATCTGCTCAAGAACTTATCACATAATGTTTTTGGTGTGTTCCTTGAGCAGATTTACAATCTTTATTTATACACATAATGGTGACTCTTCAAGAGTCACAACCCTTCCTCAAGGTTGGGCGACTTGCATTTTGGAATTCCAAGTCAGCCCTCTTTGTCATTTTATTTTATTATTATTATTTCAAGATCAAAATATTAACACTCCCTCTTGATCTTGAGAACAATAAAGCCCATGACAATAACACTCCCTTTTGGACTTGAGAGAAGGATCAACCTATAGATCTCCCATCCATAGTTCCGAGAATTGCCAGTGAATTGCGTGAATCGTGATCGGGTTCATTGGAAATGATTTTTTTGGAGCCGGAAATTGTTTCGGTTGAATTTTTCACATGAATCACCGAATCGGCGATTCATGTGAAAAATTCGCTTGAATTGGCTTGGGAAATCGGTGTGAATCGTCGGATAGATAAATAGTCAAGTCAAATTTTAAAAAAATACAAATATTTTCAATGTTTTTTTTTTGCCTTTCTTATTTGTTGTAAGTTTATACAAATATAACATTTAAGTATAAGTTTGATTTATTTAATTTCTTATACTTTAAGTTATATCTGTATAAATTATAAAATATATATACTCCAGGATGTTTGAGATAGGTTCCAGCTTCATAGGAGTTAAGATGCAGATTCTAGATTTTGAAAATTCTAGACTTAACCAATTTTCAGGATTCAACAAGCCTTTAGTAGGGCTACCTCCTACAATTCATCATGGCTTTCTAAGGTCAAATTGAAGTTGGCAAAAGGATTCTCAAAGGGTTTTAACTCATTTTATCACAAATCACTTGGTTTTGACTCCATCTTTATGACAAACTTAGCTTAGCTCTTGCCCAAATCCCAGACAGACATGACTTCCCAATAGGCCAAAATCATTCAAACCTCATTTGCCGGACCTAGGGACTTGAAAACAGCCACCAACAAAGACTAGCTAAGATCTAGTTATGAAGACTTTGACATTTGACATTGATCAATGATCAAGCATCACAAATTCATACTATGAAACGATTTAGTTTTATGGATCTTACAGATACTGATAGACATATGTTTCATGGATCTTCATCTTACATACATTTATGATTTGATGTCTTATGGATCTTCATCTTACATACATTTTATGAGTTGATTCATTACGATCCTATGATTTCTATTTACTTTAGCTACAATTTACATTTTACGTGTAATGAATGTGATGGATTTATCATTTATGTTCCTTGTTTATGTATATTAGCTTCTATTTGATGATGTTATAGTGTGTTTAAGGTATATTCAATAAAGGGTGCATGAAATAAGTTTTAAATTGTTAAAATCTCTAAATTTCAAGGGTTTTTTAAATTTGCCGATTTGTGGCCGATTTGATTCCGATTCATGGCCGATTCACGATTCGATTTGGCCTTGCCGATTTCGATCTGATTCTGATTCTCGAATCTTTGCTCCCATCTATAGGACTCAAAAACATAACCTCAATGGATGCCTTACCCAATAGCACCATAGGTCTCACATCTATGAAGGTAGATCTCTATCTACCAAATATGGAGAACACATGTTCCTCATCATTCCCCAACCATTCATCTCGTATCCATATGAGAATCATCTTTCCATGGTAACATCAAGTCATATGATACTTACCAACCAAATGTGGATTTCCTAGATCCACGAGTCTCCACGACTCAAGAGATAGAATATCAAGTCCATGATGTTTACCAACCAAATGTGGATTTCCTAGATCAACGAGTCCCCACGACTCAAGAGATAGAATATCAAGTCCATGATATTCAAAGTAACATCAAGTCCATGATGTTTACCACAAGTCAACATAACATCAAGTCCATGATGTTTATAGCATTGGTCTAACGAATATCAAGTCCATGGTGTTTAGAGCATTGGTCTAACGAATATCAAGTCCATGATATTCACCAAGTGCTTGGAGTAATGGTCTATTGACATCAAGTCCATGATGTCCACCAACTACTCAAATGTGGATCCCTAATCCATGAGATATCAAGTCCATGATATCATGAGCATTGGTCTAATGAATATCAAGTCCATGATATTCACCAAGTACTTAGAGTAATGATCTCTAGATCAAGTCCATGATGTCCACCAACTACTCAGCTATGGATCCCCGCTCCATGGGAAGAATATCAAATTCATGATATTTTCCAATTCACAAGTGTAATCGAATAAATCATATAAGCATAATCTTATCTCATGAATCCACATAAGCATAAGAATAACCAAACTAAATCTTATCTTATGAATCCACATAAGCATAAGAATAACCAGGTGCAAACTAAATGCGATATAATCATTTCATGAATATAGATTCAGCTATAGAGAAAGTATGCTTCTGCACATAAAATATGCAAATGTAATCATATGCCAGTCATAAGCTAATGCTAGCATATATCATATAGTTTCTCACTATAAAAGAAATGTGTTCTCATATGTATATAACAAGGTAATGTAAAACATATGCCAATGTAAAGTATGCTTCCCATGCATACAAACAAAGCAATGTATGTTGCCATCCATACATCAAGTTAATCAGCCATGCACGTAAAGTATGCACATACATAATAGAAATATGTCAATGTAAGATACGCTGCAACATAATGTATGCTTCTCACAAATGTGTCAGTTTATGCCAATGACAAATCATCATCTAGATATGCAAAAAAACAGCTCTGCTAATCAATTGTGAATGTTCCCATACATATGTCCAAGCAAAGTATTCATCCATGCATAATGTATGCTCTTGATATATACATGTCAAGGTATCATAATGTATGTATCCAATAAAACAGTTAATGTTCCCATACATATATACCAAAGTGAAGTATGCAGTCCTGCATAATGTTATAATGTATATCACAATATACTAAAGAAAAAAATGTGCTTCCTACACATTCATAATCAGCTAATAACAAATAACTAGCTATGTCAAACGGCCATGACAATGATTCACAAAACCAGGTTTAAGTGAGCCCATGATTAAACTCCCTCTTAAGCCAAGTACTAAGGTGGGTTTCCTTCTATAGAACCACACAGGGATAGATTGTTAGAATGCCCATGATTCATATTATCCATAAATTTTAATGTCATACCAGGTTATGATCTCAGGGCTTGTGCCATTCAAGATGATCTACTCCCTTTGGAACAATATGGTGAGAGGTTTATACGAATCCTATCTTCTCCCTCCGGAGCTTAGGTTTACCGTATAATGTCCACAAGGTTAGACTCCCTCTCAATTGTATGTTTCTAGATATTTAGAATTTAACTGCAAAATTTCAAAACATGTACGAATGTATTGACACAATTTTACTCATATCTTTCCAGCCTAATTAATATTAGGCATATATTAGGCTTAGAAGGATCAATGAATTTGCATAAATAGAATCCTAAATCTTGATGCAAATCAAAACCCTCATAAGATGTCAGGTTAAATTAATATTTTCAGACCAACCCCTAGTTGCCATAGGTTTCTTAGTTTTGAAAGAGTTAGATTGAATTCTTAAATTTGAAAATTGGTCTTTTTCTCAATCTAAGCTCTGATACCATGTTAATATTTTCAGATTATAGCAAGGAATATACAATCTATAGAGGTCTTTCAAATACTAAGCACAGGATATAATAAGTAATCACAAATAACAAGGAGAGATAATAACCTGGATTATAGCTCTGAATCAGTCCTTAGAGACTTCAAATCTGGACTTTGTATTCTTCAAATTAGTCTCCCAATGTTGCCCTCAATGACTGTTGTGAATCAGGCCTTGAAGGTCTTCAATTTGCTCTTCTAGGGTTATACAATTCTGCCCTAATTTGCTCCTCTAGGGCTGCAAGATGTCTGTCCTAATTTGCTCCTCTAGGGCTGTTATATCTCTGCCCTAATTTGCTCCTCTAGGGCTGCAAGATCTTTGCTCTAATTTGCTCCTCAATGTCTGCCCTAATTCGCTGCTCTTCTCTTCTCTAATTTGAACTTTCAATTCGCTTCCTAGAAGGTTTGAAATAAATCGCTCAAGAAGAATAAGAGTAATGTGAAAGAATGAACTTGTAATTCCGCTCAAGTACTTATCACATTATGTTTTCGGTGTGTTCCTTGAGCAGATTTACAATTTTTATTTATACACATAATGATGACTCTTCAAGAGTCACAACCCTTCCTCAAGGCTGCCCGACTTGCACCTTGGAATTTCAAGTCGTCCCTCTTGAAATTAATACAAGTTGGTCCTCTTTGTCATTTTACTTTATTATTATTATTTCAAGAACAAATATTAACACACATCAACAGAATCAATTTTCTGGGTCCTAATATCCTTCAATTAAGGGCATTATTTCCAATTTATAACCATTCTACTTGGCAATGACCATCAATTCTCTCAATTACACTAGCAGGAATCTGATGTCTGAGATCTCTATCTAATCCAAGATAATTCAAAGCGAGGCATCCAAGTACCATTTGTTCAATATCTTCACTTTGTAGTTTATTACATCCATCTAAAATCAGTCTCCAAAGAAATATGTTGTGAAATGGCACAAACTCAATCTCCTGTGATAGATTCACAACCAGTGACCTTGATTTCTTTCAAAGCTTAACGTGGCCAAGTTTGAATCAAAGGATTCCTCAACAATTTCAAGCAACTCAATGGCTTATGTTGATTAAGCTAGAAACAGTTTTCCTTCACATCAACTAATCAATATTCTGGGTCTTAAAATCCTTCCTATTAAGGGCATTATTTCCGATTTATAACCATTCTACTTGGCAACAACCATCAATTTTCTAAATTACACTGGCAGGAATCCAATGTCTGAGATCTCTATCTAATCCAAGATAACTCAAAGTGGGGCATCCAAGTACAACCAGTGACCTTGCTTTCTTTCAAAATTTGAATAGTGCCAAGTTTGAATCAGAGGATTCCTGAACAATTTCATGTAACTCAATAGCATATGTTGATTAAGCTAGAAGCAATTTTCCTTCACATCAACAGAATCAATTTCTGGGTCTAAATCCTACTAATTAAGGACATTATTTCCAATTTATAACCATTCTACTCGGCAAGGACCATCAATACTCTCAATCACACTGGCAGGAATCTAATGTCTGAGATCTCTATCTAATCCAAGATTACTCAAAGTGAGGCATCCAAGTGCTGTTTGCTCAATATCTTCACTGCATAGATGACTACATTCATCTAAAATTATTGCTATGAAGATACATGTTGTGAAAAGGCACAGACTCCATCTCCTGTGACAGATTCACTATGAGTGACCTTGATTTCTTTCAAATTTGAACATTGCCCAACAATAGCAAGCAATGATTCATCTTATATCTTAATCAACCATGAAAAGTTTATTTTTTCTAGGCTAAGTATAGCTCCAAGGTCCACTCTGCCAGTATCAGTCACTCCTGGCCCACATCCTTCCAAACTCAGCACTTGTAAGTGTTGCAGAAAGACTAACACCCCTATCTGTAATTCAATCACAATGAGAAAGGTCAAGCTTTTTTAATGTTGTGGCAGTTGACCCTGATGCCAATAATGCCAATCCCCTCAGGCACCAATTTACATCCATTCAATACAAGAACGTCCAAGCATTCACTGGCTCCAATTGCTTCCGATGCTTGATCTGTTATCCTGTTGCAGAATCTTAAGTCTAAATGCATTATATTAGGGCATGATTTCATGAAGAGACGTGACACACACATTGCCTAACCCCTTTCTCCTTTCAAGCACACATGTCTGAATTCCCTACAGCTGCTAGCTATTGAATGAAGTCCTACATCAGAAGGTGCATCTAAATGGAGAAATTCTGGAAATGTACAATCATTATAACTCGTAGTTTTTGATATATCAAAGTTCAAGTTCAAGTTATGAAGAGCAGGGTAAGTTTCTGCTATTAATTCCAAATCAAAATCACAAATTTTTCCCTCCACTTGAAGAGGAAGCAAACTTTTGTAATTTGGTAGAAAGGAATTCAGGAACTGAGAGTCCAACACTTTGAGGGATTCCCTGGTAGAGTTTTCAAGTCTTCTCCATTGATTGCAAACCTTGGCACAGGATTTCCTATCAATCCTGTTGGTTACCTGTTTCAGTATTAATCCCATGTCATCATCACTCATATTCTCCATCTGGCCTGCAAACCAATGGAGTGCAAACCCAAATTTTTCTGGCTAATGCCCACATTAGAACTTATAGGTAATTGAAAAACGCACAATACTGAGAGGGGGAGGGGGTGAATCATTATTTAACAGACTTTAATAATAAGAAGCAGAAATTAAAGAACACACAGCAAGAAGGCAAGACATGCAGAATTATCTTGTGGAAACCCAAGACGGGAAAAACCACGGCATCACTAATCCAATGGGCAACAACCCCTCCTTACAAAAAGCTACAACTCTTAACTGGCTTCAACCAGTAACCTCAAGGCAACAACCCTTTACAACTGAGAGCTACAACTCTCCACAGATCCAATCTGAACTGGCTTCAACCAGTTTACAATAAGGCTACAACTTTATTAAACTATGAATTCTTGGATAGCTACAAAAAAAAATATTTATGTCTTTACAGAAGTATAAAGACCCACTAAATGAAGAACAGACAGCCTCTTTACAGAATGATCCAAGGCATACTTTGTTCCCTGCTAGAATTTCTGATATACTGTCAAAGTTTCTTACAGAACTCTCATTTGCTTGTAGACACACCCTCTTCACTATGCAGAGTACAATCCTGCACTTTCCTTTATATATTTTGGTCCTCCTGTCACGAAGACTCCACGCACTTCTTTTTTTAAAAAAAAACTCACTGTCCCTCAACACATTTGCTATGCATAACTTTCTGCTTTAATCACAGGGCACTGTCATTGATATTTTGGTACTGTATCTCTGGCACTTGACCAAGGACAGTTTTACGGATCTATCTTTTGTAACTATATGTCCCACTCTTCATATACTCCCTACCAATTTCTGAACTTCACCCACGCTTTCACACCAGACTCTACCTTCATTTCTGTCCCTGTTCTCTACTCATACTGTGTCACATAGTGCTGTTCATTAAAAAACAGAGATCGCAGTCTCCTTGTTAAAACTCCCGTATTCTCTAGTCGCATTTTCTGTTCACTTGAACTTCCATTTTTGAAAAGTGACTGTTACCCATCAACAGCTCAACACACCATTTTCGACAGACTCTCCTTAATGTTTATTGCTTGACAAATATTCCCTCCAGTTCTGAGTATGTCTGCCCTTGCAAACAGATACACTGCACTACACAGGTCTTCACACGGATGCTCCCCCACAATCACAATCGCCTTTTTCTCAAAAACTCCCGAGTTTTCTATTCAAACAATCAATCACGTGCTGCAGAACAGCTAATGCAAAAAAAACACGGATAGTCTGAAAGTGTGTAATTTGTAACTGAGAATGCGATGTGTTCACCGTGTATCTTCCCGGTGTTTTTACGCCTGTATATATTTATTGTCACACTTACACAGTCCAACCTTATCTTCTCTTTCTCTTTGTTTTCACAAGTCTTTTTCCAGTTTTTGGACTCTTTTGTCTTTTATTTAGCACCCGCACAATACATCAAAACTGTTTGCTGATTCTACCGAGCGTTTTACTGGAGAGCGATTTCTTCATTTTTGAATGCCGATTTTTATTACACTCTCTACCGGCAGCGTTCTCACTCATTTTCTGAACATCTCTTTTGTAGGAAATCAAGAGTGTTTGTCATCTGCCAGAACCGTTTTTTAACACCCAACCCCTCTTCGTATTTAGTTCCTTTTCATAATTTGTTTAGCACCTGATACTCCTTTTTAATCGCAACAACTTCTTAGCAGCAATTTTAATCACACCAAACACACAAAAAACGAACCAAGAAGAAACTGCTAGTCTCATACGCCTGGTTAAAAATGCAACACTGCCGCCCAGTCTGACAACCAACAAACTCGCCCACATTTTAGCTCCTTAGAAAACCTTCAGTTTTATGGACTGTCATCTCATGGCACGAATTCACGGTAATGCTATCCTAGCTGTTGTGAAACTGCACTAAGAAGTTAATCAGAAACGCCTCTGTTATTCTTTTTGCAACCTGGCTAAGTCAGTGTTACTCAGCATCTTTGACAGGGAAGAGTGTTACATATTCTCTCATTGTTTTAAAACGCTAATGATGATGGATACGTTCCTGAATACTGGCACTGCACTATTGAGAATCATACGCAAAAGCATCGCTTGGAATGGGGATTTTATTGGCGTCTAGATGCTCATCGGAATTGGACACGTCACTACATTTTCAGGATCATGTGCAATCAGTTACACACCACTGCTTAATTTGCATTGAACTGACAACCTTACACACAGAATGACAGATGGAAGCTAAAGAACACCATCAGGAACATCACCTACAGCATGCACAACCAAGACACAGCAGAGAGAATAAACTAGAAGAGATACCTCACACATCCGAACACAAACAGGTGGCATGGCAGGGAGCATCACATGACAAAAAGATACAACAGTAACAACCACGTTAATGAACCATATTAACTTCTAAGGCATTTTAATCTCTAGTGAAAAACGGCACGGGCTAAGCTCCCTACAAAATTCACCAAAAACAAAAAAAATGTCCAAAACCTTTTTTTTCTCAGATTTGCGAAAACACTGATTTTTTTTGTAATTTTTTTGTGGTTTTGACCACAAAATATGCAGATCATGAAGACCAGATGCTGAAAATTTCATGAAAATCTGTTGTGTTTTCTGGTTTTTGAAATTTGGTCAATGGTACATTTTGTAGGGAGCTTAGCTGCATCTGTGAAAAATGCAATTAGAGATGATTTTCAGTCATTTCAAGATTTGTATAAGAAGCAGAACCATGGCGGAGGGCAGAAGACATTCACTCACCAGAGCAGCATGGTCTAACATCAGGAGAGAATGATCTTGATCAGGATAAGCAAGTTACAAAAATCTTGTTTTTTTTTCTGATCTCTGAGAAACAAAGCTTGAGAAAATGAAACTTTAATTAAAACATCAAAGATTTCAGAGAAATTGATCAATTGTGCAGAAGCATCTCTGCCTATATTCAAACAAAAGTTAAAATTCAACACAAAGAAGTATAATTTTAGGAAATGAAACCTTAAATGTGAACAATTACCTGAGCAAAGCACTTGGTGGTTTAAGTCTGTGTGCTGAGAAACATGGTGACCTCCTCCTCAGGATGGTTCTCTTTAACCTTAGACTCAACATATTTACTGCCAGAGTGAGGGCCACACAGCAGGAAAAATCTGAGAAATAACCCCAGCAACACCGAAAAATCCAGCATGAAGATGGATGTGGGAAGGGTCAGGGGATCATTCCAGAGTACACGATGGAGAATTTTTGTGACCACTGGAAACCAGCATGAGACATAATGTTTCCAGTGGTTTTCCCAACATATATAGCCTATAGGCTAATAAAGGGGCCAAGACAGAAGACACAAATATTTTTCACCAATATTTGAAAATTATTGAATTTATGTTGAAGGCTAGTGATCTTGAGGAAAGGTAAAGTCAAACAAGTTTTATTTAGAAATATAACTGACGTGTCAAGTGTCATTGACTGGTGATTGCAATTTTTGAAGACATTAAAACATTGGCAAATCAGCAAAAAGAAGTTCTTGAAGCTTTCCCTAACTTCAAGCAATTGGTGTGCAATGGTTATGGAATTTATGTGACTTGATCCAGATATATGGGATTTTGGCCAAATCCCCGATGCTTGCCTTGTAAACCTCTTTGAGCCAGTGATCAAGTGGGTAGGAAAAACTCTCTTGCTAAGTATGATGCACTGAGATTATTGGGTCTCTAGTATTTGTTGGGCTGGGGTTATTCTTCCTATGTGTACGTTTGAATGCCCTGGCCATTGGGATTGCTTGATAATGATGGATGTGTATATCAGTTGCTCCAGAATTTGTTTGCATCCAAGATTTATCTCAGGCATTTTATAATGTGTGTATGAGCATTTTATCTGTGATCAAGATCTATATGGGAATGTTGCTTTGTATTCTGGGTGGTTAGATGTTCTATAGTGTTCACAACTTTAAGCTTCTCCTTTTGTTGTTGTTTAAATATTACTCTGATCTTTGGACCAGGGTTTCTGCTGTAATCCCTCTTTTTGTTGTATTCTGTAGCACTTGATTTACAGATTGTGATCGTTGTCAGCTATGTCATAGCTTGCTTAAATGTTTGTGACTTTCTTATTCATTCATTCCTAACCTGCAGTCTACATCAGATGAATTGTATTATATCCTAATAGTCCTTATTTCATCGTTACAATTGTTTTTGTTCATTTTAGTTGGTGGTGCCACTGCTGAATTTATTGTTTCATTTGATAGTTTCTATTGCTTTGTAAACTAGCCGGCATCAGTGGATTGATACGTTTTATTAATTATTGATTGGTTTAGTGCTAAGTCTCACATGCCCTATTTGCCTGAGTAACTTAATGAGTCCAAGTCTTGTTGGCTGTGTTTGTTTTGGACAATATCTGGCATTTACTAAAATCAGAAACACTGAGAAGCTTAAAGAACAAGTTACACAATTTTTAGTGGTCAAGGACTGATATGTTTAGTGTTGAAAATCGTGTATTACAAATATATTTTAGAATCAGCTACTTGGAAGTTAGTTTGTAACTCTACTATTTACTGGTTGTGTTTGGTCTGTAATATGTATGAATATGAAATTGTTCTGTTTAATTTATGCAGGGTTAATGATGCAATGGAGTCTACAGAGATGGCTGTTGTGCAGTAAGATTTTACTCATTGCTTTTAGTATTTTGGTTTTATTCTCTTTTTCAATCATTTATTTCACATTGGACTCCTTTCTGGCTACGTTGAACAGTTTTTAATCATCATTCAGATGTTTAACCTGTCAGACTCAGAACTGACTGTATGTGAGGTTAGAATTAATGTTGAGAAAAACCTATTGCAAAAGTACATTTGGATATTCTATTAACTACTAGAGTTTGTAATTTGATGTAGGAATGGTTCCTATGTGCGTGTACATGGGCATTTGAGGAGCTTCCAGAACAAGAAACATGTTAATGCTTTCTCTGTGAGGTGTGTTTTGAAAACTGATAAGTTTAATTCCTAAATGTGTTTAGTTCAGAATGGATGCATTGACTCAAAAACCCAGTTTTGATTAGGTCTATTTTTTCCAAAATCATATTGGATACAAGTGAGTTTTATGCGACAAATTCTAAATGGAATTTGTTGGATACATCAACGTGTTCTTGCTTGACTTCTATAGTAGATTTCAACTGTATTAGTATTTGAACACCATGCTTGCCTGTAAGTGTTGAAGATGTAAGCAAGATACTATATTCCTATCAAACATTTTGATTGTATCTGTTGTCTAAATTGACTTATAATGGGACTTGCTGTGTATATACTAGGGGTTTTTGCTTGGTGTGGCCTCCAATTGACTGATTAATTCAATGTCACAGATGGTAACGGATATTATCCATGCCAATAATTATAGGCATGACAACGAGTGCTGAGAACTGCCACTTATACGCCTACTTGTGTTGTATGCTTGTAGCTTGTATTTGATTCCTTAAGTAATGCTGAATAATCTTTTTTTAATTTGTGTTATTGATAAGATGCCTTTTATTTTATTAATAGGATACGGAACCTATTTCTACTGAGTAATTTTTTAGAATATTTTGGGTCTTTTGACAAATATGTCATTTAAGGCATGTTATAACTTTATATTTTGGATTGACTACTTGTTTTGACTTTTGAACTACACTGATATTAACTTTGAAATGACTTTTTAGGCCTATTACCGATTTCAACGAAATAACATTCCATAACTTGGAATGCATTTTTACACATCTCTACAATCTTAAAGTTCAGGTATTTGACCTTAGATGCAGTCTGTACTGTGTCCTGTCTTTTTGTTTAAGTGAAAATAGCTTCATTAATGAATAACTGTATTTATATATTCGATCTGCAGGGTGGAGGTGTTACTCAACCTCCCACAAGCCCAATTGTTAAGGGCTCTCCTATGGGACCACCTAGTGTGGCAAACCACGCTGCCAGCCTAAATCAAGTAAGCTGATCAAATATTGCTTGAAGTGTACCCAGGGAATGATCTAGTGTCTGTCGTTAATAAGGGGATCCTGTATGGGCAGCCACTGCATTTATAATAATTTTTGTGTTTACCAATTCTTCTTTTACTATTGTTATTTCTGTAAAAACGTTCAAATAATATAAAGGGCTCATGTTTTTCGTATTCCAGTTCTCAAGCCCTGGTCCTGTTTCAATGGTTGCATCAAAAGAAGATTTACATAGAAGAGTTCAAAACATATTCGAGGAACCTGCAAATCTGTAAGTTCGCATATTCATAGTTTTTGAATGGTTCCTTTAATTTTTTTTAATATTAAATAAAGTATTTGCCTAGAAGAGGCTTGACTTGTTTTTGATAGCAATGAATTCAGTCTATATTTTTTGGCAAGTTGGCAATCCCTACTTGCTGCATACTAACAAATACATGGGTTTTGGTATGACAGAGCTATAGAACAAGGAGTTCATGTTGATGAAATTGCAAGGAGATTGCCTGGTTCCTCAAAGAAACAGATCATGTATGTTCTCAATATTTGTGCTTGAAAACTTTGAATGGGAGGAATGGTATTGAACATGACTATCTGTTTTGCAGGGATGCTATTGCTTTCCTGTCCAATGAAGGCTACATCTACTCAACTATCGATGAGTATCACTTCAAATCTACTAATGCGTAAAAGAATGATAGTGAAGTTTGACCAAGTTCTATGATATGGGTATTTATATTTGACTGACACCATAAGTGTATATTATCCAGTTAAAGTTCTCTGTGGACCTCATACCATTTACAACTGTTATCATTGCTTGAGTAGTTTCATAACATTTTTTTTGTAAGAATGTTATGCAAAAGTATGTTTGAATGACCAGAAAGTAAAATGTGTATTTGACGAGATTTGTTTGAATTTTTCAGATTAAATTTTGGTTAAATCTCAAAAACTAAAAGATGTAATAAAAAAACTGCCAGTTCTCTGCGGCTTATGTTGCATATGTTAAAGATAATAGATTATTAACAACTTAACATACTAAGCTCCAATGCCGACTACTGTGGAATAACCTGATATTCTTGCTACAACTATAATCAACGAATATTTTAAGCAGTGCATTCCATTGGAGCAAAGGTGCAAGGATTTGAGGAATTAAATTATATTTCTCTTTCATTTGTACTTGCTAAATTGAATTTCGTTTAGTAGTTTCTTAAATTCAATTTGTCAAAGTACAAGTGAAATTTCTTGTCTGTTGAAAATTCTTGGTAGCAGCTATTATTGAATCTTATGTTTGTTAACCTTTATACCATATTTATATCATATGTTGTAGTTGGCGGACAATCCACTGTTGGATTTATTGTTTGAGTTTTTTATTTAAAAGTCTCACTTTCCTGGTTTTGAAATTGCAACCAAATGGGTCTCAGTGGAGCTATCAGAGTAGAATGTCTCGAGAAACTGCTTTTGGATAGCTTTCTGTTGTGTTAACAAGGACATTATGTATGCATGCACGCGGTTATGCATTTATATAAAAAATGATACAATAAACATTAAATCAGGGGAAAGCAAATCTCATTCCACTTTTTAGGACATACTGAAAGCGGATGTTGAAGTGAAATGATTTTAAAAATGGACAATAAAAACTAAAAGTAATAAAATAAAACAAGAATAAAATGTTATCATTAGCACACATTGGATAACAAATTTAATTTGGAATCCAAGTAAAGAAATATTGATGTAGCTTGACCTGTATGTACGTGTCCTTGTAAAGTATTATCAAATTCATGTTTTTGTATGGATTTACTTGTGGAACTGAATTAAATTGAAAAATGAGAATGAAATGTTGTCATTATCACACATTGGATGTCAATTATAACTTGTAATTTAAGTAGAGAAATATGGTTGTAGTTGCTATGGATGTACTTATGGAACTGCATTAATAGGAAAATGAGAATAAAATATTGTAAATAGCACACATTGGATGTCAATTATAATTTGGAATATAAGTAGAGAAATATGGGTGTAGCTTAACATGTATGAATGCTATTGATGCACTCATGAAATTGAATCAAAATAAAAATGAGAATGAAATGTTGTCATTAGCATATTGTTGCCCAATTTTTCATGTCCCATGTTAGACTTGGCCAATTTCCATCCTCAAGGTTTGCATTTTATCCTTCCAAGCGCTCTGCAAAATTTCATGGTTTTATCTACTTCCCCTTGGTCTTTGCAATTATTTTTAGGCCTTGGCTAGGTGAAAAGTTTTTAAAAAATTCATAAAATTAGCTGTTATAGGCCAAATCCTCAAATACCCATGTGCGTTTTTCATTTATTGGTTGGTCGCTAGTTTTCGAAGTTAGTCGGCGGTTACTTTTTTTTTTTTGGCAATTCAGCGAATGCCTTGTTCGCATAATACCCCAGTGTTTCACGGTTAAGTCCTCAATGGTTAGCGATTCAACGAGCGGTTAGCATCCCCTTGGTCGCGTGTTCGCTTAATGGTTTAGTGGTCTTTTTATGTGGGGTCCCGGTTTAAAAGATCTAACGATTGTTTGATGATTTGAAGGGTTTGTGTCAAAGCATCGGATCATGTGCCGATCGTCGATTCCTTTTCAACGAAGTGCTGCAGTGTGTTAGTGGGTCTGATGCTACGGTGTCCTACTTGGAGGCTTTTTATTGGTCGAGGGATGATGACTTGTATTTTGTCAGCAGGCCCAGGGATGTCAGAAGCTTTGAGATCGAAGGGTTGTGTTAGAGCATGCGATCATGCGACGATCATTGATCTTGCTTTATCTTCGGGCTCTGTCAGGTGGTTCCTCGGTGTGCTGATGTGCTCGAATATAATTGGTTGCCAAGTGCTGACGAAGATTTTCAGGTGGGTCCGTTTGTCAAAAGGGGTTTCGACTTTAAAGGATCTAGCGGTTGGCGTAAAAGCGCAAAGAATATTTGGGGGCTATGAGATCATGCGCCCGTCGTTAGATCATAATCTAGTTCTTTATGGGACCGTGTCAAAATTTGCCGAGGTGTCTGTTGATGGAGCGACCAGAACAAATAAAAGAATGCCAAGTGGCATAAATGGGCCCAGGGTTAGTAAAGCTTTTTGCGAATCAACGACTAAGGGTTTCTCGTGTTCACTTAATATAACCTGGGGTTATTAAAAGGTTCAGCTATTCAGCGACGGCAGTGTTCGTTGAATTGCTTGACCCAACTGGAGTTAAGAAATGTATTTCGTGACTTAGAATTCTTCAGTCGCACAGTCGCTGAATAACTTAAGAAGACAAAAAATCAAAGTGGGGCCAAACTGCCAAGTGTGTCGACGTGCTAATTTTTCATTGGTCCTCGTATTGTTGATATGGACTTGGACTTTTCAAGGGGTTTCGCGACCGTGTCAAAGTTAATCTGAGCCGTTCGTTTGCTGGGAGATAAAGGATATCGACGGTCGTGTTTTAAAATGACCGGTTAGCTATTAAAATTTCGAATTCAAATAGTTTTAAGAGGATTTTTTTTGCCAGTATTTGATTTGCAGGTCGTGAGCGGCGAGGTAGCTCAGAGAATTTATGTCTCCAGGACATTTGCAGTTAAAGGTAGATAATGAGGAGGTCTGTGCGGCTGTCATGGGTCGTCTCTTGTCTCAGAAAGGTACCAATTATGCATTCATGGCGAGACTTTGTGCAGGAAAGTGGATGAATCCAGGTTGCTTGTCTGCAAGCAATTGTAGTACAGAGATGGGCACGTAAACAAATATCTAATCGATTGAGATATTTGTAAAAATAACATTTATGATCAGACTTGACAGATGTTAGGGTTAGCTATTATTTTAATGAAAATCTTTTGTAACCCTAATTAGATTTTTTGCTCCTACCTGCGTGCAAGAGATGTATATATTGTTTTTTGAGAGCTTTAGAGCTCAGAGAGTTCACATTTTGTAAAAAGAAAAGTCTCTTTTCTTAGAAGGCTATTTGTGACATTTTTTTGTCCTCTGGTTTTCTACATTTTGTAACCTCCCATTGATAATTCAAATATTGAAGATATTTTGTGACATTTCTCATGTCCCTATGCTTTCTTGTGTGAGTTATCTCTTAATGAATTCAGTATTTACATGTTTCTCAGTGATATCTTAGGGTTCCTGATCCCTCTTACTTTCTATAATTGTGTGTTATTGTGCTTGATCTGATTTAGATGTTTTGTGGGTATACTTCAACCCCTTAACTATCTTGTCTCATTCCTATACCGAGTTGCAGAGGTGAATGTTTGTTTGCAGGTCATAGATGGTTGTCTAACTCCAAAGAGTGTTATTGTTTGTAAAAGAATCTCTCTTTCCCTGAATAGCCCTCTTTATTTGCAGACCTTTCTATGAAATATTTATGCAAGCCTATTCAGTAAATTGTGATCTCCTAGACCTAAGTTTGTGCATTGAATCCATCTTTTATACTGTAATTCATACCTTCATTTCGGTGCATCACATAATAGGTAGCTTGCTTTCAGTCATTTCCCTTTCCAAGCATTCCTTCTATCCCTTTCCCTCAAAAAGTTTACTTTTTCTGTCTAGAAGCAAATCAAGGTGATTATCCAAGAGGAACCAACCTAGAACTTGGAGGTCTCATCTCAGTTAGCATAGGTCCCACACTTGGAGATGATTCCCATGTTATACTAGGTTATCAAGACTACGAGAGCTTGAAACAAAGGTGCAAACTTAGTGTATAACACATACATTGGCTGTCAATTACAATTTGGAATTCAAGTAGAGAAATATGGTTGTAGTTTAACATGTATAAATGTGTTGGTAAAATAAGTTTTTAGATCATAATCATAATTTAAAAAACTAGTTGGTAAAATATATATATATATATATATATATATATATATATATAACCATGAGGTACATACTCTATTATGGGGTATTCAATTCAGTTCCATAAGTGCACCAATAAAAGGACACCCATGAATAAAAAAACTAGTCGGTAAAATAATTTTTTAGATCATAATGTTGTGTTTTATGCTTTGACAAATATCAAAGTGTATTATAAGTATTATAGTCAAATGAGATTAAAGTTCATAAATTAAAACAAGAGTTGTGTTGTAGACGTGTTTGCGAAAATTTGTAAAAATTGTAAGAATAGTTTTTATAGTTGTTAATTGTATTATGCTAAAGTTTAGCACTTAACTAATAGACAATTTTGTCCACTTGACAATCTTAGCAATCTTGTCCATTGACAATTTTCTTGTTAGTCCAATTTTCTTGTCTCTTAGTTAAATCTTGCTAAGCTTTGGCATAATTTTCTTGTCTTGTTCAATTTTGACTATTAGGAGTTCTTTACAATCTTGTCCACTTGATTCCTATTTCTATGTGGTCAATCCTTGTTATAGCAAAATTGATCCCTATTCTTGCATAATTAATTGACATATTGACATTTTTGATCCATTTCAAATTTCCCTACAAAGTTTGTGATTTTCCAAAATTAATTTGTCCATTGAAAATGAGCCCTTTTAGATGACCACACACTAGTTGAGCTTACTTTAGATTGTAGACCACCTTTTCTAGGCCTAGTGTCATTGAGAAAATAATTGAAAAACACCCAAACATGACAATTTAGGTTGTAGGTTGTTCCTACACTTTTGATTCACAATTTGTTTTTTTTCCTAATAGTTTGGTGCATCTTTCTAGTATTTTGGCACATTTGTTCAATATATTGGCACTTTTGATTGACACAATGGTACTTTTACACTCATGTTACACATATGCCACTCGTCGTGCCATTGCCTCTTATTATTGTGCATTTGCATCATTTTGTTACACATCTAATCAGTTTGTTTGTGTAATTGATCTTTGTTCTTGTGCCCCTAACTTGTCTATCTATGTGTAATGTACTAAAAAGCTAGCACCTATAGTTAGATTCTCAGTTAGGCCCAATTTTGGCAATTTCAAGATTTCATGTTTGTTATGCTTGAGTCTAGTTTTCTAGGTATAGAACACCTTGGGCCTTCTATTCCCTGGGTATACAATGCCTTGGGCATTGTATACCTTGACATTTGTGCCTAAATTTAAATGGGGAGGCCTATTGTGGCGTTTTACTAGGAAGTTAGATCCTATGTCAGTTTCCTTTGATCTTTAAATCCCAAAATATTGTGAGAGTTATATAAGTGGCATATCTCCTCATTTTGGTGAGAACCATGATCAAGATTTCGAGTGCTCTCCTACAAATTTGCATCCAAGAAATCAAGATCAATTCTCAAGCATTCTTCAATCATCCTAAGGTGTTTTGAAGGCGATCTTCTCCATAGTAACAAGCTTCTATCCCATGATGGCCAAGTAGAGGAGTTCTCAATTGAGCAAGAAGATCCTTTGACCATCCACATGCATTCTTTCTTCAAAGAAAGTGTTCATAAAGCATAACAACATTGAAGATCTAGGAAGTTTATTTGCAGATCTATGCATTTGTGAAGACATCCTTAATTCTTTTCTACATTCCAAGGTTCAACAACTACAATTCAAGCAACATATAAGTATTTTCATAAATATTTGAGATCTCAATATTCATTTACAAGGTAGATCTAACATTTACTTTGGACTTAATTGTTCTCTTCTTTTATGTAGTGGCTTTTCTTGTTGGGGATCCATATTCTTTTTTTTTTTCTGGTTCTTTTTTATTCCAGGTTGTGGGAGCCTGTTGTAAAACCCTCGGTGTGGTCTTGGTCTGTCCCAAGTTAGAATGCTTTTTTGAATATCATTTATGACCATTTTGTACAGGGTTTCGGGGCCCCTTCAAAACTTGATTTTCCCTTAATCAAAACATTTACTTTGGACTATGAAGGGCTTCCTTTCAGATGTAGGAAGTGTTTTAAAACAGGTCACTTGGCGACCCAATGCGGATTACAGAAGACTAAAACCAAAAGGTTTGCTTCTTGGTGGAAGGGTGGTTCTTCCGATCATTATGCAGTAGTTAAAAAAATATTGATTTTGTTGAGAATGTTGGGCCTAAGGATGTTCCTCTTGTAGGAACAATTCATTTGGGGACTACTATCACCACTGTTGGTAGTTTTGAGGTTGTTCACTCTACTGGCGTTTCTTCTGTCAGCACTATTTCAGTTGTTTCCAACAGTATTTCTCCTAGTAAATCTATTGATGTTGGGGTTCTTCCTGTTGGTTCAGGTCTCGCTGGGTCCATTGAACAGTCTGCTGGTACTGATCCTGCTGGTTTTATTGCTCCCAGTGATTCCTCTGTTGCTAGTGTTCCTCCTGTTGGTTCTAGTCTTGATGGGTCTACTATCATTTCTGCTGGTAGCTTTGGTGCTAGACAGTTTGCAAGTATTTCTACTGGTTCTGTTCTTGTTGGGTCTGCTAGTTTCCTTCTAGCAAGTCCTGTTTCGGCTAGTCTCTCTATTGTTGCGGAGAAATATGGACTTGGTGTTTCTCCCTTGCTTTTGGAGGTAGGTCCCTTTGTTGGTTTTGTCTAGACTTCTTCTGCTTCTCTCTTGAGACCTTCCTCTCAAGACTGGCAGGATAAGGCTTCTTTAGTAGAGGAGGGGTGGACCCTTGTTATTGGCAAACATCATAAAAAGTCCTCTCTACAATTTGATATGACTCTCCGCTCCTAGAAGAAGGGAGGTAAGGGTAAATCTTAGATTTTGTCTTGGATTGTTTGGGTTTTCAAATTAAAATAAAAAAATCATTAGAAGGGTGCTAAAGGAAAATCCTAGTTTTGAATTTTTCTTTAGCTTGGGTTTGCATGAAGGTTGTTTCATGCATTGCTTCATCCAAGTTGTGGGTGCCTATTGTAAAACCCTCGTCTTGGTCTCGTTTCGTTTCGTTTATGAGGGCTACTTTGAATATCTTTTGTGACCACTTTGTTCAGGGTTTTGAGGCCCCTTCAAAACTTGTATTTACCTCAATAAAAAAAATTACTTTTACATTTACAAACTTCCTTTTATGCAATTTCATTTCATTTTCAAGGTTGATTCCTCAATTGGGGGTTGACCAAGGCAAACCCCTTTCCACAATATTTTCCACATATTTTCTCTATACAAGAATAGGTGATATATATCTATTAGTCCTTAATCCAAAAAGTGTGGGATCTAATGGATTGCCTGTGAAAATTTCACACAAAAGAACTTGGTAGATAGCACCCTAGGCTATCTATACCTAGGAACGAAATGCCCTAGGTGATCTATATCCTGCAAATCAACTTCATATTGAAACTGCAGGTTGGTATCGTCTTCTAGTTGTTTTATGTCATTACAATTTGTTGTCTATTTTTTATCAATCTATATTTGTTGTAGCTTGTCATATTTTCTTATTTGGCCTTCTATCTTCCATCACCCTATCATTTCCCCTCAAATACAACTTACCCCAAGTCATTACCAACAAAGGATCATTGACTCATTTAGTGCTTGAGTCCTACTTGAACCTATTGGCTCATCTTCCTTCTCATTGTGCATTAGGGAAAGGAGGACAATTCCCCTTGCATTACATTGCTTCCATTCCCTTATTATGCACTATGCAAGTGATTTATGTTCTTGTGCACATAATTAGTTTATTTGCGCAATTGGTTTCTGTGACACAATGAGTACTTGAGTAGGTCTTGACAATTAGCTTTGCATTTTTAGGCTTCTTGAATTTAAAACCAGTCTCAACGCATCGGTTTCTAGTCATAGCTTCATGTTTCCAATTGATATTTAGAATTGACACCCCTCAGAATCTCATCCCATCCAAACCAAAAATATCAACCAAATTTTCTCCTCAAAATGTTGTGTTATCATAGTAGTAGTGACATGGTTTGGATATTTAGTGTATAGGGATCTATGGATTTAGATTGAGCATGAGACATAATATTCAAAGGTACATTAGTGGCTATGTATTCATTTTGTTTGGAGGTAATGTGAATTGGATAAGCAAGAGACAACCCATTGTTTCTTATTCCACCATAAAATAAGAGTATATGGTTGTTACATATACCTCTAAGGAGGTGACATATTTACAAAATATATATTTAGATATTTATTTTTGTTGTAAGATGGTTAAAATCATACATGACAATGAAATGCTATTTGTTTAGTTGTTAGTATTGTGTCCCATGGTCATAAAAAAACATGGTTATGTATCATATCATTTTGTTTGGAGTATAGTAAGGAATGTAAGGACTTGTGACCAAAGACACTTGTGAGAACGTTGTGGATGCACTTACTGAACTAGTGAGCTTGGATATATTCTCTCAATGTGAGTAGACCATAGTCCTTGTCTCTTGTAACACTTAATTTATTTTATTCCTTATTATGTCATTGCGATGTGAATATCAAGTGGAAAACATTAGAATTAGCGATATTAGTCTTGCAACTATAGGACTATATAACTTAATTCTAATATTTAAATATTTAATTATTGTTGATTAGGAGATATTTGCTATCAAAATTCATCTGCTTGGGTTTAGTACCCAAATCGAATGCTACAAATTGAATCATTTACAATGAAGTAGGAAAGAACCTATTGGAGATACCAATCCCCTATTGTAAATGTGAAAGCCAACTAACTGATTATATCAACTTCTTTTGTATAGATATGATGAACAAATTAGTAACCAAGACTTAAATCTCAATAGTAATAATGATGTATGGAAGTTTGGATCCACTTATAAAACTTAGCATAGTAGTAAGCCAAACCCAATACCTCATACACTTTTTCTAGAAGATTGAAGATAATGTGCGAATCCCAATTTATCCTTATATCTTCCCAATGGTATGCTTGTACAATCTATGCAAGATATATACAATTTACAACACATCTTCAACTCATCCATATCAAACATGTAATAGTTTTGGCCTAAAAAGTTCACACACAATTTCACACAAGGAAACATATCATGAAAATCCTGTTGGGGATCAATATAATCTCAAGGAATATTCACACTTGATTTCTAGTAGTATCTACACATAAAAAGGTTGCTAGAGTAAACTTACTGTCTAGATAATTGGCCAAATTTCCAAGGCAAACTTTTGAATCACTTCCATCACCTTGAATAGATGCACCATGGTATTATAAAAATATCTCAACAATAATATTGATCAAAGGTACTATCACAACTCAAAATGTAGATTTGACATGACATGACTAATGATTTATCTTCCTCGAATGTTGTAGTGTGCTAAAACTTATTGATGCTTCTATTGTCATCACATGTTTGAGGGGTTGCGCACCTTGGTAGGGGATTTTAGGGGTAACACCCCTAAATCCACATTTTATTTATAAATTATCATTGTCTGAGGGTATTGTATTATAGCTGTGCATTGTGATGTATTCTAATATTTTGATAATTGTTGAGTTGCCTTTGGATGTCTGTTACTAATACTCTTAGGCGAAACTTGTTTTGCAATTATAGTTTTATTCATTATCAATTCATGAATAATATTTTGTGTATTTTTTGGAGGGGTTTTTCTCCTACATGGGTCTTGACCACATGAATCATTTTTTTGTGGTATGCATGCTATTTATGGTTGTTTATAGCTAGTTTTTTGTAAATATTTGAAAAGTTTTGCATAACCCTCTTCTTAAGGTTAGTGTAAGTTGTTCTACTACCTTTAGTTTATTACAAGTAGTAGTAGAGCCTAATCATATTTGGTTTAGTTGTGGGTTGTTGGGATTTTTGAACTAACTTAGTTTTGAGTGATAGCTTGTGTAGAAGAAGGTTAATGATCTTGTAGGCATTTTTGGACGAAAAGTTTATCAAGGAGAATAGAGGTGGAAAAATAATTTGGAGATACTTTTAAAATGTGGAAGTTGAAGATGGAGGATTATTAATAGATTGAGATATGTGGGGTAATATTGATGAGAATGTCTTTATACTTGTAGATCCTACTATGAATACTCAATAGGATGTTTTGAACCATAAAGTCAAGGGTATAATATGTTAATATGATTTAGAACAACAGAGAGGGGGGGGGGAGGGTGAATCAGTTGTTCTCAGGTCTAGATGTATAAAACAAATTTTAAAACTCTTCAACAAATCAGATCCAATAACTAACAACTACTCGGTCATTACTGATTGCATAACAGAAACATATAACAGTGCAGTCCACTTATCCAATAGTATCTAACTTGCAAAATATAGAAATGTTCAACCCAAAACATTCAAACAAGTATTAACACTAGGATTTATAGTGGAAACCCAATTAGGGAAAAACCACTTTGTAACATGTTATTATTATTTTCACTCTTCTGAAGTGAGCTCGGTGAAAAGCCAACCATGTCAAAGGTTACAAACACAATGTCAGGTGTGATCTGGTTAAAGGATTTAAACCACTCTATTAAAAGTGCACCTTGTTATGGGACTTACATACATTCCATTAGAATGCAACCTTGTTCAAAGGATTTATACATAATACTATTAGGCCAACCTCTGTTAAAAATATTTTGACTGATACAATGGCTAGAAAGTAACAATAGTATTGATCTGAAAAACATACAACTCACTTTGCAAATATCAAATTTAATTCCATACACATATGCTGGCTTACTGACTATGAACCTTTGCCATCTCCATCACTGATCTTCTCGAAAATCCCTTCAAGTAATCACAACACTTCTCCTTCAGCCTTTTCTGCTTATACAGTCAATAACATCAACAATACTTCCAACATCTACTTCCACAATCCACACTACAACCTCATACTTAGGTTTCCTTAATACTTCCTCAATTAGGTCAATACATCTTTTGCCGCTTAATCTCCTTCATAGATCTTAGGGTTAGGTCAGATTCATCAAATCCTTCCTCCTTTATGTTCTTTGTCCATCCTTCTAGAAATATCTCAAATCTCCTTATAGATTTACAATAAAATATTTTATAGTGCATTACATGCTTTTGTACAATCAATAAATAAAGTCAACACATTTTACATAATCCAAGAATTCAACAATGTCGATTGAAAATTTGAATTCTTCCTCAAATGTAAATTACTGACGCTCGGTCAATACAGTGTTCAACTTCTTGGTCTTCATTAGAAAGCTTAGTCACCACAAAAATTGTTACCTCAGCTAATACTGTCTCCCTCAGTAATTAACTGATGTTTGGTCAACATTGAATTTACTCGGCATATACTAGCTTGGTCGACACTAACATCACTCGGCTTAAACTAGATTTCTTCACTTTTGCTTGGTTAAGCCTACCAGTTTAGTCTTCATTCTTACTTAGATAAACAATACATTATCTTATCATTGTGCCACATAGTCAAGTATCCGTTGAAGTATCAAGATAACTCAACCTTTCCTTAGGTGCTATTGTTACCAACCTTGCCCGCAACCTTCACAAGAATCAAATAGATATAGTGCTTTCTTACATAGCAACAGTCTTACCAGTTAAGGTTTGACATCAATGACAATACAACAATTGCTTCAATTGCAGTTTCCAACAATCTCCCTCTTTGACATTGATGGAAACACCATATGAATATCACATGAATCACCAACCAATCCAAAACTTATATGTCCATCAGAAATAGTTATAATATCCTTAGCTTCATTCTGATACATAATCAATTAGCCATGCTTGTATGACCGTCCACTGAATCTCTCCCTCTTACTTGATCTTCCATCATCTGTGATCATCTCCCATATCTCACCATGTGTATTCATCTATGATCATCTCCCTCTTTGACAAAAATGCCAAAGCAACAACTAAAACATACATCCTGCAGATGTAGATATCATCTCTTCAGTTCAGTAACAATATTTCTCCCTCTGTCATCTTGCTTATGACTGATTCTTGGCTTTGCTATACTTTTCATAACTCTAGGCCGCTCCTAAAGTGTGACTTGTCTCTGCATCAATTTGTCATATACTCTTTGCAGTACATTTGATGTAGTGCTCCTAGCTTGACTAGGCAACCTCAGTTAGGGGAAGAACCCCTAATTGACTTCTCAGGTATTCATGAGATTCTTTAGGTAAAGCTTTAGTGAATATGTCTGCTAGTTGTTCTTTTGTATTCACATATTCCATTCGAACCTCTTTATCTTGTACCAATTCTCTCAAGTAATGATACTTGATGGCAATGTGTTTGGTCTTTGTGTGCATAACTAAATTCTTAGAGATGTTGATAGCACTTGTGTTGTCATAGAAAATGACAACTGGTTCTGCGATCTCTTCTTTCATGCCTACCAACAATTGCTATATCCATACCAGGTTAGAACAGTTTACTGTTGCAGCCACATACTCAGCTTCAACAGTAGATTGGGAAATGCAATTTTATTTCTTTCTTGTCCAGGAAACTAACCTCTATCCAAGAAAGAAAGCTCCACCACTAGTACTCTTTCTGTCATCCACATTTCCTACCCAATCAACATCATTATATACTCTTAGTTCAAACCTTTCATTCTTCTTGTAATACAATCCATAGTCAGTAGTCCCTTTCAAATATCTCATTATCCTTTTGACAACCATCATGTGAGTTTCCTTAGGATTGGCAGAGAATCTTGCCACAATCCCAACAACTAAAGCAATATCTGGTCTCCTATGTACAACATACTGTAGTTTTCCAATCATGGATCTATACAAAGTCTAGTTTACTTTGGCAACATCATCATTTTTAGACAACTTTTGTCCAGTAGCCATGGGAGTACTTACTAGCCTTGAGTCTTCCATACCAAAAATTTTCAATATCTCATGAATATATTTAGACTGTGTAATGAAAATTCCTTTCTCCATCTGACATACTTGTAAACCAACAAAAAATTTGATCTCCCCAAACATACTCATTTCAAATTCAATTTGCATTTCATTAGAAAATTTCTTACACAAGGCATCTTTTCCACCAAATATAATATCATCTACAAAAATCTTAGCCAACAAGATTCCTTTACCTTCATCTTTCATGTACAAATTGCTTGTGTCATTTGTCCTTGAGAATCCAATCTGTATCAGGTAGTTGTGCAGTCTCTCATACCATGCTCTGGGAGCTTGCTTAAGTCCATATAGTGCTTTATTCAGTTTGCAAACCATGTGCCTTTTGTTTGAGTCAACAAATCTTTCTGGTTGTTCAATGTACACTTCTAATATACTATTTAAAAATACAGACTTGACATCCATTTGGTATACCTTGAAATCTTTTTAGGCAGCATATGCAAGTAAAGTTCTTACTCCTTCCAATCTAGCTACAGGGGCAAATGTCTCCCCATAATCTATTCCTTCTTCTTGTGCTCAGCCTTTGCATACCAGCCTAGCCTTGTTTCTTGTGATTTGACCATGCTCATTTAGCTTGTTTCAAAACACCCACTTTGTTCCAATGACATTTTTATTTTCTCATCTTGGCACCAGAGTCCAGGTATCATTTTTCTCTATCTGGTCTATCTCCTCATTCATTGCTTGTATCCAATCTTCATTTTCTAATGCCTCTCTTGTTGTCTTAGACTCAAATTCACATAGTAAACATGTTGGATCTCTTGTCTTGCTTCTAGTTAGAACACCAGTATCTTTGTCTCCAATAATTTGTTCAGGCTTGTGATGTCTCCTTACATATTGTGCTAAAACAGGTTCTCTCATTTCATCTTGCTCTTCAGGTTCACCAACAAGATTGTCAGATTCAACTTCTGAATGCTTGACAACCTCTTCCTGATACTCAGTAGCTTCCTCTTGTCTCCCGACACGTTCTTCTTCTCTCTCGGCATTGTTTTCCTGATGCTCGACATTGCTTACCTGAGACTCGGCATCAGGTGCAAGTTCATCACTTGCCTCTCCTTCTTCTATATACATAAAATATTTGTAATCTTCTGGTTCTCTTTTGCTGTTAGCTTCATTTTTCTTTGCATACTCATCAACTTTGACATTCACACTTTCCACAATTTTGTTAGTGTTAGAGTTCAAATACTTATAAGCTTTACTTTTTATGGAATAGCCTAGGAATATGCCCTCATCACTTTTAGCATCAAATTTTCCATTCCTATTGTCCTTTAGTATGTAGCATTTGCTTCCAAAAATTCTAAAATACTTTACATTAGGTGCATACCCATGCCATAACTCATAAGGTGTCAGATTTGTACCTTTTTTGACCTATACTCGGTTAAGAGTATAAACAGCTGTACTTATAGCTTCTTTCCAATACTTTTGTGCAACATTCTTTTCAATCATTAATGTCCTTGCACAATCCATGATAGATCTATTTCTTCTCTGCTATACCGTTCTATGGAGGAGTTCTAGGTGCAGACATTTGTCTTTTGATCCCTCTATCATTGCAAAACAGATTAAATTCATTGGATATAAATTCTCCACCTCGGTTAGATCTCAGACACTTTAGATTCCTACTTGTCTCCTTTTCAACTTTAGCCAAATACCACTTAAAAAAATGAAAAGCATCAAATTTTTCTTTTAAGAACATTACAATCATCATTCTGGTATAATCATCAACAAACAAAATAAAATATCTAGCACCACAATAGCTTTGTACACCCATAGGTCCACAAAGGTCAGTATGAACCAAATCTAAAGTATTATCAGAAGTAAAAGTCTTGCTCTTGAAACTAGACTTTGTCATCTTACCAAACTGATATTGTTTGCACATTACATTCTCAGGTTTCTTCAATCTAGGCAGTCCTCTCACTTTCTTCTTCCTACTAATTTCTACTAGATTATCAAAGTTAACATGACATAGCCACTTATGCCATAACCAAATATCATTAATTTGTGTAATCATACATGTTTCTTCAGATAGGTCTAGATAGAACAAATTACCTTTGGTCTGTTCTCCACTTCCAATCAGTTCACCAGTGGCATCAAATATTTTAGCTTTTCTGTGATGAAATTCCACTCGGTAGCCAGTGCTATTAAGCTGTGCAACACTCAACAAATTATAGTTAAGACCCTAAACCCAATAAGCATTTTCATAGGTGATCTTATCAGTCAGCTTAATCAATCATTTTCCTCTAACAGGACATGGTGCATTATTACCAAATTTCACACTTCTACCTTTATAATGATCTAAGGCATCAAACTTACTCTTGTCACCAGTCATGTGATGTGAACAACCACTGTCAATAATCCATTTATCATTTTTGTTCACATAAGATATCAATGCAGTTTTTAGCTCATCCTCATCAGACTCATCTTTCATTTCAACATAGACAACTTCAATCTCAAAATCATCACTATCAGTGTCAGTTAATTCTTTGGCAATATAGCAGGATTTCTTACCTTTTCCTTTGTAGTCCTTGTATCTTTGGTAACCTCTATCTTCTCTTTTGTCTTTATGCTTGCTGTCTCTTTCTTCATCCTTATTATCTCTTTTAGGACATCTAGCAGCTATATGACCAACTTTTTTACATGAAAAATATATAATAGGGAGTTTACCTTTATAAGTTTTCCTTTTCCCCTTCTCAGTCTTCTAGCCATAAGAGCTTCTAGATCCTCAAGTTCTTCATCAGGTGTGTCATCTTCACTTTCACTTTCATTCTCACTGATGCATCTTTCTTTTTCCTTCTTTGACTTACTCAAAATAATTTGTGACTTAAAAGCAGATTCAACATTGGCAACAATGAAGTTATCATAGTTAGAAAGCTCAAAAATAGTAAGCTTACCAACTAAACTTTCTAAAGTAAGAGCATTGTTAGAGTTACATCTAGATTCCTAAATTGCTGAAATTTTGATAGCATAAATAGGATGCAGAGTTCTCAACACTTTTCCAATCATAGTTTCATCATCAATAGTTCCATTTTCTCCTCTAATAGCATTTACAACTTCTTTTATTCTACCACAATATTGTGCAATATTCTCACCTTCTTGCATTCTCATTTCATCAAATTTATCTCTCAGACTCCATGCCTTTTCTCTCAGTACATTTATGTCACCTCCATAGATGTTTGCAAGAGTGTCCCACATTTGTTTTTTAGTAGTGCAGTCTTTGATGTCTTCAAATTTTGGATAACTTAGGGCAGAAGCAATCTCCAACATTGCTTGGTTGTGCTCTTGTTTAGCTCTCATCTCCTTTGCAGTCAGAGGTGTAATAGGTGTCACATAATCACGTTCAACATAATACTTTGTAGAATCACCAATACTGGCTAGATGTAGCTTCATCAAAATTTTCCATGCAGGGAAGTTCTCCTTATTTAGCTTCGGTACCTCCTTCTTATACATCTTGATCATTTGCTCAAAGTACCTTTAAACTTGTTCTCCGATAGCACAAATTTACTGTCTCGATCAGAGATAATACTCCCCGGTAATCCATGCAATCTCACAATTTATTTAAAGAAAAGATCTGCTACATGTATTGTATCTGATGTCTTTCTACATGGTATAAAATGTGTCATCTTAGAAAATCTATCCACAACAACAAATATAGAATCATTACCTCTTACTGTCTTCGGTAATCCAAGAACAAAATCCATACTGAGGTCAATCCAAGGTTTCTCAGGTATAGCAATCAGTACATACAAACCAATATTCTGACTTACTCCTTTTTCAACTTGACAAACTCCACAACTTTTCACAAATTTTTGAACATCTTTGTACAACTCAAGCCAAAAGTACTTCTCCTTAAGCAAATTCCATGTTTTATCAATTCCAAAATGTCCAGCCAAACCACTACTGTGCTTCTCTTTTATCAAATTAGTTCTCATTACTCCTCTCGGTATACATAATTGAATACCTTTAAACAACATACCTTCTTGAATAAAATAGTCATCCCATTTAGTATCTTGTTGATCTTAAATAGGTGCTTTGTACTTTCTCCATGGCTCAGAAAAATCAGGATCATCCTCATAAGAATATTTCATCTCATCAAAACCAAGAACTTAAATTTTCATCTCGGTCATCAAAGATCTTCTTCTACTTAATGCATCAGCAACTCAGTTAGTGACTCCACTCTTATGTTTTATCACAAATGTGTAACTCTGCAAATACTCAACCCATTTCATATGTCTCTGATTCAACTTATTCTAACTACCCAAATATTGTAAAGCCTTATGATCAGTATACAACACAAATTCACTCAATATCAAATAATGTCTCCATTTCTTCAAAGCTTGAACAATAGCATATAATTCTTGATCATACACATAATATTTCTTAGCTTCATTCAACTTTTCACTAAAGAAAGCAACAGGTTTACCTTCTTGACTCAACACAGCTCCAATTGCACTACCACTTGCATCACATTCCACTTGAAATACTTTATTGAAATCAAGCAACACCAAAATAGGTAATTCAACAACCTTCTGCTTCAAAGTCTCAAAACTTTTATTAGCTCCATGTGTCCACTTGAATATCCTTTTGTCTCCTCTCATAGTCTCAGTCATAGCATTACAAATTGCATTGAAATTTCTAATGAACTTTCTGTAAAAACTTTCCAGTCCATGAAATGATCTTACTGCACTAGCATTTTTAGGTGTAGGCCAATTCAGAATAGCTTCAACCTTTTCAGGATCCATCTTCAAACCATCAGCTGAAATAACAAATCCCAAATACACAATCTCCTCTTTCATAAATGAACACTTTTTCAAATTTATCAGCAACTTTTCCTCTTTCAATCTTTGCAAAACTTGTCTCACATGTAACAAATGTTCTTCTCTGGTCTTATTGAATATCAAAATATCATCAAGATATACAATTAAAAACTTACCCAAGAATTTCTTTAGAACTTCATTCATCAGCCTCATAAAAGTACTCGGTGCATTAGTTAAACCAAAAGGCATAACCAACCACTCATACAAACCTTTTTTTTTGTCTTGAAAGCAGTCTTCGATTCATCACCTTCTCTGATTCCGATATGATGATATCCACTTTTCAAATCAATTTTGGTAAAATACTTTGCTCCAGTCAAACTATCCATCATGTCATCCATTCTCGGTATAGGAAACCTATACTTCACTGTTATTTTATTGATTGCTCTGGAATCAGTACACATTCTCCATTCCCCATTCTTTTTAGGTGCCAATATAGAAGGTACTGCACAAGGACTCAAACTTTCTCTGATTAAACCTTTCTCCAGCAACTCTTGAATATGTCAGTTCAATTCTTGATTCTTGGTAGGTGTTAACCGATGAGGTGCCTTATTTGGTAAACTAGCTCTAGGGATTAGATCCATACAATGATCAATGCTTATTTTCGGTGGCAAACCATTAGGTACATTGTTAGAAATGATTTCACTGTATTCGGTGAGTAACTTATCAATCTCTTCAGGAACACTATCCTCAGTCTTCTAATTCAGCTTGTTAGGAATCACAGCAAAACATACATCACCCCTTTTCAAATCTTTAACAAACTTTTTTCCTTCCATCAAGAAAAATTTCACAGAAGTGCAAACATTACTAATAGGTTCTTCCATCAATGGCAATAAAATTTGTTTCTTTCCATCAGCCACAATAGTATACTTATGCAATCTTCCATCATATATATCATGTCTATCATATTGCCAAGGTCTACCCAACAAAATATGACAACAATCCATAGGCATGATATCACATAACACCTTATTATAGTACTTCCAATCTTCAAATTCACATAGCATTGCTCACTTACCAAGAGTGTGTGCTCATCTTTGATCCATGAAATCTGATAGGGCTTTAGATGTTCCAACCTTTTCAACTACAATTTTGTGACCATTTCCTTAGATGCCAGATTCTCCGAGCTACCACTGTCAATGATTACCTTCCAAACTTTATCAGAAACTCTACATCTAGTCTTGAATTTTTTTTTCTTACCGAATCTTCCTTTTTGCTTTCATTCCATAGTGCTCTCCTTACCATCAAGTTACTTTCCTTCTCAGGTTCATTCGGTGACTCTTCTTGCACCAAGGCATTTCTATTGCTACTAGCCTTCTTACTCACTTGTGTACATTCAAATGATCTATGTCCTTCTTCTCCACAATTATAACAAGTTCCTCAAAAACTTCCTCTGCTATAACCACCTCAGTAGTTACTACCTCTGACTTTAGATGAACTTTCACCTTTCCACTCGGTCTTGCCTTTGTCCAGATTTGTCTTTTCAAGTTTAGATCTACCATTTTCACCATTGGATCTACCTCTTCCTCTAGGGAGTCTACCACCTCAACCTCTCTATCTTTGCTCATGTATTTTGTTCAATTTCTCCTTGGATTTCAAAGCAAATTGATAAGCCTCTTCAATGTGTTCCAATTTAACCAAGCTGATCTCCTCTTGGATGGAAACTCTCAAACCATTCAAGTATCCATTGATTCTTTCCACATCATTTTCATCATGTCTAAATCTGATATCTAATCTATAGAATTCCTCAGTATATTCCTTTACTGAGCTATCTTTCTACCTTAGGCTTTGCATTTGCCAAACTAGGTTAATCTGATAATCACAAGGTAAGAACTTTCCTTTCAATTTGTTTACGATCTTATTCCATACCTTGATTTTGTCTTTGCCTTTCCTCTTCTGATCCAATTGCAAATGTTCCCACCATAAGGATGCATGGCTTTTCAACTTTGTGCTTGCAATCTTCAGCTTCTTGTCTTTAGGAATGGTTTTATAATCAAAATAGTTTTCCATCTCGGTGATCCAGGCCACCAATTCATCAGAATCCAATTTTCCACCATACTCAGGAGGATTGAAATGTGGTGTTGACTTCAAACTTGTCAAAGCCTTCAAAAATCTTTCTTCGCCCTGATCCATCACAAGTACCGATTCTGCATTTCCTTGTTCTTCCTCAACTTCATCATCACTAACATCCTCAAGATGTCTGCCTCTTCTTTGGGTTGTTTCAACAGCTTCTAACCTTGCAACAATCTACCTTAGCATATCTACCAATGCTGGATCTGCATCTCACCTCCCACAAACCATCTTGACAACCCTCTGCAATTGTAGGTTAGATCACAATCTACCATCCCACAACAATTCAACTAGGGTTCCAAGAGGAACCTGCAAACCTAGATTCACAGACTTAGATCAAGATCTCACCTCGCTCTGATACCACATGACGCAAGGTAGGAATAAAAGGGGGCAATGTATTTTAATCAATGTCCATAAAGAGTCCTCTACAAATAATTTATGCAAGAAATTTGGTGAGATGTATCAGGCCAAATCTACATTTCTTATTTTATTATCATTTCCCATTTCAAAATTACATAGTTAGGGAAAGATCATTGCCCCATTCAACACTAAAGTCACCACTTGAGCCTATTAAGACATATTCCTTCTAAATGTGCAATCTTGAAAATGAGAAGGTGATGTACCCCTTTTAATTTCTTCCCTTTTCAGATATACATATTGGTGAACCTGAATCCCAACATTCCCTCTTTTGATTTTTCTAGTTAGATTGCATTTACTCTATTGCATGCATTAAATCTTCATATTTGATTTGATAGTTAGATGTGCTTTTCATTAATGTACTATTGTGCTTAGTTGATAAATTTTTTCATTATATCTATCTCTTTTTCATCTTCTAGTGCTTGAGTTTTATTATAATGAGTCCTATTTATAGCATTCTAGTTAGAAGTCGTAGACTTATGGGTTCCTTTGATCTCAAGTCTTCTTTTTTTCCTAGTAATATTGATGAGACCAACATGCCTACTAATGCAATTAATCCTATTGAGATAAAATCTTCCCACTCTTCTCATGATGAATATGAGACGTTAAGAGTTCCTACAATGCAAGTTCAAAATATTTCCCATGACTTTGAAAAATTTGAGCAATGGTTAGGACAAGAAAACTCCAATCTCAAGGTCATATCCATAGTAGAAGGTTTGAGAAAGATAATTCACAATGATGAATTTGGTGTTAACATCTTGCATAGTATCTCTTATATCATTAATAATAATGTCAAGCCTATTATATATTGTGTCTAAGAATTATGTGTCATTCCACTTAACACTAGTGTTGAGACCTCCATTCCTATTCCTACCTCAATACCTAGCATGTCTACTTATTTTCCACCTATCATAACCACTTCCATTGAAAACACCAATCCTACACATGTTAACATTCCTAATCCTATTGTGCATCCTTCTTTAGGAGTTCCATGTGTGTCCTTACCTTCATCTATGACCACTTACAATAGTGTTCCTTTTTCATATTCTATTGTTTCTTCCATTTCCTATAATGGTCCAAACCTTTCACACATATCTCCTACCACTCTTTCTACTAAATCTACTATCAATATCTTGGCTCAAATAATTTCATCTTTACAACAACAAATTCCATCCATGACTCAATCTAATTTTAACATTCCTTCTTGTAACATTGCTAGTCCTTTTTACTTAGATATCATCCATTCTGTTATTCCTTAATACATGAAAATTTCTCATCTAAGGGTGATCCTGTGGCTCATGTTAAAACATTTCAAATATTGTGTAGTGATTTATCTCATGATCATAGGTTCATGGCTAAATTTTTTACTAGAACCTTTTGAGATAAAGTCTTGCAATGGTATTGTTCTTTTCCTCTTTATTCCATTGATTCCTTTAAAAAACTTACTAATGATTTCATCCAACATTTTCTAAACAATATTGGTCCTAGTTTTCTTTGATTGATTTGATGCATTATACATAAGGTGTTAACGAAAAAGTGGCTAATTTCAATGGTAAATTTAAGCATTTACATGCTTAGATTTCTTATCCTTTTTATGATGTTGATATACAACATATTTTCATTTCTAATTTGTAAAAACAATTAGGGACAAGATATTGTTTTCAAAATTCTCCTCTTTTACTCAATTATGTGTGCTTCATAATTATCAGCTTCAAGTGAGTCAGTTTGAGAGAACTCTTCCAATGGCTCCAGTTGATAAAAGAGATGTCTCATTTTAGTCCTATCAAAAGTTTCAGAAACCTAAGAGTTTCATCAAAATCAATAATTCATCAAACCATGTTGATGAGCAAGTGACAACAACGTCCAAAGGTGTGGCTCCTTTGTCATATGTTTTTAGAATTTCTCACAATTTTACATCTTTTTCTAAATCTTTTTTATAATGTGATATTGAAGTTGATTAATGCTAATGTGATACAAATTCCTCCCATTAACCAATTTACACATCCACACCTTGAGCTAAATCCTTTGATTACAAATATTTTTGTCAATACCATAGTCAACCTAGCCATGATACTGAGAAATGGTTCCATTTGAAATTTGTTATTCAAGACCTCATTGATTCCAATACTATATCTATTGAGGGTGTTAATGATTAAGGAAAAAAGTCCATAGAACCTCCCAATTGAAACTTTCAAATTTATACCAATCCTTTTCCTTCTCATTTAACTAATATCATTGAGTTCGCTCAGTCTTTACCTTCTTCTTCAACCTATGTTTTTGACTATGACATTGAGTGTACTAAAGACAAAAGTGTTGTCAACCTTATTGATCAATCCAAACCCAAAACCAAACCTAAACTTGAGATTCACATTACATTTGATCCTAAAGAGGTAATTAAAGCACCTCATGGTCGTCTTTACATTGTAGCAAAGGTTAATCGTCTTGTTTCATGTGGTGTCCCTATAGATCCAACTTTCATGGTGAATCTTATAACTGAAGAACATCTTTACACTAGATAATTACACTGAGATTTCTATGATAAATCTAATGTGATGATTCAAACTTGCAATGGTTTCACTTATCCTACCTATGGTTCCATTACTTTTCCCATATAAGTTGGTGGTAAAACTCTAGATGTCACATTTTTTGTCATCCCAACTTTCGATCAGTTTCATGTTAGACTTGGTCTTCCTTGGTTCACCTCCAAGAAAGTTGCAGTCTCATATATTCATAAGTACTTGAAATTTTCCCATGATGAAAATATAATCAATGATCAATCATAATCTTTATCTACCTTTATCACCTTGGGGGGATTTTGACCTTGATTTTGTTTTTGTCTTCTATGCCTCAACCAATTCAACCTCATAGATTTTTTTTTTGATCCTATCAAAAATTCAAAATCCAAAATATTTGTGAGCTTAGTGACCCTAAGGATGATCTATATCATTTCCCTAGACTTGGCCTTCTTCCTACACCTTCCACCTCTTTATATGTTTCTATTATACCTCTTATATCCTATAAATATTCCATCGATGTTATCTCTCAACCTAGTGAGGCATCTTTCATTCTTCCCCCTAAAGAAGAAAAGGACCCAATGTTGATTGATCTTAAACCAAACCAATTCTCAAGAAAAAACAAATTTAATTATTGTTCTTTTGAAAGTCATTGTAAATTTTTTGCTAGAGCTTGTGAGCATGCTTCCATAAATATTTTCTCCCCTAAGACACCTACTAATGCTTTGATTCCCTTTAACCAACCTATGCATAGCCCAAGGGAGGAAGTTAATTTTAAAATGATGAAATGGAAAAAAATGATAATTCTATTCGTATCTTAGATCCTATTACAATTAATTTGGATGAATAAGATACTCTTAATGATGGTGATTTTGTTTCTAATGCAAATGATGATATTCATGCTAGTAATTTTGATGATATGTATGAGCTAATTGGTGTTAATCATGATTTACTAGCTATGTTTGCAAAGTAATTATCTCTTAGTCCTAGTGACAAACAAAGTGACCCATCTATACAAAATGGCCCTTGTTTGGAACTAGCTATTTTTCCATCTCCCATGCTTTATTTTTCTCCTCTTGCATATTTCCCATGTTTCCTAAACACTACAAACTGAGATGAGGGGTAGGTGATATGCTTGACTAGCTCATCTTGTATAGTAGATCCTTTGTGTTTTCTTGTTGTAATATGCTTACCCTGTGATGTTCTTCTTGTTATATATTTTGTTTATATTTCTTTAGACAACCCTTGTTTCTTTGTTAGTGCAAGTTGATGAAAGAATCAACCTACTGTGGCATTCCTCTATTTGTATCTAATTTATTTTATATATTGTTTAATGTTATGTTGTGCCTCTGCCATTTTTTGTAAATGTTCTTTTGTGTTATTTGATTAGGGATGATGCAAAATTGTAGCTATTAGAGATTTGCCACTAGACCAGTACTGACTGTATGTTTGTCATTGATGACAACATATGGAAAGTAGCATGCATGAAAGTCTTATGTAGTAAGATTTTAGTATATGTAGCATGGACATGATATCAACATGATATCATGGGCACAGAGGTTAACTATTAGTACATACAGTTATATAGTAGCTTGTGTTAGCAGTGTTCCTAACAGAGTAATAGGTAGTGTTCTTTGTATAGTTGTCCGTACAATTATCATGGAGCCTTGCACACTTGGATATATGTTGAAGACATGTTAGTGATGTTTTAGTTATGGATGCATAGTCTGATATTCAGTATAAGTGAAGTTATGCTATCGCTATTTTCCAGTAGTAGTTTCCTATGTTTATTAAATAGAGTCGACAGAGATTTTATTGGTTCCAGAGTTGCACCCATCTTTGGGGTATGCACCCTTGCAGTTAAGCTTAGAGAAGAGTTATTGATGTTTGGTTAAGAGTGCGTGAAGTAATTACGCTTGAGGAGAAAGATCCAGTTGTTTTGGTAGAGCCGACAGTGTGTAGTGTGCGTCTACAATTATCTTATTTGGATAGGTCCCATAATGTGTTGCATGCATAGTAGAGATGACAAAATGTTTATATAAGTTTGTTATGGTTTCTCTAATATGTTTTCAAGGTGGTTCTAATAGGCCGACTTGATCATATCATTTAGAGAGAAGATATTTATAGGCAGTCATTTGTGATTGCTGTAGTATGGTTCATGGTTGACAATAAGAGCATAGCAGAGTGTGTGAAGTGTGGAACCATTAGAAGAAGGTCTATGTGACCAAGAAGAGTACTTCTACTATAGATTGGAACTAATCTAGACAAGCAGGTTAAAGCACAGTTCACTAAGATCCAGATATAGTGTGTATCTGTTAAACAAAAGGTTGTAGCCTTCGCCCCTTTGAGCAGTGAGCTCTTGGATAGTGTGTCCTCTCACCTAACAGGGACAATTGTAAAAGACTCCTAACAGGGTCCAACCCTTGACTAGGTCTACTGTACTTAATATATTGTAAAGCTACTCCTAACAGGGTAAATGATCTTCTAACAAGGATCATAATACACTAGTACATAATATTAGTGGGTGTCAATTCCCACAGGGTTTTTACCTATTTGGGTTTCCCCGTAACCAAAATATTGGTGTTGTGTTCATGTGTTCTTTCATTGTGTTTATGCCTTATGTTTAAGTATACTTAATTGGATAAAGAATTGAATCTTGTAGATAACTGATTCATCCCCCCTCTCAATTATCTCTTGGGACTATTCCTAACAATTGGTATCAGAGCCAAGTGCCTCAGAGAGAAATTTTAATAGCTTGAGGTTGATCAGATGGCATACTTTAGAAAAGAAAGTCCTAAGTTCGATGGAGAGAATTATCTTGATTGGAAGAACAAGATGGTGACTCATTTGTAGTGCATTGATTTTGAAGTTTTTGATGTAACTATCAAAGCAACCAAGATTCCTACCCTAGAAGATCTTGGAAATGATGATGCTACTGAAAGGCAAAAGGAATTGTTTCATCAAAATTCTATAGCTAAAGAAGCCCTTATCAACACCCTATTTGATAGTGAATTTTTAGAGATAAAGAAAGTAGACACCACCCATAAGATTTGGAAGCACCTAGAATACATGTTTGAAGGTGACAAACAAGCAAAGGATGCATGCAAAAAAACATGGAAGAAAAGATACAATGCATTAGAGATGTTTCCTAAAGAAAACATCAGAGCTTATAATCAAAGGATCAATGAAGTAGTTGCTGGAATCAAGAACAATGGTGGAGAGATCTCAGAGGAGGATATTATGGACAAGCTAATGACTATTCTCACTCTAGAATATGAAAACAAGATTAACATCCTTGATGAGACCATGCAGCTTACATCTAAATTCAAGAGAGATACCTTGATTAGCAAAATCTCAGCTTTTGAGATTTCAAAATTGAAGTTAGAACCAAAGAGTGAGACAACCTTCAAAGCAATAGTTCATGGTAAGAAATTTGCAAACACTTCTGGTAATTTTGATGATGATGATGAAGATAAAACTTTAGATGATTTTATTGCTATGATTGCCAAAAGAGAAAAGAAAGGAAAAGGAAAATATGAAGGTCAGTTACCATTCAAATGCTTTTCATGTAATAAGATTGGTAACTTTGCATCTAAGTGTCCTACTAGAGCTAGAAAGTTCAAAAAGGATTACAAATGCAAGTACTCTAAGGAATGTTAATATGTTGGAGAAGGAGTTTCTGATGATGAATCAGGAGAAGAAGAAATCAGATTCATTGCTATGGTAGACAAAATGAATGATAAGACAAATCACAAAGATGAAAAAGAGGAACAAGAGCTAGCATTAATTTCCTAAGTAGATATAAGGATAGATTGGATTATAGACAGTGGTTGCTCACATCACATGACAGGTGATAAAGGTAGATTTGTTCATCTGAAAAAATACAATGGTGGTATGGTTAGATTCAGAGACAACACTCCTAAACCCATAGTTGGTAGAGGAGCCATCACTTTGGATGGAAAGAATAGTACTGATGATGTTCTCTATGTTGATGGTTTGAAACATAACCTTCTCAGTGTTGGATAGTTACTTGGAAAAGGCTATCAGTTGGAGTTCAAAGATGAAAAATGCATCATTAACAACAAATATGGTGTTATGATTACATCATGTTCAAAGACAAGAGGTAATGTTTTTCAACTCAATTCAGAAGCAAGTTGTTTTGTTGCTAAAGTTGATGACAGTTGGTTGTGGCATAAAAGACTATGTCATATCAATTTTGATAACATAGTAAAGATAAGCAATGTTAAGGCAGTAAGAGATCTACCTAGCATAGAAAATCTAGTTGATACTATATGCAGGGAATGTGTGATGGGAAAGCACATGAGAAATTCATTCAGGAGCAAGCACAATTTAGCAGAAAAAAAGTTGGATCTGATTCATACTGACCTATGTGGTCCAACTCAAACAAGATCATACTATGGTGAAAGGTATTTCATTTTGTTTGTTGATGATTATACTAGGATGATGTGGGTTGTGTTCTTAAAAGATAAGTCAGAAGCATTTGAGAAGTTCAAAATATTTAAAGCTAAGGTTGATAATGAATCTGGACTAAAGATAAAATGTTTAAGATCATATAGAGGAGGAGAATTCACATTTGATAGATTTTATGAATACTACGAAGAACATGGCATAAAGAGATAGTTGAGTGCACCTAGAACCCCTCAGTAGAATGGAATTACAGAGAGAATGAATAGGATCATCCTTGATACAATGCACACCATCATGATTGAAGGAAAAGTTGCACACACCTATTGGAGAGATGCGGTCAATACAATAGTCTATACCATCAATAGAATACAATTAAGACTAGGTGCTGACAAAACACCATATGAGCTATGGTTTGGTAATGTTCCCACAATAAAATGCTTTAGAATATTTGGAAGCAAGTGCTACATCAAGAGGGATGAAGCAGTAGGCAAGTTTGATACAAGAAGCGATGAAGGCATTTTCCTTGGTTACTCTACTAAAAGTAAAGCTTATAGATGTTTCAATTTAAGATTGAAAAAGATCATTGAAAGTGCTCATGTTAAGATTGATGAAAATTTCATGGTTCAAGAAAGGTATCATGATTACTTACCCATGATTGAAGAAGAACCTAGACCCTACTCTAGTGAGATAGTTATTGAAGAAATGTTTGACAACATTGATGTGTTGTTCAATGACCCTGAGGCAAGTGAAGAAGAAAATCCTAAAGCTGATGAGTCAGCATCAACTAAGGTTCCAAAGGTTACATCTAGAAACCATTCCAAGAAAGACATCATTGGAGATCAGAGCGGCAAAGTCCTAACAAGATCACAAGCAAAGAACTCAGCTAATAATGAAGCGGTATGTTTACTATCTCAGATTGAGCCTTTAAGTGTTGAAGATGCTTGTAATGATTCAGATTGGCATGATGCTATGAAAGAAGAACTTGATCAAATCATCAAGAATGACACTTGGGAACTGGTCCCAAGACCTAGTGATAAGAATGTGATTGGAACAAAGTGGATATTCAAAAACAAGATGAATGAAGATGGCACAATAGTGAGAAACAAAGCAAGGTTAGTATGTAAAGGATATATGCACAAAGAGAAGGCATTGATTATTCAGACACATTTGTACCTGTGAGCAGATTAGAAGCTATTAAGTTGTTTCTAGCTTATGCTATAGTAAAAAACTTCAAAGTTTATCAAATGGATGTCAAGTCAACATTCCTAAATGGAGATTTGAAAGAAGTATACATTGAGAAACTAGAAGGATTCACCTTATCAGATAGAATTGATATGGTATGCAGATTGAAGAAGGCCCTCTATGGACTTAAACAAGCCCCTAGAGCATGGTATGCGAGAATAGATGGATATCTAACAAAGATTAGATTCAAGAAAGGAGGAGTAGATTGTAATCTATTCATTAGAGAGACATCTGAAGGTTTACTACTTGTAGCTATATTTGTTGATGACATTATCTTTGGAGGTAATGACAAACTTAGTGCGGAATTTTCTAAGGAGATGCAAAATGAATTTGAGATGAGTATGATTGGCCCTATCAAGTACTTTTTGGGATTGAATGTGCAACAGATAGAGAAAGGTATTTTCATTAATCAATCCAAGTATGTGAAAGAAATATTAAAGAAATTCAAGATGGATGATTGCAAGCCAATAGGGACTCCTATGATTATTGGATGCAAGCTTACAAAAGAAGATGACTCACCAGTAGTAGATAGAACTTTGTACAAGTCTATGATTGGTAAACTTATTTATCTTACTCAGACTAGACCTGATATTTCCAATGTAGTTGACATATTTGAAAGATTTGTAGCAGAGCCTAAACAAAGTCACCTCATGGAAGTAAAAAGGATATTCAGATATTTGCAAGGCACTATAGACTATGGTCTATGGTATCCTAATTTAGACAATGTTGAGCTTCATGTGTACATAGATGTAGATTGGGTAGGATGCATTGATGACAGAAAGAGTACATTAGGTGGAGCAGTGTTTCTTGGTAATAGACTTGTCACTTGGACAAGGAAGAAACAAAATTGTATCTCTCAGCCAACAACTAAAGTGGAATATGTTGCAGCAGCCTTGAATTGTTCTACAATTGTTTGGATCAAGTAGATGATAAAATATTTTGGAATTCAGATTGATTATCCTATTGTTAATCACTATGATAACACTAGCACTATTAATATGTCAAGGAATCCTATGATGCATGCAAAGACAAAGCACATTGAAATCAAGTATCACTTCCTAAGAGAGAAAGTGGCAGAGAAAGAAGTCAAGATGGACTATGTGAGTACTAAAGATTAGTTGGCATACATTTTCACAAAGCCCTTTCCAAAGGATACTTTTGAGTATCTCAGGGAGAAGTTGGGAGTAATTGCCTTCCCTGATTCTACTTAGAAGAAAGAATGAAAGGCATCAATCCTTAGGGACTGATGGAAGGTTGACTACTCTACCTCAGGAGTAGTACCGGTGCTTAAAATGAATGGAACCCTTTTTCATTGATGTTAAAGGGGGAGTATTATAGAGTCATGAAAAACATAAGTAAAAAGAAGGAGTAATATACTAAGGGGGAGTAGTATTCAATAGTACAGTTGAGGAAATGGAGAATATTAGAAATTATTGCAGCAGATGAAGGATTCATCTTTGGGGGAGTTTTGAAGAGGAAATTGAGAATGTTATAAAAGAAATGTTCATTTGAGTTGGTGGTGGTTTTTCATTCCACATGTTGCCATCAATGCCAAAGGGGGAGATTGTTGGAGATTTGCCAGTAGGCCAATACTGACTATATGTTTGTCATTGATGAGAAAATATGGAAAGTAGCATGTGCGGAAATCTTATGTAGTAAGCTTTTAGTATATGTAGCATGGACATGATATCAACATGATATCATGGGCGGAGAGGTTAACTATTAGTACAGATAGTTATATAGCAGCTTGTGTCAGCAGTGCTCCTGACAGAGTAACATGCAGTGTTTTATGTATGGTTATCTATACAGTTATCATGGAGCCTTGCATGCTTGGATATATGTTGAAGACATGTTAGTGATGTTTTAGTTATGGACACATAGTCTGATATTTAGTATACGTGAAGTTATGCTGTCGCTATTCGTCAGTAGTAGTTTCCTGTGTTTATTCAGTAGAGCCGACAAAGATTTTATTGGTTCTAGAGTTGCGCCCATCTTTGGGGTATGCGCCCTTGGATTTAAGCTTAGAGAAGAGTTATTGATGTTCGGTTAAGAGTGCATGAAGTAATTCATCTTGAGGAGAAAGATCCAGTTGTTTTGGTAGAGACGACAGTGTGTAGCACGCGTCTACAATTATCTTATTTGGACAGGTCCCAGAATGTGTTGCATGCATAGTAGAGCCAACATAATGTTTATATATGTTTTTTATGTTTCTCTAATATGTTTTCAAGGTGGTTCTAATAGGCTAACTTGATCATATCATTTAGAGAGAAGATATTTATAGGTAGTCATTTGTGATTGCTGTAGTATGGTTCATGGTTGATAGTAAGAGTAGAGCAGAGTGTGTGAAGTGTGGAACCATCAGAAGAAGGTCTATGTGACCAATAAGAGTACTTGTGCTATACATTGGAATTGATCCAGACAAGCAAGTCAAAGCGCAGTTCACCAAGATCCAGATATAGTGTGTATCTGTTAAACAAAAGGTTGCAGCCTTCGCCCCTTTGAGCAGTGAGCTCTTAGACAGTGCATCCTCTCCCCTAACAGGGACAATTTTAAAAGACTCCTAACAGGGTCCAACCCTTGACCAGGTCTACTATACTTAATATATTGTAAAGCTACTCCTAACAGGGTAAAGGATCTTCTAACAAGGATCATAATACACTAGTACAAAATATTAGTGGGTGTCAATTTCTACCAGAGTTTTTACCTATTTGGGTTTCCTCGTAACCAAAATATTGGTGTTGTGTTCATGTGTTCTTTCATTGTGTTTATGCCTTATGTTTAAGTATACTTAATTGGATAAAGAATTGAATCTTGTAAATAACTGATTCACCCCCCGCCCCCCCCAACTCTCTTAGTTATCTCTTGGGACTATTCCTAATAGTAGCTACATATTCTCTTTTGTCTTTGTGATGTTCGACCCAAAAAGACTCTTCTTTGTAACTCTTATGTGAAATTCTTCCATTTTTCTTGTAGTTCTTCTATCTATGGGGAATGATGATAATTTATTTTGATATAATTTTGATAAACATGAGTTATCATATGATCATACTGACCTTTGAATTAGTAGATCCATTTTGTGCTCTCTTTTTTCATGTGCTTATTTCTCTTGGTTTGTCCTTTCTTGGGGGCATATCATAGTGTAAATGTCTCTTGTGGGTGCATATATGCTCCATTAAAGCCATTTCTATTTTTTAAGCATTTGCAATCACTTTAACATGGGGGCATACATTCTACTCCTTGTTTCAAATTTTTTACACACACAAAATTATTCAGTGCAATCCCTCTTATGCTAAAGGCTAAGGAGATAATTATTTCCTTGCATTCATTTTTTTCATTATCATGCCCCTGTGCATTATTCAGTGGATCCCTTAATGGAGACAATGCTTTCCTTAAGGACTAATCCTCCTTTTATAGGTTCATTTGGAGACAATGCTTTCCTTAGGACTTATTGCCTTTTTAGGACCCCTTAATGGAGACAATGCATTCCTTAAGAACCGATCCCTTTATTTTGATGGGTTGACTAGCATACCAAAAATTTTTAGATTATCAATGCCATCTTTTGCAATAGCACTTTCCCTTTGTATGATCTATAGTAAGGAAATACCTTACAAGGCTAGTTGTCCATGCCTCTCTTTCTCTCTCTTTTTGAGTGATGCCTCTTTTATCTTGGTTTTGGAATTCATGAGGACTTAAGTCACTTGGGGGGTTGATGTTTCTTTGTCTCCTTGACCTTGTTAAGATCATTCTTATGCATTGATCTACTTTACTATGAGAATGAGTTTATCTCATACTCCCACTAAACTGGGGGCTAAATGTACCATCCTAAAAAGATAGAACCCATCATTGTATGCTTTATTAGGATCTATTTTGGTGATTTCACAAACTAATTTCTATTATGCTTGATCTTGACAACCTAATCCCTCTTTTCCCACTTATTTTCTACCATCCTGAGACCCAATCGAAATCTGGTATCAAATTCCTAGGTATAGAATGACTCATCTGTTATGTACCTAGGTACAAAACAACTCATCCATTTTGTACCTGATATTTTTGACCCAAATTTAGGTTGGAGCCCTATGTCGTGGTGTTAATGGGAAAATAGATCCCATGGTTGGCCTAAATTATTTTTGAATCTTGAAATGATGGATGAAGTATATAAACACCCTATCTCTCTTCATTTTGATATCAATAACTACACTCAAGATATCAAGTTCAATCTAGAGATCAAGAAGCAATCAAGAGAAATTGAGCAATTGGATTCAAGATATGAAGGAAAGCATCCAAGATTTAGTTTCTCCAATCCATTCAAGTCATTTCCAAGGCAATATTCTTTATTGAATCAAGTTTCTCTCCCATGATCCCCAAGTAGAGAAATTATCAATAAAGGAAGAAGATCCTTCCATCCCCACTCATATCTCCTTCATTGCAAGTGACTATCAAAAATATCTACATTGAAGATTTAGGAGTGGTGTGTTGGCAAGTTTTCATATGTTGTCATTGATGTCAACATGTTTATTAATTAGTTTGGCCAGTGGTGTAGTATGTTCAAAGGTTTGGTGAGGACCAATTACTAAAGATGAGGAGTTACAAACCTCATGGGATGTTGTAGAGACTGTCTACTTGGTCCATGTCAAGTTTTAGGGGTTGACATGATGATTTGGGTGAGTTATGAGATCACAGATTATGAATGGATATTTTCTTGTCTACCAGTGAAGTGATAGAGTCACATAGATTGCTTTGGTGAAAGTGTTCAAGTTGATATTTTTGGTTGAGCATGTAGAAGTGTGCTTAGGAAATGGTGAGGTGTCCTCAACTCAAAATTTTTTTGGTTCAAAGGTTTGAAAGGAATATTTTTGCTGTCAAAGAGGTAGTTTACAATGTTCTTGAGGTTTGAGCATAAAATTATAGTAAATCCAATGGCTGGGGTGGATTTGATTGTTTGTGTGTTATTCATGATGCCTAAGGATATTCTTGGATTGTGTTCATATTGAGTTGTCGGTCTACATCAATCAAGGTGATGAGATTCGAAGTATTTTTTAGTTATTGTTGGTTTTTATTATGTTCTTGGCCAAAATGATTGGAACAATAGTTTATGATCAATTGGTAAAAGGTTTTAAGGTGATGTTATGACCTTGAGGTGTTGATAAGGATAAATTATATGTATTTCTTGACATACTTGATCAAAATTATTTATTTTTGGTGTGTTGAATTGAAAATTTGTAAGTTAGGTTTTGTTGACCTTGTCTTGGTAAAGGTTTATGAAATAGGGAAAAATCTGTGTGGATTATCATGGATGCTCATGACTTATTGGAGAGTAATTGTGCAAATCTATAGAAGTTTGAATCACTCACCTGAAGATGGTAGAGAGGATGTCAACATAGATCTATTTTTACTTCATTGGAACTAGCCTAGGCATAGGGTAGATGCCATTATACAGTTCAAAAATTATCATATTGTTGTCTAATTTATTATTGTAAGATAATGAGTCATCCTAAGGGTTGTATCCCTAGGCATTTTGACTAGTGATCTGTAGGTAGTGTTATTAAATGCATGTTGTATTCTTCATTTGTAATAAGTTGTACTTCTTACAAGGAATTGGCTACCGTGGTTTTCAACCTAGTTTGGGTTTCCACGATAAAAATCCTTGTGTTATGTGTTGTGGTTGATTTCTAATTTTTGCATACTTTATTGTTTCATTATAAATTAGACATAAGGGTTTTATGCATAAGAGTTTCAAGGTGTAAGGGTTTAAGGGTTTTTAAGATCTAGTATTTTTGGAGAAATTGATTCACCTCCTCTCATTTTATTACTTCCTTATTTCCTACAATTGGTATAAGATCTTGGTCCCTTGAAGGAATCGTAACCGCTTGATGGAGATCTAAAGATGGTAGCTTACAAGAATGATAATCCAAGGTTTGATGGAAATAACTACCATTTTGTTGAAGATTCACATGGTAGTTCATCTCAGATGCATTGATGAAGAGTGTTGGAAGGTTAACAAGTCAACATATAGTGCTCCTGCAAATCGTACAACTCCAAAAGAGATCAATGATGCCAAAGCCAATATTAGGTCAAATGAATCTTTGTTGAGTGTTTTGAAAGATATAAAGATGAACAATGTCATGGAATTGGAGATGACCAATGGGATATGGGAGAATTTACATACCTTATATGAAAGAGACAAGGAAGTCAAGATTGACAATTTGCAAAGCTTGAAGGGATAGTATGAAGCCTTGAAGATGAGTGAAGATGAGAGGGTTTCCTCTTTCATGCTTAAAGTAAATGAGATAGTGTGTGCTATTAGATGTTCTAGAAGTACCCTATAAGAAGAGGAGATTGTTCCTAAAATACTAAAATCTTCACCTCCTTCCTATAAACACAAACTTGTAGCCATTATGGAGATTCCAATAGTGACACCTATAACAAGAGAGAAGATAATTGGAAAGATTACTACTTTTTAATTGAGTGAGTTTAGTGGTGCATTACCTAAAATTAATACAACATTCAAATCTAGTGTACATGGGAAGGACATGTAGAGATCAAATTAGGGAGAAGGATCTACAAGGAGAATATCAAGATATGAGAAAGAGATGAGAGATCTTGAAGAAGAAGAAGAGATAGAGCTTCAAGAGTTGGAAGCACTAACTGTAAGGAGAATACCAAAAGGATCCAGTAAGTACAAAGGAAAGATTCCCCTTAAATGTTTCTCATGTAATAAGATATGATACTTTGCATCTAGATTCCTTGAAAGAGTTCCTAAGTTTAAGCCTGGTTACAAACCCAGAGAAATGAAATGTCACTATGATTTTGATGAAGGAGTTACTAATGTTGAGTTTGATGATGCTAATAATGATCCCAATGAATTTACATCTATTTCTATCAAATATGAAGAGTCTAAGTGTGAGGTTTCCATTCCTATTAGTTATAATAATTGTGTTGTTGAAGAGAAAGCCCATGCAACTCAAGTTGTTAAAAAGGATGAATGGATAATAAACCACATATTCTCTCATCATATGATTGGTGATAAAATAAAATTTGTGAAGTATAAGAAGTATGAAGGAAATATTGTGAGATGGGGAGACAATATAGGTGGTGTGATCAGAGGTAAAGGTTCCATTTCTCTAGATAGAATAATAATGCATATGATGTGTTGCATGTAGAAGGTTTGAAACATAATCTTCTTAGTGTTGGATAGTTGATGGACAAAGGCTATGACCTGTACTTCAAGTATGACAAATGCAAGATCTTAAATGACTCTAGGATAGAGATTGAAACAAGATCAAAGATAAAAGGTAATTTATTTCATTTGAATAGTTGTCAAATAAGTTGTTTGATTTCTCAAATAGATGAAAGCTGGTTGTGGCATAAAGGTTGTACGATGTGAACTTTGACAATATTGTGGTGATAAATTCTACTAATGGTGTTAGATATCTTCATAGAATAAATAAAACCAACAACACTATTTGCAAGGAATGTCAATTGGGAAAGAAAACAAGAGTTACTTTTCATTCCAAGATTGAAAATTCAAATAGTTTGTTAGATCTTTTTCATACTGATTTGTGTGGTCCTACTAAGACTAGAAGTTTTCAAGGAGATAGGTATTTCATGTTTCTAATTGATGACTATTCAAAGATGGTATGGGTGAATTTATTGAAGGAGAAGTATGAATCTTTTGAGAATTTTAAGGTCTTTAAGTCCCTGGTTGAGAATGAAAAAAGATTGAGATTGAAATGCTTGAGATCAAATAGAGGAGGTGAATTCACATGTGGTGACTTCAATACTTTTTGTAAGAAGCATGGAATAAAGAGACATTGTTCATCTCCAAGGACTCCACAACAAAATGTAGTGGTAAAGAGGAAGAACAGGTTTATTTTAGGCACTGCTAGGACCATGATGCTTGAAAGTAATGTTCTACATATTTCTTAGAGAGAAATGGTCAACACTACAATCTATACTCTCAACTGAGTGCAGATAAAAGGAAACACTAGTAAGAAAACTTATGAAATTTTGTGTGGAAATGTGCATACTATCAAGTATTTTAGAATTTTTGGTAGTAAATGTTACATTAAGAGAGATGAGGACATAGGAAAATTTGATGCAAGGAGTGATGAAGGTCTATTCCTTGGCTAGTCTACCAAAAGTAAGGCATATAGGTGCTACAATAAGAGGTTCAAGAAGATGGTAGAGTACTAATTTAAGGTAGATGAGTACTTTGAGATTATAACTAGATCATGTAGTTATGGTTTTGATGATAAGAACAATAGTAATAAGAGACAACAACATCAAGATCAAATTCAAGCTCTAAGTTTTTTGGTGAGTGAGAATGATGAGGCCTATACAAGTGGAGAAGAGGAAGCACAAAGACCTATGGCAAGGAAGAAAACACAAAGGTATGTAATATAAAACCATTTCAAAGATTAGATTATTGGTGATAGGACCAAGGGTGTTCAAACTAGGAGAAGGATTTATCAAGATGAGATCTTACTAATGTCAGAGATTAAACCAAATGATGATAATAGGGATAAAGCTATTGAAGAAGATCTTGTTTTATTATTTTATATTGACCGTGGTTTTTGGAACTGTATGGGAGATTTTATTTTTTTCTCCTTTTGGCCAAATATTTTGGTCTAATACTTAGTTTTGTTCTTGTGTTTTCACTTAGTTGTTTCTTCAATTTTTTTTGAAAGCTAAAGACAATGGAAATTAAATTTCTTTATTTTGATTGCATACTAAAACAATAACCTCTAAGGAATGGCCAAATGAACTTAAGATAAATTTTACTAACATTTCACACAAATAGGTTATCAATTCCCTTTTTACTCTATTGTTTTCAACAAGATCACTATCACCAAAATATCAAGAGGGTTTCCGTTGAGAGAGTGTTTATATGATTTTTGAGAAAACACTACTTCAGGAATGAAACATTATTTTATTTTCCCACTATTGAATTCAACATGAAACTTTACATTTTAAGAACTAAAATACATTATTTTAATTACAATATTGAATCCATTCTACAATGATCAATTTCACATATAACTTGATATACATAACAATTTCTCAATACAATAAACAACATGAGATGTTTCTCATTTCACAAGTTCCACAATACAACACTTTAAGTTTTCTCTCACAAAAACACCAAAATAGAAAATCTCCAAAGCCTTTTCCTTTACAAAGACACAGACTTCCAACTTGCAAATAAAGAGGGTAACCATGGAGAGCTCACCTCCCATCCAAGGTCTCAAGGAGACCACTCCCGAGCTTGGAGAACCAAGGCTAAATGGGTATATTCAAACAACAATGCATACAAAGCATACATACACAAAAACTACATAAAACTCCCCAAACCATGGATTCACAAATGGATCTCCTAAAACCCATTGAAGTAGGGTGAAGGTGGGCTTTTCCAAGGAGGATAATGCCATTACAAAATACATTTTCCATCAAGATATTTACATACCTTCCAAAGGCTACATGATCACAACTTCCATATACAAGTCTTTAACCATTATCAAATCAAAATTCAAGGGTTACAACATGGCTTCATGGAACCCATACTCAAAAATTTCCCTCTTCTCCAAGAGAAGAGACTCTCAACTTAAATGAAGAGCCCAACTTACCCCTTCACCCAAGGCTAATACTTCCCTTCCCAAAGGTGAGTGATGCCTTCCACACCCAAGAACAAGCATATCAACACAAAGCAAAACAAGAAGGAGATTCAACCCATATTTAGTCATACCCAACAACAATCAACACAAAAACATTTACATAGAAATTAAAACATGTATTTCTACATATACATTCTACACAATAATATCTTCAACATGAATTTACAATAAGAAAGCTCCTTCATGGCAAGACCACCAACCTTGGTCCAATGCAAATGGAAGAATGAGGTTGAGAAGAGGCCTTATCCCTTTCCTTGACTTTTCTTTTTTCCCACTCCAAACCCTAAGTGTCTCTAAAATTAGAGAGTGCATGAACACCCACTAAGTCTCTCCAAGCCCTCTAAAAAGACCTCCAATTCCTACTCATGATCTAGCAATTAATGAGACATGACCTCTAGTCCTTGACCTTTCCTCTTGTCCCCCATCTTAATGGAAAGTTTAACAAGGAGTGTGGAACAAGTCAAATTCATGTGGCCATCTCCATTTTTTCCACTCTTAAAGAGTAACCTTTTTGGAGGGTCATAATGGATCTAGATCTTCCCATAGGAAAAATTTAGCTCCTAACTCAAGGTACCCCCATAGGGTTAGCTAATTTTGGCCAAAAATGTACTCTAGGGTCACTTTTAACCCCTCTAAAGTACCACTTAAGCTTGAATCTGAATTCCAACTTGATGTGATCCCTACAAGACATCTACATGCAAGTGGGATTAATATAATATCCTACTAGGTTGGGTGATTCTTTCCAAACTGTAATTGACATGTCACTATCCACATGGACATTAAAAGTGTCAAGTGACACCATTAAATACACATCACATCCAAAAATGACATGTCTAATTAACAACTTGAATTTAATCTATTAACATAGATACAAATTATGTTTACAAACAAAATTAGATTACAACAAGGTTTCAATCTCTTCATTACATTAAACCTTGTCTTACTCAATTGCACATATGTTTAGCCTTGATTCTCTGAATAATTCCATGGTTTTCTTTCCTACACACTAAACTCGAGCATCAATAGTCCAATGTAATAAAATCACATATATATACAACTCATAATTTGCAACCGTTAGTCAATATGCAAAATTCACTTTCTAATTACAATTTTCATTAAAGTAGTGCTCAACATAGTGCTTGCATAATTCTAGCATCATAACATATTATCCATGCTATTTCTTAAACTTTAAAGCATAATCCATGAATTAGTAAAATCTAATCACGATCAAATTTTCTTTTCAAAACACATTCCTAAACATGTATAACCAAAATTAACAATATGTTTTAGGTTCTAATCCACATCACAACATATATCCCACATAATATAGTCATCATCATAAAACATAATAACATGAGTCACTGTCAAATCGATTAGATAGTGTATCAAAATATCAAATCATAAGGTATCAAAATGTGAATGTATCAATAGTGCTATGATGGGTCGGGGTGAGGCCTCACATCCCCCCCCATCTAGGCATGAAATTCCTCCTAGAGTTCATCAAAAAGGTATAGGTACTGTAATCTCATATGTGTTGCATCCTCCCATGAAGCTATGACCTCATCATGACAATCCCACTAGACCCTAACTTGGTCGATCTCTCTGCCTCAAAGTGCTAGGGCCCGTCAGGCTAAAATGTGAATGGGCTCCTAGGCTAGCTGTATGTCTGACAAAACCTATAAGGCATCCCAATCTATAATGTGAGACTCATCATAAATATATTTTCATAGCACAGATACATAAAACACATCATGGATGCGTGACAGGCCTAGTGGAAAGGCTAGACAATAAGCAACTAGTCCTATTCTCTCCAAGATCTCAAAAGGTCCAACAAAGAGAGGCACTAACTTAGAGCCCTTCCCAAAGTGGATTGGACTCTTATGTGGGCACATTCTCAAGAAAAATCTATCTCCAACCATATAATCTTGATCAACCCTCTTCGCGTTTGCATACTTCTTCTGTCTATCTTGAGCCTCTCTAAAATGTTGTCTAATCAAAGTCACCCGCTGCTCCATATCTCTGACCAACTAAGGTCCAATAGATACTTTATCCTTAATACTATCCCAACTCAGTGGTGTTCTGCATGGTCTACCGTACAAGGCCTAATATGGCAGCATACCTATGTGTGCTAAAATGTTGACACACTTCTATGAGTCATTATATCCAAGATTGCTCAAGAATGAGGTCTCAAATGGTGAATCATAGCTCTCTATTCATATAGTGCAAGGGTTTATAATGGAGGCCCTCAAGTTAGACCTAGTTTGTGTCTATGCAAGTACACCATAAAATGAGAGATTCAAAGAGGAAAAATAAGAATGCTAGTCTCCATGATCATCAAGTATGCATGAAAATAAAAATGAAAGCTATTCTATATGATAACAATGCATGTTAAAAAACTAATCTATGAAAGGAAATACGCATGCAAGATTATTCTATGAAATGAAATATGAATCTAATCTACCATGCAAGTGTAAGAGTAATCTAAATGGATTTCCATGGAGGCATGAGCGAAGAAGACAAGAAAAGAGAAGTTGCAATGTTCAAGCTCAAGTTCTCAAACTCTCCTCCAAAATCGCTCTCCAAACCTACATAACAATAACATAAAATATGGATCTACAAAATCTCCATGCCTAAATCAGAAGAATAGGGCTCATTATAAAGAATTTTAGAAATGAATGGACGGTCAAGATTAAGAGGCAAAAAGAAATGAGCAATGGTGGAGATTAAATCTTGGTTGATCCATGTGCTCAAGATTCTCAAGAGGCAAAAAGATGCGTGGAAGAAATTAAGAGGCAAAAGGAGATTCCACTTATCTTAGAAAGTGTGCATTCAATGTGTAGACAAAAAGTCTTTTTCTTTTTCTTTTTCTTTTATTATTTATTTATTATTTTTAGCAAAGTGGTTTCTATTATTTAATTAAAAGTTTTTTTATTTATTTAAAAGAGATTTATTCTTTTAATTAAATGTGGCTTAGGATAAAGTGATTTTATTATTTAATTAAAAGATTTTATTATTTAATTAAAATAGAGCATGTTCTCTTAATTAAATAAAACTTAGGATAAAATGATCAAACCTTAGGAAATATTAAAATATTTGAATTAATTACGATTTGATCAAGGAAATTGATTTGAATTAAAAATATTGCAAGACATTGATTTAGGAAATGATAAATTGATGAATGGGGGCCCAAAGTCTAGGCGACCATTTTAGGGTGCATACATTTGCCCCTCTTTAACTAATGTGTGATCTTTATGGGAACACATGTAGTCAAAGAATGAAGTTGAACTGTGAGATCGATTTGGGATCACAAAACAAACTAGATGTGTGATCAACGGATGAGAACACATTAGGACAAAGATAAGCTGATTGAAAAAGACAAGGCCAACACCCCTGTAAATAGGTAATTGTCATGTCCTAGATAAGATTCTCAAGCAAAGTTGCCCCAAACGAAGCAAGTGATAGGATTGATAAAGCTGAATCAAGGATTGAAGTTTGATAGGTATTGCCCCCTCATGATCAAAATCAAAATGAGATAGAGGAGAAATAACAAATTGATAAATTTGATCAAATCAAACTAAAGATAATGTTCTTGATGTAAGATGAAAGATATAAGGATCATAGAACCAAGGTAGATCATCAAGAATGAAATATTATGCCCCAAGGTTGAATTACAAGAAAAGAAGTGGGGTGAAAGTGAATGGAAGATAGACGTTTGGAAAAGGTGGAAAGAAATGGAGAGAAGAAAGAGAATTTTCCAAAAGAAAGAGAATGCCCCGAAATCAATCAACTGTTTAAGATAGAAAATTTTGATTGAGATCACGAAAGAAGATAAGGAAATGGAGATCAAAACATGACCATAGTTGATTAAAAGTCAAAAAAAAAGATGAAGGAAAACCCTCTCAAGATCATAATGCAGCCTAAAAATGAGAATTAACATGAAGTCTAACAATCCAAGCTACATGAAAATACAAAGGTGTACTTGCAATAGAGAAACTGTAACATAGGATTTTGTGTTCATCATTCATTAGAGAATGTTAAAGAACTTATTTTCATCATTGGGCCATTATTAACGGACATCAAAAAATCACACAATCATCACTAGTCACAAGCGCAACTACAAAGATATGAATGTGATTTATATCAGATTGGAATGTGGAAAGATTCTAACATAAGCATCAAAGACATAAATGTCAAGATGACTTTTATGTTAGCTTACCCAATTTAATGTAGCAAAATCACGCTTGCATCAAGGCATAAATGTCGGGATGACCATAAGAATAGTTGTGCAAAAATAGTCAAGGATGATGCTTCAAATCTCCTAAGTGTTTCAAGGAGACAACAAGAGACACTCCAAAGTTTCAAGACTACACCCACAAGCAGAAAGAAAATAAAAACATGCCCCATGCCCCAAGTCCTCTAGTTATGCATACTAGAGAGACTTATTAGACAAGGACACTCAACAAAAATCAATAACAATCAACACACAAAGAAAAGATCATGACAAAGCTCAAGCATTAAGTGTTGTGTTTAAAAATTTAAGTGTGTTAACTGATATCAAGTTCTGAGGATAAGGATCGAATGCTTGCAAGCAGGTAAGATCACTTGACAAAACTAGGTAAGACCAAACTGAGAAGTGTTGAAAAACACTCGATGTCAGGAGTTGTGTTGAAAAACACAGTTGGGGTGGTGTTGAAAAAAACTGTTTGTGAGGTGTCCTAAAAACTATCGCATCCAAGTGACCAAAGCTAACATAGTTATGCCCCCTAGACAAAGACAAAGACCAATTCCAAACCAAGGCAACAAGGACAAGGTATGATGGAGAAAGGCTAAATGTCATGGACACATGCTAAGAAATAGGGGTGCAAAGGCCTTAAGTAGCACTTGTTTCTAGGTTTTCACCACTTAGATTTTATTGTAATTTTTTTTATTTTATTATTTTTAAAATTTTTTTTAGGACTTTTTATAATTTTTTTTGTATTTTTGCTACCAAGGCACTGGCGTTTCCAGGCTTTCACCAAGGCACTTTTTCTATTTTTTGGTATTTTTAGAATATATAATTTTTTTGGAGATACATCAAAGCGCCTATTGCTAGGTTTTCACTAAGATGATCATTTTTTCAGGACATTTTCTAATTTTTAGAATTTTTGACAATATATCATTTTTAAAGATTTTTTCAGGATCAATAAGTATGTACATAGGATGCCCCCACACAGAATGGGCATCATGGATAGAACTTCTTCAAGTGCAAGACATTGATAGGATCAGGGAGTTGCTCTCCTTTTGCAATAGATAATAAATAAGCACTTGTCCCAAAAGCTGCTGTAATGATGTAAGGTCCAAGATAATTAGGTTTAAATTTTCCCTTTTGATCTCTATGCTGTTGATTCTTAAGATTTTCATGCAGGAAAAGATCTCCCACTTGGAATTCTCTAGGGTGAACCTTTTTGTTGAAGGCTTTGGACATGCACTTTTGATAAACCCTCATATGGTCAAATGATGCTTGACATTTCTCATCTAAAAGTTCTAACTCTTGAAGTCTCATGGTGCGGTAGTCTTCATCAGTAACTAGACCTTTGAGGAAAACTCTAAGTGAAGGATTCTCAACCTCTAAAGGTAACACTGATTCATCATCATATGTAAGGGCAAAATGAGTAGCCCCAATAGGAGTACAAATACTCATTCTATAGGCCCACAAAGCTAGATTTATCTGCAAGTGCCAATCTCTACCATTCTTACAAACTATCCTGTGTAGGATTTTAAGAAAGGTTTTGTTTGATGCCTCTCCTTGACCATTTCCTTGTGGAAAGTAAATGGAGGACCAATATTGTTTAATCTTGAATTTATTGTAAAGTTTCTTAAGGTCCTTATTTTTGAACTGGGCTTCGTTGTCAGTGATAATCTTAAAAGGCACTCCATATCGATAGATGATATGGTTTAGAATGAACAGAGAGACTGTCTTGCCCGAAGCAATAGAAAGTGAGACAAATTCTACCTATTTAGTGAAGTAATCAGTAGCAGTGATGATAAACTTGTGTCCACCTGATGATTTGGGATGAATATGCCCAACAAGATCAAAGGCCTAGCGCTGAAATGGCCAATTAGATATAAAAGGAATGAGCTCCCTGCCTAGAGCATGTATTAGGTTACCATGTTTTTGACACTTTTCACATGACTTTGTAAAATCCATTGCATCAATCTACATCATAGGAAAATAGTACCCCACCCTAAGCAACCTTCAAGCCATGGAAAAACCATTGGAATTGCCCCCATAGATTCCCTCTTGGATGTCAACTAATGCTTGGTCAGATTCTTCCTTTTCTAAGCATCTAAGAAGTGTTACGTCTAGACCCCTTCTATACAAATCACCAAAGATAAGGGAATAGCGAGAGACATTTCGAGTAAGGTTTCTACATTTAGATCAGTTAAAGGTTTCAGGTATAATGCCATCATGAAGGTATGAGTAAATGGCACCATAACAGGATGACTCACGACCAACAAGGGTACAAATGACATGACTTTCTTGGGAGTCATAGATAGGGTGATGTAGCTCTTCCATGAGGAATTTAAATTTGGATTCATGTTCCCCTAACTAAAGGAGTGAAGCAAGTGTAGCCATAATATCAGTTGCTTTGTTTTCTACTCTAGGGATTTTATGAAATGTGACAAATGTAAAGTATCATTTCAAGGAATCAACCATTTTCTTGTAAGGTACTAGTTTCTCATTTTTTGTTTGATATTCATCATTGACTTGGTTGATTATCAGCTGTGAATCTCCATAGATGTGTAACTCTATGATTCTCCATTCTAAGGTGATCTTAAGTCCATTTGTTAAAGCTTCATACTCAACAATGTTGTTTGTACATGGGAACAATAACTTGTAAGACTTAAGAATCATGTACCCATGAGGAGAAACAAACAACACACTAGCTCCTGAATCATTTTGCATAAAGGATCCATCAAAGAGCATCTTCCATGTTCTTTCAGTCATATACATGAGGTGTTCATCTGGGAAGTCAACTTGAATAGGTGCATTATCTTGTATCGGGAAATCAACCAATTGATCTGCTATTGCTTGTCCTTTGATTGCTTTACACTCAATGTAATCTATGTCAAACTCTAAAAGGATCATCATCCATTTATCAAGTCTACCTGTGAGGGTAGCCTTACCTGGTAAATACCTGAGTGGATCTATTTTTTCTATGAGGTGTATTGTGTGTGCAAGCATGTAATGTCACAATATTTGGGAAGCAAACACCACTGAAAGGCAAGCTTTCTCAATGCTGGTGTAGTTAACCTCATATAAAACAAGAATATGACTAATGTAGTATATTGCTCTTTCTTTCCCATGTTCATCAAGTTGAGCTAGTAATGCCCCCAAGGAAGATTCTGTTACTAAAATGTATAGAATAAGTGGTTTCCCTAGGATAGGAGGCATTAAAATGGGAGGATTTTCCAAGTATTTCTTGATTTGATCTATGTTCTTTTGACAATCCTCATTCCAAACACATTTGACTCCTTTGTGTAAGTTCTTGTTGAAAGGTTGAGCTCTATCTACCAATTGTGAAATGAACCTCCTTATGGATTAAAGACATCCTTGAAGACTCCTCATTTGAATAATATTACTAGGAGGTGGCATATCTATGATTGCTTGGACTTTTTCAGGGCTGACCTCTATTCATTTTGCTGAAATGATAAATCCTAGTAGTTTTCCAGAGGTGACACCAAATGCACACTTTTTAGGATTTAACCTTAGTTGAAATTGTTCCATGCAATCTAAATGACTTCTAAATCATCTAAGTTTGTGTCTCTTTTCTTAGACTTGGCCAAGGTCTCATCCACATAATCTTCCATGTTTTTATGCATCATGTCATGAAAAATGGTTGTCATAGCTCGTTGATAGGTGGCTCCTACATTTTTTAATCCAAAAGGTATAATGTTCCAACAATAGGTACCCCATGCACAAGTGAATGTAGTCTTTTCTTGATCTTCAGGAGCTATCTTAATCTAATTGTATCCAGAAAAACCATCCATCAAGGAATAAATCTCATAACCCACATTCATATCCACTATCATGTCTATATTGGGAAGTGGAAAGTCATCCTTTGGGCATGCTCTATTGACATCTCTAAAATCTTGGCAAATTTAAATGATTTGTCATGTTTGGAAACTAGTACAATGTTTGATATCCATTTAGCATAGTCAATAGCTCTTATGAATCCTACACCAAGGAGTTTCTCTAATTCTGCTTTGACTAGGAGAGCTATGTGAGGATGCATCTTTCTCAATTTCTGCTTAATCGATTTGACATCCAGAGCTATGGACAAGTGATGCATGATAAGATTAGTGTCCAACCTTAACATATCTGAATAAGTCCATGCAAAATTGATCTTCTTTTTCTTTAAGAACTTAGTGTAAGCATCTTTTTCTTGTGGTGACAAGGATTGAGCCAAGTGTACTATTTATGGAACCTCATCTATACCCAAATTGACTATTTGTGATGGTTCAATAAGCACTGAAGATCTATCTTAAAATTAGCTAAGGAGATGATCAAGTACCTCATCCTTAGGTGCCTTAGAGAGGTTTTCACCCTTGGATACATCATTTCTTTTTACTTTTTTTGGTTTTGACACCACCACATAGTGGTTTTCACCATCAAAACTCCTATTCTTTTAATTTAATTTTCTTTTTATTTTGTGACTAAGGTACTTGATCTCTGGCTCTATCATGTTGGTAGCTGATTCACTGGTAGAAGAGACTATGACTTCAATGGAATTCAAGTAACATGCTATCTCATAATAATTTTGAAACATTAAGAGATTAGGATCTTGATAGCATTGGGACTAATCAAGGAGGTTAGGATGAACAAGAGGTAAGTCAATGACTGGTTCAAGGTTGTGAATGTGAATGATATCATCTCTGGTGACTGAAGAGTCAAAGTCTGTCAAGTATTCTTCTAAGCTACCCAAATTGGGATTCATCCTAATAAGTGAAGAATTGTCCACTAAGGCAACATGCGGGTTCAAATCCTCTAATCCTACACATAACTCGTCAGCTACCTTGGGTTGAGAACTATAAGTGTGGATGACATCAACATCCATGTCAACTATAGAAGGCTCTAAGAAAAAATCCCATTCATACTCATATGAACTTATTTCTGAACTTTGAATAGGATGTTTACACCATGAAGGTTTGGGATGTCTTGATGTGGAAGCTCTAATGTCATCAAGGGTAATACCTTCTCTTTCCATCAAATGAACAAGGTTATTTTGTTGGCATTCTCTGATAGGATCTTCTACATTTGATTCATCTTGTTCTAAGCTTGCAAATGTCCCATGAGTGACTGGACTATCTGAATCTCCCCAAAGGAGATTAGTGGAAGGGACCCAATATTCACACATATCCTGTTGATTTGTCAAATTAGGCATGTATTCTGGTTCATCTTCATTATCTGACTCATGAAGGATAGGAGCAGTGTTCTTGATGCAATTTGCAAATCCTAGGCCAACTGTCTCCTTAGACTTGCATCCAAAAAGATCATGATCAAGTGGTTTGGCTCTAGCATCCAATCTATGACTAAGTGGGCCATGTCCAAAATAATCCATCTATTTGAAAAAAGTATACCCTCTTCCATAAACCTTAGGAGAGGGAGAGAAGTTCTCATTGTGCATGTATTTATCTTCTCTATAAATCTAATCTTTAACAACTATCTCTTCTTTCTCATCTTGAATAGGCACCGAGGACTCTATAAACATGCCAAATAAAGTCATAGCTGAAGAGGAAGGTCTCATTTCTTGTGAAGGCTTGCCATAAGACCTAGGTGAAATAGGTAGTGTTGTGAGAGAGTTGAGCTGATACCTCCCCATGCCAAGGTCTATTGTCTTGAACTTGTCTTTACATTCAGCTGAGGTTGCATTGAAGTCTTCTACTTCTCTATTGAGGGGAACATGAGTACTTATTGAAACTAAGTTAATAGATAAAGTGTTATCCCTAGGTATACAAATCTCTACTCCATTGTAAGGGAATTTAACACACTAATGGTAGGTAGATGACATTTCTTGCATATCATGAATCTATGGTCTACTGAGTAAGATGTTGTACGCAAGGGGGCCAATGTCAACTATTTGGAATAAAACATCTTTTTCAATAGGGCCAATCCTAACAGGAAGGACAACCAACCCCTTGGAACTCCTTTATGCCTCATCATAGGCTTTGATAGTGATCTTCTTTCTAGTATCTATGACTTATTCAGAATAACCCAATGTCTTCAAAAGACTCAAGGAAAAAATATTAAGCCCAACACCCCCCTCTATCAACACATGCCTGACACAAGTTTTGTGGATCATGACCTCAATATGAAGATCAAGATTGTGCGGGTGGCTCAATGCTTTATCATCATCCTCTGAAAAGGTAAGGTAATGAGGGCTAGAAATATGGTTAACCATGTTCTAGAATTGATCAATGTCTAAATTATTGGGGACATTTTCTACATGCAAAGAATCCTCAAGGACTTGCTTGTGTCTTGGGGACAACTCTAAGAGCTCAAAGATCGAAATCTAAGCTGGGGTTCTTTGCAACTGATCGACAAGATTATAGATTGACTTAGGATTCAATGCTAGTTTTGAGGTGACATTCTTGGATGCCACTTTATTTGATTTATCTAGTTGACTTGAACTGGGTCCTTTAATGACAACAAGACCTTGAATTTTTGTGATAGCATTGAGAGTTTGAGATAATAATCTAGAGTTAGGACCCCTTAGCACTGTTAGACCAATTTCCTATCAATGCAAAAATCCTATGAAATTGGTCTTGTCCTTGCAGTTTTCTTGAAGTTGTCCCGCCTTGCCTGCAAACTTGTTTTAATGTGCAAAGAAAATCTATGATGTTCCATGGCTTGCACCCTTAGCCCTAGGTTCTTTAATGTGTCACCATGCTCTGGTTCTGATCGCATGTGCTAAATTGCAAAAACTAGGGAGATATTCAAGTTTCAAGGTTTGCTGAAAATAATTCTCTCATGTCGGGTGGTGTCAAAATTGTCTAAGTATAAAAACTCTTGATGTTTTTGCATACCTTTGTTACCTTTGTGACAATGTAAAAACCCTGGTTATTTTTGATGCTTTGCGTGTACGCAGTTCTTCTCTAGCATTAGCATTTTCTTATGTGTGCTGCTGCAACTATGTGGGGCCCAGTTCTTCATGATGTTTAGTCGCTTGATCTCTAATTTTCTAGGTGGTTAAGTTTTTCATTCAGTGATTGAGCGACTATGTGTTCATGGGGTCTCTTGATTCTGGTAGTTAAGTGCTTTCCATTCGATGACCTAGCATTTTCCTCAGTCGTGTATTCTCCTAATTCTGGAGGTTAAGTGCTTTCCATTCCATGACCTAGCGACATGGTTATCTCTTAATCACGTGATGTAACGGTTAAGTTGTGAAATATCTAGTGACTTAGTGAGGACCATAGGATGAAAGAAAGATCAATGATGGTTTCTTAATCTCTAGATAGAGTGTAGGGTTAGGAAGCTATCTGGCGACTTGGAGAATGCTTTTGTCACATGATCTCAAGACTAGACCATGGTTAAGTAAAATGTCTCACGACTTGGAGTCTGCCTTCAATTGCGCAATCTCTAGATGACTTCGGGTTTGGTGACATGGATTTTCTTGGTGGGGCTAAGGGTTGTAGAGTGTTTAAGGGGGTGCTAGTTGTTAGAGGATTTGACAGTTGTCGCTTGATCGTAATGAATTTTCTTTCCCCTTGCGATCATGTAACAACCGTTGATTTTCATCCTTAGTGAGACCCGACAGTGTGGTGGGTCCAGTTGTTAGGTCTTTCTAACATGGTTGTTCTCTATTGGTTGCACTCTATGATGACATGGCAGTTCATCGGTGGGGCCGATGTTTTTAGTGTTTGGGCAAGTTTAGAGTTTGGCTATGATCTATGGTTGTCACACATTTGCAAGGAATATTCTTCCCCCTTGCGATCATGTGACAACAGTCCGATGGTGTGGTAAGTAAGGTGGTGGGTTCGAGGTGCCAGTAATGTTGAGGTGCTCAATTTATATTGGTTTCCAAGGTGGTGATGTGGCTATGGAATTTTTTAGTGCTTATTGACCATTGTGTCAAATTTTACGAGCCACCCGATCTGCCAGGAAAACATAATATCGACGGTCATGTTTTGTAGTTGACCGGTTAGCCGTTGCAACTAAATTTTAAATATTTCCTGGGGTTTCTTACCAGTGTATTTTACAGTGAGCCATATGCGATAGATGAGTTGCTCAAAATTGATTTCTTCAGGACAGTTATAGGTTGCGAAGATGATGATGAAGATCTAGGCTACTGTCCTGATCAGATTTTGCTTCATGGGGTGCTATGCTAGTTTTAATGCGGTGGCCTTTTTCTCTCTGCAGACAGCTAGGGTTTGGTATGTCAGTAAACTCTATATGCATGCGAAGTTTCTCAAGTTGGTCCTAGCATTAAATTTTGTTTTTCCTGCAACAAGAAGGTAGTAACTTGTGATCACAGTTAGCCTACAGTGCTGAAACCGATGAAGTTGTATATCAGATTTGATCTGATTTTTCTGGGTTTCTAGGCTTTCTTGCATTCTTTCATTTCTTGTTGTACTGGGTGGTTGGAGACCTAATTTTGTGCTCTAAAGGATCTGTAGCTTGTTTCCCATTGGATAAGGCACTAGTCTATGAGAGACTTAGGGTATTATAGGGGTCCATTCAACCCAACATCAATCATTAAAATAAAATACTTTTCCTTTCATGTTGGTAGTAGGTAGTAGGAGGGCATTTCTAGTTTTTAGACTCATTCCATGCAAGCAAGTTATTGCATGAGGTCATGGTTTCATTGGGGTACATGATACTTTTAGGGGTCTGAAAGCTATTCCACAATAATACATCTGCAGGCCTTTTATTCATCAAGAAGAGTCATGAGTGTGTAAATGAGGCAATATCCACCTTAGTGATGTGGAGCTTAAAGCAGAAGGAGGATGCCCTTGGTCCTCATCAATTAACACTTTTTCCCTGTCAGACTTTGGAGCAAAGACTAACCAATTTGTCATCATAGTGTAAACCTGACACTATGTGGGAAAAAGTGGGAACCAACAAAATGGTGACTCTATTGGGGAGAACAACAACAAAGAAATACATCTGTTAGAATCTCTAGTTGTAGAGAATGATTTGCCCCATCCGAGTCACCAACAAATGGTGACTCTGTTAGGGAGAACAACAACAAAGAAATACATGTGTTTGGCCCATCTGAGTCACCAACAAAATGGTGACTCCACTGGGGAAGAAGTAAAAGATAGCAAGTTCTTGCTTGGCTAGATCATCCCAGAGTCTTAGTTGAAAGTACAAAGTTAGATAGAAAAAATACATTTGTAAAATCTTCTCACTACGTGCTGAGTGCTAACTTTGAGTTCTTTGTTTGATCAATGCAGTTCTTGATAAATAGTGTGTATACCTGATGTGTTTTCGGTTGATTGGAAGAGATACAAAAAACATAGTGTATTTTCCTCTTCAAGGAGGTGGCAACTCTACAAAGCAAAGAACTTGATGGAGCTACAAGGTGAGCTCTATATCTGCCCTACTTCCAGTCAATAAAGTTTCTACTGCAAAAATTTGAGGTATTATATTTTCAATGTTTAGAAATGTTTCCTTATAAGGTGATTTGAGCACCAAGAGAAGGAAAATGGTGTGAAAGAGAGGTTTGCATGCTTAAAAAAATCAGGGTTGCAGTTTTGCAAAACTTTTGTGAAGCATGGATCTGGTTCTTGTGACTAGAGAGCATGGGTGGTGATTAGTAAAGTTTCATCCTTCAGCCCATGAGTATCCACATATATTTGCAACAGAATGGTCATGATGTTTTTAGGTGGCTGGTTGCATATGTAGTTGAGAATCAGACCTTTGTTTTTGGAGGGTGTCTGATTTTCTCTTGGTGGCCTAGGGCTACCAAGTAAAGTTTCAAAGCTTGTAATATTTTGTAAATATTTTCCCTTTCTATTGTGTGTTTCCCTTCCTACTTTCCTGGTTCGTTTGCAAGTTTTTGTGAGTGTTTCCCCTATTTTTGTTCTGTGGGTGGTCTACTTCCTCCATAAATTCTGAATCCTTGCCATGCCTGCAAGAGGTATGCATTCCAAGATAGAGCCATTGTTAGACCAATTTCTTGTCAATGCAAAAATCCTATGAAATTGGTCTTGTCCTTGAAGTTTTTCTGAAGTTGTCCCGCCCTACCTGCAAGATTGTTTTAATGTGTGAAGAAAATCTATGATGTTCTATGGCTTTCACCCTTAGCCCTATGTTCTTTAATGTGTCACCATGCTCTGGTTCTGATCGCATGTGCTAAATCGCAAAAACTAGAGAGATATTCAAGTTTCAAGGTCTGCTAGAAATAATTCTCTCATGTCAAGTGGTGTCAAAATTGTCTAAGTATAAAAACCCTCGATGTTTTTGCATACCTTTGTTACCTTTGTGACAATGTAAAAACCCTAGTTGTTTTCGATGCTTCGTGTGCTCGTAGTTCATCTTTGGCATTAGCATTTTCTTATGGCGCTGCTGCGACTGTGTGGGGCCCAGTTCTTCATGATGTTCAGTCGCTTGATCTCCAGTTTTCTGGGTGGTTAAGTTTTTCATTTGGTGATTGAGCGATTGTGTGTTCGTGGGGTCTCTTGATTCTAGCGGTTAAGTATTTTCCATTCGGTGACCTGGCATTTTCCTCAGTTGCATATTCTCCTAATTTTGGTGGTTAAGTACTTTCCATTTCGTAACCTAGCGACATGGTTATCTCTTGATCGCGTGATGTAACAGTTAAGTTGTGAAATATCTAGTGACTCAGTGAGGATCGTAGGATGAAAGAAAGATTAACGATGGTTGTTTAATCTCTAGATAGACTGCAGGGTTAGGAAGCTATCTGGTGACTTGGAGAATGCTTTTGTTGCATGATCTCTGGACCAGACCGTGGTTAAGTAAAATGTCTCACAACTTGGAGTTTGCCTTTAGTCGCGCAATCTCCAGATGACTTCGGGGTTTGGTGACATGGATTTTCTCGGTGGGGCTGAGGGTTGCAGTGTGTCTAAGGGGGTGCTAGTTGTCAGAGGATCTGACGATTATTGCTTGATCGCAAGGAATTTTCTTTCCCCTTGCGATCATGTGACAACTGTTGATTTTCATCCTTAGTGAGACCTGACAGTGCGGTGGGTCTAGTTGTTAGGTCTTTTTGACATGGTTGTTCTCTATTGGTTGCGCTCTATAATGACATGGGAGTTCATTAGTGGGGCTAGTGTTTTTGGTGTCTGGGCAAGTTTAAAGTTTGGCTATGATCTGTGGTTGTCGCATGTTCACAAGAAATATTCTTTCCCCTTGCGATCATGTGACAATCATCCGATGGTGTGGTAAGTAAGGTGGTGCGTTTGAGGTGCCAGTCATGCTGAGGTGCTTGATTTCTATTGGTTGCCGAGGTGGTGATGTGGCTGTGGACTTTTCAAGTGCTTATTGACTATTGTGTCAAATTTTACAAGCCGCCCGATCTGCCGAAAAAAAAAATATTGACAGTCATGTTTTGTAGTTGACCGGTTAGCCGTTGCAGCTAAATTTTAAATATTTCCTCAAGTTTCTTACCAGTGTTTTTCACAATGAGCCGTATGCGATAGATGAGTTGCTCAGAATTGATTTCTTCAAGATAGTTACTAGTTGTGAAGATGATGATGAAGATCTACGTTGTTGTCTTGATCCGATTTTGCTTCCTGGGGTGCTATGCTGATTTTAATGCGATGGCCTTTTTCTCTCTGCAGGTGGCTCGGGTTTGGTATGTTAGTGACCTCTTTATGCATGCAAAGTTTCTCAAGTTGGTCTTGGCATTAAATTTTTTTTTTCCTGCAACAAGAAGGCAGTAACTTGTGATCGCAACTAGCCTGTGGTGATGAAACCGATGAAGTTATATATCAGATTTGATGTGATTTTCCCATGTTTTTAGGCTTTCTTGCATTCTTTCATTTCTTGTTGTACTGGGTGGTTGTAGACCTAATTTTGTGCTCTAAATGATCCATATCTTATTGCAATCCTTGTTCCTATAAAAATATTTTCAAGATCATTTAGAATGGTTCCAGTTTCCTTTTAGGATCTGGCTACGGTTCCAACCTTTTGGTTCCCTTCTAGGGGTTCCTTTCCCCTGGTCCTATGAATGTTCTTCCTGTAGTATTTTTCCTTCTTCTCTACATATAGGGTGTTCCCTCTTTCCTTTCTGGCTATGAGAATATAAAGAAGTTGTAACAGATGTCTTATGTATGAGATTTCAGTACATTTTCTCTGCTATCAGATTGTCTCCATTTGGGTTTTAGACTTATTGATTATAGCATCAAGGGTGTTGTAGTATTTCTACTTGCATTTCCAGTGAGTGTCTATAGTAGAGTTGTTTTCACAGAAGCAACTAGGTCTAGGACTGGTTTTCAGATATGTATGATGTGGGGTATCAAGGGTATCTCATTCTTGTCTTTTAGTGGATGTTGATTAATGTATCATTTGTTTATAGGTCTCTTCCAAGGGGAGGGTTAAAATCCTTTGAATAGGTGATAGCATATCTAGATACATAGGTGGTTTGGTAATGTATGATCTGATCAGTGGTAGATGTTTGTCTTCTTGTTTCATAGTTCTGTTGCAGTGAGGTATTTGACTCTACTGCCCATTGGATAATGCATTGGTCTATGAGAGACTTAGGGTATTCTAGGGGTCCATTCAACCCAACATCAATCATTAAAATGAAATACTTTTCCTTTCATGTTGGTAGTAGGTAGTAGGAGGTCCTTTCTAGTTTTTAGACTCATTCCATGCAAGCAGGTTATTGCATGAGGTCATGGTTTCATTGGCGTACAAGATACTTATAGGGGTCTGAAAGCTATTCCACAATAATACATCTGTAGGCCTTTTGTTCATCAAGAAGAGTCATGAGTGTGTAGATGAGGCAATATCCACCTTAGTGATGTGGAGCTTAAAGCAGAAGGAGGATGCCCTCGGTTCTCATCAATTGACACTTTTTCCCTATCAAACTTTGGAGCGAAGACTAACAAGTTTGTCATCATAGTGTAAACCTAATACTATGTGGGAAAAAGTGGGAACCAACAAAATGGTGACTCTTTTGGGTAGAACAAAAATAAAGAAATACATCTATTAGAATCTCTGGTTGTCTAGAATGATTTGCCCCATCTGAGTCACCAACAAATGGTGACTCTGCTAGGGAGAACAACATCAAAGAAATACATCTATTTGGCTCATCTGAGTCACCAACAAAATGGTGACTCCGCTGGGGAAGAAGTAAAAGACAGCAAGTTCCTACTTGGCTGGATCATCCCAGAGTCTTGGTTGAAAGTACAGAGTCAGATAGAAAAAATACATTTGTAAAATCTTCTCACTACGTGTTGAGTGGTGACTCTGAGTTCTCTGTTTGATCAGTGCAGTTCCTAATAAATAGTGTGTATACCTAATGTGTTTTTGGTTGATTGGAAGAGATACAAAAAACATAGTGTATTTTCCTCTTCAAGGGGGTGGCGACTCTACAAAGCAAAGAACCTGATGGAGCTACAAGGTGAGTTCTAGATCTTCATTACTTCCAATCAACAAAATTTAGACTATAAAACTTCTAGGTATTATATTTTTAATGTTTATAAATGTTTCCTTATAAGGTGATTTGAGCACCAAGAGAAGGAAAATGGTGTGAAAGAGACATTTGCATGCTTCAAAGAATTAGGGTTGTAGTTTTGCAAAATTTTTGTGAAGCATAGATCTGGTCCTTGTGACTAGAGAGCATGGGTGGTGATCAGTACAGTTTCATCCTTTAGCCCATGAGTATCCACATATGTTTGTAGCAGAATGGTCATGATGTTTTTAGGTGGCTGGTTGCATATGTGGATGAGAATCAGACCTTTGTTTTTGGAGCGTCTCTGATCTTCTCTTAGTGGCCTGGGGCTACCAAGTAAAGTTTCAAAGCTTGTAATATTTTGTAAATATTTTCCCTTTTTATTGTGTGTTTCCCTTCCTGCTTTCTTGGTTCATTTGCCATTTTTTGTGAGGGTTTCCCCTATTTTTTTCCTATGGGTGGTCTACTTCCTTCATAAATTTTGAATCCTTGCCATGCCTGCAAGAGGCATACATCCCCAGACAGAGCCACTGTTAGACCAATTTCCTATTAATGCAAAAATCCTATGAAATTGGTCTTGTCCTTGTAGTTTTCTTGAAGTTGTCCCGCCCTACCTGCAAGCTTGTTTTAATGTGCAAAGAAAATCTATGATGTTCCATGGCTTGCAACCTTAGCTCTATGTTCTTTAATCTGTCACCATGCTCTAGTTCTGATTGCATGTGCTAAATCACAAAAACCAGGGAGATATTCAAGTTTCAAGGTCTGCTAGAAATAATTCTCTCATGTCGGGTGGTGTCAAAATTGTCTAAGTATAAAAACCCTTGATGTTTTTGCATACCTTTGTTACCTTTGTGACAATGTAAAAACCTTGGTTGTTTTTGATGCTTCACGTGCTCACAGTTCTTCTCTGGTGTCAGCATTTTCTTATGTGCACTGCTGTGACTGTGTGGGGCCCAGTTCTTCATGATGTTCAGTCACTTGATCTCCAATTTTTTAGGCGGTTAAGTTTTTCATTCAGTAAATGTGTGACTGTGTGTTTGTGGGGTCTCTTGATTCTGGTGCTTAAGTGCTTTCCATTCGGCAACCTAGCATTTTCCTCAGCCGCGTATTCTCCTAATTCTGGCAGTTAAGTGCTTTCCATTCCATGACCTAGCAACATAGTTATCTCTTGATCGCGTGACGTAATGGTTAAGTTGTGAAATATCTGGTGACTCAGCAAGGACCATAGGATGAAAGAAAGATCAATGATGGTCACTTAATCTCTAGATAGATTGCAGGGTTAGGAAGCTATCTAGCGACTTGGAGAGTGCTTTTATTGTGTGATCTCCAGACCAGATCATGGTTAACTAAAATGTCTCACAACTTGGAGTCTGCCTTTAGTCATGTAATATCCAGATGACTTCGGGTTTGGTGACATGGATTTTCTCAGTGGGGCCGATGGTTGTAGTGTGTTTAAGAGGATGCCAGTTGTTAGAGGATCTGATAGTTGTCACTTAATCGCAAGGAGTTTTCTTTCCCATTGCGATCATGTGACAACCGTTGATTTCCATCCTTAGTGAGACCCGACAGTGAGGTGGGTCCAGTTGTCAGGTCTTTGTGACATGGTTGTTATCTATTGGTTGCGCTCTACGATGACATGACAGTTCATTGGTGGGGCTAGTGTTTTCGATGTTTGGGAAAGTTTAAAGTTCAGCTATAATATGTGGTTGTCGCATGTTTGCAAGGAATATTCTTCCCCCTTGTGATCATGTGACAACCGTCCGATGGTGTGGCAAGTAAGGCAGTGGGTTCGAGGTGCCAGTCATGTTGAGGTGCTCAATTTTTATTGGTTGTCAAGGTGGTGATGTGGCTATGGACTTATCAAGCACTTATTGACTATTGTGTCAAATTTTATGAGCCACCTGATCTATTAAGAAAACATAGTATCAATGGTCATGTTTTGTAGTTGACCGATTAGCCGTTGCAGCTAAATTTTAAATATTTCCCGGGGTTTCTTACCAGTGTTTTTCACAGTGAGCCATATGCGATAGATGAGTTGCTCAAAATTGATTTCTTCAGGATAGTTACAGGTTGCGAAGATGATGATGAAGATCTAGGTTGCTATTCTTATCTGATTTTGCTTCTTGGGGTGCTATGCTGGTTTTAATGCGGTGGCCTTTTTCTCTCTGCAGGCAGCTAGGGTTTGGTATGTTAGTGATAGATGTATGCATGCAAAGTTTCTCAAGTTGGTCCTAGCATTAAATTTTATTTTTCCTACAACAAGAAGGTAGTAACTTGTGATTGTAGTTAGCCTGTGGTGATGAAACCAATGAAGTTGTATATCAAATTTGATCTGATTTTCCCAGGTTTCTGGGATTTCTTGCATTCTTTCATTTCTTGTTGTATTGGGTGGTTGTAGACCTAATTTTGTGCTCTAAATGATCTGAAGCTTGTTTCAATCCTTGTTCCTATAAAAAGATTTTCAAGATCATTTAGAATGGTTCCAATTTCCTTTCAGGATCTGGCTCCCGGTTCCAACCTTTTAGTTTCATTCTAGGGGTTCCTTTCCCCTAGTCCTATGAATGTTCTTTTTGCAGTATTTTTCCTTCTTCTCTGCATATAGGGTGTTCCCTCTTTCCTTTCTGGCTATGAGAATATAAAGAAGTTGTAACATATGTCTTATGTATGAGATTTTAGTACATTTTCTCTGCTATCAGATTGTCTCCATTTGGGTTTTAGACTTATTGATTATAGCATCAAGGGTGTTGTAGTATTTCTACTTGGATTTCTAGTGAGTGTCTGTAGTAGAGTTGTTTTTGCAGAAGCAACTAGGTGTAGGATTGGTTTTCAGATATGTATGAGGTGGGGTATCAAGGGTATCTCATTCTTGTCTTTCAGTGGATGCTAATTAATGTATCATTTGTTTATATGTCTCTTCCAAGGGGAGGGTTAAAATCCTTTAAATAGGTGATAGCATATCTGGATACACAAGTGGTTTGGTAATGTATGATCTGATCAGTGGTAGATGTTTGTCTTCTTGTTTCATTGCTCTATTGTAGTGAGGTATTTGACTCTGCTGCCCATTAGATAAGGCACTAGTCTATGAGAGACTTAGGGTATTCTAGGGGTCCATTCAACCCAACATCAATCATTGAAATGAAACATCTTTTCCTTTCATGTTGGTAGTAGTAGTAGGAGGTCCTTTCTAGTTTTCAGACTCATTCCATGCAAGAAGGTTATTGCATTAGGTTTGGTTCATTAGGGTACATGATACCTACTAGAGTTTGAAAGCTATTCCATAGTAATACATCTGCAGGCCTTTTGTTCATCAAGAAGAGTCATGAGTGTGCAGATGAGGCAATACCCACCTGAGTGATGTGGAGCTCAAAGAAGAAGGAGGATGCCCTCGGTCCTCATCAATTGAAACTTTTTTCTTGTTATACTTTTGAGCGGAGACTAACTAGTTTGTCATCATAGTGTAAACCTAACACTGTGTGGGAAAAAGTGGTAACCAACAAGCACTAGGATGAGTTCTTCATCAAAGATAGGAGGAGAACCCATGTCTAGATCATAACCATAGGGATCTTTATTCCTCACCATGTTGACATTTTCTTCTACAACTTCAAGCATGTTGACAACATTCTCTATAGCTGTGTAAGTGTAACTGACCCTAGCCTTGCCATTCTTAGGTTTAGAGGTTTCCCCCTTCTCATAATCGGGCAAAGGTTCTTTGAATGCCTTATGATCTGCATTAGTGTTCAATCCATCTACCTTAAGTTTTCCACCCTCAATGAGATCTTGGATGATATGTTTGAGTTTCCAGCAATTTTCAATATCATGTCCAATGCCATTGTGAAATTTGCAAAAGGCTTTCTCATCCCACCAATGTGGCTTAACATTAGGTATATAATGCTTTGTGGGATCTTGAGGATGCACAAGATTTTTGGCAATGAGTGTTTTCAAGACATCCTCATATGAATCACCAAGTTTTTAAAATTGAGGTCTCTCTTTCTTAGGCTTATCTTGGTATCTTGGCTTGCTCTCTTATTGATGAGATGCATTAAGTTTCATGTCTTGAACAATACTAGACAAGTGTAAAATAGCTTGATCCATGGGTTTGGAAGAGTCCACAACTCCATCATTGACCACTTGTTTGTTCCTATTCCAATGTGAATTTTTCCCTTTATCCTTGTTAGGGTTGTTATTTTGACCATTGTTGTTGTTGTTGTTTCCATGTCTGGTCAAAATTCCTTGTTCTCTCAAAAAATCCTCAATCCTACATGTAGTTTCAACCATGGTGTCAAAGGAATAAAAAACCATCTTCCTAACTTCATACCACATTTCACAAACCAATATTATAACAAGGATGTTAATATTCTCATATTTAGGGATGGTCCTAGAGTAGCGAGAGAATTGTCATCTCCACCTTTGCAAGAAAGTGACAAAGGGTTCCCCTTGATTTTTCTTTAAGTTGCATAAGTCTAACATGGTGATAGATCTTGAAAGGTTGTATGCAAAGTGTTGGACAAATCTATGGACAAGCTCTTTGAAAGTCTTAATGGGGGGAGTTATGTTGGTTAACCATTCCATCGCTTGAACCTTAAGACTCCTTGGGAACAATCTCATGAGGTATGAGTCATCTTGATGGAACTCAAAACTCATGATATAGAATTGATGTACGTGATCATGTGGATCTCCATTACCATCACACTTGTCATATTGAGGGATCTCAACCTTTCTAGGAAAGTCTTTCATGCTCACACTCTTGTCAAATAGATTAGGACAAATTGAGTCAAGTGAGAATGAACTCTTGGGTGGAAACATCTTCTCCATCATACTCTTGAGTTGTTTGATCTCCTCTTCTTAAGATGGACCTTGCTTCTTAATCTTCTTTTCCACATCAAATTTTTAGGGGACTCTAGCACCCTTATTGATTAAAATCTCTAGGAACTTATCTTTGTTTTGTTCTAAGTATCTCTCCACATACTGTTGGAAGAGTTTTTCTTGTTGTATCTTCATGAAGTCTTAGGCATTGAGGTCAAAACTCAAGCAACTACCTCCATATTGCGAACCATGGTGAGCACGTTGTGAAGGTTGTCTTGAGTTCCTAGGAGGTGTTCATCTTCTATAATGATCATGTTGTGAAGCTCTTCTTCCTCTAGGGATAGGAGATCATGAAGGTGTTCTTGAATATCTTCCACTTTGTGGAGTTTTAGGAGGGGTGGATGGAGGAGATTTGTTTCCACCACCAACACGCATGCTGTTAAATTGATCATTAAGTTATTGAGCCAAGAGTTTGTCTTGCTCTACTTGGGAGGCTGTCATTTCTATCTCCAATAAGGCTTGTCTCTCCGACTCTAGGAGTCTAAATTTATCTTCCTTTTCAGCTTGTTCATCTAGGAAGGCTTTCTTTTCACACTCAATTCTCTTAAGTCTTTCACTCATGTATCTTGAAGGTGCTTTGAGCGGTGAACTTGGTCTTGAATGCCTAAACAAGTCATTGGTGTATGTTGCATTCACAAAAGTGTCATAAGGTTCATCATCTTGGTTTTCATATTGTGATTGTTCTTCTTGGTAGGCTGTCCTATTGTCCCTTTCATCCCTTTGATGTGCGTCCAAATATCTAGTTGAGATAAGGGGTGAGACAGGTCAATTTTCATGAGAGGAATTGTCAAACAAAATGGTATCTCTACATCTTTCAAATATGTCATTAAAGATTTTTTGCATTTCTTCCCTTTCTCATCGAGTCATTGTGTAAATCATATCAATGTCTAATCAAGAAGATGCTAAGGGTGTACTCAACTCACTAAGATTACTCTTGGGATCAAACCAAACTTCTAAGTTGTTCCTAGGTGATTGATCAATACAAGTTTGTTTCCCTTACATTTTTGGTGAGTTTGAACTAAGGGTAATTGGTTAAAAACTACTTGAGGTTTCTTTCCTTGATTTACTTGATATCTTGTCGTAACAGACATGAAATAAAGAGAACTAGGTGATAGGATGACCCTAAGAAATGTTGGTACCAAACTAGGATAGTAAAAGCACTCACTTGTCCAAAAGAGAGGTGATAAGATAGAATTTTGCAAGAGGCATAAACCAACATTGCCACAAAGGTACCCACTGAATGGGTGAATACCCTAACACATATGGATCAGGAGGATGATTTACCCAAGTTATATTGATTGAATTCAAATTTGTATGGAAGTGAATGGACAAGAGATTACTAAAGCTCTCTAAGTGTATTATTAAAGGATCCAAAGGTTTATCTTCTCAACAAGGACGGTTTATAGCTCATAGACTCTAAGAAAGGTCACTCGTGAAATCAAAGATTACTAGTTTAAGAGGTCAAAATGCAAGAATCCAAGGTGCAAATAGGCTTCTAATGGCAGGGTAAGTAACCTGATCTAACCCAGATCGATTGAGGAAGACTAGAAATGACAGGATAGCAAATCAAGCAAGTTGTAAAAAGCTAGTTTTTTTGACTCAGGAACTTAGTTTTTGTTCATTTTAATTGATCAACGAGATGCATTAATAGATTTTTATCATTAATCAAGCACACAAGATAGTAATCAGGGAGTTCAAGCAAAAAATTATCTTCAAACAATGAGCAAGAGCTAAAACAAACTTGTGCATAAACAAGAATAGTGATGTAGTATTCTACTCCCTAAGGACTCTACTTGTGTATATTCTCAAAATGTTTTTCAATCATGCACATAGTCCTAGAAAAGAAAAAGTTGGTTGCACTATGGTTCGTAGTAATGGTCAACTCTGCAACTCTTTCAATCTCAAGTGGGCGAACTCCAATCCAGGCACACTGGGGTTTTGACATATTCCAAGAATTTAATCAATCAGAGATGCTGAGGAGATCTGACAACCCAACAAGAAACCACACCTATGGAGATTTCTTACACAAGGACATTTATATAGTGGTTGTTGCTACCATGACAAGAATGGCTAATATCGCTTGAGGTTCCATCCATGTGGTTTACCCACCAAAGGGAGTGTCTACTACATTTAACCCTCTCTAACAAGGAAGACTCACAATATGGACCACATGGGGACTTAGCTCGGATTCAAGGGTTTTGATTTTCTAATGTGCCCAAAAGGGAACAAAGTATAATCCTCTAGCCTGTTCACCTCAACCAGACATAGCAAGAAAATTAATTGACATGCTAAGTTCCAATCACCTCACCAAGGTTTGTATGCCAACAACAATGACTACCAATCTCTCTAAGTGGGACCAAGAGAAAATGTACCATCAAAGATTGAAGACTAAACCAAGGTTTGTATGTCAACAAAAATGACTACCGATCTCTTTAAGTGGGACCAAAAGAGAACATACCATCAAAGATTGAAGATTAAATCAAGGTTTGTATGCCCACAACAATGACTACTGATCTCTCTAAGTGGGACCAAGAGAGAATGTACCATCAAATGTTGAAGACTAAACCAAGTAAGAGCATGAGATGATAACAAGTCCTTCCTTACCTACAAGGGGATCTATCTTGGAGAAGAGCTTCACATGTAAAAAAAGTGAATGAAGCCCACTCTCTCAAGAACATCAAAAATAGTGTTCATAGGGCCTAATTACTATGTGAGACATATATGCAAGAAAGCAAATCTAGATTCATTGTTTCCTTTAGAGCAAAATTGAAGTGTGATCTATGAAATCAAGAAATCACTCAAGTAAGAGACATGAGAGGTTCATTTTAATTTTCAAAATCCAAATTTTATAGAGATGCAACAAAATGCCTCAAGTCCAAAGCAACGCGCTTAGTAGATTTTATCTTATTTTTATTTTTGTTGAGCTTTTCTGTGCAAGCAAGCCACAAACTCTCCAACAAGCAAACAAGCAAACAAGATATGCAATGTATATTCAACTTATGCAAAATCTAGGGTTAGATCTAAAAATCAATTGTTAGGAGCAATAATAACCAGAAATAATCCAAATGACAATTGATATCATGCATTGAACCATGTGAAAAATAAATGCATACTCATCACAAAATTTTTTTTTTTTTGCATTTGACCTAGTCAACAAGATCTAATTTTTTTGATATGATTTCAGACACAAAAATAGAAATGCAAAATAAAGACCCCCAATAAAAAATAGAGAGATTTCCAAAAATGTAAATTTTTTAGAAAAATCACTTCATTTGTGCCCTAGAGACCCATTTAACCAAAATATACCAATTTTTGTAAATCGATTATTTGGGCTATGATATTACATCCAAATTTAAAACACAAAGAATGGAACCCCTGTAGAATTTAAAGAGCTTTCTGAAAATGTAAATTTTTAAAAAAAATATGCTGATTTATGCAAAAAATTATTTTTTTTAATGAGAAATAAAGAAAAAAATATTAAAAATTCATAATACCTCATAAAATTTTGAATGTTTTACTGAAGATTCTCAGATATGTCACCAACTTGCAAAATAAATTTGAGACTAAAAATCCAAGCTGTTTGGGAGATATGATCAAATCTTTGAAAATCTAGGGTTTTAGTCTCCAAGCAAATATGCACAAGGGGGTTAGCTCCAAAAATAACCAAAACTAGCATGTAAAGGTGGGTTGCCCCATGGCAGGTGCCAAAAATGTGTGCTAAAATATTCACACACTTCTATGAGTCATTATATCTAAGATTGCTCAAGAATGAGGTCTCAAGTGGCGACTCATAGCTCTCTATTCATGGAGTGCAAGGGTTTGTAATGGAGGCCCTTAATTTAGACCTAGTTTGTGCCCATGCAAGTACACCATAAAATGAGAGATTCAAAGAGGTAAAGCAAAAATGCTAGTCTCCATAATCATCAAGTATGCATGAAAATAAAAATGAAAGCTATTCTATATGATAACAATGCATGAAAATAGGGTTCGAAGAAGATATGGGAATGGGGAGTGGGAGCGGAAGCGGAGCGACTAGGGTTTCTAGTGTTCAAGATGAAGAGAGCAACTCTGATGCTGATGATGGAGACCCACCTAGGGGCTTTCCAGAGCTCTCAGTGGGGGGTTGTAGTTTGGTGTCAGGAGCTCGGTGGGGCGCTATTGCTCACGTGATGGGAGCTCTCTTCATTCTTTCCTGGAGCTTTTTGTGACTAGGGGCAGGGGGTTTTTCACCGGTGTGGGACTGTGGTGGGCTCCTCTTATCTCATATTTGGAGAGGAGATTCTCTTTCTTTCTTCTGAAGACCAGAGATATTGGGTGGTTGTAGTGGATCCCTTTTTGGGTTTCTTTTGTGACAACCTCTCTTTGGGGCCATTTCGTGTGGGCCTCTTTCTAGGATTTCATGTGGGAGAGAGGTGATGGATTTGTTGGTGCTATTCAAAGTGCCATGAGAAAAGCCTATCCTTGTGTAGGGAGATGGACTAGTTTTTGCTATTATATAGATCCTCCCTTGCTTGGCCTCTGTGGTATTTGGTGTTTCTTCCCTGCCCTTTTTATGGTGTAGACCCCTTTTGAGGTGGGGTTTCACTCTAGGGCTCAATGGAAATAGAAGGTTTCTCCCCTTCTCTACTCCTCCTTCCCGCTTCCTATTGAGGAGGAAGCTCTTTTTGAGGTGAAGATTTCTTTCCCTCTTTACACCTCTTTCCCACTTCCTATAGAGGTAGAAGCTCCTTTTGAGGTGGAGGCTCAACCTACTGATGTGGCTCATGGCTGGATGAAAGAGGTGGGTTGGAGTATTTTTGGTGAGCACGACCTTTGCTAGAGGGATTCTATTTTTCTAGAGATCTTTGATGGTTTATTATTTTTCTTGGTAGGTTGTGGTTTGGTGGTTTGGGGAGTTATCCTCATTCCTATATCCTTATTGAAGGTTGGGGGAGCCTTTCAAAACCCTGAAGTCATGGTGTAGCTAAAGCTTTATTTGCTTCTATGTTTAAGTTGCTATTTTTTCTTTGCTTGGGTTCTAACAAGGTGGATTGATCCGTTTGTTAGACCAGCTGGTTGTTGTAAAGGGAATCCTCTCTATTCCCATTTTGGTTTTGGGGCCCAAGTTAAAACCCAGTTTGGTTATGGGAGCCATCAAAATCCATATTTCCAATTTAGGAAGCCTAAAAACCTTAGCTATATGCTATTTATGTAAAGCTTTGGCTTTACACATTTGGCTTGAGCAGCTTGAGCTTTAGTGTGTTTCTTTCTTTTGGCTATTGTTTTCTTGCTGGATTTGTGCTGCTAGTAGATCTACAGAATGCCAGGGGGGCTTTGTAAGGTTTATCTTCTTCCCCCAGCTGTCTCACTTAGATTTGTGCTTATTTTTCCTATTCTTCTAATGATCAAGCTTAGGGTTATAGTTCCCTGCAAAAATTGAATGTATATGGTTTCGGGGTCCATTCAAAATCTATTTTTACCGTAATAAAAAACAATGCATAAAAATAAACTAATCTATGAAAGGAAATATGCATGCAAGATTATTTTATGAAATGAAATATGAATTTAATCTACCATGCAAGTGCAAGAGTAATATAAATGGATTGCCATGGAGGCATGCGAGAAGAAGACAAGAAAAGAGAAGTTGCAATGTTCAAGCTCAAGTGCTCAAACTCTCCTCTAAAATCGCTCTCCAAACCTAAATAACAATAACATAAAATATAGATCTACAAAATCTCCATCTACAAAATCTCTATGCCTAAATGAGAAGGAGAGGGCTCATTATAAAGGATTTTAGAAATGAATGGATGGTCAAGATTAATAGGCAAAAAGAAATGAGCAATGGTGGAGATTAAATCTTGGTTGATCCATGTGCTCAAGATTCTCAAGAGGCAAAATCAATGGACATGGTTAAGAGGCAAAAAGATGTGTGGAAGAGATTAAGAGGTAAAAGGAGATTCCACTAATCTTGGAAAGTGTGCATTAAATGTGTAGACAAAAAGTCTTTTTCTTTTTCTTTTCATTTTATTATTTATTTATTATTTTTAGCAAAGTGGTTTCCATTATTTAATTAAAATATTTTTTATTTATTTAAAAGATATTTGTTCTTTTTATTAAATGTGGCTTAGGATAAAGTGATTTTATTATTTAATTAAAAGATTTTTTTTAAAAATTAAAAGGGAGCATGTTCTCTTAATTAAATAAAACTTAGGATAAAATAATCAAACCTTAGGAAATATTGAGATATTTGAATTAAATACGATTTGATCAAGGAAATTGATTTGAATTGAAAATATTGCAAGGCATTGATTCAAGAAATGATAAATTAATGAATGGGGGCCTGAAGTCTAGGCAACCATTTTAGGGTGCATACAACCTATAGAGGAATGATGCCCATTATTATAGGCAGACTCGACTAGATGAAGGTACTCCTCCCACTTGACCTGATGGTCCATCACATACATGTACAACATGTCCTCTAAAACCTAATTAACCCTCTCTGTCTATCCATCTATTTAAGGGTGGTATGCTATATTGAAATTGAGCCTAGTGCCCAATGCTTCTTGAAGATCTCTCCAAAAGGAGGATGTAAAAAGTGAATCTCTATTTGAGATGATCTTATGAGGAATGCCATGAAGTCTAACAATGCCTTGCAAGAACACATGTGCCACTTCTGGCACTGTGAATGTGGTATGAATGGGTGAGAAGTGGATGACTTTGGTCAATGTGTCGACTGTCACCATGATGGCATCATGATGACAAGAGGACATAGGGAGAACAAGAATAAAGTCCATGGAAATAGTATCCCACTTCCACACCGGTATCTCATGTGGCTATTGGAGGCCACCTGGATGACCGTGCTCTACTTTCACCCTTTGACACTCTAGGCATCTAGCAACTATGCCTGAAATTTGTAATCTCATGCCTAACCAATGATACAACTACCTCAAATCAGCATGAAACTTCTTAACTCTTGGGTGAGATGCATAAGGTGCTCTGTGATCCTCCAACACAATAAAATCATGCAAATCACCAGTAGACGGTACACATATGCATCCCCTATAACGTAGTAGGACATCAGACTCTAATGAATACTTTGCAAATCTCCCCTCAAGAGGTCTCTAGGAATGGATATAATGGAACACCTCAACATACAACCCATCCTCTAGAATATGATGTAAAATGCACTCTCTTAGATCTATACTAGAAATCATAGATGAGAGATCATGTCACCTCCTACTCAAGGTATCTGTAACTACATTCTCTTTTCCCTTGATATAATGAGCATCAAAATCATACTCACATAAGAACTCCATCCATCTCCTTTGCCTAGCATTAAGATTAGGCTGTGTAAAAATATATTGTAGGCTTTGGTGATCTGAATGAAGCTCAAATCAGTGACCTAGAATAAAGTGTCACCATCTCACTAAAGCATGAACCACCGATGCGAGCTTTAGGTCATGAGTAGGGTAATTAAGCTTGTGAGTATTTAGCTTCCTATACTCAAAAGCTATACATCAACCATCCTTCATAAGGACTACTCCTAAACCATCCAATGAAGCATCTATGCATACAACAAAATCTACCAAAGGATCTAGCACTACTAAATTTGGTGCACTAGTGAGGGCTCTCTCGAGCTCCTAAAAATCTCTCTCACACTTCTCTGTCTACTCATAATTCTTCCCCTTTCTCTGAAGGGAAGTGATAGGATGAGCTACTCTAGAAAATCCTACCACAAATTGTCTATAATAACCTGCTAGGCCTATAAAACTCCTGACCTCAGTGGCACTAGTCGGTGTGGGCCAATTCATAATGGCCCTAATCTTTGATGGGTCTATAGAGATCCCATCACCTAATATCACATGACCAACATAATGCACCTTAGGTCTAAAGAAAGCACACTTTGACAAACTTCCATATAATTGGTTCTCTCTCAAGTGCTGCAAAACTTGTCTTAGATGCTCCACATGCTCCTCCTCATTGCAAGAATATATCAAAATGTCATCAAGGAACACTACCACAAACTTATCTAAGAATGTACAAAATGCTCAGTTCATGAGGCTCATGAACACAACTGGAGCATTCATGAGGCCAAATGACACCACTGTGAACTCATAGTGACCATACCTCATACGAAAACCAATCTTGTGGATATCACTCTCACAATTCTCAACTAATGGTATCCTAACTTAAGGTCTATCTTCGAGAATAATTGGGCACCTTGCAACTGATCAAATAAATCATCGATTGAGGGGAGTGGGTATCAGTTCTTAATTGTTACCTTATTTAACTACCGATAATCAATGCATAACCTAAGTGATTCATCCTTCTTCTTCACAAAAATCACCGGTGCACCCCAAGGTGATACACTAGGCTGAATGTGACCTTTCTCTAAGAGTTCTTCTAACTGAATCTTGAGTTCACTGAGCTCATGTGTGGTCATCCTATAAGGTGCTCAAGACACAGGCTCAGCTCTTGGCACAAGATCTATATGAAAGTCAACTGCCCTAGGTGGCGGCATACTTGGTATCTTAGAAGGAAAAACATTTGCAAACTCTTGAAGGATAGGATAATCCTCAAGTGAGGGCTCCCCCTCTGAATCCTCCTCTCTATCACTATTGGTGATGGTGAATAAATGCCATCCATTTTGCATGCACCACCTAAGATGAATAGTAGAAATCATGCAAAGAGATATAGGTCTTTGTACCCCAAATATCACCATAGGAGTACTGTGATCATCAACGCACTCAACCCTCTTCTATCAAAAATCCATCTTGGTGCTATGGGCATATAGCCAATCCATGCCAAGGAATACATCATAAGAACTTAGAGGGATAATGTGGAGATCTGACATCATGATTATGTCACCAATCTGAATCTGACAACTACAAACTAAGGAACTAACTGACACCCTAGCTCTTGAGGCTAAATCAACCTCTTAACTGAGATCCTGTCTAACTGCCACCATCCCACAATGCTCCACTATATATGGAGATATAAATGAGTCTATAGCTCCCGAATCAAACAAGATAGTAATACTGATACTCCAAATCATACATGTGGCCTCAATGACCATGGCTTGATGAGTTGCTTGGTAGTTATCAACCGCTGCAAATACCCTGTGAGATCTACCCATATCACCTATTGTCAGCTCTGAAGTATCTCCTCTCATCTGCCTAATCCCATGGGCACTCTCTCGCTAGATGCCCCATACCACCACAAGTGTAACAAGGACCATGTGTCTATATTTGAACTCCATGAGGCCTAGACTACTGCTAATCTCTAGTCCTACTAGATCCACTGTATCCACCCCTAGAGGATTGCTGAGTCCTAGCTAGCTGTGTGTAATGGGCCTGTGATTTATGATCCTTCCTAGGACCCTAAGACTACCACTGCTTGGGCTTAGAGCCTTGCTATCCTTGAGATGATTTCTACCTAGAATCCTACTGTGGTCATTATTGAGACTGTTGGCCCTTAAAGGACCTTGCTGAATGACCCTGATTCCCCTTCCAAGGGGGTCTCTACTACCTTGATGACTGGGTGGAGTAGTTTTAGTTTTGAGATTGATCCCTATAGTCCTTTGTCCTGCTATGAATATCTTCAGCCACTAATGCCCTCTCAACTACCTCTCTGAAGGTAGTAGGAAAAGCTAGATGAACTGGCCCCTAAAGAGATACATTGAGGCCCTTAATGAAGTGATGCATTTGTAGCTTCTCATCCTTCATGTAGTCCACATAAGGAAGGAGATCAAGGAATCTACTCTCATACTACATCATAGTAAGGCCTCTCTGCTAGAGGTCATGGAACTCCTCAATCTACCACTGTCTAAAGTGCACTGATAGGTATCTCTCTCTGAATCTACTGAGAAAAGATTCCCATGTGAGTGTATGTATGTCAATGCCACCCATGGTCTCCTCCTACTACCACCAAGTAGAGGCTCCCTCTTGAAGGAGGTGAATGGTGAGTCTCACATTTAGATTTCTCCCATAGGAACACAATCCAAAGCACCTCTGTAAGCTCAAAAGACATGACTCCACTTTGACATCATCAGTAGCTCCTAAAAAAAGAGGTGGCTAGAGTTGCAATAACTCCCTGATCTGATCCCTAATGTCACGGGTCTCTCTCTCAACTGCACGAGCACCCAAGTCATGTGGACGTCTATCTTCTATATAGACTCAGTATCAAAATCTATGTGTCCCTAAGACTGTCTAGGTGGAGGGATCCTACTACTCTCTTTGGTAGCTACCACATGGAACTTTGAGGGCTATTTCTCTACCTACTACACTACGGCTAGTAATCTTTGTTGGATGATGCCTACTAGATTTTGCAATGTAGCTAAGATGTCCTAATTTGGATTGGGAGGTGGCTCCGGTGGGGGAATCTGAGATCCCCTAGGAACTCCTACCTCATACTCCCTATCCATATGAACTGAAGGGGTACACCTATGCCCTCATCCACACCTATGCCCATTGCACGTGATGGTCAAAATCTTACACAATAGTGCAAGGTTATAAGTGAAACGTGAAGGGTTTAAGGTCCTAGTATTGAGAACTATACCTTGATACCAAATGTCATGCCAAAAAATAACCAGGCAAAAGTGTACAATTTTTTTTTAATGCAAGGACTATAAGAGCAGCCATGCGAGGGGTATCATGGCCAATGAGGTCATGTGGTGATGCCACACACATGCCATGAGCTGGCCAACCTCCCTCTACAACATGGATAGGGTTGACTAACCCTAAGTGATGTGATTAGATGAATGATGACATCAAAGAAGAGTAAGCTTAGGGAAGGATCAGGGTATGGTTCTACAACATTTTCAAGTCAGTCAGAAATGATAGTTTCAAGTCTATGAAGTTAATAGACAATGTCTCCCTAGGGTTTCTAGAACAACAAGAGAAGGGTAATTAGCGTACTACTAAGGGACTACATTGGCTTGCTAAGATCACCACTGTGGCACCTATCTAAAAGGGTCAACATTAGGTTGGGCCTGATACTTGGATTAAAGTAAGAGAATAACATTTCCAAAGAGTTAATATAAGGTGATGAAAGAATTACATGCATTCCTCACCTAAGAAAACTAGTTAAAGGATGGGGACGCTCATCAAAATGGCTTGTTTAACAATGCCCTCAAATATCCTAAAATGTTGCACTAGATGGTTAGTAAATTTAGAAGGGTACAAGTTGAATAGTTTAACAATAAACGTACATACTATCTAATTTTGTTTTAAATCAATAATAAATCGATCATTATACGCGTGTGTTATTAGAGCAATAAACATGGTTAATTTGTATTAGCTCCATGTAATAAACATGAGATACACCCAATTTAGATGGGCCAAAAGATAATTAAAATCTATTATTAGTCTACTAATAATTTTACTAACATTAATCAAATTTATTTTATTTTATAGCAAGATAAAGTAAATCAAGTTCATTAGGCAGAGGGGTGGAACCAAGGCGATTCATTTATTTTTACAGAGATTTGAATGTGAACAATTATGTCTAAATAAACATAAATTTATATATAAATATGTACCAAATAAAATATTTTTATAGTACATACTTATTTGTATAGATATTGCTAAGGATTTAATTACATAGTATATAATTAGAAAGGCCTAATAAAGGGTCAATATAATATATTTTAACTAGCATCTACTAATGTTAATTTAAACAAATTTCAAATAAATTAAATGAATGATAAAATAACTTTAAACTAAATAAAATAACTTTATTTATTTATATATGTTTTCAAAATAAAAAAAAAACAAATTTAAAAACTTAAATTCCCCTAAGGGAAGTGGACCGGTGGCCCCACCCTGCCGTGGTAGGGCCGATACCTTGTTGCGGCAGTGGTACTGCCTGCCACGACAGGTGTACCACCTACTGTGGTAGGGGCACCTATCACGACAGGTCCGTGGCCCCTTGGGGGGTTGTGGGGACCACTTCCCCCCTCCCCCACCCCCCATCAACACTTTTTTGATTTTTTTGAAAATAATTTTTTTTTCATTAATTTTTTTAACAAATGACATACGAATTTATTTTTAAGTTAAGTTCTTTGTTATTAAATTTTTATTTAATATTTATATATTTTTGAACGAAATTTGGTTATATAATTTTTTTTTAAAAAGAACTTTTTCTGTTTGGGCTTCTTGGGTGGCAACCCAAGTGGGTCCCACCCAAGTTTATTTTTAAATTGTATGGGAGATTTTATTTTTTTATCCCATACAAATTCCAGACCTCTAGGTCTCCTTTTGGCCAAATATTTTGGTCTAATACTTAGTTTTGTTCTTGTGTTTTCACTTAGTTGTTTCTTCATTTTTTTTTGAAAGCTAAAGACAATGGAAATTAAATTTCTTTATTTTGATTGCATACTAAAACAATAACCTCTAAAGAATGGCCAAATGATCTTAAGATAAATTTTACTAACATTTCACACAAATAGTTTATCAATTCCCTTTTTACTCTATTGTTTTCAACAAGAATACTGTCACCAAAATATCAAGAGGGTTTGCATTGAGAGAGTGTTTATATGATTTTTGAGAAAACACTACTTTAGGAATGCAACATTACTTTATTTTTCCACTATTGAATTCAACATGAAACTTTACATTTGAAGAACTAACATACATTGTTTTCATTACAACATTGAATCCATTATACAACGATCAATTTCACATATAACTTTATATACATCACAATTTCTCAATACAATAAACAACAGGAGATGTTTCTCATTTCATGAGTTCCACAATACAACACTTTAAGTTTTCTCTCACAAAGACACCAAAATAGAAACTCTCCAAAGCTTTTTCCTTTACAAAGACATGGCATTCAAACCTACAAAGAAAGAGGGTAACCATGGAGAGCTCACCTCCCATCAAAGGTCTCAAGGAGACCACCCCCGAGCTTGGAGAACCAAGGCTAAATGGGTATATTCAAACAATAATGCATACAAAGCATACATACACAAAAACTACATAAAACTCACCAAACCATGGCTTCACAAAGGGATCTCCTAAAGCCCATTGAAGTAGGGTGAAGGTGGAATTTTCCAAGGAGGAGAATGCCATTAAAAAATATATGTTCCATCAAGAGATTTACATGCCTTCCAAAGGCTACATGATCACAACTTCCATATACAAGTCTTTAACCATTATCATCCCCAAATGCAAGGGTTACAACATGGCTTCATGGAGCCCATACCCCGTGAAAATTTTCCTCTTCTCCAAGAGAGGAGACTCTCAACTTTAATGGAGAGCCCAACTAACCCCTTCACCCAAGGCTAATACTTCCCTTCCCAAGGTTGAGTGATGCCTTCCACACCCAAGAACAAGCATATCAACACAAAGCAAAACAAGAAGGAGATTCAACCCATATTTACTCATACCCAATAACAATCAACAACAAAACATTTACATAGAAAAGAAAACATGTATTTCTACATATACATTCCACACAATAATATCTTCAACATGAATTTACAATAAGAAAGCTCCTTCATGGAAAGACCACCAACCTTGATCCAATGCAAATGGAAGAATGAGGTTGAGAAGAGCCCTTATCCCTTTCCTTGTCTTTCCTTTTTTCCCACTCCAAACCCTAAGTGTCTCTAAAATTAGAGAGTGGGTGAACAACCACTAAGTCTCTCCAAGCCCTCTAAAAAGACCTCCAATTCCTACTCATGATCTAGAAATTAATGAGACATGACCTCTAGTACTTGACCTTTCCTCTTTTTCCCCCCTCTTAATGATGAGTTTAGCAAGGAGTGTGGGACAAGTCAAATGCATGTGGCCATCTCCATTTTTTCCACTCTTGAAGAGTAGCCTTTTTGGAGGGCCATAATGGTGATCTAGACCTTCCCATAGGAAAAATCTAGCCCCTAACTCAAGGTACCCCCATAGGGTTAGCTAATTTCTTCTAAAAATGCACTTTAGGGTCACTTTAAACCCCTCTAAAGTACCACTTAAGCTTGAATCCGAATTCCAAATTGATTTGATCCCTACAAGACATCTACATGCAAGTGGGATTAATATAATATCCTATTAGGTTGGGTGATTCTTGCCAAACCCTAGTTGACATGTCACTATCCACATGGACATTACAAGTGTCAAGTGACACCATAAAATACACATCACAGTCACAAATAACAATTCAAATTAACAACATGATTTAATCTATTAACGTACATAAAAATTATGTTTACAAACAAAATTACATTACAACGAGGTTTCAATCTCTTCATTAGATTAAACCTTGACTTACTCAATTGCACATATGTTTAGCCTTGATTCTCTGAATATTTCTATGGTTTTCTTTCCTGCACACTAAACTTGAGCATTAGTAGTCCAAGGTAATAAAATCACATATATATACAACTCATAATTTGCAACTGTTAGTCAATATGCAAAATTCACTTTCTAATTACAATTTTCATTAAATTAGTGCTCAACATAGCGCTTTCATAATTCTAGCATCATAACATATTATCCATGCTATTTCTTAAACTTTAAAGCATAATCCATAAATTAGTAAAATCTAATCACGATCAAGTTTTTCTTTTCAAAACACATTCCTAAGCATGTATAACCAAAATTAACTATATGTTCTAGTTTCTAATCCACATCACAATATATATCCCACATAATATAATTTTCATCATAAGACATGATAACATGAGTCACTGTCAAATTGATCAGATAGTGTATCAAAATATCAAATCATAAGGTATCAAAATGCAAATGTATCAATAGTGCTATGATGGGTCAGGGTGAGGCCTCACAAAGACAATAAATGATCTAACTTTTCTACTCTCTTGTATTCTCCTAATCTTGGTCGGTCTTTATCATCACCAGATCATCAATCTTCAACATTAGTATCAGTTATAGTAAAAATATCTCTCTTTAACATTGATGACAACACAAATAATATTTAGTGTTCAATTGATGATGTTACACTTCATTTTCATTCATATATTGTACTCCCTCTGAGTAGTAACCTCTTCTTTTCTTGATCTTCCTTATGTAATCTTTCTCCTTCTGTCAGAAGTAATCTTCTATATTGTTCATTTTACAACAATTTCCTTTCCGATTCCATCTCCTTTATTCTCTCTTTACTGGATCATCCTTTTTCTCTATGTATCAATTGGTTTACTCTCCCTCTTGACTTCTCCCTACAATAATTTCATTCATCAATAGTACTCTCCATCTTTGACAAAAATGCCAAAGAAACATAAACTTCTCAAATTATGCCTCAAGTTTATAGATTTTCCATTGCAGTCATAAACATCTTTCACATCTTTAGGCTTCACCTAAAGAGTGAATACTAGCATCAACTCATAAAATAGATATTCTAATGAGTTCTTGAATTGATGTAACATGCATCTTTCTTTAGTGCACATTGGATAGGGGAAGAACCCCTAACTTACCTAGGAGATACTCAAAAGGATCTTTTGGTAGTGGTTTGGTAAATATATTAGCTATCTGTTCTCTATAATTCACATATTATAATGTCACATTCTTATCTTGTACTTTCTCTCTCAAGCAGTGATACATAATAGATATATGCTTTGTCTTTGAGTGCATCAATAGATTCTTTGATATGTTAATAGCATTGGTATTATCACAATAAATTATATTTGGATCAGTAATCTCTTCATGCATACCTTCTAGAAGTTGTTTGATCCATACAATGTTATAACAAATCATAGCTGTAGCAACATACTTAGCTTAGACATTAGATTATGAAATATACCTCTATTTCTTGCTTAACCATGTCACCAATCTTTTTCCTAAAAAGAAAGCTCCTCCACTAGTGCTCTTTCTATCATCAATATTTCCTTCCTAGTCAATATTAATATATACCTTAAGATCAAAATATACTCCTTTTGTGTATAAAAAATTGAAATCTTCAGTCCCTTTCAAATATCTAAATTTCCTTTTTAGTGCAGACATATGTGTCTACTTTGGGTTGTAGAAAACCTTGTAACTATATCAACTGGATGTGTAATATCTGGTCTACTATGGACAACATACTATAATTTACTAATCATGGATCGGTAAAGTGTTTCATTTAATTCCTTTGTGTCATCTTCTTTTGATAATTTACAACTAGTAGCCATTGGTGTTCCAACCGATTTTGATTCTTCCATATTGAAAGTCTTTAAGATCTCCTTAATATACTTAGATTGAGTTAGGTAGATCCCACCCTTAACTTGTTAAATTTAAAGTTTAAAAAATAAATTAATCTCTCCTATCATAGACATCTCAAATTCCTTTCTCATCTCTTCAGCAAATGATTTAGAAATTATCTCATTTCTACCAAATATAATGTCATCAACAAATATCTTAGCAATTAAACTTTCATCAGAACTATCACATTTTAAGTATAAATTGTTTTTATCACTAGTCCTTTGAAATCTAATCTTAACTAAGTAAGAGTGCAATTTTTCATACCATGCTCAGGGTGCCTGCTTCAATCCATATAAAGCTCTATGTAGTTTAAAAACTATATCCTTATTTCTTTTGTTAACAAATCCATCAGACTATTAATTGTAGACTTCTTTAAGAATTCCATTCAAAAATGCAAACTTAATATCCATTTGATAGACTTTGAATCATTTGTAGGAAGCATATAAAAGTGTATCGTCAGAAAATGGAAGCACTTCCATTTAGGACTGGTTTAGCCCTTCAAGTAGTTTGGGGTCATGTCAAATGCCTTGAATGGTTATTTGACTTGGATTTAGATTTTTCCCCTATTCTTCCCTATTTTACACTTCTTTCCTACCTGATTATGGCACCTTGAATTGCAAACGTAAGATTTTGGACATCAAGGTCAAGGTTGACCTCCACCCTAAACTAGGTCAAAGTCAACCTCAACCTTGACCTAGGTCAAATTCAACCTCGACCTTGACCCTATGGTCTAGGATCCTCAGGGTTAGATTCTAGTTTTGGGGTTTCGTCAAAATCTTGTCTTTTCCCTCTTCGGGGCCACTATTTCTCGGGTTAAGTGCCAAATTCTTAGATTAATATTTGAGGTGGACCTTTCTCAAGATTTGTATAGGATTCCTAATTTATTATTGGAGATTAACCTTTCTCAAGTTTTGTGCCTAATGCTCAAATTAACTTTGGGGTTGGCCTTACCTCGAATTTTGTGACAAGACTCTTAAATAATTATTTTTATTTCTATATTAAGGGTGGTCCCCTTCTAGAGTTTTTTGTCAATACTTTAATTTAATTTCCTCTCCATGTGCACCTCTCTAGAGTTTTGTGCCATGGGCCCTTAATTATTGTTTTCTATGTGGATCTTCAAGATTTATCTATCCACATTCATCCAAGCCTCTTCCTATTCCAAGATCCATTCAAGATTGGTGTTGAAGATATAAAGAAAATTGATTTGAGACATCCTACATCCAATTCTACATTCATTTGGATCATCCATACTTATAGATTCAAAGATTCGAATCCTCCACAAAGGTTTCAACATAAGCAAGGTGAATTATTCCATTTACTTTGTTTACTACAATAATTTCAATTCAATTTCAAGGTTAATTCCTAAATTGGGGTTTTACTAAGGCAAACCCCTCCCCCCAACAAACAAAACCATTTTTCTTGCAGGTATAGGTGCGGGATGATGAATATCAGTGTAGATTTGGATACCCTTTTCGCTGAACTTTCAGGATCCGTGGACAAAATTTTTGTCAGAGCAGTGGAGGTCAAGGTCAGAAATAAAGGGGTAAGATTGTGCCCTAGGGTAAGATCTTACCTCAGTCCTGAGGTCAAGGTTGACCTTTCTCTGAAAAGAAAAAGATTTCTGGGTTTTGTAGATCTCACAGTTTTGGCTTCAAATTACAAAAAATCAACAGTTTCTGAGACCATCTTATAGGGTTTTTAGCCGATTATTTTTCAAAGATAAGTACCTTTATTTCTTTGTTTCAATATTAATCATCTACATTTACTTTCCATATCATTATAGTTTTATATAAGTGTATAATATTGGTTTAGGGTCTCTTCCATGTGCATTATTCCAAACCCTATCTCCCATCCAATATTTTATATCTTACATTTTGGTGAACCCGACAAGCTTACCCCCTTTCTTTTGTGGAATTAGATGCCCTATTGTGTTTTTTGTATCTTTGTGTGTTCACCTTTATATCTTACATTTTGGTGAACTCGTTTACGACAACTCTTTCTTTTTGGTGTTAGATTTGCATTTTGTGTTAGATCTTACATGCTTACAAAAGTAGATTTCTTTTATGCTCTTGCATTTATATTTCAAAAATACAAAATAATTGCAAAATTTCTTCAAAAATACAAAAACATTTACATTGCTTTATGGAATTAGATTCCCTATTGTCTTTGTCGTGTTTGATTTTCCTTTTCATTCTTATAAATTTCATTTGAATGCATTTGGATATACTTAGATCTATTTTCTATGCATTTCTTTATTTTTTATCATGTTGCACAAGTTATCTCAAGCATTTTTCAAGTGCTTTATTGAACCTTTGAATGGGGATGTTGACTTTTCTCTTCCTCATGAAACCATTGTGAATGATCCCTTGGATAAAGACATTGATTTATCCCCTCCTCATGAAGAAGCTTTGATACAAGAGGGTGATTTATTAATGGATGAAACATTCATACATGATGATAACTCTTTTTCTAAAATGCACTCCCCTTATGCAAACATATTAGCGAAAGAAGATGACATTATAGATGCTTTACCTTCATTTGGGATTACTTCTAGTGATGAGACATTAGCGAAGAATGTTATGAATTCCCTTAATGCTATCCCTCTTAGTGATGATCTTATGGAGAATCAAGATCCTACCTCAACTCCTCCTAGGATGTCTTCTTTGCTTCCTTCTTATGAATCTATTTGTAGTGTTGAGACAACTAACATAGTTTATCCAAAACCCTTGTTGACTATCAAAGGTTGTCCTCACATTACTATCAAAGGTAAACCTATGGACTCTTTAAAATCTTTCAATGATCAAGATTTGATAGCTCACACTTATCGTACAAGGAATAACCCTTAACCTAATCTGGTGGTTTCTACTTCTTTACCACCTTCTCAACCCATTCTTCCTCCTCCACCCCATCTTCCTAGCAAGGAGTATGATTTGATAAACAAATTACAAAATAATCCTACCAAGATTTCATTATGGGAGCTTCTTCAAACTTAACCTACTTAATATGAAGCCTTGCAAAAAGCTCTAGCAACTCTTCCCACTCCACCTCCTAATCAAGAGAACATCAACAACTTCTTACAATGCATGCTAAAGTCCTCCTAACATTGTATTTACTCAAAAATATTTACCTTCTAAAGATGTTCAGAATCAATATGATGCTCTTATGGTTGCTATTACTATCAATAAAAGTATTATTCATAGGACATTGATTGATAATGGATCTAGGCTTAATATTTGTAGCATGGACATGCTCAAAGCGATTAAAGCTGATCTTTCAACTATTCAACCCGATAATGTTCCTATACGTGGCTTTGATAACATTGCTAAGAACACTTTAGGCATCATTACCTTACCTATCTAAGTAGGTCTGGTCATCCTGAATACTCCTATTCATGTTATGCTTAGACCTCTCAATTATAACCTTCTTTTGGGTAGACCTTGGTTGCATGAGATGCATGTTGTTCCTTCCACCCTTCACTGTAAAGTCAAGTTTATACATAACAACATGATGTATACACTTCATGCAGATGATGCGCCAAATCCTTGCTTGAATATTCAAGCCTACTCTACTCCTACTCCTAATAGTAATCCTTCTTCCTCTAATGCTCTTCCTGGTGATGATTAGGGAACCTTGGATTTTAATCTTACCTTTATGGGAGAGTATAAGGTTAATGATCTTGATTTTATGAAGCAACAAAGAGAATTTGAACAATGAGTTTTTACTTCTACTTTTAATATCCTTCATAATAACTTTGTCACTGCTTCTACCCACAATGAATCTATCAAACCTACTAATCGTGACATAGTGACTACTGAAGTCCCATTGAATCCTTCTGATGTGGCTTCTCTTTATGGTCTTGGTTATCATTTCCTAGTTAAACAAGGATCAATGGTCAAGGATGTGGTAAGCATAAACAGGGAATTCAAATGCCCTTACAGAATGGGGGGCATGAGAATTCTTATGGATTGGGATTTAATCCTCAACAACAAATCAATGTTAACATCTCAAATAACACTTGAAAACATGATGAAACTATGAAGGAATTTGACCAAGAAGTTCTTTCACCTAAAATCCTTTGTGCTAATGATTACTAGACCTAAATGCAAAAAGAAACATAGTCCACACTTGAAGATTCTTCCTTTTTGTTTGTATCATAGATTTCATGATCACTCTACTAATGAATGTCAAAATTTACATTATAAGATTAGGGAGCTCATTGATAGTAAGGTTATTTATATATCATGTGGCAATGAGTTGTGTTTCAATCCCGTTTTCTCTAAATAACATTTATGTTTCTATTATGGAGCTCCATATTATATAAACAATGTTAGCCTAATCCATAGGGGATCGTTGTCTTGCATAGTGTTGTGAGTGATATAATAGGTCCCCTTGTATTCTTATTCCTACGCTTGGGGGGAAAAGATGCCATCTCCTTTTTTGTCTTTCTGGGATCCACTTTTCCTTGGTTAAGCAATATCTATCTATTATGTGATATCCAATCATACATGAAAATTTTGGTTTGCATTGAGGATCTATGTCCTTGATCAAAACCTATTTTTGTTGTTTGACATTGGGTTTGGATGATTGATATATCTCTCATCTTGGAAACTGAATAGTGTGCTATCCCTCACAAGGGTTACTTTTTCTCTTCTTGCATGATATCTCTTTGCATTCATCCCTTCCATGGCCTTATAGGAGCTGTGACCTTCTTGGCTTGGACTGGGTGTTGTCTGTGGATATTATTTTGATGTTGAAGAAGGCTTTATCCTTGTTCTTTTCTTTCCTTAACATGTCAATGAAGTATGCTTTTTTCCATCTTAAGGAGGGGGGCATATATACAGCCTCCATTGTTCTATATTATGCATTTTTTCTAACCTTTTATTTTGTAGCATGCTAAAACTTGGAAGGTAACACACATAAGTTGCTAAATTCTGAAGAGACATGCATTTCCAATTTTAAATATGCTAAATCTTCTGAAGGTAACACACATAAGTTTCTAAATCCTGAGGAGACATGCATTTTATATTCCATGGTGATCTAAGGTGGATCTATGGGTATTCCAAAAGCTATCAGAAGATGCACTACATACATGCACAATGCCTCCAGAAGGCACAAAACTTTATGGGGTGACTATCAAGTTCTTTCTTGGTGGGCCATCCTATCCTTTTGTGGTTCACAGTGAGATGCACACATCTTACTGGGTGAGCTAGCCACTCCTCTCTCTCCTTTTCTCTCTTTTTTTAGTGATTTCTCTCTTATTACAATCTTGGAGTTGACAAAGACTCGAGTCCTTAGGGGCTTGAGGATTCCTTTGTCTCTTTGATTTCAATAAGATTATCTTTTTTTGTGATCTCCTTTACTAAGAGTTTGCATTGAGTCCATACTCTTGCTAAAGTGGGGGCTAAATATATCGTAGAAAATGGAAGCACTTCCATTTAGGACTAGTTTAGCCCTTTAAGTAAGTGGTTTGGGGTCATGTCAAACACCTTGAATGGGTATTTGACTTGAATTCAGATTTTTCCCCTATTCTTCCCTATTTTCCACTTCTTTCCTACCTCATTTTGTCATCCTGAATTGCAAACTTGAGATTTTGGACCTCAAGGTCAAGGTCGACCTCAACCCTGACCTAGGTCAAATTCAACCTTGACCTTGACCTAGGTCAAAGTTGACCTTGACCTTGACTCTAGGGTCTGGGTCTTGGGATCCTCAGGGTTAGATTCCAATTTTGAGGTTTCGTCAAAATCTTGTCTTTTCCCTCTTTGGGGCCACTATTTCGCAGGTTAATTATCAAATTGTCAAATTAATATTTGAGGTGGACCTTTCTCAAGATTTGTATAGGATTCTTAATTTTTTATTGGAGATTATCCTTTCTTGAGTTTTGTGCCTAATGGTCAAATTAACTTTGGGGTTGGACTTACCTCAAATTTTGTGACAAGGCTCTTAAATAATTATTTTTATTTCTATATTAAGGGTGGTCCCCTTCTAGAGTTTTGCGTCAAGACTTCAATTTAATTTCCTCTCCATGTCCACCTCTCTAGATTTTTTTTGCCATGGGCCCTTAATTATTGTTTTCTATGTGGCCTCTCTAGAATTTTGTGCCCTAGATCACTATAAAAGGAGGCCTTCCTCTCTCATTTTCTCCATCTCATCTTCATAACCTCTCAAGAACTCAAGCAAGAAAGAAGTAGAAGGAAAGCATTCAAGCATTCATTCATCTTCAAGCATTCAAGTATTCAAGATCCAATTCATCAAGGAGATCCATTGCTAGCCATTGAAGGATTCAATCTCTATGGAGCCCTCATGTTGAAGATTTCTCTATCCACATTTATCCAAGCTTCTTCCTATTCCAAGATCCATTCAAGATTGGTGTTGAAGATCTAAAGAAAATTGATTTGAGACATCCAACATCCAATTATACATTCATTTGGAGCATCCATACTTGTGGATTCAAGGATTCGAATCCTCCACAAGAGTTTCAACATAAGTAAGTTGAATTATTCCATTTACTTTGTCTACTACAGTAATTTTAATTCAATTTCAATGTTAATTCCTAAATTGGGGTTTGACTAAGGAAAACCCCTCCCCCCCCCAAAAAAAAACCATTTTTATTATAGGTATAGGTATGGGATGATGAATATTAGTGAAAATTTGGATACCCTTTTCATTGAACTTTTAGGATCTGTGAACAAAATTTCCGTCAGAGCAGTGTAGGTTAAGGTCAGAAATAAGGGGTAAGATCTTACCCCAGTCCTAAGGTCAATTTCAAGGTCGACCTTGCTCAAAAAAGAAAAAGATTTCTGGGTTTTGTAGATCTCACAGTTTCAATTTGGGTATGTAGTAATCAATAGTTTATAAGACCATTTGACAGGGTTTTCAGCCGATTCTTTTTCAGAGGTAAATACCTTTATTTATTCATTTCAATATTAATCATCTACATTTACTTTCCATATCATTACAATTTCATGTAAGTGTAAAATATTGGTTTAGGGTCTCTTCCATGTGCATTATTCCAAACCCTATCTTCCATCCAATATTTTATATCTTACAGAAAGTAATATTCTTACACCTAATCTAGCAACAGAGGAAAATGTCTCACCATAGTCAATACCTTCTTCTTGTGCATACCCTTTGTAGACTAATATTGCTTTATTTATGATCACATTTCCTTTCTCATTGAGTTTATTTATAAAAATCCACTTTGTTCCTATCCCATTCTTGTCCTTAGGTCTCAATACTAGTGACCAAGTCTTATTATTTTCAATCTGATCAATTTATTCTTTCATAGCATTCATCCAATATTCATTTCCTTGTGCATCTTTGACCCATCTTGGCTCAAAACCAAAAATGAAACATATGTTATCTTTCAACTTACTTCTTGTCAAGACACCTGCATTCTTGTCTCCAATTATTCTTCTCGGCGAGTGGTGTCTTCTCACATATTTTGATAGTATAGGTTTGACAGATTGTTCATCAATGTTTTCATCTCTCGATGGAGGCTCATCTTATTCATCAGTTCCTTCTTGTTGCTATTTGGTTGTGTCAACTGAATTACCCTCCTATACATAAAAAAATCTTTTGTAATTATCAGGTTCCCTTTTGTTATCCTCTTCATCCCTTTCTGCAAATTCATTGATCCTCACATTTGAACTTTCAACAATTTTGTTAGTAGCTTTGATCAAACATTTATATGCTTTTCTATTTGATGAATGACTTAGGAATAAACCTTCATCTCCTTTAGAGTCAAACTTTTTATTTCTAACATCTTTCAGTATGTAACACTTACTTCTAAAGATTTTAGAGTGACTTCCATTTGGTGTATGACCAAAATAAAGTTCATAGGGTGTCTTTTTTGTACCTTTCTTCAATTGTACTCAGTTGAGAGTGTAGACAATAGTTCTTATGGCTTCTCACAAAATTTTTTGTGCAACTTTTTTGTCAAATAACAAAGTTCTAGCACAATCAACAATATATCTATTCCTTTTCTCAACAATACCATTTTTTTGTGGAGTCCTCAGTGCAGATACTTGTCTATTAATTCTATGCTCATTGTAGAAGATCGTAAATTCACCTCCTCTATCAGATCTTAAACACTTTAGCTATTTACTTGTTTCTTTTTCAACTCTTGCTTTATACCACTTAAACATTTGGAATGCATCATAATTTTCTTTTAGAAACATAACAAACATCATTTTCTTGAATAATCACCAACAAACAAAATAAAATACCAATCTCCATAATAGATTTGAACTCTCATAGGACCACAAAGGTCAGTGTGAACCAATTCCAAAATATCATTGGTAGAATATGATTTGCTTGAAAAACTTGATTTAGTCATCTTACCAATCTGACATTCATTGCACATCACTTTATCAGGTTTACATAATTTTGGTAAACCTTTGACTGTACTCTTTTTACTGACTTTAATCAAGTTATCAAAATTCACATGACAACGTCTCTTATGCCATAGCCATACATCTTCAGTTTTAACAAATAAGCAACTCTTTGCATCAATATCAAGATAAAATAAATTACCTCTTGATTGTCTTCCAGTTCCAACTATATCTCCGTCAGCACCATAGATCTTCACCTTTCTATCCTGAAATTCCAGTTGGTCGCTAGTATTGTTTAGTTGTGAAACCTCAACATATTATAGTTCATACCTCTAACCCAGTATGCATCATTACATCTCATCTTTTCATTCAATACAATGGTTCATTTCCCTTTCACATGATATGAAACATCATTTCCAAATATGATAAATCCTCCATCATACTCTTCTAGGTTCTCAAACTTATCAATATCACCAATCATATGATGTGAACATCCACTATCAATAATCCATGGGTCTGGTTTACTTACTTGAGAAAAATGTTCTTTTTCATCTTCATTTTTATCTTCATCTGAGTCTTCCTTTATTGCAAAATAGAAAACTTCATATCCTTGTTCAGTATCATCAGATTCATCATCGGTTACACCTTCTTCATCTAGGTAGAAAGACTTCTTACGTTTGTCCTTCAAATTTCTAAATCTTTGGTTTTAGTTGTCTCTGTCATTCTTATCATTCCTGTCATTGTCAAGCAATCTAGATGCAATATGACCAATCTTCTTACAATTGAAACATTTCAATGGTAACTTTCCTTTTCCTATAGATAGTCTGTTGGCTAGCAGTGCTTCCAATTCTTCTTGTTCTTTTTATTCAGTTATGATACTATCATATTCACTTCCATATTAATTACTATGATTCTCTCTTTCTCTTCTTGATGGTCCAATGCTTATAGATGAATTGAAGGCAGTTTCAATGGTTAGTGGACTATTGTCATAATTGCTAAGCTCAAATGTAGTCAACTTATCGATTAAGGCTTCAAGAGTAACACTATTAATATTTGATATAGATATCAATTCTTGAATTGCAGATACTCTAATATTATACTTACAAGAAAGAGTTCTCAAAATTTTACTTACCACTTCTTCATTTGTCAAAGTTTCACCAGCACCTTTGATGGCACTAACAACTTCCTTGATTCTACTATTGTATTGAGTGATAATATCTTCATCCTTCAATCTCATTTCATAAAAATTTACTCTTAGACTATCAACCTTAGATTTTTGTACATGCTGATCTCCTCCATATATGAGTGTAATCCTATCCCACATTTCTCTTGAGTTATCACAATCCTTAACATCATTGAATTTAGCATCGGTGAGGGAAGAAGTAATCTCTATCATTATCGAGTTGTGTACCTTCTTTTCTCTCATTTGATCAATTATCAAAGGTTCGACAGTCAGTAGAGTGTAGTCATTATCTAGTAGATTTAATGCAGATTCTCCAATCCTAGATAGATACAATCTCATTCTACTTTTCCATGTTGACAAACTTTCCTTGTTCAACTTAGGTACTTCTCTCCTATATATCTTCAGATATTTTACTCAAGTCTTTTAAACTTATCTCTTTAGAGTACTTAGCTCTGATACAATTTTTGGATTATGGAGAGGGGGGGGGGGGGGGTGAATCAGTTATCCTTGATCTCAAATACCTTAAAATTTTTTCTTTGACCAACTCAGTAGAAGCTCACTTAAACAAAATACACTATTTAACGATAACAATAAAGAAAATTTAACAATCAATAAATCATTCACAACATGTAACACCAATATTTAACGTGGAAACTTAGCTTTGGAAAAAACTATTGTGGAAATTGTCACCCACTAAGAAAATAATGTTCTGAAGTACACTCCGTTAAGAGCCAATCTGGTTAAAGATTACAATACACACTGTTAGGTGTGATACAGTCAAGGGATTTACCTTAGATCTGTTAGGATCATCACCCTATTAGGAGTGACCTTGTTAGAGAGCTTCAAACACTCTTTAGAATATTACCTTTTTTAAAGGATTTTACAATAAGGCTGTCAAGTCCACTCTATTAAGAGATTTATCTATTAAAAATACTAGTAAGAAATAGTAAATAAATTAACCTGTAGATTTACAACAAACTTTTCATAATTAGATCTTTTGTGCACTCTTCAATCTTTACTTCAATTCTTCATTTTCTACTGGCTTCAACACTTCATCAGATCCTACTTTCACACTCAAAATCTCTTTGTTCCTTCTTTAGTACTTTAGTCGGTGACTCTTATTTCTTTCAATCAGCCAACCATTTATTTATACAAATAGATCATTTATATAGATAATTTTTGCCTCTTAATCTCCTCTATTACGTTTTCCTTTAATCAATCTCAGCCATTCAATTCATTATGCCTTGAATTTGGATCTCAGTAACATGTTTTCTTTTCACCTCAGAACTTAAACTTTTATAGGAGCTTGTTCCTTCTATTTTTTTACCATTTAGATCTTGTCGTAGATCTTCTCCTTGGATTTTCATAACTGTAGATTACTACAAAAAACTTTCCTCATCATCATGATCATCCATCTCATCATAGCTAATCATTAAATATCGATTCAATCCTTATTTAATATCTGTTCCTTGCTCGGTGCCTAAAACTTTCCTGCTTAGTGCCTTGAGTTCCTTTCACTTTACTGAGTGACATTTCTTTTACCTTACCAAGTGAATTTCCTTGCTTGGTAGCTAAAGCTATTTTACTTAATGAATTTTCAAATCTTCATTACCATGCTTTACGGACTTAACATAATCATATGTTAGGTAGAAAAAAATTATATCAACATGATCTTAACATTGTCCAATTTGTATCAGCTGCCCATTTAAGTTCTTTAACTTCATAACATCTCATTTATTCTTCTCCTTAACTCATTCAACTTATATCATTACCGAATGATATGGAAACATAATTTAAACTAGAAATCAATTGCATGACATCAATGACAAGACAATAACTGATCTAACTTTTGTAATCTCTTATATTATCCTGATCTTGGTCAGTCTTCATCACCATCAGATAATAAATCTTCAACATTACTATCATTTATAGTAACAATGCCACATATTCTTCTTGTTTCAGCCACATGCTTCCATGCGTCCGCTCTCGTGGGCTCATTCCTTCTTTAAGTTTTGGTATAGTTGTCATTAAAACTACCACCACGATTGTAGAGGGGTGGTAGTTGAGTGTAATGATGAACGATCAGATTTTGTTTGCGGATCAAGGGCTAGCTGTTAGTTTTAGAGCCAATGATGGAGATCTCATATTCTTTGGCTTTTTGGAAATGAACACATGGCACACTATCTGATCTACTTTGTATTAAGGTTTCTAGGCCATTGCTTCCTAGGTAGTATTTTTTTTCCAAATCTTTATAATTTGTAAAGGGGTGTTTAGAGAGGATTATTCAAGGAATTTCCACTCTTATGCAAAGAGATATTGACATACTATCTGATCTACTTTCTATTAGGGTTTCTAGGCCACTACTTCCTAGATAATAATTTTTTTTCCAAATCTTTGTAATTTGTAAAGGGGGGTTTAGAGAGGATTATTCAAGGACTTTCCACTCTTATGCAAAGAGATATTCAATTTTAAGCCTTAAAATTGTAATGAGCATTTGAATTGAATAAATATATCAATCATGTTGCCAGACCTTTTTTCTTTCAAGATTCATTGCTTCATGAATGCTTTCTGTGCTATTTCCCGACTTTAGTATATGTATTTTTGGTTTTCACTAGGTAGATTATGCTTTAAGCTTCTCTGTTCTATGCTAATCATTGTATGGTTTTTCTTTATGTCTCATCCTTGAATAGTTTTTAGTAGATCTATGATTGTTCCTAATTCATATTTGATATAGAGGTTGCCTTGATATTTCATTTCGTGAAATATCCTAATGGTGATGATGATGAAGACCAATAAGATCAGAGGTATACAAGATAGTAGAAAGATTAGATCAGTTATTATCTTGTCATTGATGTCAAGAAATTAATTTTTGATTTATATTGAGTTTCCATATCATTCAAAGTATGATATAAATTGAGTGATGCAAGATGAGGAAGAGAAATGTGAAGTTGAAGAGCTTAATTGGGCAGCTTACACAAATCAGACAATGTTAAGGTTATGTTGATATAATTTTTTTCTACTAATCATTTGATTATATCAAGTCGGTAAAGAGGATTAGTCAAGTTGATAAGAAAAACAATTTTGGTTACCAAGAAAGAAAAATTCATTCAGTAAAAGAAAAGTAAGTTTTGGTAAAGTGAAAGGAACACGACACCAAATAGAAGGTTTCAATTATCGAGCGAAGTTAACCAAAATTTAGTTGAAGTTAGCCACCAAGAAAGGAACAAAAATTTAATACAAGGATAAGAATGACATTTAATGATGAGCTGGAAGATTCTAATGATAGAGAAGAGTTAGTTGAAGAGATCTACGATTAGGAAAATTCAAGGTGATGACCTATGGTATAGATTTAAGTGACAAAAAGAGAAGGTACAAGTTCCAAGAAAGTTGAAGTTTTGAGGTGATGATAAATTTTTTTACCGAGGTCTAAATTAATTGAATAAGTTTGTGAGGATGATCAGAAGGCTAAGATTAATCAAAAGAAAATGTAATAAAGGAGATTAAGAGGCAAAAAATGTCTATTTAAAGGATGAAATTGTATGAAGAAACAAATGGAAAGTTGAAGGGTTGTTGAGTCATAGAATAATGTAGTGAAGAAGGAAAAGGTTGAATTTTGAGTCAGAAAGATGAGTTTGATGAAGTATTGAAGCTAGTGGAAAGTGAAGGATTGAAGTAAAGACAAATAGTGCACAAAGGGCCTTATTATGCAAAAGATAGGTACAAATTTATAGGTCAATTTATTCACTGTTTCTTATTAATATTTGTAACAGAAAAATCTGTTAACTAAGTGGACCTAACAATCTTATTGTAAATCCTTGCAAGAGGTAACATTCTAGAAAAGTTTTTGAAGACCTTTAACTGGGCCACTCCTTATAGGGTGAAGATCCTAACAGATTCGAGGTAAATCCCCTAATAGGGTCACATTTAACAATGTGCATTTTATTCTTTAACGAGATTAGGTTTTAACCGAGCATACTTAAAAAGAGTATTTATTTAGTGGGTGACAAATCCCACAGTGGTTTTTCCCAAGTTGGGTTTCCATGTTAAATATTGGTGTTATATGTGTTGAATGAATATTGTGATTGTTAAATCTGATTGATAAAGTTAATTTACTGTTATCGGTTAATGTTAAAGTTTTAACTGATTGAGTTGACACCGAGTGGAATCAAAGAAGGTTTTAAGGTACAAAGAATCAAGAATTAATGATTCACCCCCCTCTCCATAATCAAACAATTGGTATTAGAGCTAAGTACTCTAAAGGGATAAGTTTGAAATACTTGAGTAAGATCCAAAGATGTATAGGAGAGAAGTACCGAAGCTGAACAAGGAAATTTTTCCTACATGGAAAAGAAGGATGAAGTTACACCTATCAAGAATTGGAGATTTTGCAATCTATTTTTTGGATAATAACTACACTCCACCACCTCCCAGACCAATGACACTAGATCAGATGAGAGAAAAGCAAGAACACAACTTGGTAATGATTGAAATTTCTTCCTCTCTTATTGATTCTGAGTTCAATGATATAAAAGATTATGATACAACAAAAGAGATGTGGAATAAACTTACACTAATTTATGGAGGTGATCTTCATGTACAAAAAGAAAAGGTTGATAGTCTCAGAGGAAAATTTGATGAGACGAGAATGAAAGAAAAAGAGAACATTGCACAATATAGTTTCAAAATTAAGGAAGTGGTAAGTGCTATCAAAGGTGCTAGTAGAATGATAAATGGAGAAGTGGTAAGAAAAATTATCATAACTCTTACACCTAAATATGCTAATTGAGTCTCTTCTATTCAGGAAATCAGATCCATACCAAATAATATTGTTACTCTTGATTCCTTGATCGGTAAGCTGACTTCTTTTGGGCTTAGTAATTTTGATAATAGTTTACTAAAGATTGAAATAACTTTTAAGTCATTTCTAACCATTGAAAGTTCAAGAAGAGAAAAAGATAACCATTGTAGTTTAGGTGGAAGTGACTATGATAGTATCCTAACTAAAGAGAAAGAACAAGAAGAGTTAGAAGCATTGCTGGAAAAGAGGCTACTGAGAGGAAAATGAAAGTATAAAGGTAAATTGCCTCTGAAATGTTTTAATTACAACAAGATTGGTCACATTGCATCTAGGTATCTTGATAATGATAATAATGATAAAAGTGACAAGGAGAAAAGATACCGAAGGTTTAAAGACTACAAGGAAAGAGATAATAAATCATGCTACCTAGCTGAGGGATGAGTAACTAACGATGAATCTGATGACACAAAAGAAAATGTAGAAGTTTTCTACATTGCTATGAAGGATGATTTAGAAGAAGAAAGGTATGAAGATGAAAAATATCTTATTTTTCATGTTAGAAAAACTGACCCATGGATATTTGACAGTGGTTGTTCACATAACATGATTGGTGACATTGATAAGTTTGAGGACTTAGAAGAATATGATGGAGGATTTGTTAGATTTGGAAATAACGCTCCATGTTATGTGAAAGGAAAAGGATCCATTGTGCTGAATGAGAAGATCAAAGTTGATAATGCTTATTGGGTTTAAGGACCAAAGTACAATGTTTTGAGTGTTGCACAATTGAACAACACTGGTCACCAACTGGAATCTCATAATAGTTAAGTGAACATCTATGACACTGCTAGAGATTTGATTGGAATCAATGAACAATCTAAAGGTAACTTATTCTGCCTTGATACTGCTACAAAAAATTTGCTTGTTAGTTAAAGTTGAGGATGTATGATTGTGGCACAAAAGACTCTATCATGTAAACTTTGATAACACGATCAAAGTGAGTAAGAAGAATAGAGTAATAGGTTTACTGAAATTATGCAAGCCTGATAAATTGATGTGTAAGGAATGTTAGATTGGTAAGATGACAAAATCAAGTTTCTCAAGAAAGTCTTACTCATCTAATGGTATTTTGGAATTAGTTCATACTGATCTCTGTGGAACTATGAGAATTCAAAGATATTATGGTGATCGGTATTTCATTTTATTTTTTGATGAATACTCAAGGATGATGTCTGTAATATTTCTAAAAGAAAAGTCTGATGCATTACAAATATTCAAATGGTATAAGGCAAGAGTTGAGAAGGAAACATGTAAGCAACATAAATGTTTAAGATCAGATAGAGGAGGTGAATTTATCTTTGATGAATTTACCATCTTTTGTAATGAGAATGGAATTAAAAGGCAAGTATCTGCATTGAGGTCTCCACAACAAAATGGCATAGATGAAAGAAGGAACAGATCAATAGCTGATTGTGCTAGAACATTGTTAATTGATAAAGAGGTTGCACAAACATTCTAGAGAGAAGCCATTAGTATTGTTGTTTATACCCTCAATTGAGTACAATTGAATAAAGGTACAAACAAAACTCCTTATGAAATCTAGTATGGGCATACATCGAATGTTAGCTACTTTAAATTTTTTGGAAGTAGGCTCTATATTATGAAAGATGCTAGGAATGGAAAGTCTGATTCTAAAGGAGATGAAGGTATATTCCTAAGACACTCTACAAAGACAAAAGCTTCTAGATGTCTGAATAAGGCTACTAACAAAATTATGGAAAGTGAAAATGTGAGGAATGATGAATTTGCAGAAAGAAATGAAGAAGATATAAAAGGAACCAAAAGACTATCAAATATTTATTTATGTACATGAAGGAATTTCTGGTACTTTACCAAAGCTGCAAGAAGAAACTGAGTAACCAGTTGAGCTTCAACCGAGAGAAGAAAATGATGATGAACAATCTACCAATCTTGTTTTAGCAAAATATATTAGAAGACACCACTCGCTGAGAAAAATTATTGGAGACAGGAATGTAGGAGTCATAAAAAGAAGTAAGTTAAGAGATAACACATGTATGATTTCTGAATTTGAGCCTAGATTAGTTAAGGATGTACTTGAAAATGAAGATTGGATTAATACAATGAAAGAAGAGATTGATCAGATTGAAAAGAACAATACTTGGTCGCTGGTATCGTGACCCAAGGATAATAATGTTATTGGTACAAAGTGGATTTTCAATAATAAACTAAATGAAAATGGAGATGTGATCATAAATACAGCTAGATTAGTATGCAATGGACATGCACAAGGAGAAGGTATTGACTATGGTGAAACGTTTTCCCTCATTTCTAGATTAGAAAGAGTGAGGAATTTTACTTGCATATGCTTCATACAAAGGTTTCAAAGTTTATCAGATGGATGTTAAGTTTGCATTTCTAAATGGAATTCTTGAAGAAGAAGTTTACATTGAACAACTTGAAAGATTTGTTGAGAATTATAACAAGGACATGGTATGCAAACTACGCAAGACACTATATGGTTTTAAGAAAGCCCCCCAAGCATGGTATGAATGATTAAACTCATATTTAATCAAGATTGGGTTTCAAAGCACAAGTGAAGAAAATAATTTGTATCTGAAATGTGATAGTAATGATAAGATTTTGATTGCTGAAATATTTGTTGATGATATTATATTTAGAGGAAATGAGTCCATTTCTAAATAATTTGTTGAAGAGATGAGACAAGAATTTGAGATGTACATGATAGGAGAAATAAAATTCTTTATTGGACTATAAATTCAACAAGTTAAAGATGGGATCTACATCACATAGTCAAAGTATATCAAGGAGATCCTAAAGACATTCAATATGTAAGATTCAAAACTAGTTGGTACACCGATGGCTATTGGTTGCAATTTATCAAGGGAAGATGAGATAAAGGAAGTAAATGAAACACTCTACTGATTAATGATTTCTAACCTACAATATGTTGTACACAATAGACCTAATATTTCTCATGCTATTGGTATTGTTGCTAGATTTTCTACCAATCCAAAGGAAACACACATGTCTGCAGTCAAAAGAATATTTAGATATCTTAAAGGGACTAAAGATTTTGGTCTACTATACAAGAAAGGAGGAGATCTTGATCTAAAGGTGTACAATGATGCTGATTGGGATGGAAATATTGATGATAGAGAAAACACAAGTGGAGGAGCTTTCTTTTTAGGAGAAAGATTAGTGACATGGCTAAGAAAGAAACATAGTTGTATTTTACAATCTACCACCAAGGCTAAGTATATTTCTACAACTATGAATTGTTCAAACATTGTGCTGATCAAACAATTACTTGAAGGTATGCAAGAGGAGATTACTGATCTAGTTACTATTTACTGTAATAATACAAGTGCTATCAACATATCAAAGAATCCAATAATGCATTCAAAGACAAAGCACATTTATATCAAGTATCATTACTTGAGAGAACAATTTCAAGACAAGCATGTGATATAGATACACCGAGCTAGATGATTACTAAGCACAGAGTATAGTTATAACCAAGCATTTAGATTTACCAAGAAACAATTTTTTATTGAGACATGAATGCAATATATGCTGAGTAATATAGGAATGACATAGAATACACGGAAAATGGTTTATACCAAGCTAGAAAATAGTTTACATAAATCGAGACAAAGATTTATTGGGGATATAACTATTAATTGGTGATGATCCCTATGTAATATTGTTTTAGGTCATTCATTTGGATCATAGATCTAATATTTTCTAGATGATACCATAACCCTAATTTGGTCAAAAATATTTTGATATAAGAATTGTCAAGATGCCAGTTTGAGATGTAACACATGAAGTAGTAGCCTGTAGGAGACATCTAAAGATCATACACAGTTGTGATGTTAATATTTTGACACAACATTCAAGGATTATATTCATAAGCACACTAAAGGATACCAAGAATTATTTAGAGAAGAAAGCTATCACAAAAAGGTGATATCAGTCAAGTACTTATCATATCTGAAATTCAGCAAAGTAAGTTTCTACATATAGATCAATCTAATGTTACTTTCTAACAATTGTGGCAGACAAAATCTCCTAATAGAGTAGACTTAATAGTCTTTCGTAAATCTCTTAACCAAGTGCACACTTGTCAGTGTTGCTTAAATAATCTAACAAGGTAGATCCTAATAGGTCTTTAATGTTACTCCTAACAGGGTAAGATCATCAGAAGTGATCAACTTTGTAGCCCTAACAAGAAAAATTTATTATTGCAGTAGTGAAGCTTTGTGGGTATCACCCCCATTGCAATTTTTACCTACTAACAAAGGTTTCTGTGATACCTAAATACTTGTGTATTGTATAATTTTTCATGAATGTTTACATGCTAGAATAGAAAGTATTTCTTATTTTTGGTTATGTTATGAATGGATGGAAATGTTAACATGACAGTCAGTTAATGAGATACATTATCTTAAGGATTTAGATCAATTTTTTTTTAGGGTTAATGATTCACCCCTCCCCTCTCAGTAACTCACCTTTCCACAATCCTAACAATTGATATTAGAGCCAGTTCTCTTGTTGAGAAAGTTTAATCACTAAAGAGGAAAGATCCATAGAGATGGAAATGCATAAGCTTGACAAGATAATTGAAAATCATAAATTGGAGATGCAGATTCTCTTGGAACAACTTAAGGACATCAATGAAAACTTGAGAGATTCATTGAACAAAATAAAGGAATTAGCATTTTAACTGAATGAGACTTAGTATCAAGAAGAAGAGATAGAAGATTTATTTGAAGGATTTGAATGTATATCTGATGCATCTAAATGAACTATCTTAGATCTATCTAAAAAGAATCAACACCTCAATGAACAAGTGAAAGAACTATAAATTGGACAAGAGAATCAAATGGTAAGAATGATTGAAGTTATGAACAATACAAGACAAGATGAACACAAAAGGAACATGGCTATTGAAGACACAAGATAAATGACTAAAAATTTAGAAGAGAAATAATCTGAAATACTAAGGTTGACTGAGCATCACTTTGAAATTTCTAATCAGATGGTTGTTATGAGTCAAGAATTCAATCGAGTAAACAATGAGCTTGCTAAGAAATTGGAAGATATTGGTGAATTAAGGGAAGAGAATGAGAGATTGGAAAATGAAGTGAAGATGCAACAAAAAAATAATGAGATGATAAAGAAAATTGAGGAAAGTACCAAAAGGATGGATGAATTCTTAAATAGTCAGAGAAGACTGGAAAAAACTACTAGACTAGGTTATACCAACCCGGGAGAGTCATCAAATCAAGCAGCATAAAGGAATGCTTATGAAAATCATAGACCAGAGAAACTCTCATTTTATCACTTTGGAAAACCAGGTCACACAACAAATGTCTACAGAAGTGATGCTAAAGGTACTCCTAACTCTACTCCTAAATTTAATGGTTATTGTTATAATTGCAACAAGTATGGACATCAAGCATATGAGTCTAGATCAAAGTTTAAAAAGTCACCTAAGAGACACTATATGGAAAAGCATTGTCAGACTTACAACAAGCATTGTCATATATCACAAGAATGTAGGGCATAACTGAAATAAGTTTGGAAACTGAAAAGACAAAACAACACCTATCAAATGAGAAGACAAGGTAACTCTTACACTTGGGATTATAACACTTGGGTTAATTGTACAACATGTGGTAGATATGGTCATATTGCTGCAAATTATATGAGACTACACTACAGAGAAAAATCTAGAAATTGGACAAATTCTGGAATGGCATGTCTTCACTATCACAAGGTCGTTCACTTAAGTAAAGATTGCAGAGATCGAGCATTAGAAATGAATGTTGATATGAATGAAAATACTATTGATGGAATCATAAGGAAGATGAGTCAAATATGGAGAAGATCAATTGAAGATAATGCATGAGCAAGCACAACAATCGGTGACACCTCATCCCTTGGATTAGGTGATTTCACCACTTCTACCTAAGAAAATAAAGTAAGTATGGGAACTAAATTTTAATCATTTATATCTTACAACAGTTCCTTATATCTATTGCATGAATACCAAATCAATAGGAATTGGCCTAACAAGGGGTCAAGTTACCTCACAAATTTGATGTTGACAACTTGTTAAAGAAAGAGGAACCATATGAAATGGGGGCAATGAAGGAAAAAATGGAAGAGATGATGAAACAAATGTTATACTTGGAAATAGAGAAGGAATAACTGAAAACATCCTTTTCACTTGAGGCTATATGTTCATTTCCTTTTGATAAAGATTTATACATGCCTCCTTTTCCTTGCAAGGTTGAATTTCCTAAATATGACAAGTATGATGGTAGTGGAGATCCTAATGACCATGTTAGGAAGTTTTGGGTACTAAGCATGAAATTATTTCATGAACCCACTTATCGTATGAGGCTCCTTCCTAGGAGTCTCAGTAGTAAAGCTATGGAGTGGTTCACTAAACTGTATCCCCCACTTAAGTCATTTGATCAACTAGTGCAAAGATTCATTCAATACTCCTACATCCAAAATGATATCACCATGCTTGATCTTTCCAATATCAAACAACACCAAGGTGAACCCTTTGTGGCTTTTATTCATATGTGGAGGAAGCTTTATTCACATTATCCTCGACAGATTCCTAAGACTAAAAAGATCGATATATTCATTAATAGTTTCATTCCTGAAATGAATTATGCATTACAAATGCAAACACATGCTTCATTTGACAAATTGGTTGAGTCGTATACACACATAGAGGATGTCCTTGTTCGTAAAGGAAAAATAACTCTTTAGCATAAAAAACATAAATCCTCTTCTAGAAACCAACATCATAAAGACAAGCATAAGTTTTGGAACAAAACCAAAGATGTCATCAATGAAGGAGTCATAGGTAAGAACTCGATGTCTACCTCTAATAAACCTAAAGAGTCTTCTTTCAATTTACTACTACTGCAAAATCTAACAAGAACACTCAAACAAGCTCTAAAACAAAAAATAATAGAGATAAGCATGGATCTCTAGGCCTAAGAGATACTTTAATCCTCTTGGAGAATCCTTTGAGATTACCTTGAAGACCTTCTGACTAACAAGATCATCACTTTTCCTGATAATTCAAAGCCATATGATCCTGAGATTAAGCCTAAGTGGTGGAATGACAAACACTATTGCGATTACCATCTCAAAAAAGGCCACAAGGCTAATGACTACATGAAGCTTAAGAATCTCATTCAGGATCTGATTGATAATGAGAAAATTGTGATTGATCCCCCATAAAAAAATACTGATCACAAGACTTTTAAGGAGCCTTTTTTAAAATATGAGAAAGGGCCAGAGTTTTCTAAGGCAAAGGATAACAAAGGTGGGTTACACATACCCTGATAATGATAATGTGATAAAAATTCTTGAGTCCTCCAACTATACTGTTAATGTTATCAAAATAAAGGACAAGGTTCAAGCTTAGTCATCCAACACAATAACCCTCTCTCAGGGAAAAGTTTCTCTACAAGGAGCATGTTCATCCTCCTCCTCTGTTCCTAAATAGAGAACAACTTCAATATCTAAACCAAATACCTGTTAAGTGGCATGGGATTACAATCTGGTTGACTGGATTCAATGCACCCCATCTCAGATCTCAATACTTGAGCTACTTAAAATATCTCTTGCTCATAGAGAGATTCTTGAGCAAGCCCTTCTTACAATTAATATACCTAAGGACCTAGACGTAGACAAATTCTAGTCAATGGTCGATCATCTCACTTCACATCATTATCTAACTTTCTTTGAAGAAGATGATAAATCTATCAGTCATTTGTATAACCAACCTCTCCATATTGAAGTCATTATCCACAAGCATAGAGTGAATTTTTTTTTGATAGATGGAGGAAAAGGTTTGAATATCTACACATTTAACCTGGTGAAATCTCTTGGTTTCTCAAAAAATGCTATTTATCGTCGATGCAAAATAACAATCAAGGCATATGATGAAGAGGAATGTTCCTCAAAAGGCATGGTATTCTTTTCCATTTGGGTAGGTCCTGTTTAGAGGGACATCATTCATCAGGTATTGGACCTCTTTTTGGAATATAACATACTTCTAGGTCACCCATGGATCCATGAAATACAAAAAGTCTCTTCTACATACCATCAATGCATTACTTTCCCTCACAATGGGATTGAGGTTACTACTTCTACTGAATCTGCATACACTTGCAAAAATATTAAAAACGTAGAAAGAATGATTCCTCACAAAAAGGAATGATCAAGTTCCAAAGAAGCAAAAGAAAAGGGAAAATAAACTTTATCAGATTATGGGAAAAGAATACTTGATAGACCCATTGGCATGGGAGAATATCAAGTGGACACTCTTCTAATCTCTCCAAGATCTTATGGTAGACCATCTTCCTCATTTCCTCCTACAAATGCAAAAACACCTATCATACATGAAGGTACCAGAATGGTTAAAGCTAAAGCTCCCCTAGAACTAGAAAAGGAAGAAAGTTTTGTGCTACAAAGACTTTACAAAGAAGAATAGTCCAAACAATAGGTACAATATGCTAACATTTCATCTGAAAAGTATGGTGCAGATTACCAAATTATGCAAAAAATGGGATATGATGGAAGACGTCCTCTAGGAAAAGTAAAAGGTCTCCTTGAACCTCTACATGCTGAATTCAAAAATCCTAAAGATAAGACTGGTGTTGGCTACCATGAACACAAGTTTGACAAACCTAGCAACAACACTCCCACATTTGACCAATCTGAGGACTTAGATGAGGAAGAAGTAGAGGTTCAACCAATGATATATGAAAGGATTTTTCACTTTCAAACTAATAATACAGATTATCAAGGAGAGCCCTATATACCATCTCAAGTGCCTCAAGAAAATGACCCCATGAGTCCAATAGAAAATGATCTTAATCAAGAAGATCTCACCCAATCTCCTGAATTAATCACTACTACTGCTGATGGTAATGTTTCCATTACCCTTACTATTGGAAAAATTGTTGACACTGATCACATGCATCCTAACTGGGGAAACTTGTTGATGTCTCTCATATCCTGGATTTTCCTATGTTCATGCCTATTCTAGACTACTTTGCTGCTTCTACTATTGAACAAGCTCCTGCCACTGAAAATACACCTCTTGAGATAGAAGAAAATGATGATGAAGATCCCCCTCCTACAATAAATCTAGTTGAATACATTAGACATTACCATAATGATGAGATAGAATCGCACGAATATGAGTGGAACTCACTATCAGATGCTACAGTGGAGATTTAGGTTGATGTCATACATAGATACACCATTGCTAAAAATCTTAAAAGATGACAGGGATCAAGTTCTTGAGATCAAAATAGTGATGAATATCCCTCCAATCCTTATGTGGAGATCATCCCCATATCCTCTAGGTCATCTTCAGATGATTAGGTAAACCATGGTTATATTAGATCTCATCCCACAAAAACTACATGAAATTTAGGAAGTTCTATCTATGATTTAGATGGTTCATGTTTGCACATTTTTGGAACAGATGAACATTCAAGAACAAGAAGAGGGACTTGGTTCAAGGAATATGCTATCTTGTTTAGATATTATTTTAAAATTATTTGATGCTTCTAAAACAACTGGTGATCATAAATGCTCTATGGAGGATATCTTCCACTGCCATATTTCTACTCATTACACTGGTGTCTTTGCACTTGAACCTATTGAGCCTTTATGTTGTTGAACCTTCTCCTTCTCCCACCAGTGCAATGGGAAAAAATATGGTAGTGGAAGATATCAAGTATCTCAGTCAGAAAAATAAAAAGAAAAAGAAAAAGAGGTATGATAGTGAAAATCACTCTATGGTAGTGTCAGACCCTAAAATAGTAAAAATAAATGACACATCCAATGGTGAAAATCTCTCTGAGGCGCCTGCAGATGAGGTACTTGATATTCTCCTCGAGCACTTCTAAGAAAGATTATTAGTGCTTATCGAGCCTACACAACAAGTCAACTTAGGAACAACTGAGAATCCAAAAATTATACATTTGGTACAATCATTATCTAAAGATGAAATACAATAGTTTAGTGAGTTCTTCATAGAAAATAAAATAAATTTTGCATGGTCCTACTTAGATACGACAGGCTTAGATACAAATATAATTATGCACCATTTTCCTATTTCTCTAGGAATCAAACCATTCAAACAAAAGCTCAAAAAAAATGCATCCACATATTGCATTACTAGTTAAAATAGAACTTGAGAAATTACTAAAAGCTACATTCATTCAGGCTATAGACTATGCTAACTAGATATCTAATATTGTGCTTATCTCTAAAGCTGAAAAGTCTATTCACATATGTACAAACTTCAGAGACTTAAAAAAGGCTTGTCCTAAAGATGATTTTCCATTACCAAAAATTTACATGATTTTGGATGTCACTGCTAGATTTTAGATGGATTCCCTAATGGATGGATTCTCAGGCTATAATCAAATCCGCCTCACACTGTGAGATCAAGAGAAAATTGCATTTTACTTGTACATGGGAAACCTTTTGCTGGAATGTCATGCCATTTGGACTAAAAAATGATGGAGCTACATATCAACGTGCCATGATGACTATATTCTATGACATGATGCACAAACGTATGGAGGAGTATGTCGATGATATGCTGGAAAAATATACTACTAGAGATACCCACCTTGATGACTTAGAAAGGATCATCGCAAGAATGGAACACTTCAAATTAAGACTTAATCCTAAGAAGTGTGCTTTTGGAGTCACCTCTATTAATCTCCTTGGATACATAGTCTCAACACATGGAATTAAGGTGGATCTAGCAAAAGTCAAGACTATTATGGAAATGCAACCCCCAAGAAACATCAGTCAAATGAGAACATTACAAGGAAAGTTACAATCCATTAGGAGATTCATCTCTCAGCTAGATGACAAGGCATGACCTTTCACCAATACTTTTCATAAAGGTGTAAATTTCAAATGGAATGAGGATTGTGAGAAACATTTTCAACAAATCAAGGAATACTTGGCTAATCCTCTAGTTCCAATGGCTCCTACTCCTAGAAATCCCTTGTTGCTTTACATATCTGCCACTGATTCTTCTTTTGGAGCCTTGCTTGCACAACATGATGATCAATGACATGAACAAACTATCTATTATATCAACATAACAATGATCTCTTATGATCTTAACTATACAGTCATTGAAAAAGCTTGTCTAGTAGTAGTGTTTGCTTCTCAGAAGTTTAGACACTATATATTGGCTTACTCAACACAAATGATAGAAAAAATAGATCCTATTAAGTACCTCTTGAACAAGGCAAACCTAACATGATGGTTAGCTAAATGGGTGATGATACTCAATGAATTTGACATCACATATGTAGAACAAAAAGATATCAAAGGGAAAGTTTTGGTAGATCATTTAGTAGATGCGTCTCTACAAGATGTCCATCCCATTGTTGTTAAATTTCCTAATGAGTCCATCTTACACTTGACTCAAAATCCCTAGAAGATGTACTTTGATGGATCATTTACACAACAAGGTGTTGGTATTGGTGTTTTTTTCATCTCCTCACAAGGCTACAAGATCCCTAAAGCATACAATATGATCTTTCCATGCACAAACAATTTGGCAGAATATGAAGGGTTAGCTAATGGAATCAAATTGGCGATTGAATGGAAAATTGAGGAACTCTATCTCTATGATGACTCTCAGTTGGTAATCAACAAAGTCACCGATGAATATGAAACTAAAGATGAGAATCTGTTACCCTAAAAATAGTTGGTTGATGATTTAAAGAAATACTTTGTATTCATCACTTTTCAACATCTACCACACGCAGAGAACAAAGCAGTTGATACCATGTCTACCTTATCCTCAATGCTATAACTTGAAGAGTACCAATTTTTCTATGACTTCCTCGTGCAATAACTCCAATTCCCTTCCTATGATACACCTAATTTCTAGATTGTCTACACCAATATTATTACCTTTGATACCTCCTGCTATAGCCAAATCTATCACTACCTTCGACACCAAACCATTCCTAATGGCCTAGCCAAAAATGAAAAATAAATCTGATAAGAAGTGCATCCTGGTATTTACTTATTGATAATGATTTGTATAGGAGGGGTCTAGATGGTACTCTCCTTAGGTGTCTAGAATGTGAGAAATTTGACAATGCGTTAAGTGAATTCCACGAGGGTATTTATAGATCTCACTCAAAAGGGCCTTTCCTTGGCTAATAAACTCTTAAGAGAAGGATACTACTGGCCTACTATGGAAAATTATGCTATTCAATTTGCTAAGATATGTCATAAATGCCTATTTCATGGGAATCTTATTCATGCTCCTCCTCGAGATCTGCTTCCTTTTATCACTCATTGGCCATTTCAACAATGAGATTTTGACCTTTAAGAATAGATTAATCCTTCATCTTCTAATGGTTGCAAGTTTATTATAACAACTACTGAGTATTTTACCAAATGGGTTTAAGTTGTTCCTCTCATCCACATAATAGGAAAGTAGAGCACTATGTTTATACTCAACTATATCATCTATAGATATGGGATTCCATTTTCCATTGTTACAAATAATAGAGGTTAGTTCAAAAATAGTGATATTGATGAGATTTGTGACAAATTTCATATCACACATCATTCCTCCTTAATATACTATCCTTAGGGGAATGGGCAAGAAGAAGCATCAAACAAGACAATCTTAAAGATCCTGCACAGAACAATCAACAAATCAAGACGAGATTGACAGCTCCAAATCAATCAATCTCTATAGGCTTACAAAAAAAGCATTAGAATGCCTATAGGGGCTACAACATTTTCTTTATTCTATGCTTCTAAAGCTATCCTACCAATAAAAGTTGAAATACCTTCACTTAGGGTATCATTGCATGAGCTTATCACTAATATCTGTAGAGCTTCCCAACTTCAAGAACTTGAGTTACTAGATGGATGCATAAAAGAAACATTTGACCATTTGAGGGTCTATCAAAAATGAATGTCTAGAGTCTACAACAAGAAAGTATGACATCATGAGTTTTAGGTCAATGATCTTATTCTGAGAGAAAACCCCAAGAATCAACAACATGGAGAACAAAATGGAAAATTTTAACCCAACTATTTGGGTCCTTTTGTTATTACTGCAACATTTATTTCTGGAGCTTATCAGTTGGGTACTCTAGAAGGAAATTTTCTCAAAGAGCCTCTCAATGCTCTACACCTAAAATGATTCTACAACTAGACATTTAACATTTCTTATACAGTAATCTATGATCTTAAAAAAATTCTAAAAAGTATATAAAGTTGAGACATATCTTCTTTATGTCATCCCATGTTCATTGAGTTATATCACCTCCTGCCATAAGGTCTAGAGGTTCAGTACAACCTTCATTTACTCCTCTAAGAAGGCTCAATTTATGGGATTCTTCATTGAACTAATGTTGAGTGTTATTTTGCAGACTAAACAAGAAATGAGATATATAGTCCTCCAAACTCTCATCCTATTTTTATGTCATCTTGAAGATGTCATACCCTCTCATATCATTTCCTCTTCAAGATTCCTTGTACTTACTCATGAATGTAGTCTTCATCACATCCCAGTCATTCACAACATCTCTTCCTAGGACCATGAACCATCTCAATGCTAACTCCTTAAGAGTTGTAGGAAATAATTTAATCCCACGAGCATCAATAGTGTAGTCATAGCTTCTACAAAGGATATCAAACTCAAAGAGAAAGGTATCAAGATCCTCTGTTACTAAATCATAAAACTTAGGAAGGGATGAAGGGGGAATATTCTTGAGGTTGTTATTGTCATGTTGATCAGTAATAGAAAATGGAAAGGTGGGAGGAGCTTCCATTCTTGGTGGACGTCTTGGTTGATAAACAAATAAAGATAGCTAATTATCAACTTGATTTTGATTAAATGAATTATTAGGAGGATGAATATGCAAATTGGCCAAGATTTTAGCAAAAGGATTTAGGTCAAGAGGCTCTTCAAAAATATTTAGACCAATAGGTTCTTCTTTTGAGGAAGATGATGAAGTGGGTAAATTTTGAACAAAATCATAAAAGGGATTCTCTTCTTCTTCTTCTTGCTGGACAAGGATTTCACCTAACTAATTGTCAGGGGTATTGGGAAGGAATCTTCCTAAGGTATCTCTTCTTCTTCTATACATATAGGTGTAGTGATTCAAAACTAACTTAGGTTGAAATGGAACTTTCAAAACTACTAACTACAACAACTAAAATTAAAATGAAATGAACTAAAAACTTGATTCATGACTGCAATAAGTCCTAACCTTGGCACCATCCTCAAAAATGATACAAAAAATCTAGCCTTTTCCAAAAGGATAAATAACTTGGCTCAACTCATTTACTCACATATTGGTCATCTTAAGCGAGAAGCTATCTATCCTATGCTAAGGTTAATTTATTAAGTCAACACAGGAGCATACAATTGAAATGGTTCTGCATAATATATGCACTAAGTCTCTATTGAGGCCGTGCTAACTACTGCTAAAAATGAAATAATGTAGGAAAATGGATTCTTGAACATAAACCTACTTGGTTATGATCTACCAAAGCATAAATAGTGTAAAATAAATTTTATAAACTAAGTTCAGGTCTATCAGGTAGGAAACTACTCTGGTTGCTTTGGCTACAGGAATAAATATATGAACTATTTCCTTGTGGCTTCATGAACATACAAGTGACTGAACAACAACTATAACAATTGTAAACAAACAAAAAAATAGAAATGATCACTCACCAAGTGGCCCCCCTTGGGTGAGCCAATATGAGTTCTTCAACATGGTATAAACTCAGAATAATCATTGCTTTATTCATATGACAAAAAATGATTATACACAGTACTTGGAAACTATGAAAACTATATTGTTGAAAATAGTTACATTAATATCAATCTATTACCGACTGATCTCTCTCTAGCTACCTTCTGAAGAGACTTCAAAAAATTATTTGTACTTAAACTCACAACTAACTGACTACAAACTAACTAACCACCTCTAACAAAATAGATGAGTGCAATTATTACATTGAAAGAAGAAAAGAGAGATTATCTTGAAACAAGGAAGAAACAATCTTCTTCTTATCCACAATAGAAAATATAGGACAACCACTCGCTAGATTTTATCTACATTAATACATTACAATTGGAAAGTAGACAAATTAGTTGGGTCTTTAACATTGTCCTCATTTCCGCCTCCAACTGCATGACCTGGTCCAAGAGCTAGTGAAACTCATTAAGTATTTTCTTAGCCATTCTTCCCTATTGACCTAGTACTACAATGAAAGGTTAGGAGAACAAAACATGGAGATATATGTATTCCACATTACATACATTTATTAAAATTCACATTTCATAAATATAGATATATCACAAGGTTACAAGAAAACAAACTAATTGGTTGCAGGAAATCCATTATGCTTCAAATACTTAAAAAGGAACAATATAATGATAACAATGGTTTAAAACATTAAGTATTCCATCCTAAAAGTATACAAGTCCATATGTTGTATGCCCATCAAATACTGCTTTAAAAGTCATAAAACTATTGAGGTAAAAGTCTTTAAACAACATAAAACCTATAACGGTTCAAAAAAAAAAAGAGAAACATAGACAAAATAGGCTATTATTTCAGCCCATTAGTAGGTGAGATGCCTAGTAATACTTTGGCTACATGCCTCTACAGGCCCATCCTCCCTCGCTTTATGATCTAGATTGGGAGGATGATAATCTAATTGTGAAAGATCACTAGATCAACACCTTTCCATATCTTTATATTATAGTGTGTTTTCTTGTTTGTGTTCCACTAAACTTATATATATATATATATATATATATATATATATATATATATATATATATATATATATATATATATATATATATATATATATATATATATATATATATATATATATATATATATATATATATATATATATATATATATATATATATATATATATATATATATATATCTATGTGTGTGTGTGTGTGCACGTGCTATGAAATGGGTTGTTAGGAATATAAAAACATGTTAAACATTCAACAAAAAAAATCACAAACAACACTTATGCTAAGACAAAAGAAAGCAAAGGAAAGAGAGTGAAAACACCCAAATGAAGCCTTCTTGATCTTTGGATTTCGTCCAAATGGATGGAATGTGTGCTCAATGTATACTCAAGCTTCAAAGGATATGAGTTTGGGATGTTTTTAGCATTATGACGATAGTTTGGTATTTTTTAGGCTCTCAAACTAGCATGGTAACTTTTCTCAAATGGTGGATGATTTGTGAAGAGATGAGGGTTCATTTTATAGGCAAGAGGAGAGGAGAATGGACAGTCAAGATGCAAACCCGAGGAAGGGTCAAGATGCATTTGAGAGGGAGCACATGGATTGTGATTTCTTAAATGTATCTCCTTGTGACAAGTGTCACAATGGGAGAGGTTGGAAGGTATGGGGGAATGTGACCATTTTGGGAGATGTGTAAGGGGATAAGTGTGTAAGAGGAAGATAGAGTGTGTAAGAGATGTGTAAGAGCATTCATGGTTGATATGAGGTTTGGGGGTTGGGAGATGTGAGGTTGTCACATGAGGGTTGACTTGGGTTTGCTAACCCATTTGATTAGGATTGTGCAAATGATTAAAGGGTGATTACACTTAGATTAGAGGGCAAGTGGGAGAATTAGGAGGATGTGATGGGAGGAGAGAGAATGAGTGGAGGTTTGGATTAGCTAATCATAGGTCATTAGCTAATTAAAGAGGATTAGTATGTATGAATGGGTTGGGTTGAATTGGAATTAGGGGTTTGGTAGTTGGGATGGGTTAGGTTAGGGGTTAAAGTTAGGAGCCATGTGCTCTAATTAAATTATATACATTATTTAATTCCAAGTGGGAGGAAAGGGATCTATGAAATAATTTAAATAGATAAATATATTTATTTAAATTAATAGAAGAATAGGGGTTTAATTAATTAAATGATTATAGGTTTCTATTAAATTAATTAGACTATAGATAATTAATTAGATTAATTAACTAGGGGGATAAAATTCATTAATTAAATAATACATGATTATTTGATCAATAATTCAAATGAGATGACTAAATTTAATTAAAATTGTTAATCAAATTTAGGTGTCTACATTTTCCCCCTCTTTGAGATAGTGTTACATAGTAGCATCGTTTCAAAGAAAAGTAAAACATAGGGCTAGAAAGAAAATGGTTGAATTGGAAAAAGGTGCCCCAATCAATCAAATGAGTAACTAGGAGAAATATTTGATCAGAGATGAGGATGAGGATGCTCCCTCAAGAGGACAGGTGGGTTGAAGAGAACATAGGTGTACTCTTGAAATGGATGAGAGGATGCATACATGATGAGCGAATAATGAGTGGTTGGAGAGTTAAGAAGCTTGAGCTGGCACCTCCCAAATAGAAGATGTCATGTAGTGAGTACTTATTTTGATTTAGAACTATCTAAGACCTGTAAAGGTTACTAGGAACTCAAGGCCTTATCAAAGACGTTGCATAGGAATGAAACAAAAAATACGTAAGGATTGCCCCAACATCACACATGAGTCCTGAAAGATTCAAGGTGGAACTGATGCTAGGTAACCCACAAACAAGTGATATTTCCCAAGTGCACCATGCAACCACAAAAGATTACATGTTGGAAATGCAAGGGTCATATCCGAATGACTCTCAAATAGAAAAGATCAAGACCTTTCCCCAAGTTCTACTATTCAGAGCATACCATGATATAAAGGATCGTGGCGACCATGAGGAGGTGGACCAAGGAAGCTCAAGATAAAAGATAAACAAAGATCCAAAAGGACCAGAGAAATAAAAATCATCTCACAAAACCTTTTTCTAGAAGGAGGATGATGGATGATGACTAATTTGATTGGTTTGATATGAGGAAGGATACATCCTGTGAATACTGATGACAGATTGATAGACTAAGATTATGATGACAAGAGACATGCGAGACACTTGAACCTCAAAGGGACTAGGGGATGGTTGCTGAAGCACTAGCTAGATAGGGACAAAGGTTGTGATGACATAAGGACTAACTGACACAAAGGATGGGATCTAAAGATGCATATGTACAAATGGGTCTAGGTGGGGACATGTACAAAACATAAACTACAAGATGTATAGAGGATTGGGGGATGAAGATGATGATGCAAAGATATACATAGTCATGGCCCAATTAAGATGGAAAGCCAAGATGGAATGATGGTAGGTAGGGTGATGATGGATGATGTGTCCCAAAATGACACAAAGATTTGGGAGGGACACATCCCAATGATTATGATTAGATTGAGATCAAGGCTTGCAACAAGACTAAGGATGTGATTGGATGGGTTGATTGATGTTTGGGTTTGGATATCTTAGAGGATATGGATAGGATTTGCATATGATGGTAGGATTTCACGAAGCATAGGGGATATGAAAAAATGACATTGGATTGTATGGGGGGGAGCCTATAGCTAGATACCAATGACAAGGGAAGAACCATGTGATGGAAAGATGGAGGAAACACTTAGGGATGTGGATGGAGGAAATTCTTAGGGATATGGATGGAGGAAATGCTTAGGGATGTGGCTTATGAATGTGGATGGAAGTATGAGTAGGCAAGGATTGATGGATTGAAGGATTTGGATTGGGGGAATAGAGGAAGATAAGGATTGGGGGATAAAGATGGAAATGACGCGAGGATGGGGAGATGGAAAGATGGATGTGATAAGATCTCCAAGGAATATGTCACCAAGGAATAATATGCCCCCACTTAGGATAGTTCATCCATGAGGCAACATTAGGAGGGGTGCGATAGGATTGGAAGACAAGACAATAAGAGGATGAGGGAGGCAGATGAAATTTAGGATGACGAGTGGATGAGGGAGGTGGATGAAAGATAATATAATAGGAAGGATGGATGGATAGAGGATGGGTGGCTACAAATTGTGGTAAGGAAATGGTTTCAGAAAGGTTCCCAAAATAATGTTTACATGGTGGCCTTTGTGTTTTTTATCAAGATTCAAAGGGGGATGATGGAGATGAGAGGAAAATGGGATGGAGGAGGTGATGGATAATATGTGCTAGAAGAAATTGCCCCGAATTGTAGAGAGGAACTAGATGGAGGGATTATGCATGATGTCTTTTTGCCAGGTTTTCATCATGGTACTTGTCAAAGGTGCTTGATTGCCAAGTTTTCACCATTGGATGAATTTTTTTCTTTTCTTTTCTTTTTTGATATATTTTTTTCTTGATTTTTTGACTTTTTTTTGACTAGATGTTGGTATAGCCTTATTGTGGATGCATGGCTTATGAAAAGACATAGATGAGATGGTTGTGATGGTGGATATGCGTGAGGTGAGGGATATGGTGGTAAAAAGTGTTTGGATGGAATGATGGAGCATGATAGGGGGATGTTGTCAGGACCAACATTGGCATATGTTATGAGGCGGGTGGATGGAGCAGATGAGAAGTGAAAGGTACATGTGGATATGATGGAGGAGTTATGATAGGTAGTTTTGGGACATAAGGACCCAAAATGGATCTAGGAGATGGAGGAGGGGGATGATTAGCTGGTGGAATAGAAAAATTGGATTCCATTGTGCATGTTTCTTTTAGATGCATTGCATCTTTTTGCTTTGGGATCCACATAGATTTTTCTTTTGCTTTGCTGGGCCTTTTTGGCTTTTGGAACTTGGTGCATTTTTTGATTGTATTTTTCTTTGCTTGAGCATGTCTTTTGAAGTAGACATGGAAATCTTTAGATTTTTGTGGATAGTTATCTTTATTCATTTTTGATATGACATCCAAATTTCTATGGGGAGAGTGCGGGGGACATGCAAAGTTGGATGAGATGGAGAAGATATGGATGGAGAGATAGAGGGATATTGGTGGATAGGAGATGTGGGAATGTGCCTTTGTTGATCTTCAATGGAAATGTAAGGGGTATAATTTTTATGGTGGGTGTTTGAGATATGAGATTGGTGGATGAAGGATTGAGTAGGATAAGATGGGGGATGATATTTTGGGAAATATGGGCCCAAAATGGATTTGGTATGCGGATGATGTGTGATGGTAGATTTTGGGATATAAGGACCCAAAATGGATTTAGAGGATGAAGGAGGAATGTGGTAGGTGGTCTTGGGTTTTAATGATGGAGGAGGAGGAATGACATTAAATTTTTTGGAGGAACGATGAGGAGATGTGATGGTGGGTTTGGAAGCATGCTTGAATTTGGCTTTAGCTATACCAACATTGTTGGAGGAAGTATCTTAAGATGTTTGACCAATACCATATGATTGTGGATTTTTTTTTTGTCATGGATGGGTTAAAAAGTTCCTTGTTCATGGGTGCCTAAGCCCTTACCTTGATGATTCCATTTCTTGAGCATTTTATCCAAGAAAGGATATTTCTGACTTGGGGAATAAGATAAACATCCATTATTAGGTGTCAGGGTGGGAGATATGAAACTTATTTCTTTTGCTTCAAGTGGGTCACCATTGACAAACCTAAGTGAACTAAGGGGGTAGAGTGATGGTAGTGGGATAGGTGTTAGAGGATCTAGAAGTGGAAGGGATGGGATGATATGATCTTGACTAGGATTGGGGGATGGTAATGGATCTTGAGATGGAGGAGTGGATGGGAGCAATGGATCATGTAACGAGGGAAGTGGGATGGTAGGATTGTTAAGGTTTTAGGATCATTACAAATGTAATAGCATGCCTAATTGTATGTCTTTTCCAAATGCAACAATCTCTTGCATTTATATTGAGAATGAGCCAAGAAGAGACATGTCCCTTCATGGGACATGCCTATTCATTATTATGTAATTAATATAATGATAATTATGATTATATATATATATATATATATATATATATATATATATATATATATATCTTGAGCATTATATTAATTTTTCTAATATTTACATAATAATAATAATAATAATAATATTTATTTTCTCAATTTAACTATTTAGTTATTATGAGAATAATTATAATCTAACTTTATATATACATATATATCAATGTATATAGTAATATCAATTATCATATATATTGATATATATGTATATATATAATAAATCATTTCTCATAATAATCATATAGTCAATATTATTTATCTGACTGATGCTACAAACATCAACACTCCCTCTTAGCTAGGGAGGATAAATAGATCAATCCAACAAAAAACAATTCACAAAAGATCCATTACTTTTAAGAGAGAAGATATCACCTCATCGTGATATCAAGAGATATGGTCTAACCAAGAATATCAAGTCTCATGATATTCACCATAACTCAAAAATTTCTATAGGTAATGTATCCTTAATGTAAGGTATCATCTATTTTGATGTGTTTTAGCCATCACATGATGTCTATCACAATAGAAGGTCAATGGTCTATTTAAGGAACTGAATCCACCATGCAAGAAATCATCTATTGTGATCTATTTCAGCCATCACATGATGTCTATCACAATAGAAGGTCAATGGTCTATTTAAGGAACTAAATCCACCATACAAGAAATCATCTATTGTGATCTGTTTCAGCCATCACACGATGTCTATCACAATAGAAGGTCAATGGTCTATTTAAGGAACTAAATCCACCATGTAATAAATCATCTATTGTGATCTGTTTCAGCCATCACACATAATGTCTTGCACAATAGAAGGTCAATAGTCTGTTTAAGGAACTAAATCCACCATGCAAGAAATCATCTATTATGATCTGTTTCAGCTATCACATGATGTCTATCACAATAGAAGGTCAATGGTCTGTTTAAGGAACTAAATCCACCATGCAAGAAATGATCTATTGTGATCTATTTTAGCCATCACACGATGTCTATCACAATAGAAGGTCAATGGTTTGTTTAAGGAACTGAATCCACTATGCAATACATTTTCTATTGTGATCTGTTTCATGGCCTATTTAAGGAACTCAATCCACCATGCAAGATATCATCTATCATGATCTATTTCAGCCATCATAAGATGTCTATCATGATAGAAGATCAAGTTATTGTAAGATCGTCACCTTCCAATAACTTTAACAAATACAAGTGATAATCATTTGGAAGTTGTCAATTCCTCATGATTTACACAGGGGGCAGGCCCATTAAAAATATTCGTGATTCATTAGTATAATAATCAATTATATCAAGTTTACCTCAGAAGTGTTTCATCTTCAATAGTGAACTCCCCTCTCAATCAAGATTGTCACACGTTGAATGAACCATCTGCTCCCTCTGAAGCTCAAGTTTATCAAATTCTTAACTCTTTTGAAATGTCATACCCTCTTTTCATCTAATCTCAATTATCAATTCGTTTGCAAGAATCAAGTTCTTTCTCCCTTGAATGCAATTATCTTGCACTTTTGTCCTGAAGGTATGCCAGAGAGAGATTACAAATAGCTCACTAAACTAACTTGACCAGAAATAATAATGCTAGAAGCATACACGATTTTAATAACCAATAGTATAGCATGAACTCAAAAATTATGTGCATTAATAAAACATGAAATGCTTATCTTTTATAAATTTCAAGTATTTCATTTTCTAAGGTGAGCCCATATAGAAAATATCATACAAATTCACAAGATGATGTCGCTAGTTTTTTATATTACCATAATTCTTCACATGACCTATCATGAATATCCAAAGGTTCTACACATTATGACCACCTTCGATATGATCAGATCTCCCTTCAAGTGGTTAGGCTTTTAAAGAAGGAACCTCGCTCTTTTACTGATTTTTACATAGACCCATACACATTCGGTCATAACTTTTGAACCTGACATTTTCTTTCCAATCTCTCTAGTGAGATTATTCTAAATTTGTTTATCACAAACATATCAAAAATTTAGCAAAATCTAACAGTTCATTTGTGAGATATGGTCCTCGTACCGAGATTGTATTTTCTGAGATAGTCATACATTCACCATCAACAAACTACTCTCTTACATTTGCAACTTGGCTCTGATACCATGTTAAGGTTTTAGGATCATTGCAAATGTAATAGCACTCCTAATTGTATGTCTTTTCCAAATGCAAAAATCTCTTGCATTTATATTGAGAATGAGCCAAGAAGAGACATGTCCCTTCATGGGACACGTTTATTCATTATTATGTAATTAATATAATGATACTTATGATTATATATATATATATCTTGAGCATTATATTAATTTTTCTAATATTTACATAATAATAATAATATTTATTTTCTCAATTTAACTATTTAGTTATTATAAGAATAATTATAATCTAACTTTATATATACATATATATCAATGTATATAGTAATATCAATTATCATATATATTGATATATATGTATATATATAATAAATCATTTCTCATAATAATCATATAGTCAATATTATTTATCTGACTGATGCTACAAACATCAACAAGGATCTTGAGTTGGAGGTATAGATGTTGATAGATCATGAGATGGAGTGGGCGATGACAATGGACCATGTAATGGAGGAAGTGGGATAATAGGATCTTGATTTAGGTCGATAGATACTTCTACATGCTTCTGGACAAGATCTTGACTTGATTGGGTTGGTGTGGATGTTGTGATGGGAGATGTATGAATGGATTCTTCAGATGGTGTGGATGGAAGGATAAGAGGTTCTACGATTGTTATAGAGGGAAGAAGGGTGGACTCATGAGGTTCATTGGGTGGGGTTTGGATAGCGCTAGGAGGAGGAAATGTGGATGGTAATAGGATGGATTTGATGAATGGAAGGGATTCAATGATGTTAGGAGATGGAAGAGGATCAATAAGTGAGGTAGATGGAAGAAGGATATTAGGTGAGGGTGATGGAGGAGGAATGATGGATGTGGGATGTGGATGAGCATCATCACTAGTGGATTCACACGAGGGAGTGAGATGGCATGACTTATCAGCTTTAGGAGAGGGATTTTTTGTTGGCTTCCTTGTGAAACTCCTTAGAGACTTGCGTGTTGGAGGTTGAGGTGAAGGATTATAATTTGTTGATGGTGAAAAATAAGATAGTCCACATATGATGGTGTGGTAGTGGATTGTGAACTTGGTTGACGAGATGACTGTGTAAAAGAGGAGGTGGAGGATGACATGGCTAAATAGTTCACATAATTAGGCATGGAGGTGACTTGTGAACAAGATTGTCTAACTGATGGGGTAGGGGTGATGGATTGGGGTATGGAATATGAAGTGGATTGAGGGATGCATGTTTCTTGCAAAAGGGGATTTGTGGTAATTTAGGTAGGAATAGAAGATGGTGGATTAAGATAGGATGGAGGAGATGGAGGAGAACAGTAGGATATAGTAGATGGTGGATGAGAAATACCATGGGGGTTATGGTGATGGATTGGAAGAATAGGATTATGGATTTGAAAATGGGTTGGAGGATAAGGAGGTGGAGGATTTGGATTAGGGATGTAGTTAGAAAAGTTGTTGTGGAAAGGTGGACTTTGTGATATGACCATGGAAGAAGATGAGGGTATGAATGTTACATGAGGGGGATATGTGGATGTGACATAGGAAGAAGGTGTGGATAGATGCAATAATGGATCTCCCTTGTCAAAGGTATGCCAAGGAGTACTAGTGGGTATGCATGGAGGCATGATGGGGTAGTTTAGAGGAATGATTAGGTTTCGGGGGATATTTGGAGCAAGCTTGATAAGGTTTTCAATGTATTCGTCATGATCAACAAGAACCTCATCATCATTGGAATAGGATAAAGTGGGAGAGAATGTGGGATGACCAAACTCATCATAATAGAATTGTGACATGATGATTTGTTGATGAGTTGGGTAGGGATGAAGGATGAAGATGGAAGGAAAGCTAAAGCTCAGATTAGGATGATTAATAAGCTCAGACTGGGATTTGGATTAATCTCAGGATAGGAAGAAAGACTGACTCCAAAGAAGATGGAAAGGGGATGAGGGATAACCAAGATGACTCTGCTAGCCTAGGATATGGGGAGGAAAGGAGAATAAAATTGGAAGAAAAGATGTGGGGTGACAAGAAGACCATGATTATGAGACTAGGATGACATGATTCTGGAGGCTTGGGCTACTGTTGGACTAGAAAGGTTGGACTGACATGGAAAAGAATTTGTGTGTAGAACTCTTCGTTTGTGTATGTTCAACAAATGTTTTCACTGGTTTGGTAACTTCAAAGACACGCACAAGCAATTGCTAGCCTAAGGAATTGGCATGACATAAAACCCTTTTCTCATTGACTTAGGTGCACATCCAAGAGCTAATCAGAGTACGACCATCACCAAGCACACCATGGCTCTAGTCATGATGTTGTATTATCCAATTCCAAGCACTCAAGGATGACACGATATGATGAGTATCATGGGGAGATTATTATTCTCCTTGTACAAAGATTAGAAATCCTTTGGGGGTAGATTAGGTAGGTTCTGATTAATGTCTTTTAGTAAGATATGTGGAATCCTCCCAATTAGTTTGTACATGCATGACTCACTTAAGAGCCTAGTTGACCATGCTGAAATTGTAGGGATATTCACCTACCTCAGGCTACCATCTACACACCTCACCTGAGCTTGAGAGGATAAGGTGAGAGTTTTATTAACACCTTGTTTATATAACGATTGGGGAATTATTGGTTTGAGCTTTTTCTCTAAAGAGGACATGCTTCTCTCTAGACATGCCTTGCTAGAAGCGAAGTCAATTTAACTTGATCTTTCTCTTCACCCAAGCTCCATGAAGGCGAGGGGAGAGGATATAGATACAAGTTAATTTTTTTCACATCACGTATTTTTAATGAGATTTTTGCAAGAAACAAAAATCTGTAAGGTAGTGTTGAAAAATACTCCTTCAAACATGCCAAGAAGTGCTTATTTCCAAATTGAACCTAGATTTAGACTAAGTGTTTTATATTCTAGAACATAAAACACTCATTTTTAGCATGCAAGGTTCTTTCATTTGAAATTTTGAAATGCTTTGAACTTTAGAAATATTCGTTATCCTTTAGGTATTCAAGATTGTGTTTGTTGATTTTAAGCACCAAATGAAATATGAGATTTTCCTTGTTCAATTTCTCTTTAAGCATTCAAGATTTGATTGCATTCATTTTAAGCACCAATTTGAAATGTGAAAGTTTGCCTTGTTCAATTTTAGCCTTTATTGATTTTAAAACCAAATTGAAATAATGAGGTGTTTTGAGTACATGTAATGTTCTTTTAAAAACCCCAAGATTAAGTGAGTAAATTCTATTTTTAATAATAATTAGCGATCCTACCAAAGTTCCCTGCAATCCCGCAACAGACAAAATCATGATCCCACAGACCGTACTTGTGATCTCGCAGGTCTACCAGTTTGACAAATTTTAAATAGAACAAAATGACATGAATTAAATGTGATACCTGAGGCCGTGATCTTGTCAGGTTAGCTTGTCATCCCGCAAGTGTGTTAGCATATATTCGGGTACAAATTTTGAGGCTTCTGTCAGTTTTGAAGGCCTTATGGCTTACAATATCACAATGCAATCTCATATGGTCAAAACTCATTCCTGTGTTGCGGGTTCACGATCCCGCGGACTGTGAAAAAAGAATGGTGACTTGAGAGAAGAAAAAGATGTAAGATAGAAGTTTTATTGCGGGAATATGATCCCGCTGACCATACTCGCGATCCTACTGACTTGTGTTTTTCTTGCTGTGAAAAATATGAATGTGGGAATGTCGGCGCAAATGCTTTATCTTCTTTCTCAAACCTGAAAAAAACCCAAAAAACCATGCAAAGACACAAACAACAAAAAGTATTAGTTTTTTGGCTAGTTTGCAAAGTGAAAAGGATGAAATTAAAAGAGAAATGACGGGTCCCACTAGGTGTGCCAAAATGTATGCTATGAAATGGGTTGTTAGAAATATAAAAATAAGTTAAACATTGAACAAAACAAATCACAAACAACACTTATGCTAAGCCAAAAGAAAGTAAAGGAAAGAGAGTGTAAACACCCAAATGAAGCCTTCTTGATTTTTGGATTTTGTCTAAATGGATGGAATGTGTGCTCAATGTATGCTCAAGCTTCAAATGATATGAGTTTGGGATGATTTTGGCATTATGATGGTAGTTTGGTAGTTTTTAGGCTCTCAAACTAGCATGGTAACTTTTCTCGAATGGTGGATGATTTGTGAAGAGATGAGTGTTCAATTTATAGGAAAGAGGAGAGATGAATGGACGGTCAAGATGCAAACCCGAGGAAGGGTCAAGATGCATTTGAGAAGGAGCACATGGATTGTGATTTCTCAAATGCATCTCCTTGTGACAAGTGTCACAATGGGAGAGGTTGGAAGGTATGGGGGAATGTGACCATTTTGGGAGATGTGTGAGGGGACAAGTGTGTAAGAGGGAGATGGAGTGTGTAAGAGATGTGTAAGAGCATTCATGATTGATATGAGGTTTGGGGGTTGGGAGATGTGAGGATGTGACATTAGGGTTGAATTGGATTTTCTAACCCATTTGATTAGGATTGTGCAAATGACTAAAGGGTGATTAGGGCAAGTGGGAGAATTAGGAGGATGTGATGGGAGTAGAGAGAATGAGTGGAGGGTTGGATTAGCTAATCATAGGTCATTAGCTAATTAAAGAGCATTAGTATGTGTGAATGGGTTGGAACTAGGGGTTTGGTAGTTGGGATGGGTTAGGTTAGGGGTTAAAGTTAGGAGCCATGTGCTCTAATTGAATTACCTGCATTATTTAATTCCAAGTGGGAGGAACAAAATTTATGAAATAATTTAAATAGATAAATGTATTTATTTAGATTAATAGAAGAATAGGGGTTTAATTAATTAAATGGTTATAGGTTTCTATTAAATATATTGGACTATATATAATTAATTAGATTAATTAAAAGTAAGGGGAAGAAATTCATCAATTAAATAGTACATGATTATTTGATCAATAATACAATTAAGATGACTAAATTTAATTAAAATTATTAATCAAATTTAAGTGTGTGTGTGTGTGTGTGTGTGTATATATATATATGCTCTTGAAGGACCCAAGATACCGTCATAGGTACTTGGATACACAAAATAAAGTTCTTTTGCGCACTTCCTCTATTTGCTTCATTCTTCTTCTCTACATCATATATTAGTTTTTGACATTCATGAACAATGCAAAACATTAGGGGCATTTAGGCCTTCTCCCATGACCTAAATCTTATTTTTCTCTTCTTCCTAATCCAAATAGTTTTGGAAGATTATACATATACATGGGTAAAAGCACAAACCTGTGACACACTTTTACAAAGGAAAATGTCAACAACACACAAACTATTCAACTTTAACAACATAAATGTCGCATTTGTGTTTAGAATTTGAAGATGATGTAAATTGATGAAATGTGTAAAATTGGATAAAGTTTATGCCTATAATTTTTAAAAATTTTTGAATAAAAATTGACATAGTTTTTTAATTTTTGAAGTCAATTTTTTAGTTGCTAAAAAATGCTAAAAATCTCGGGTCTAGTTCCAGCCAAACAAACATATACAAATAATCTTTTTTTCCTCTGATTTCAATATATGTTATAGATAACATGTACAGCTAGTGCAAAAAATAAGAAAGATTTGTTTTTGATATATATTTTGTCTGATATAACTACTCAAAGTCGAACTTATCCAAAATCGATAGTTTTCATCTCTTGTCAAATTTCCCCTATCAGATCTACACCATTTAGGAAAAAAAATACATATTCTTGAAGATGACTCTCTCCTCTAGTATTAAATATAAATTTTAAAATTTTATGATATGATTTGCTATTTTTTTTCTTTATTTGAAGCAATATCTTCTCGAATGTTAAAATACCTATTTGCAGTATTTTAAAATTATAATATATTGAATCTAATTAAAATACTATAAAACTTATATGACAATAATCTTGACTCTAAGCTCTACAAAAGGTTATTTATATTAAAAAAAAAAAATATCATTAAAAATAGTAAGAGTTTTTGAAACATCAATTTTATGAACTAATTTTATTTCTTTCGTAATTGGATCCAAATTAGTATAAAACATGCATTTAATAGATATTTTCAATTGGAAAAGTTGAAGCACTTATCTAATGAATCTAGATAGACCATATATTTGAAGAAAATTATTTTTTAGTTAGAATTACTCAAATTCAGCTGTGCTAATAAGTTAGCCTAAAACGTGACACAACTTTGTACTTTTACATATACATATACATATACATATATCTTGTTACCTAAAGTGGAGGCAATATAATGCACTTTAACTTATGAATGTCTATGTTTCTTTTTTTGTGACTATCCTACAATATAGTTTGTAGGAGTCACATCCCAATTGGATTATCATATGGTCCTTGGCATAACACAAATTACCACCTATACATATCAATGTTGTCAAATGTAGATATGATCATATTTTTGTTAAAGTTTTTACATTTTACCCAACATATTTGTCTACAAGTAGTTCATGTTTGTGGTGATACAACTCAACATGTTTTCAAGAAGGATTGAATCATGTATTTCTCTTGGGGCTACTTTGTACAAATTTAAGACTCAACTTCCCCTTTGCTTCCTAGGCAAACATAATCTTGACCCTCTTCTCTCTACTATAGCTCACATTTCTTCATGAATGTATATGATTGGTAGAGCGAGGGAAAAAAGTAACGTAAATTGCACATTGCACAATTTCACTTTACATAAGTCTTTTTTAGCTTAATTAAAGACAATTACCAAAACTTAGTTCCTTAATCCTTAAGTCACAAACCATCATTGCCACCTGTCATGCCCGGTTCCCTAATTGTCAAGTTTAGATTGCACTCAAACATGTGTGCACTTTAAAGATATCCACACATTGCACTAAATTCCTATGAATAACCATGATTGAAGTTGGTCTTGGGACATTACACTTTTTGATTCTAATAGTGTAAAGCCCCTCTATTCCAGCACTAGCATCGAGAAAATTTCCAATGTTTAAAACTTACCCCTTACCTTCATTTTGAGTCTCTAGAAACTCTTCTTCTTACATTCATTGAACTTTCTCTTGCATTTTGCACTTTTTGAGCATTCACTCCAAGATACCAACCCACTATTATCATTTTTCTTCTACTCACAACTCTACCATCTTGTCATCTTCCATTGTCGTCGAACAAAATTTTGTTAACTTAGAGGTTGTTGTTGTTCCTTATTCAAAGGAGCTACACTACTTTTGGTTTTTAAGGACATCATTAAATGAGATATGTGTTTGACCCATTGTCTTTATATTAGAATATCAATCCATTTTTATTTTATATTATTTAAATTTATGGGATATTATCTATAGGTTGTCCATAGAGGTGGAAACACCAAAGATGAGTTTGAATGAGGAAAACCTATAAACACAACCACCCCTAACATCTTTGTCTCATTATTTTGTGCGCTGGTTCTAATAAAGAAGATTGTTGTTGTTGCTAGAGCTTCATTTTGTGGATTTTGGTAACATTGCTTCATCCTAATCTTTCTTACTACTATAATTTTGTATTGTAATCTCTATTTTCCATACTTTCATCGTATTTACTTACCAAAACATAATACATTTTGCTTTGTACTGGCTTCTATGTCTTGTTCATATAGGATGGTTGCTCACTGTGTTGTCATCCTAGATATGTGTGCATGTCCAAGATAGAGAGCTCACAAAGCTTCTTAGAAGGTCTATGTGGCCTACACTTAAATAATTTCCTATGTCATAAATAGATTAGCTAATTAGTTTAGTTGGTTAAAAACTCATCTCTTTAAACAATGAACAAGCTTAAAGATTGCAACTACCCAAAGGTTTATTTCGAGTGGAGAGTCGTGTCTCAGATCCTTGAAGGGTTTGATTGCCCTTTGTAAGGTTCATTTTTCGCACTCTACAAGTATGAATATTTCCATTCTTGCTCCTTTTAGTGAGTTGCTACTATCATATACAATCAACCCTTTAAGGTCAATGAAATTTTGGAACACAATTAAATGATAAATAGTTGACACAACTTTTTTTATTTGACTAAAGATCAAGATGGTTTGGCTTTGAAAATTATACGAATTGGTTAAACTTTAATAGATCAAAGACTAAAGGGTCATTACCATTAACAACCAATTTTAGAAGAATGTATTGTTTTTCTATGCCTTAAAAAAAATAATATTAATTTTTAATACAAAGTACATCTACTTATATGGATACGTGTACATAATGAATATATACACATATACATATATGAAAGTATTTATCTAAAATAAAAGACATTAACGAATAAAGCAAAACATACTTTTCATTTTCTACATGTGACCAACTCAAAGAAATACAAATTTGTGGCCTCACAACTAAAGACCCGGCGTTTAAATTAAAGTGGCCTAATTTTGACGGTGACTTTGCATGCCACACAATTTTTTGTGATGTTTAAATATTAAACCTTATTATTTTGAAAAAGTATATAAAATATTGTTCCCATAATAAGCCAATCCGTAAAATTTTAATTATGTTTAACGGATAAAATACTATATACGGTTATACGGCCAATAAATTTTCTTCAAGAATGTGCGAGGCGTACCTACATTATGGGGCATCATGTACCTTTATCGCCAATCTTTTGCTTTCTCTGCTACAGAACTATCCCGAACATTTCAGAACATTCTGCCCATCAAACCTTCACCCTTATCTCGATCTCTCTCGAATCCTCTTCTCTTAATTATAAATTGGAATCAATATTTCCGTTGGATCATCATCAAGATTATCATCAGCATTCCATATAACTGCAAGCTCTGTAAATTTCGACTTCTTCGCATCTTTAATCGGGAAAAGTATGGCTTTGACTCCATTTTTCGGAAGGGGCATGAGCGCATGGGATCCATGGGAGAATAGCCTCTTCGATCCCTGGCTTCCAATTTCTCGCGTGTGGGATGCCATGGATTTCAGCGTCCCCACACCGGCCTCCTCGTTCTCAAGGGACGCCATGGCCGTGGCCAACACCAGGGTTGATTGGAAGGAAACCCCTGAAGCTCATGTCTTCACGGCCGATTTGCCTGGTATTTATTATTAATCCTTTTCCTCCTCTTTCTAGGGTTTATTATTTCCATTCCGGCGGCGTGTCTTAAAGATTTTAATTTGCTTTGGTGATTTCAGGACTGAGGAAGGATGATTTAAAAATCGATTTGGTGGACAAGTATACTCTGCGGATAAGCGGGGAGAGACACAAAGAAGAGGAGGAAAAGACGGATCAGTGGCACCGTGTTGAGCGGTCGAGCGGGCGGTTTATGAGGCAATTCCGTCTGCCGGAAAATGTGAATGTCGACGGCATTTCGGCAAAGCTCGAAAATGGGGTTTTGACTGTGAACGCCCCCTAAACACATCCTGCTGCGGCCAACGGTGGTGATGTTAAAAGCATTGAAATTGGCAGCGCCTAGATTATTATTACTCGACTGTTTTAGTAATACCTATGCACGGGTTTAGTATGAGATTTAATGCTATCGGTACTGGCAATTAGGCCGATAGATTTATGAATAAATATTAAATTGTAGAAATGTATGAGTTTTGTGTACTGTAATTTTGAAGTTAATTAAATGGATCTTTGATAAGTTTGTATAAATGTTATTTGATGATGTTTTCTCTAAGTTTGTGAAAGAGCTCGATATATTGTTGGGAGGAAGAGCGAATGGTGGATATGTAAATCAATCAATAGTTATTTCGATGGTTTTAGGAATGCTTTCTGTTTCAGATGTTAACACTGTTCAACAATCAAGAAATATGAATGATTGAGCAGTTAATCATATGGTCCTTCCTACGAAAACATTCTTGTTGATATATTATACGCCATCATTGACTGCTTTTAGAGTGGTGTCAATCAGTGTTTCCTTGCAAACAGAGGAATCTTCTGATTCAAAGTAACCCTTTACAAATAACTGCGAAGTTGTTAAGAACACTAAATTTCAAGCGAAATGCGACATGATGTTAATGAATGTAAACAACAAAAAAGCGAAAAAAAACTTAAATGCAAGAAACTGAAGGAAATAATCTTCAGCAATTGTTGGCAGACGGTACGATATCATTGAGTTGAACAATATAGGAATGTCTCATGCAAGAACTCTCGACAAACCGAAAAAGAGTAAAATTTTCGAGAAATTGTCATCCGCCGCATTTCCACCTCACGATCATAACAAGACTTCCTTATTAATTTCTTTACCGCAACTGGACTGTCACGAAGCTCAAAGCAACTTTCCTTTCAACCCTGTATGGTTAAGGGAGGCGGGGAAGCCATTACATCGCCACGTGTGGTTAATATTGAGAAGAATCAGTCCACTCATAAGATAGGCAGTTTGTTTTGAAAGTGTTATAAAAGTTTTTATCTTATTTTAATTCTGGTCATTATTTCTCCCACTTTAGGTAAAAGACAGTACTCCAATTTGTTTTTGTTAATAAATACTTTATTATGTCTAGAGGTGTTCTATATAGTGGAGAATATATTTGGCATATTCAGTGTAGAGAAAAAAGATTGGTGGTCAGTTATATATAAAATGTTAAATGACATTTTAAAAAGAATATAAAATTAAAAAACCTCATTAAAGATCAAACTAAAATAAGAAATATCAAATGACATTTAAAAAATAAAACAAAATTAAAAAAAATGCCATAAAAGGCCGAATTAAACTCCCAGTGCCACTTGGCTAAGGAGTTATAATTTAAAAAAATAAAATTAGAAAAACCCCACCATGTGGGGAGTGAGGGACGTAGCCGACGGGACACTAAAACGCATATCTTACGAAGGGGGACACTTGGTTTTTTTTTTCCACTTTTTTCAAACTTCCTTTATATATTTTACGTTTTAGTTTACGATTTATCCAATACCGTGACCCCGCACTCCTCCAATCAAATTTAAGTTTTTACTTTTTTTTTAATAAAAATCTATAACGCCCAATACAAGCATTTTATTTTATGTTTTTAAATGTCTTCAATGCCCATCTACGGGCTCTTTCATATTCCTTTTGTTTTTTTTTAAAATTTCAATACTTACCATTATTTATTGATAATACTAAAATCATCTCTTCACATATTCATATATTTTAAAAAAAATCTTAATGCAGGACGGCTATGCTTTATAAAGTATAAGATAAGTTGGCAAAAATAAAAATAGAAAACTATTTCAAATAAGTAAGTAAATAGATATTTAATGTCATCACATTAAGAAATATCCTAGGTAAATGAGTTAGAAAAAATCATTCTATATAAATTAAATATATAAATATCAAATAAATAAAATCATGATATAATCAATATGTTTAGTGTGTTAGGGTCCAGCAGGGTTGGGGTTTAAGAGCTAAAATAACCATAATTCTAACAATAGTTTTAAACCCCTACCATAACTATAACCATAGGCAAAAATTGAACCCTAACCTTAACACTAAACCCTAACCTCAATCTCACCCTAACCTCAACCTTAAACTCTAATTGTAAACTTTATCCTAATGCTCACTCTAGTCTTAACCTTAACCATAACTTAATATGAACCCAAAACAAGCTGTAATCTAAACACTAACCCTAATCCTAACCCTAACCATAATTCTAGCCCCAACCTTAATCATAATTCTAATACTAATCCTAACTATCATTCTAACCCTCATTCTAACCATATCCTAAATTGTAATCTTAACAATAACCCTAACAATGAGGTAAACTTTAATTCTAACAATAATCCATAACTAACCCTAAACCCTAACTGTAAGCATAATTCTAACTCTAAACTTAAGCATAATTTTAATCCTCACCCTAGCTATACTTGAAGTCCTAACCTAAGCCCAACCTTAACCATGATTTAAACCCTAACCCTAATTCCTAACTATAATACTAACAACGATGTAAACCCTTACCCTAACCCTAATCCTAACTATAATAGTAACTATGATATAAGCTCTAACTCTAATCATAATCATAACCTAACCTAAACCCTAGCTCTAATCAAAACCCTAAGCATAATTCTAACCACAATGTAAACCGTAACGCTAATGATAATTCTATTCCTAAACCATAATCCTAATACAATCTAATTATTCCTAATACAATCTAATTATTTATTAAAATTCATATGATGTCTTCTAGGTTGTGCAACGACTGCTACTAGCTTATATATATTTATTATATATAAATTAGGCGCCCATTTATTTTATATATAACAAGTGCCATGTAGTGGCTAGTACTTGCCTTTAGTTTTGTAATTAATTTTAAATTTAATTTATTTAAAGTGATTTTTTAATTATAGATAATCATAAAATTATTATAATTCATTTTTATAATTATAGTTGTAATAATTTTTTTAGTTTGATAAATAATTATAAAATATAAATTATAAATAATTTGAATTGTAAATTAGTTTTATAATTAATGTTAATAATGTAGGCCAAATAATTAGTTCTTGAGTAGGAGATATTTTTCATAACAAGCAACTACTAATTAGAGCTAAAATTGTAGATTAAGGGGTCACATTGAAGGAACATACTCTATTAGAGATAATTTAAAAGTGAGAGAAAAATAAGTGGAAAGAAAAGATTATTTAGTTTCATGATTAATAAACAAATGTTTATCGATAATATTGAATTTTTTTTATTTAGTCATTCACAATAAGAGTGGGTTAATAGGATCTATTAGTTTGTAATTAACATGATTTTGTTACTAGTTCCTACATATGACATGATTCTTCTCTATCCATTAAATGCAATTTCTCTATTTACATAGCCACTCATCTTTTAGAATTTTAGAAATTCATAATCTCTCCCTCCCTGTGTGAGACATTCTATTATAACATGCAGGTTATTTTAGGTGGCCAATAGAAGCAGACATAACTTTATATCAATACATGAGACATGGTTATATATAAATTAAAAGTGTAATATTATTTTAAATTGATTTCACTTGAATCTTAGAATGAAAAAAAAAACAAAAAAACTAGAAAAATTAGTTCAAAATTTACTTAGTTTGGTTTACAATTAATCTGTATTTTAGCTAAAACATTATTGTAACATTCAATGCATAAGCTTTAGATCTATTACATTTGATTCCCAATAGTATTTGTTGAAGTTGTCACCAGAGTCAAAAGGCCCCAGATGTTAAAATCAAGTATAGTACGTAGGAAGATAATAAGAACCCTAGCAATGCTTTGTGCATATAACGCTCTTTAATAGGAAAAAATGTTTAGGGAAACTTGTGTTTAGAACCTAAGCTCAAAATGGTTGGGTTCTCTCAATAGAGTTATAGTCCTCCACATGTTTAGGATTACAACAAAAGTCAAACTAGTCTTAGGAGCCTCAAAACTAGGGTTATATCTTCCTCTCTTTATATATTCTTCTTGGTCAGTTACAATCTTTTATTTCCTTCTAATTGTTTGCATTGATCTAAAACAATGACAATCATATCCAAAAGCATATATCCGAGAGCGGTTTAAAACAAGTGTCACGTAGTGGCTAGTACTTGCCTTTAATTTTATAATTAAGTTTAATTTAAATTTAAATTTATATTGAAATTGATTTTTTAATTATAAATTGTTATAAAATTATTATAATTGTAGTTGTAATAATATATTTTTTTAATCTTATAAATAATTATAAAAATAAATTTTAATTAATTAAATTATAAAATAGTTTTACTTATAATTAATTTTAATGTTAATTATTTAGGCCTAATTACTATTTTTCATAACTTGAATACGCAATTGAAATCATAATAGCAATATTATATTGTTATTATATTAAATCTAAATTTATATAATACATATTAATATAAATTCAAAAAATATTCAATATTTTATAATATAACAGAAATAGCTAATATTATCTTAATATAATATGACACAAATTAAAATTAGACTTTTGGTTTACAAAATAGTAAAAAAAAAATTATTTAAAAAAGTGAAGAAAATCAATAAATTTTTTAAAAAAAATTTTAAATTATTTAATAATTAAATAACAATAAATTAAAAAATAGTTAATGGAAGAAATCCAAAAATGAATGCAATAGTACTTGCTTAGCCTATCTACAAGTACTAATAATAACCTTTTTTAAAAGTATATAAATTCGGCAAGAAATTTTATTCTAGGGATATGCCAGGCGTTTCCAACTAATAGAGCATCCTGTCCATTTATCCTCGAAATTTGTGCTTCTCTGATACAGAAGAATCCCGAACATTTCAGACCACTCTGCCCCCCAAACCTTCGTCTCAAATCTCGATCACTCTGGAATGCTCCCGTCTTATGCTGCATCATTTCCAATTTTCTGTAATATGGAAGAATCCCGAACACTTTAGAACAGTCTGCCCACCAAAATTTCTTCTTCTAAAATCCAGATCTCTCTGGATTCCTTCCCCCTCATTTATAAATTGAAACCAATCCTTCTCATCGATCATCATCAAGACAATCAGAAACATTCTTTTCATCTGCAAGCTCATTAAATTTTGACTTCTTTGCATCTTTAATAGCGAAAACTACGGCTTTGATTCCATTCTTCGGAAGGGGCGTCAGCGCATGGGAGAACAGCTTGTTCGATCCCTGGCTTCCAATTTCTCGCGTGTGGGATGACATGGATTTCAGCGTCCCCACACCGGCCTCCTCATTCTCGAGGGACGCCATGGCCGTGGCGAACACAAGTGTATTGAGTTGTGTTTACTGTAATTGTAGATTTAATTCAATGGATTTTTTAGAAGTTTTATATCAATGTCATTTGCAGATGGCCTTTTTATTTGAAATTTGTGAAAGAATTCTTGATGTTCTAATGAATAGAGGATATGTGGATTATTAAACAATATAATAGCTTATATTTTAAATGTTAAATGAGCTGTATTTAAATTACTCACTAAGCAACATATTAAGTTTAGATAATGTTGGTCAAATTTGAGTGTTTAAAACACTTTTAAGTCTAGAAGCCAAACTTTAGTGTATGATTTTAATCGGTTCAGATAAGAAATTGGTTGTGGATTATGATTTCATTGGGCTGCCGAACCTCTTTTATGAAGAAATTTCATGTTTTATTTTGCTTAATTGATGCTTCCTAGAAAAACACGAGGTTCTGGCAAACAATAAACAGTAAAAAATTCAAAAAGATTTGTGTTAATCAATTACTCATCTCCTTTTCACAAATTATAACCAAGAGACAAGTGTAGACAATTATATATTGGTACTTTAAGTGGGGGATTATTTACTTTTGTGATTAATCAAACAGATTAAAATTATAGGCAACCAAATGGACACTTTTAAGTATATTGGCGAAGGACAATCAAATATTGGTACTTCAAGTAGAAGATTATTTAGTTTTATGACTGATGAATAAGCACTAATGAATTTGAAAAAATTATGTATCTTTATATACATAGAAAATTAAATTTGAAAAATCATTGAGATATTTTTCCCTAGATAGAATTTCCCCATGTTTTTTGATAGTTAAGGCCTAGGCTGAGCAATTTTATTCATAAAAAACTTGGAAATTACATTTAAACAACAGAGTAAATAGCCCTTGTAAAACAAGAGCTCTGGTTGAGCTGGAGTCCTTGCCTTGTGTGAGTGTTAGAAAGTAGATGAAGCAGGTGCAAAATTTTATTTGTAATTGTGTGGCTTTGGGATGTAATCAAGTAATTTAGCTCACTGTGTCAGCGTTCAAGTATTTTTCTTCCACCTTTTCCAATATTTGGAAGATTGACCCTATTTGCACACAATGACACTCATATCATTAATGACCTTGTGTTGAAATAGTGTCATTTTAACTGTTCATTGGTTGTGCATGCAATTTACACAAACACAAAAGAAAATCTAAAAAGTAGTATTGGATAGAATCAATTGTAACTTATTGAATATTATATCAACGGTAGGATTCATTTACAAGATTCTAAATAACAACTTTAACATCCAGTATTTTTATTAACTATAAGTAACCAAAACAAAAGCTTTTAGTGGAAAGTTCTTGCACCTAGGATGATAGGTACTCTATAGTGAAGTGGGGAATGCTGCGGTGAGTGATCCTTAAACTCGAAACTCCTATGACCTATGATTTGAAGCCCAATATGACCTACAAAATGCTCAACATTATGGCACACTATTTATCATTTACAAAGATGAAGAATATTAGAAAAGCGTGCAAGTAAAATGGAAGCAAAAACATTGGAAATTTGTAAGTAATATCTATCACCAAAAGAACATCAGAGCCATTACAAATACATAGGATGGTTACATTAAACTCATGTACATTAATTTGTTATAAGAGAAATACTACAGTCGAGCTTTCTCTTTTTTCTTTGTGTAGGGATTATTTTGAATTTTGGAGTATCTTTTGAATGAGAACATTCGTTGAATGCACCTAATTCTAGATATGGTTGTGAATGTTAGCCCCTCTCTCTTTATTTTGTTAACGTTCCCTCTCTGTATTTTGTGTACCTCTACACATAGTTAATTATGGCTTCACAATCATGAGTGGGATTTGGAACAAATATCCCAATTGTGTTTATCAAACATGGATCATTGCTAGAGTGTTTCAAAGAGTTAGACATCTACGATAAATTTCATAATTAAAGAATATAAGAGCATTGAAAGAAATAATTTTACAAATTCTTAAAAGTATTTCATAATGTAAAAATATAATAGTACTCAAATAAATAATGTCAAAACAAAACTATAAAAACATAAAATTTAGAACTTAACAATCAAACCAAATTATTTAAAAATGTAATCATATTATTTTTTCTCTTTCATCAAGTTCAATATATGCTTTTTTTCAATATTAATCCCTGAAAAAATCTAAATTTCTCTTAAAATAACTAATTCTTGAATAATTTTAAACCAATAAATTAATGCTTTAACAAATGTAAAATCTTATAAATTAAAAAAAATGAACTTTTCAAAGTAAATAAAACAATAAATAAAAAGTAAAACAAAGACTAATAAATAGTTCAAGTAAAAATAATTTTCTAAACTAAAATTTTTTTAGTAACTAAAAATTATTGAAAGAAACAATTATTGAGACTTTTTTAATCTAAAATTTAAATAATAATTGCTCTAATTTCATTAAATGTGTCTATTTTCATTTTAGAGGTGAGCAATATTTCTAAAATGCCTTAAATTTTGGAGGATTATCCGCTCGCAAATTTTGACAAACTTTTTACTCCCTTGCTTTTTTTCGAATTATTTTCTTTTTTCGACACGAGGCTTTTTAATGCAGGAAGAGCCTATTATTCTTTTTCAACTTAAAAAGCATATAATTAAATATATAATTTTTTTTGAATTATTTTCTTTTTTCGACACGAAGCTTTTTAATGCAGGAAGAGCCTATCATTCTTTTTCAACTTAAAAAGCATATAATTAAATATTCAAAATTATATTAATTATTTAAAAAATATATATATATATATATATTTTTTCGGTGAGGCTCTTCCAGACCCTGCTGGGGCACTGCTTGATGGGGTTTTGATTTTCTCATGTGGAAAATGGAGCTGCATCGTCAAAATTATTTCCTCTACCATATCACTGGGAATTGTAGTTGGCGAGAGAAATTTAAAGCCAATTTGTCAGCAATTAATTGAACAGTTCTTTCCTGTGAATCTGAAATGGGTCTTTTAAATTGTCTAAAGAAATTATCAAAAAGTATGCGCAATAGGCTTTAGAAGATTGATTAGAATTTTCCTTTGGTATTGTTGGTCATTAATTTTAGGCCTGAGAATTCTTTAAGAGCTGACAGAAATGGGTGTTGCAAAAATATTGGTTACTTATTTCTTATGGTTGAAACTTACATGGGGAAGGACCCCAAGTTCCCTCTGTTTGTTTTTGAAGATTCATTTAATTGTAATTTATTCATTCACTGAGCAGTCGCAAAACTTTGTATGACCCTACGCAAATTACGAAGGGGAAACAACGAAAGGAAATAGAGAGTGAGTTCCCACTTTTTAAAAACTATAAATACTATCTCCTAAAATCCCTATGTGTTATTATTTTTCTACTTCAGTTTTCTTTCAACACTAATAATCAAATTTTTTCTCTCTTTCTATCTAAACAATCTCAGTTGAGTTGTGAGAGCTCTGATATTCTTTTTGGGAAGCATAAGAAATTTGCAAGGATGTTGAGAATGGGTGAAAAGAGCATACGAAGAAGAATGCCGTAGGTTGGGTCACCCACTAACAGGCAAGGCTGATGCTTTTACTCTTCTGAAAACATCAATTTCTTACATCCAGTAAGTAAAGCTGCCAGCTGAGCTTCATTGGAGAATACAAACTACAAAGCTGGGCTTCCACAATTGTCTACATAAAATAGCAGAGATTTGAGAATGAGACCCGGGGGCTTCACTGCACCATCCCTCTGATATCTCACTCCACAAAAACCATATTCAAATTTACAAATACTAATCTAAAAACACCAAACCTATAAACTGGGACTAGCTCATGAAAGAGGAAAATGAAAAGGAAAATGGGGAAGCAGAGTGGAAGACTGGGCATCTTTACAGCTTCTGTTGAGAGATCTAGGTTTTGGAGCTCACCTAATGGAGCCTTCCAGAAAGAAGGAATGTTTAGTGGAAACTTTCAGAATATTTTTATTGGCAAAATTAGAAGTAGCCAATGAGAAAAAATAAATTAATGGTTAGAAATTAATTTAAAAATAAAACAATACAAATCTATCTCTAAATTTTAGAACTTCAATAATTTTTATTGTAGAGATTAATTAGAAATAAGCAAATGAAAACATTAGTTCCCTGCCTATATATAGGCTGGGACTAATAAGCAAAGAAAACTAGAGCTTCCAAACAATAGTCTTAAACCATATAAACCTAATCTAAAAGTAGAGCCTTGAGAAACAAAAATAAAGCTAAACAACTTGGAAATGCTGCAACCAAAAGTCACTAAAAATAAAGAATTTATATAAACAATATCAACAAAAATTAAACATCAAAAGACTTATCTTCTTCCAACGTTTCTCTCATGAAGTTGTTGCCTTTGCTGAAAAGATCTTAAGGTTGGTTTTCCTCATTAATGACTGATGGCGGCCCTGCCACTTGAAAAGAAGTGGCAACGTCGCTAATTTTCCTTAATATGCAATTATCATATTCTCTTTACCTCTCTAGCCATTGCAAGGATTGTTGATTATGCATTGCAAAGGAAGTAAACCATCTTTAGCCTTGGGCCTATGTTTTTCTTCATTATGAGAACTTCCTTTCTCCACCTTTTTATTATTCTCTATAATGTTACTACATCCATTTTCCTTTAACCTTAACGAGTTCTGGTTCCTACTCTTGATATCACTCTTCTGAGGAGAAATGTGATCAGATTCCAATTCCTTAACTATTTTTCTTTTAATTGAACAACCTGGCGTTTCAAGCCTCTCGCCCTTGGATTCATTCTTTAAAGGAACTTATTTTGATCTTGATAGATTCTCCTTTTCCATGAATCTTATCGATTTCATGCAGCCTATATTTAGACTCTCTGACATTTTTTAATAAGTATTTGTCTCCCAGTCCAATTTCTCTGTCCTTTTGGTAGTGCATTTTGCAACCCCACATTTATTAGGAGTGGATTCTATAGTATTGTCTATAGGAACTCCTTCTACACAAAGGTTATTACTACTAATCAGATATGAAGAACCTTCTATAAGAAAAGAAACCTTTACTTTGTTAGATTCTTTACCCTTGTGAATATGTTGACTTGGTTTAAGGTGAAGTCTGGCTTTATTTATTATGTCTATTAATCTTTCCTTTAAAATCTCATTTGTTTCTTCTCCAATGACTATCTTACCATCACACTAGCCTCCTCCCATATGACTTTCCTCTGGCATCCAGTTCACCTCTATCTCCCTTATAGTCTCAAAATAATCCTAACCCTGAGGGTCTTCTATAGGGGTTGCTTTCTCAGAGCTAGTGGGGAGTTTTGATTCTGTTTTTTTTTTGCCAACACCTAATCTGCCATTTCTTCTATGATTTTGACTGGCACCTCTTCCAGACACTGGTAAATAAATCTTGATATTTCTTGTGCACTAATGTTAGATATTTCTTTGTGGATTTCTTGACCCATTCTACACATGTGAATATCTAATTTTGGTAAAGATGTATTTTCATCTAATACTGATAAAGATTGAGTGGTCCTAATAAATAATCTTTCTGAAACCATATTTTCCCACTTTTGGGAAATACTCCATATTCTCCATCTTCCAAGAAGAAGCCTCATTGATAGAAAATCTACCAGACTCCTTAACATTCTGCCTAAGACTATCTGAATTTAATCTATCAAAAGGCATGAGAAAAGTTCAAGAGAAATTTAAAAAAAAGAAAAATGCAAAATTCAGGTTACATTATCAACTCTATCAGGACTATAGACGCTTGACTAGCAGTAGAGGAATGTTAATGGTTTTCAAGGTGATACCTTTTTAATAGTGATGTGTAGTCCTGCGACATTTCCTCCTCTCTCTTGTACACATATTTTATTTTTATGTTTGTTTCATTTTGTGTTGTCATCAATAAGTTGCAGCACTATTTTAGCGTTTCCACAAATGTGAGGTCATTTTCTTAGGTAGTAAATTCAGAGCTTTATCCCACCAGCTCTCACACCAACATCAACAACAGTTGTAGAATAATGCATGCTATGAATCTTTAATATTTCTGGATTAGTTTTTCCTAAGAAAGGTTAATGAATAAACAAACAAAATAAGATTAGCCAGTTTTTTTAAAACAGAACACAGTCAGCTTATTTTAATTCCAGAACAAGATCATGCAGATTGTAAAATAGTGCAAGCTTTGTTGGATAAGGATGATGTAGATTTTTTTCTCATAATGCATAGTTTTCTGATTAAAAACTTTGTTTTTTCATTATGCATAGTTTTCTGATAAATTACTTATCTTTTTAATCGTCTTAAACTAAGGCTTGTAGAGTTGCAAAGCACTATTCAAGGTAATAGTAATATAAATGACAAAGCTATAAAACATTTGAAAACAAATATTGTTCTAATTAAGCTTGTCACTCAAAATTATAAATCCCACGTACAAAAATGTAGCTAGGGATTGAAGTCTCCTACAATAAATAGGCCTAACAAAGATTCAATCAATATATTGAAGGAAGGGATGGTTTAGATGTAGGTCACTTCCCCTGTTTAAAGGAAAAGTTGGTATTATCCTTTGAACATCTTAAGAAAGTGTCACATTGGTGCAGGTCGTTTAAGAACATTTTGATGACATTTAAATTTCAGCCTGTCTGTTCTTGTAGCTAACTTAAGCAAAATTGCACAAATTGCTGGATTTCCTACTGTTCTAATTTCAGTCATCAGTGTGTTGATCTGCTGCAGACTTCAAGTATTTTAATACTTTTTTAGTAAATATTTAACATAAATTTAAGTTCATTTGTAAGTATCCAAAAACAATAAAAATCAAATTTAACAGCACCCATTAAGTAATAAAAATTGGAGAATCTTACTATATTTAGCATGAATAAAATGCATAAAACAAACAGTCCATGAAACATAAAAATAGTATTTAGGGTATAGAGATTAAACATGAAATGTCTACCCAAGGACAGTTATAATTCTTAGCAAATCTGTAGATTGATTGTGCCTGAACAAATTTGTAATGAATATAAGTTCTATTGAAAAAAGTGGATTTTTAAATGTAAGCTCATAATTTTCTAATAAAGTTGCAGCCCTAGATATTTAGTACATATGCATTCAATGATTTTAAAAGGCCAAATTCCTTGAAAGAGTTTAGAAACTTCAGTAAATACTCCTCTCACATGCGCACAACCTCAAAACTAAAATGGAGAAACCCTGGAATGTGAGAATTCTTACACATTATCTATCCCTGCACATTTTAAATAGACAGACATCTCTGTATAATAAAAAAAGGCGGTGCATAGCGAATTGCCTGCTTACATAGTCGGATTAAGAAAATGTTCAGTTTGCACTACAGCAAGAACTGCAAAGAGTGGATTGGACTATAGAAAACGATTCACACAAATTACAGAGGAAACATAAAGGTGGAGATAAAGATTTTTTTTCACTATACGGGTATTGTGAACATAACAGCGTTATGGGAGTCCCATGATTACATAAAATCTTCCATACTCCAATGGCATAAAATTATTTAAACATTAAAAAAAGCAAGGATAGTTTTTCAACATAATAATTGAAAATTACCGGAACGATATATCAAACAATAATATATCAGGCCTCAGGTCATAAAGATATGCATGATCACCAATAGTTATGAATTTCTCTTTGAAGCAGCTCCATGATCCATTTTCTTTATTGAAGAAGGCCAGCTTTCCGCTATCTTTGCTTAGGAAGAATATACAATTCTCTGTTGCCAGAAAAATACTTGGGTGAACAAATAAAAACTCTGACACTTGTTGAGGCATCTTAGCAATCGCCTTCCAGGATAGGTCTGAAGTTATGCTTAGACTATTGCCATGCTCCAACTTCCACAAACATAATTGAGAATCCAGCGTTATCAGAACAAATGTTGACCCACATACAACCAGGTGAGGCGTCAACCCCAAAGAACAACATTCGTATGGAGGTGAAGATAGAGATAAATGCACCATGTGGCATGTGCAATCCTCTTTAATACTCAAAACCTTAACACTCCATTTATAGAAAACATTGAAGCTGCGCACTGTACAGAAAAATAAACCCTTAAAGAAAACTATATCCTCGATAATCCGTTCGGGCAACTGCTGTACAATAACCCATGATTTCTTTGAAAAATCATAAACTTCTATGAAGGTCTGGTGCACTGCTACTACTTTATATTGCTCGTCCTTCCAGAGAATCTCCCCTACCTTTATTCCATTGTCTTTCCTAAGTAT